>JAMAGL010000005.1:715608-1315608 GCA_023626215.1 Talaromyces sp. PL2406 | reverse complement strand
TTCCTTGCACGAGGACATGTGTATAAATGCGAAACAGAGAACGAGAGAGGCAGAAAAAAGCCGCAACGACATCCATAGCGTCGTAATAGGTAATGCCTCGATACCAAAGAAAAAGAATATGACGCTTTAATTCCAATGCCGATTAGCGTCTGGTATGGAACAAATGATGAGTAGGCAGCTTTGTAAAGCAGCTAAAGCTTAATAATAACAAAGCAAAAAAAAAAAGCAAACATATATCCAATGGCAATCAAGACACAAAACAAGCCTGCACGGCGAAAGAAAGTAACAGAAACAGACCAATGTAAAGCGTGGTATATGTATGTATCAAGCAGCGGTATGACCCTTTCCACACATCGTGTTATTATCAGCTCCCCTCTTAGCCCATACTAAAATGTCAAGTGATTATTCTCCATTGGGCATTCCTTCCACCTCTTCACTCAGCCCTCGCCAATTATCGGCCTGCAGTTCTGCATATTTGACTCGCTCCTGACTCCAGTCTTGATGCAAGCGGCTGATGTGGTATTGGCTGTGTTGGAAGTAGAGAAGCTCGTCACGGATGCATTCTTTGATGAAAACGCCGCGAGCGTGTTGCTGTACAATAGATTCTTTGTCCTATTCCACCGTATTAGCTTATTTTTTTCATAGCAAAAAGATTATTGCATACCTTGAAAATAGACTCTTCAATCTTCTCAATCTCCCCGGGCTTAACTGCTCCTTGAGGACGACTCCTCAAATCCTGTAATTTCTTCTCGTTGCTCTCGATGCGTTTCTCAAGTTGAGGAATGTTGTCCTTGGCAAAACGATCCCTCCTATCGAACAGATCCCGCATGCTAACGACGCAGTCCCGTTGCTGTTTGAGATCCTCCAGTACGCCATCAGTCCACGCTCGTGCTTCATCTTCTAATAGACTTTGACTCGCGGAAAGGTGTCTTGCAGTTGCGTTGATTCCTTCGTTCAGCAATGGCACGTCATTCGTGTCCACAGCATAGGTATTTTTGGTAGCTTCGGTTAGGGACTGTAGGGCCAAAGAGAATCGGAGATGATCTGCAGCTAATCCTTCGTTACGTTTTGCCAATCGCTCAAGTAATGCACAAAGATTGATAAAGATTTCGGCCGAACGCTTTACGCCCGACCGCACGGTGTCAAAAGTCTCATTCAGGGTTGCTGGTAATGAGTCTTCAAGGTCAGGAGGCAAAGCTTTGCCTGTGAACTCTTCTTGCACTGATATAGTCGCCTGCTTGCGCCATACCGATAGTTCCTACAAGAGTTAGCGAATTGTCCACATCGAAGATTCAGAAATGACTCACCGTAGGAACAGTCAAAAACATAACCACCAATTGCTCCTGGTTCAAGACCGGATGTCGCACAAGCGAATTTGTAAACCGCACAAGTCCACGACGACGCTTCTCAAGAAACGAGTTTGAGTCCGCTGAAAGATGAGTACCATTGACTTTGATCAGAAAAAAGAACGGTGAGCTGAATTTTAGATTATGGTGACAAGAGTCTCTGACATACCTGCAACCCTCTTAGGAGGAAGAAGTGGCAATTGCCGGAATGGGTATCGTTTTTGCAGACAATCGAGTAACCAGACAAAGTCACTGTAGCGTCTTACTACCGAGCTCCCTCGACGAGCGGACTTGACCTCGTAATTGCGGTGCTGGAACATGAACAGGCCTTCCTTTTCGGGTAATAGTGTAACAGTTACGATTTCTTGAGCTCCGGGTCCGGTGACTCGACCACCCCCGAGAGACCTGTTTTGCGGGTCGAGACCATCCTGTCCATTGCCTGGTTGTGGAAAAGCTTCAAATCCCGGTTGAGGGGCCGCGCCGAATGGAGGAGCTGTTTGAGACGTATTGTTATACCCACCCCAACCTGATCCGGAGCTACTAGGAGGACCCTGTCCATTCGATTGTGATGCATTCTGTGACTCGCTTGTAGCTGCGGTGGAAGTAGCAGCACCCCAACCATTGGTAGCCGAACGGACACTGCCGAATCCATTAAGTGTGGGCTCAGTGGAAGGTATGGAAGTATGTTGATGACCGCGATGAAGGTCCGGACTACCCCAAGGATCTTCGGATGCGCCAAAGGAGGTCTGTCGTGGCCTTGAGTTGACGGGCTGCGGCTGTGGTTCTGGTTGTGGCGTTTCCTCTGGTTGCTGTGTTTGGGGCGCGGTGGATGGGGTTTCTTCATGATGTCGAAGGTCTTCTAGATACGTTATTTTCGGCTGAGGTAGTTCTAAGTTCATTAGCCAACCTGACAGCGCGCACATTTATTTATGGAGTCAAACGTACTATTCCGTCGTTCATCCACAGCATCAAATGTAATGTCCTCGCCTTCCTGAGCCAGACCGATCAAAGCTAACAGGACATTGAACTCATTCCGTCCCAATCCTTCCGATGATGTTTCCTGACCTCCAGGCAGCACCAGGTTAAGAATCCTGGCCTGATCAGCCGCGGTCAATCTACTGCTCGACAGGATCTGTCGAATCGTAGTAAGCCCGACCCCAGCGCCACTGCGACCACTGGCATCCAGCACCAATTCAAAGGCATCTGTATAACTATCCGGAACATCAGACGCCGGAAGAAGGGTTTTGACGTAGTTCTGGCGCCCGCCTCTTTTCGGCGTGGGCATATTCCATGGAGAGTCGCTGCCATGGCTGTCGTCAGCAAAGAGAGCTGATCCGGACTGGCTATGCGGCTCGTCGTCGAAAAGGGACGATTTGGATAATCGCGATGGATTGGCTTCTGTGGAGCCCTCGTCGGGCGATGTGCCGAACAGAGACATGCTGATTGAGGTTGATTGTTGTGCTGGGGTATTGTTGATTGTTGATCAGAGAGGTCTGCCTGCGTCACCAGTGGAGGCGGGATTCCGTCGCAGCTCGCGACTTATCGTAGCGCGCAATTTGATCGTCCGGGCGGGCTCTATGAGATTGAGTGTGTATGAGTATGCAAAGCAGAATAACTTGCAAGCAAGTCTACACGCACATGGAATGACCAGGGCACTTGCAGGAGCTCTGCTGATAGCTGTGGCAGGTCTTGAGTGAGGAGCGAGTGGGACAGCGCGGGTTGGCAGGCTGGCAGCGCTAGGACCGCCAGGCTACATAGATAAGAGCTATGTCAGTTAGCTAACTAGCTCACCAGTTAACTAGTTAACTTAGTTACCAGTGCTACACAGCTACAGCCTACTGGAGCTCTGCTCGAGTCTTGCAATTGCCAATACGGACATCTGATACGGCATGCTTGATTAAGCCTACATACTACAAAGCACAACCCTAGTATTAGTGATGCTGCATCTATACCAAGGCTTGGGCGCATTATAAACTCAGACCTTGGAAGATAATGTAAATGAACGTCAGTAAAGCCAGCTAATGATTATCATTTTGTATCGAACAATATTGCATAAACAACAGCTCGTAGTTCTCTTTTATACCGATGAGCATACCCTAAGTGACGCTGATTAGCCGCCGAGCGGAGCCCTCAAACTTCTTTTGGTGTACCACCTCAGACACCTCTCCTCACTTTTTCCCCATTGAAACCTTATGCGCTGACTTGGAAATCATGCTGCAGTATTGTGAGAGTACATTATTTTTGATCGCATAGAACGAAAAGAAGGAAAAAGTCTGCTATCGCCACCGGACTCCTACTGCACTCGGGTCCGATTCCGCATCCCAACAGGCCTTTCTCCCCGCGCTTCGTCCTTTCTTTGCAACTCTCTCTACAAAGAGAAACATACAAAACTACAACAATCAAGAGCTTGACTGGAGAAAAATTCCGTGCGAGTGCCATAATCACCATGCCGAGCGAAACAACCCCCGACACCGTCGAGTCCGAAATCTACAACAACCTCCTCTCCGACTCTTCCACGACCCTCGACGACCTCCATGCCAACCTCCTCTTCTCCCTCCAACGCGCCGGCTGGGCCGAGCGCGTCCAATCCCTCTCCCTAGAACTTTTGCGCGCAGGTCGCTGTACACATTTCGATGATATGGTTGATGTTGTCGTTACCCTTGCTACGGGTCAGACGCACCCTGTTGTACCGGAGGCCAACAACAGTGCAAATGGTCATGATAAAGGCAGTGCTACGAATGGGGTCAGCAATGCGACTACCTCGGAGTCATTTTTCGGAGACATCGATGTGCGGATACCCAAGGAGATTGTGGAGCAGGGCGTTAGGTCGTTGAAGGACTCGTTACGAGCATTTGCTACTATTGAGGATGACGATGACGGACCGGAAGTTGATGAGAAGGAGCTTACGAATGGCAAGGCTTCAAAATCCGAGAAGAAGAATAAATCAAGCAGTAACAAGGACTTGACCGGCAATGGCAATCCGAGCCCGACGAAGAATCCTGCTGGTGGCAAGGATAAGAAATCGAAACCCGGCAAAGATGCCAAATAAGATACGAAGAATAGAAGAAGCGATGGACTTGTTTGGTGTTGTCATCTACAGGAGTTTACAAGGCATTCATTGATGGCGGAGTTTGTGTCTTTGAATATCTCATGGATTAGCGTGTCAGAGACTTCATGGTGTCTGTTTTCAGACCGTTTGGTTAACCTACTCTTTTTGGCTTTGGAAGGCGTTAGACTTGAACTTGTACATTATCATATGCATACAATTTACTTATGAATCAACCTCTATGAACTGTTTGTGAAATCCTCTCTATTTCAAGCACCTTAAGATGTATAAAATACAAGAAAAAGCAGAGCAATTACATAGGAGACAGTATTGAAAATAGTTAATAAAGCCTTCCCACGTCCGGTCAATTCTAATCTGCTTGATATTGTCTTCCATTTGATTATCTCGAAGAGATTGACAACCAAGCAAGCCTTCAACACAAACTAGTCAACTCGATAAAGGGGTAATTTGCAGTACGTAAGAATAAGATTCGTCACCATCAGAGCCGTGAAGTAGTTAGCAGCCAAACTCTTAATCATACAGGCTGTCGTCATTGCCTGCATCGCCGAATCCATTCTGCGCAGCATCACCACCAGTGACCTCCTCAGCCGAGGGGAAGCGGAAGAAAGCACTACCACCAGAGTTCTTCATGCTCTGAGCAAATGCCTCATATCGGCGAATCTCGACATCGCTAACAGATTTGCGAGCAGAGGCCATGGCTTCTTCGAAGTGCGCACGAGTAAGCTCGGGGACGGGGTCCTCGCCCTCAACTTCCTCCATTTCAATGTCCTCGCCGGCAGCCTCACGCTCACGCTGGCGCTCAATGTCAAGGGCGATCGACTGCTTAATAGCAAGCTTGACAGCACGCTGGGTCACGAAGCCAAGATCGGCACCAGAGAAACCATGTGTCTTGCTGGCAATGAAAGCAAGATCCACGTCAGGAGCGACAGGAGTCTTGCGAAGCTGAGCCTTGAGGATACCCTCACGAGAAGCCTGGTCTGGAAGGGGAACGTAGACGAGAGTGTCGAGACGACCAGGTCGGCAAAGTGCAGGGTCGAGTTGTTCGGGTCTGTTGGTTGCGCCAATGACGAAAACGTTCTTCTTCGAGGTCATACCGTCCATTTCTACTTTATGTTAGTTCACGCCAACAATATGATTTGACAACTACAAGTGCTTACCAGTCAAAAGCTGGTTGACCACACGGTCGGATGCACCACCGGCATCTCCAACGGAACCACCACGTGCCTTAGCAATGGAATCCAGCTCATCTAAGAACACGACACAAGGAGCAGCGGCGCGAGCCTTGTCAAAGATATCACGGATGTTGCTCTCGGATTCACCGAACCACATACTAAGCAATTCAGGACCCTTCACGGAAATGAAGTTGGCAGAGCACTCATTGGCCACGGCCTTGGCAAGCATAGTTTTACCAGTACCGGGAGGACCATAGAAGAGGACACCACGTGAAGGGGAGAGACCGAACTTGAGGAACTTTTCGGGGTGCTCGACTGGGTATTGGACGCTCTCGATAAGCTCCTTCTTGACTTCCTCCAAACCACCAATATCTTCCCAGCGAACGTTGGGCACCTCCACGACAGCGACTTCGCGAAGAGCAGATGGGTTGGAAACACCAAGGGCAAATCGGAAGTTCTCCATGGTGACGCCAAGCGAGTCGAGGACTTCGGCATCAATGGTATCTTCATCAAGGTCGATGAGGTCCATCTTCTCACGGATCTGCTGCATGGCAGCCTCAGAGCAAAGGGAGGCAATATCGGATCCAACGTAACCGTGAGTCTCAGCGGCGATAGCCTCGAGATCGACATCTTCGGCAAGCTTCATGTTCTTGGTGTGAATCTGAAGAATCTCGAGACGACCAGTTGGGTCGGGAATACCGATGTCGACTTCACGATCGAAACGACCGAAACGACGCAAAGCAGGATCAATGGAGTTGGGACGGTTGGTGGCGGCCATAACGACGATGTTAGAGCGAGCCTTCATACCGTCCATGAGGGTCAAAAGCTGAGAAACGACACGGCGTTCAACCTCTCCGTTGGTCTTCTCACGCTTGGGGGCGATAGAATCGATCTCATCAATGAAGATGATGGCAGGGGAATTCTTCTCGGCCTCTTCGAAAGCCTTGCGTAGATTGGACTCGGATTCACCGGCCATCTTGGACATGATTTCAGGACCGTTGATCAGGAAGAAAAAAGCACCGGTCTCGTTGGCGACGGCACGAGCCATCAAGGTCTTACCGGTACCGGGGGGGCCGTACATGAGGATACCGCGAGGTGGCTTGATACCAATGGACTTGAATAGCTGAGGGTGACGGAGAGGCAACTCCACAAGCTCTCGCACTTGTGCCATCTGTTTCCGGCAGCCACCAATATCGTCATAACCAACTTCATTAAGGTTTCCTTCCTCGTCTTCGCGCTGGATAGGCTCGCCTTCGCAGTGGATGATTGTGTCCTGAGCAACGATACCGTACTCGGGAGGATCGACCTCCACCACCTTGAACTCTACTTGTCGCATACCACCACGGACTGTGAACAAATCACCTTGTCGGACGGGGCGATAAGCCTCGCGGAAGTAGGGTGCAAGGAAAACATCGAACAAAGAACCGGTGAGACCCTCGACAGTATCGGCGATGGGAAGGACGGCAATTCGCTTGGCCTAAAGTGAGAGTGCGTTAGAAATATGCCTCTTTATTAAACACGAATTTGTTATCGATCCAAACTTACATATTTGATATCTGGGCATGG
This sequence comes from Talaromyces sp. PL2406, assembly GCA_023626215.1. NCBI lineage: Eukaryota > Fungi > Ascomycota > Eurotiomycetes > Eurotiales > Trichocomaceae > Talaromyces > Talaromyces sp. PL2406. The sequence goes on along the minus strand of JAMAGL010000005.1, from coordinate 1,308,457 downwards.
GTGGACAGTGATGATGTCGCCGTGCTTCACACGGAGGTTGTGTCGGACCACACGGTTGATACGAGCACTGCCATCATCAAGGTCATCGTCGGCAAGGACAATCAAAACGGTATCCTTTCGCTTTTTTCCCTTGACCAAGACTGTGTCACCACGGAAGAGCTGCAGAGTCTCCATGGTGTTGTTGGACAAAGCAATAATCGAGTTGTCATCATTAACGGCATCGGTGACACTAGGACTCGTGATTAGCGATATGTTCGCTTATTCCCCTTGACAGCTATCGAGAGTACTTACATCAACGAGTTGGGCTTCTTCTTCTTTTTCAGAATAGCTGTAGATGTGTCCAGCTCCTATGACAAATATATTAGGATATTTTCATCTCACCAATGTCAGGCGTAAACCTACCTCTTTCTTTTCGGCGCCCGAGGGATCACTGTACGTTAATTATCAGCATCCACATGCAAAATCATCCAAAGATCAAACACAGAGAGAAGCTAGCTTACCTGAGATTAACCCTCTGCTTAGAATGAACGTGATCAGGCTCTGAAGACATTTTCGATGGAGATGGGAAGATGTGGCAAGTTGGTCGCTAAGCTGGAGCTAGAGGTGGTGGTTCAAGACGTCACCCGGCTTGAAATGGAGGACTCACTCGCGGTGAGGGGGAAATGAATAAAAATAAGGAAAGAAGACGACTCTAAGATGAGAGCAGTAATAGATAATGTATGAAAGGGAGGAGATAGGTGTTGGGGAGATGGGAAGATAGATGAGGCGGTGGTTGTGGTAGATGGATGGATGAGCGAGGAGGACGGCAGCTCCAGAGGAAGAGGTGAGTGACGATATCGAACTAGCGCCAACGATGATTTGTTAGTAAGCTGGGAACTCTGGGGACACAAGCAGTATATATACTCACTCCGCACGCACTTGCTGGCAGATTCCAGGGAAAATAAGAAGGATAAGATTATCGAAGGAGGCAAAATCGAACAGCCCTTCTATTCCCTTAGGTGTCTTCTTCGTTGGGATTACTAAAGCTGTCGTTTGTTGCCCTCTGGCTGACTGGACCGTTTGTCGGCTTTGTTCCTGGGGAGCTTCCAGCCAATGCCGTCGCCACAATGCTCACCGCCTTGGAGAAGGGCATGGAATCGCCTCGACCGGTCTCTGCTTGCTTACACCTCCTCGACAAGACATCTACGCCGTTCAGACTGTTTGTTCGCGGACTGGTTGAGTGCTACCTTAACTAGTCACGTTTACCTCTCGACCTTATCGCTCATGGAGCCACCTGACAGAATGCTTCTTGGCGTTTCCTTCGACAGCTTCATCTCATTGACAGTGCCAGCGCCCTAGCACTGAGAGTGGCGACATGATAGGACGCTACTTTATCGAAGACTTGCAAACTTCCTGCTCGGAATTCAGTACTCTACAGCGCCGGTAGACGAACCTTGCCGCTATTAGTCACTCTATCCTCCGCCGTACTCAACGTTGCCCTCATGATATATTGAGTCGTTGTTCCCAGAGGTTCCATCAGGACGACTTGGTTGTGGGCAAACGAAAAGCTGTACAAATGAGTCTATCTGAGGCTGCCGCTGTCGAAAACTGGGTGAGAAACGTCCGGGCGACTTGTAAACCGGCAGTCTCGTGTTTGTCCTTCTCTGTAAGTATTATCCGGTTTCAGTGGGTGACTGGAGAAGGATGTTGTGCAGGCTGTCAGCATATCTCCCTATCATCCCACTGTAGAGACAGCAATTAAGCAAGATGGCTGGATATCGTCATCGCAAGGAAGGCGCGTCCCCTCTCCAGGGAAAGAACAAGTCACATGATGCCAGGCTTGTGTTTCCCTATTGTCCGTCCTTTGCGTTCTTTCTATTGCTTCAGTGATACAAGTACCGACTCAACCTAGGCATGCAACCTATTGATCAAGCAGGACTGGGAATGTATATGGCAGGTCGACGTAGGCAACTTCCATCGATCCCAATTTCAGGCTATTCGTATTGCACTCCGACACAATAGGATAGCTCGAATCCATTATCTACAGCGACGCCATCATTCCGGCTAGATCATCTGGAGCAAGGATGGCGGTTATACTGAGTTTGACTCGACCTGATGCTCGGCAGATTCTGGACTGAAGCCACATAGGTGCTATCGCGCCCGGCAACGAAGCCTAGGGACGGCCCGCTGCGTGTCATATCTTTCGAGGATCAGATATACTGCTACTGCTACATTTGTGCTAATTATGCTGGTAGTAATGATGTTGCATCGATTGTAGATGAAGAAAGCCGCGAGCTCCACCTCGAATCAGGCGTATCACGAGACTAAAGGGCTCCAGGAGGGGGACCCAGGCAGCCACAACCAAAGATTTACAGGATCAGATATCTATCAAGCTTCACTAATGCAGCCTGGAGTGGTTAATATACGATCGACGCCTGAACTATAGTCAGTCAATGCGTTGTCTATCCAGTCAGCAGGGAGACTTCTAGCTTGTGGTGTCTACAAGGATCCTCATTGTGGAATTATTGACCGGGATAGACAATCTATGAGGACCACTAATCTCTTGCATCTCGTGTTTGAATTCTGGAGCAACAGTCTATATAGCATAGACCTTTGGTTGCTGCATATTCGTACGTGCGGGGTTGACTCCCATCCTCGTCTGCTGATGGGGTTCAAAGGCCAATTTTGCGTAGCCCGATAGATATTATCCAAACGAGAATGCAAGAAGAACTTCAGACCTCTCTCTAGAGCTTCCAACCATGTATGGTCCTGCTGGTTGTCTAGTTTGTGAACTACATGGATTCTGGTACATGTGCATCATGGATGGATGCATGGACACGGGCTCTAGACGGACCACACTCGTGCGACAACTCTGCATGAGACAAATACTCTTAGACCAGACAAACACTGAAACCGCTTGGCACTGTCGAGTCGGGTTGTGATTTGCGTCGTCGTGGGCGTCGTTTTGTCAGAGTCAAGAAGAGAATACAAATCAGGTGATTTGTGAGGGGTAAGAGACAAAGAATAAAGCCCCTCCCGGCTGATCCTCCGGAGTAGTATAAGTACAGCCTCTTCACCCTCAACTTGTCTCGGGATTTTTTACTATCCACAAACAATCGACTTGCTATTACCAAAGACTTTTTTAAATCTTTACCAACAACATCATTCAAAATGGGTACGTTGGATTGTACTCTGCCTACTGTCCGAGTCTTCTCGGGTTCATCGTCTACAACTTGACAAATAGCCTTCGCCAGCCTCAAGCAGCCACCAACCTGATACTAATCAATATGGCCTGATAGGTTCCGACCACACCTGCAGCTGCGGCTCCTCCTGCCAGTGCCCCGCTGGTGCTTGCCAGTGCCCTGTATGTCTATCTTCACTCTAATTGAGGAGCGCGAAACTAACGCTTCCGCCTGCTCTAGAAATAAATGACTCCGAGTCACACCCATCAGAACGTGCCATCGTCAAGTTACAGCGCTTTCCGTCATTTCATTCGATAATGCGAACAGAGCTCACGGTCTAGGGGTTGCGAGAAATATGGGACTTTCATTAAGGAGGACTTTGTTTTGGTAGCCTTGCCTCGTGGCAGTCTGCAGCTGTCAATTATGACGACTAGCGATTGAGTTATATCTGATTAATCTGAATTCCCTACTGAGAAACTCGTTCTACTCAATTGTAGTCCAACTTGGAACGTAGATGTAGGGGACCTGATGCTATCCATGCCTCAGGCATTAAATTAACATGACTAAAATTACAAACGCTTTTTACCTCACGTCTCGCCTTCCATGCCATATGTTCTCCTAACGTCCGGCTCTTCTTTTAAAAAGTCGCGTGAAATGCCGCTTCTCAAGACCCAAAGCAAGACTGCTGCACACAACAGAGATACTGCTAAGCGCCATAGCCAGAGCTGCCCAAACAGGGCTCAGTCGGAAATGCTTATTCACAAGCACCGTTCTGCCATCAATCAGCTGCTCTGTCTGACCAATGACGATCGGATAGAGTACACCCGCTGCAATAGGGATGAGACACACGTTATATACAAGCGCCCAGAGGAAGTTGAGTCTGACTCGGCGGAACACTCGACGGCTCAAGAGAACGAGCTCTAGGATGTTGCCGATATCAGAATTTAGGAGTATGAAGCTTGCAGAACTGATTGCCACATCGGAGCCAGAAGCCATGGCAACGCTGACGTCTGCGGCAGCAAGGGCTGGGGCATCGTTGACACCGTCGCCGACAAAAGCAACTATTGATCGTGATTGGCTTTCTGGTTTGGATTTCTTGCCTCTTGCTGAACTCGATTGAAATTCTAGACTACCTTGCTGCACCTGGTTGACGAAATTTGCTTTTTCTGTTGGCAAAACCCCAGCCATGACGTTAGTGCGAGGAATGTTCAAGGAGTCTGCAACCGCATGGGCAGTTGTTTGATTGTCACCGGTGCACATGAAGACATCGACTTGACGACTCTGAAGTTTAGCCACGACACGTGCGGCCTCCGGGCGAATAGTCTCAGAAATTGCGAATACGATCACCGGAGTGAAGGGAGTTCGGTCTGAAGCTTCTGGTGCGTCACTTCGGCGGAGTGAGAGTATTACTACAGATTTGCCTGTCGTTTGATATTTGGAGAGAAGTGAAGACAGATAATAAGTATCTGTGCTCGGAGGGGAAAGTCGTTGTAGCAAACGTTCGTTGCCAATAGCAGCTTCATACTGGACAGTCGTCGAAGAGTCATCTGATCCCTCGTTGTTGAGACTAAGAGTGAATGTACCCTGCATTCCATGACCGGCAATTTCAGTGATATCAGAATCAACAATATGAACAGAAGGCGCTTCTTTCTCTTGACAAAACTGGCGAATTGCTGTGGCAATTGGATGCTTGCTCTGCTCTTCTAAGCTCTGAGCAATATTCCACGCAACAGATAATTGCTCCAAATTGCCAGTGAGTACCTCACAATCGCTTATATGGAGGCTACCGCTGTCGGTAAGGGTACCGGTCTTGTCAAAGACGACAGCATTCAGACGGCTAGCCTCTTGAAATGCTTCACCACCACCTTTGACAAGGATACCGTGTTTGGCTGCCACTCCTCCGCCAACAAATAAAGCCGTGGGAGCAGCAAGCGCTAATCCACAGGGACAAGCAACTACGAACACGGCAATGGCAAACTCCAAGCTCCAAAAAGTCCAACCCATGTGAGACGAATCGAGATAATCCCGTGGCAAAACGCCCGCCGATGCAAGGCTTACCCAGGTAATGAATGTGATGATTGCGATCAAGGTGATGACGGGAACAAAATGAGCTGTCAGGGTATCCACGGCTCTCTCAATGGACGCTCTCTTACTTTGGCCTTCACGGACAACACTGATGATCTGGTCGAGCATTGACAGACCACCCACACCAGTGAGTCGGACTTGCACAGGCGAACCAACATTAATTGCACCGGCAAAGACTTGATCGCCTGCACTCTTCTTGACTGAAGTGGATTCGCCAGTCAAAGAACTTTCGTCAAAGTGGTAGGATCCAGAACCGAGAATGGTCCCATCTGCAGGTGGTGATGCGCCATGAGGAACGCTAACGATATCACCAATTTCCAATAGATGAGTGCTGACATTTCGGAACTGTTCTGAGCCGGATAATCCCGAATTTTCCACAAGAATTGCTTCGGAAGGGAGCAATTGGCCCAAGGAGGCCACAGCGTCGTCTGTCCGTTCTTTGCTATACGTTTCCAGACAACGTCCTGCAAGTATGAAAAGTGTCAAGAACACCACGGAGTCAAAGCAAGTCGAGCGATGTGCGTCAGGAGCTGTGCCGTAGACCGCATCGAAAATCAGAGAAACCAGCGATGCCACATATGCCACCGCAGTACCAGCAGAAATTAACAGATTCATGCTCCCAAATCGAAAGAATCTTTGCGCCAGAGGAGTGGGACTTCCAGACCGCCAGAGCGCGTAGATTTCTTTGAAAGCTCGCTTGTGAAACAAATCAGCGCCATAGAACATGACTGGAGTGGTCAAGACCAACAACGCCCAGTCCATACGGGTGATTTGAAGCCATTGAGGTGTCTCCAGATATTTTCGAATTTTATTGTCTGGTGCAACAAAGCTCATAAACACCATTCCAATGAGAAACGTGGGGACGGAGATGACAAAGACAAAGGCCAGCCTTCGAAGTAGCTGAACCCGAGCTCTTTTTTGCATCAGTCGAGATCGTTCCTCGTTGCTTGGTGGACGGTGGACTTCTGCATGGAAAGCCTTGTCGATGGAGTTGATGGTGTTGAGGATAGATCTGATGGTGAGCCAGGGAGGTTGTGGAAAGTATGTGATTGTGACGATTGGGTTGTCGAGGGATGGCTGTCCTTCAACTTTCAATCCAAAGATGTCATTCAAAGGCTCCAGGACCTTGTCGACGCAACGATCATTGAACATGCCATTGATACGGATGGATATAGTCCGGGCACCAGTGGGTGTGGCGGCGTCAACGTCCGAGTTGGCCGGAGAAATGCTATGAATGGATGCATTGTATCCTAGATCTTCAATCTTCGCAATGATTTCGCCGGCATTCTCTCTGCCTTCGAACTCGACCTTTCCACTGTGAGAAAGGAAATTGATGACAACGTTCGTGATAAAGGGCAAGCTTTGCAGCCCTCTTGTAATGCTCTCCACACAAGATCCGCATGTCAAGCCGCTGATGGCCAGATCGACGACAAACACATTCTGATTGCTGCGAGCCGAGACAGCTTTGCTATTGACATGGTCTAGAATTGCCTCAAAGCCCATGTCTTCGATCTGCTCAATGATCTTGTCGACGTCCGATCGAGACCCGGTCCAGCGCACCGCAGCGCTGTGAGTGAGATTGTTGACAGAGATGTCATCCACGAATTTGAGGTTTTCGCGCACACCATTCGTAATTGAATTGGCGCATGCAGCACAGCTCATGCCACCGACGCTGATAATGGCAGAAAACTTTTGGAGGCTAGGTTGCGGTTGCAATAATTCTGGCATCATGTCGGCTCGTGAATCATTGTGAGCATTAGCGCCAATCTCGAGATCACCTTCGACCAAATTGATCAAGAAAGTCGTCGGACTCTCATTCAAAGTCGACGAACTACTGTCATCGTCATGAGATCCCTGGTCAAGAGGCATGATCAATCCTGTATGTGCTTTTAGAAGCTCAACTGTCTGTCTGAACCTAACTAACAACAACAGACACACGAAGACCTGACCTTATGAGAAAATATGCATACTCAAATCACGCTGCATTCAGTCTATCAAGTCAAGAATAATTTGGTGGGCCATGATTCGACAATGCGCCCATACTGCCCTAATTGTACACACTACAGCGATACGTCCAGCTCGTCTCATTGTCCCCTCCATGTTCGGCATTTGGACCTGGCTAGCGCCAAATCCTATGATAAATCATAATCAATGCGTGTACACGATGCGCACGCAGTCGATCGATGCAACACCTGCAAAGGACGGAGTAAGCCGTACATCAAGTCCGAGTACAACTGTACATACGAGAATTCCAGATGTGATTGGAACAGAAGCAAAAGAAATAAACATGGGGCAATGTGGATCCGGTGGGGACTTGGACTAATCCTCCCGTGTTCCGCACTAAGTGGTAAATACGGTACGACACCTGTCACGGTATGGATGTTACCGATACAACGAACTGCTGCCGAAATATGGATACATCCCAAAAGATTCTACATTATTAGCTACACAAATGTGATCGGTGGCTGACTGAAATATGGAGTACGGAGTACGGAAATTTGCTACGGCTCGGCGCTACGACAATCAGTATCTCCACAGGTTTGCATCGACCTGGCTCACGCTAAGACTTGTCTTACAGCACGTATCCCTGAATGTCAAATGGACACGACCAGGTTGACTATCAAACTCTGTGACGTTTGGGCCGCTCTGGATCGTCCGCATGATGGCTGGGCTTATTGCTGACTTGCGGGTGAACTGTTCCGTATTGACGATTTTTAGGCTACGAGACATAAAGCGCTGAATGAAGAAAGTCCAGCTCAATCTACTGCGTATCTACCATTCCAACAGAGTTAACACAATACTATCAACCATGGCATTTGAATACGACCCCACAGAACTCGCTCCCAAAGTGATAGACGTCCTGCGGTCATTCTCCCAACACATACGCAAACCCGGCTCAGAAGAAAACTTCGAGAAAGTCTTCGATACCATCCTGGGACGAGTAAAAGAATACATTGCCGAAAATGCGCCGATTACTATGGTGCTACCTGCTTTTCCATGGAAGAACCCTAACCTCGATAAAGTCTTAGGGTCTGATCCGGATTTGGGTGAGGAGCTTGGACTGTCGAGGTTGAATGATATATGCCAAAAAATTTCGAGATTTTATCCTTATGGCGCACGGCTTATCCTTATATGTGATGTGCCTGTGTATAATGGTATGTTCTCTTTAGTAACATTGGGGTGCAATTGCTGATTATCTCGTGATAGATCTGGTTGGAATCCCTGATGAAGAGGCGTATGACTACGGTCTATGTCTCAGGGAGCTAGCTCAAGAGAAGAAGTTCTCCTCCATACAATTTATCCGACTGATGGATTTGATGGGCTTGGGAGACGGCGAAAAGATCTCCAAATCAGATTATCTAAAGCTTGTCCCCACTATCAGAGAAAGATTGATGTCCAGTGACTACTTTGATCAGAGCTTCAACATTGAAACCGAGCTTGAAAGCAATCCCGATACCAAAGCTACATTTGACGGCTTCTTCAGTCGAATCTCGGAAGATTTGAAATGGGGCAAGGGACTCGATGCAGCTGTTGTCGCTGATCAGACTGCATATGACGCGGAGGTTGCGAGAGTGGTCAAAATCATGATTCAGCGTCTTATTGTGAGTAACCCTTACAGCTTCTTCGGAGATTTTATGACATGCTACTGATCTTGTGACACACGAAGGCGTACGAGAAGTTGATCAACGTGACCTTGGGCAGTCACATCCGCCTCTCAATTCACCCTTCAATAGGAAAGAACAAAATCTCAATTCCTCTTCTTCCCCATGCAGGGAAATTCGGTGATATGCCTTGGCACGCCAGCTTAGTGGTTCTCTCAAATGGGGACATCAAGACGGGCGATGCAAAAGATTTTCGTGATCAGTACGACATCATCACGAAAAATGACAGGCCGTACTACTTCCGCGAACGAAACGCGGTGTATGATTGGTCGGTGCCGGTTGATATTCAGCATTCGTACAAGAGCTTACTCTTTACGAACCCGGGAGATGGAGAACAGACTCTACAGGCAGACGATCGATTGAAACTTGCACGTTGCATTGTATTACACAAGGGTCACACTGTGCATGTAGAAGGATTCGCAGTACCAGATGGTCAAGTTGCATGATCTTGGTACACAGCTAGAAGATTTGAAGATCGAGTCGAGTATTTCATGTCATATCAGTAGTATTATGTAGTACGTAATATGTATGGTCGATCTAATGTAATGCATGGAGGAAATCCCGAAAATACGGTCATCTAGATCCCTATTGGCTGTCCGGTCAGCACGCAATAGGAATTCAACAGTTCTCGATTTTTGCCATCTCACGACTTAGTTGACTTGGATTGGTAAATTGAACACGTATCCCTGAAACACGTCTAGCTGAGTACAATCTAGTGTACATCACTCACAACTGCATATGCAAAGTGGTTCAATGCAGACTGACCCACGGAGTCCGAAAAAATGCCTGGAATGCATTGTTCTGATTCGGCTTAGCTTCAGAAAGACTCAAGAACAATAATGCCGCACTCAGATCAGCCATCCGAAGTAGCTAGCTTGATTGCCTGCGATTATTGATTTGGTACATCCGATATATCTACCTAGGTAGGCAATTGTGTTGTGGAGATGTGATTTCAACCGAGTCTTGAGATAGCAATTCCATTTCATCTTACCTCGCCTTTCCAGATCTACGATATCCAGAAGTGAATTTCCGAACCTCCAGCGAAATTTTTATAAACTTTTGTTTGGATATCACTGCTTTCGAAAAACGAGGTCTCTGATCCTACATTCGGTCATACAAAATGACTCAAGCAGCATATGATGAAAGATCACCTTTACTTCCTGGCTCGCCAAGCGCGGTGGAGTCTGCCAAACCTAAGGATTCCGAGATCCCAAATGGAGGCACCTGGGCGTGGCTACAAGTTCTAGCGGGCCATCTTGTCGTTTTCAATGTTTGGGGTTATATCACCTCGTAAGTTGTCTCCCAAGTCTAACTTCATAGTTACTTCGCATTGACAAGCCAAAGATATGGGTTCTTTCAAGAATACTATGTCAAAAATCTACAAATCAGTCCGGCCGACGCATCCTCAATTGGAGCCGTGCAAATGTTCATGGTCCATTTACTCGGCACTTTCTCGGGTCGCGCAATGGACGCTGGATACCTCCGAACCTGCATCGCAACAGGTTGCTTGTTACAAGCACTAGGAGCATTCGCTACGTCCTTTGGCACAGAGCTATGGCATTTCTGGCTTGCACAAGGAATCTGCAGCGGGATTGGCCATGGACTCGTTTTCAGCCCGATGATCTCACTATACTCGACTTGGTTTACTACTAAGCGAGTCATGGCGGTCTCGTTGGCATCCTGTGGGGCTGCGACTGGTGGGATGGTCTTCCCTGCTATTGGATATTATTTGTTTGACAGACTGGGCTTTGCATGGACTGTGCGATTGATGGCCTTGATTGTTGCTATGAATGGGCTCGTGGTGTCTGCAGTGACCAGAGCGAGGATAGTGTCACGCAAGTCCAGCCCTTGGTTCGACTTTACTGCATTCAGAGAACTTTCGTACACCATGTTCTCGATTGGGTCATTCTTTATCTTCGAGGGGATTTACTTTGCATACATCTACGTCAGTCTGCAGTTTCCTTATTTCTTTTGATTGATGACCTAAACTGACAGATGATAGGTGAGACAATTCGCCCAATCAAAGACTGGCTTTTCCTTCCAGGAGTCTCTTTTCTTGCTTTTCTTGATGAATGGCGTGGGACTCCCGAGTCGTGTCTTGGTCGCTTACATAGCCGACCGCTACTTAGGAGCAGTGAGGACTTGCATCCTGGTCTCCATACCCTGTGGAGCGATGCTACTTTGCTGGATCGCTGTCGACTCGCACCGAAGCATGTTGATTTGGGCTACAGTGTATGGAATTTTTGCCAATTGCGCGCTAAGTCAAGTGCCAGCGTCCAATGCGTACTTTGGAGCCAAACATCCCGAGAAATCAGGAACTCGAGTCGGAACTATCACGACGATTAACAGCATACCGCTCTTGACTGGGCCGTACATTGCAGGGAAGCTCATTGCCTTGAATGGCGGGGACTACTTGTACGCACAGATCTTTGGCGGTCTCTGTATCATTATTGGAGCATTGTTTCTGGTCGGGGCCCAATGGACGGACACTCGGAAGCTGAGCTAATGTAGGACGGCATATTGCTTTTTGTTGGGGGGACATGAATATCAGAATCGATACGGAGTAGTTAGAAAGTAGAAAAAGAAATGAACTTCATAGGCAAGCTTCTCTAGTGAAGAAACAAATCTCTCGCCGCCTCGCAACATCTCGGCATCGAACAAAGCCAGGCGACTGTGGGGGAACCTCCGGCCGATGAATTCCCCAGAAAGGCAAAAAGAGAAAAGTAAGCTTGATCAGTCTAAGCCAAAGGTAGCCTAGAGTCCACGGGAAGTAGAGGCATCTGGCTAGTGAGACTAAATATGTACCCACTACGGAGTATGTAGTCTATCGCGCTAGTAAATCTGGTTTTAAACTTTATGAGATGGCAACGATGCTCATTGCCCATTGCGGAAAAGCGAAGTCTGAAGTTTGGTACGGTTCGTATGGTACGGTACGGGACCGGACCGTGGGACCCACTCCCCCACATTAGACGTAAATTAAGATCTGGCTTAGCGCCCCAACCTTCTTGCCAAACATCACCCCCGAAGTATCCATGACATTTCTTTTCGTCCGGCTCCACAAACCACAAGAGTCATTGTACGGAGTTTGAAGGCGTATGTACTTACTAGGTACATGCATAATCGGAAAAATTGGTCCCTTCATTCTCTAGTTCAGCCAGACTGGCTGAGGCAGTGAGGCTGCAGCTGTCCACGCTTAGCGTCGATCTAGAACGAACCTATGCATCCTTGCATGAACCATATGTCAAGGAGACATATATAAGGTTTGGTTGGCTCTCGTATCCATGTAGGTTACCGCCGATCGTTGACGTCTCATAAACTATCCGGCCGAGCAGACTTAGCCGACGCGGTGGCTGGCGATATCGACTTGGCACATTCTTGAGGTAACAATCGCCCTTGAGAACATTGAAGATCTGGCTAAAGAGTAGACTGAGGACTCAGTACGCTTGTACGTAATAGGTAGTGCGTGTGTACGTACATGGTACGTAGTACGCATGGGTATCTGAGTACTCCGTATTGTATCGTCTCGAGTTGCAGTCTTTTCTGACTCTGTCGAATATTTTACATCCTCAATCGCTTCCGTCACCTCCTAGTCTTTCTGACGGACAGATCCCTTTGTTAGACCTTCAGTCACTGCAATCTGCAGCGCAGCACAGACCAACACAAACCTTGAATCACGATGGTTGCTCGAATTCGGCCAGAGATTATCGCTCGCCCACTAGCATTCGTGTCCCGAAATGGCATACACACATCTCGGTCAAACACGGGGTGCAAATTTAGTTGCATCAATAGCACGACCACCATTGTGCACTGCCGCTCACTGTCTACCACATCTGTGATAAATGAGAATCGGACCAAGCCACTTCATTTTCATGTCCCTCTGTTCCCTGGCGTGCAATTGCTAGACTTTGCAGGACCATTGGATGTCCTTAGCCTGCGCTCTCAGTACCCAGAAACATCGGGGCTCACGCTGACCTTGCTTTCGTCGACGCTCGAGCCAGTCTCAACCAAACCAGTCCCCCCACCAAGCGCCAGCTGGAACTTCAATCTTCCTCCTGGAACGAACACGAATTTCAATCCAAAGGTCGTACCCGATGTGACTTTCCAAGACTATCTCTCGGCATTGGCCCGTGGCGATATTGCAGACAATGGCGCAGATGGATCGCTCAAACCTATTGACGTGCTATTGATCCCCGGTGGCCCGGGCACACGGTTGGATCGTATCCACTCCGATCCAGCAAAAGCAAAGATTTCAAATACGCAAGAAGCGCAAGATTTCATCAAGGCAGTCGCATCACATGTTCGACACAGCGTCATCACAATATGCACAGGCAGCCATGTCCTAGCTCAGACTGGTCTGCTCAATAACCTCGACGCCACTACGAATTCGGCCCGCTTCAAGGATGTTTCCACAGCAAACCATCCGCATAGTCGAAAAGTAAAGTGGCAGGCAAACAGACGATGGGTAAGAACTAGTGTACCCGATGCATCCACTGGTGGCACCTCGGCTCGGCTGGATACTACCAAGATCCAGGATGGCTTGCGTCCAGGTATTGAGGTCTGGTCATCAGCTGGCGTCACAGCTGGTCTGGACCTATTGTTGGAGTTTGTAAAAGCGCACTATGGAGGGGTGAAGGTGGCCCAGCAAACCGCTAAGCGATTAGAATACCGCTGGGAACGAGATTGAGGACTGCCAGTACTGTCATACCGAGATGCGTGATCCGTATTGGTGTACAGATAGTCAGATACGGTTTGCATGTCGTACGAACGTACGGAGCATACTGCAGGTATTGCTCCATTTAGAATTAGCCACTAAAATAGGTGATGAATTAGTCTCTCCACAATGAAGAGATCACAAAAACCAACCATCGTAGACGAATCATATTTGGACGTCGGCTGATTTGCTTCTGCGAATGCGTGATTTTTGCTGGCTTGCTGCAGCTCCCACTGTTAGATACAGGCTACTCCGTACGGAGTACGCGTATTGGCATGTCTCAACTTGTCTGTCGATCGTTGACCTGAGTGGATTGAGCTCGTCTTGCCGAATTGAGATTCTCCTAGCAATTGTGGCAAGGCAGTGACGCACTGGGCGATGTAGAGCTCATATTAGGGTGAGAGGCGTGAGCGATTGAATGAGCGCTCTTGCCAAATTGTAAGAACTCGTAAGTTCGACGTGATCGTTTCTCGGACGCTGATTGATTGGTCTGTGTGCATCAGTGTAGGTAGTCCGCCTTACGCTTTTGAGATCGATGATGACTTAGAGGTTGTAGGCATTGTGCTGCTCTGAGATAGATTCTTGGAAAATCAACAGTGAAGCTTTCATCTTTTGGAGAGAGAGATTCGAGAGTTCAATCAGACTTCTTATATTCAGTCCTAAAAACCATATCTTGCCAACATTCCCCATACTCCGCTGCCGGTCAATTGCGAAAAGCAACTTTGAGCAGGTTTGAGCACATTAGGGCAAACGCACCCAACACACATATCCGACGTACCTACATCATGCTCGCTACAGAGACAGTCCACCTTCAGCCAAATCACCTACCCCCTGATTACGAGAGACCCAATAACAGCATCTTCAACAAAAAACAGCTATTCTTCCTGCCTTGGCCACGCCCAACAACCGTTCAAGCTGAAAATGTCCATACAGAGGAGGAAAATGAGAAGATCGAAGAGAAACAGGTGCAACTTCTGCCCCAGCAGCCGCAATTACGGACAGAAAAACAACCTCAACAAGTGATATGTCCCTACACAGCTCGCCTCAAAGCCGAAGAGGTCATGAGCATAGTTGAGGGCTATGGCTATCACGAGAAAAAAGGTCCAGCTGGAGAAGGTTGGCTAGGAAGAGCATCTTTCACTCCACGAGTACAGAAACATATCGTTGCCAATGAGATTATTCCGATGGTTTTACCAGCTTTTCCCATGAAGAGCAATAATCGTATGGATAAGGTCCTGGGTGCACTGCCTGATCTTGGAGAGGAGCTGGCTTTGGCTCGATTGAACAATCTTTGTTTCGATATCAAGGCAGTTTATCCCCCTGGAGCATTGGTAGTGATTGTTACGGATGGTCTATGTTACAATGGTACTTTGTCATCCTTCCATCGAATTTCTGGTAGCTAACGAAACTTTGGTAGACCTCGTTGGCATTTCCGACGGAGAAGTATGGGAATACGGACATCGGCTACGACAGATTGCCCGAGAAAAGGGATATGCATGTATCCGATTCAATCGTATCATGAACTTGTTGGGCATTTATAATGGCGCCGAAATCTCGAAGGAAGAATACACCCAGTTGTGCGATAAAGCGCGGTCCGAGCTTCATCGTCGTTATGGTCGTCCGGGATTTGATGTTGACAAGTTCCTTAAAAGTGATGAGGATTATTTGAGGACATATAACGGTATGTACTGATCAATAGAGACAGCCATGAAGGCTGAGCAAGACTGACAATACCAGGTTATGACAAATTCATGAAGGTCGATCTTCGCTTCAGCCCAGTTACAAAGAATTGCCCAGGGCCGAAGCAATATAAGAAAAAGGTCAAGCTGGTGGCAAAGTCAATGATCGTACGAGGAGTGGTACGTACTCAATTTTTTTACCTAATAGACAAGAGCAACCCACTGATCTCTTCAATTTAGGAATTCGCCGAACTAGTTCGCCAAATCTACCCAGACAGCCTCCGTCTCTCCATCCACCCTTCATCCGGTCAAACCAAGCTCTCATGCCCATTGATCCCACAGCCCAACTCATTCTCCATGAGTCCCTGGCACAGCACCGTAGCCGTGACCAAAAACGGCACATTTGTTACCGCACACAAATCCCAGCATCGACAGGATGACAAGTACACACTCGTTCACAAGGATGATCAGCCATACTATTTCCGTGAGAGGTCTGAACTGTTCGAGTGGGAGAAGGCGAATGTGGAGTTTGAGCATGGTTATAGCCAGCATTTGGTGATCAAGGAGATTCTCGTGGAAAGGAAGGAAGAGTGTATCAATTGTACCAACGGATCAGTTTCGGGCACTCATCAGGCTGGGGAGCTCTCCGAAGCTGATCTGGACAAATTGGCTAAGTTGGCCCTCTTGCACAAGAGTGTCAAATTCGAGTCTGCCAAGTGATAGACTCGCCGTGTTGGGATTGTATTGATATAGGTATCAGATCCGTAGACCGAGTTGAGGGACTTGCTTCGCATTGATCGAGAATGCGGAACGGACGTGTGATATTTCTATCTATTTTAGGCGTTACTTTGGATTTCTTTGGATTTATATATTGATGACATTTGGAATTGAACTATCGGGTTAATCATGTGTAAGTTCGATATAAATGTAGTATAAGCGATGGTTGCATTTTCCAAACCATCTGTAGCAAAAAAGTTATACTGCATAAATAGAGAGAAAAACAAAATTTAAAAGAGCAAAATAGAGCCCCACTAATGTTAACTAACTAATTTAGCCCCTGTTGGGTGATCGAATATGACATTTAATCGTTTATATAGAGGGCTCTCCTCCAGCTTTTAGGGCTAAGTTCTTCCACCCGCCCATACAACCAGCAGGCCTGTGGTACGGGATGACTGAAAATGCCCTCGATAACTACATTTCAACTCATTGTTTGCTTCCTACCTTTAGTGCAAACAACCATCGCATCTGTCATTCCTACCAAACAAACCATTTTAAGTGCCCAACAACCACTTCGCGATGACTGGCCCCCAAACACCGTGCAGACCGTAATTTCGACGGGACAAACCGTTACGCTCAATGGCACCCCATACTACGTACCACCTGAGCCAGTGACTTCGATAAAACTTCCAGAAAATGCAGAATTCAATTCTGGTCTGAATGCTCTGACAGTTTTCAGGCCGACTGTTCTGCCTTTCGGTCGGAAAGAGCTTGATGATGCGGTTGAAAGCTATTTGCGCGAAGATGATGTTTTTACCACTTCGTTTTTGCAAGGTATTTTTGTCCCTTCTGAATCGAAAGAATTGGGTTGCTCTAATCGTTATTTTGACAGTCATATACATACGCTTGAATGAGGAAATAAATAAGACCTCAGACCTAACAAGCTACGGCACCAAAATAATCCTCACAGGATCAGCTACTCTCCCTCCGGGACCTTACTTTCTCTCATCCGAGGGCCATGTATATCAAGTCTTGAGATTGTTCGCCGATACTCAAAGCGCCTTTTCCCAAAGCCTTGTAGTCAACACAGCGCATGGCCTATATTCACCATTACCTGCAGCTTTACCAGGTGTCGACTCCGCTGTTGCTGTGCCCTCGCGGCTATATTTTACAAAAACACCGTCTCAGCCATTGGCGGGTGTACGACTTGCCGTCAAGGACATTTTCGACGTCGAGGGTATCCGCACTTCAGCTGGAAGTCGAGCATGGTACTATTTTTACCCTCCCGCGAACGCTACAAGCCCCGTCGTGAAAGCTCTCGTTGATGCAGGTGCTGTCATCGTGGGAAAAGTCAAGACATCTCAATTCGCAAACGGACAACTGGCCACCGCTGACTGGATCGATTACCACTCCCCTTTCAATCCACGAGGGGACGGATATCAACAGCCATTTTCGTCGTCCACCGGTGCTGGTGTTGGTATTGCTTCGTATGACTGGTTAGATCTCGCACTTGGAACGGATACCGGAGGATCAATCCGTTTTCCGTCACAGGCAAATGGTGTGTTTGGTATTCGGGCATCTCATGGGGCTGCCAATTTGGAGAAGGTTGTTCCACTAGCTCCTCAATTTGATACTGCTGGTCTTATTGCGAGGGATCCGCTTGTTTGGCAGGCTGCTAGTCAGATCATTTACCCGGATACAGAATTCAGCTGGTCTGAGTATCCGAGAAAGATCCAGACGGTTTTTACGAGCCCGTTGGATGTGTCTGATCAAGTTGATAATATGGTAGGGGAGTTTCTGGAAAGGTTGGCTCAGCATCTATCAGCTTCCCTGACCAACCTCGACATTCCTTCATTATGGACAGAAACCTACCCATCTAATATGTCATCCGAGTTGGTGGAAGCAATAGACAAAATCTACCCAACCATCATCGGCATTGAGCAAGCACGACTCGTCCGCGATCCCTTCTACGCCAACTATAAAGAGCAACACTCGGGACGACTCCCATTCGTAAACCCAGCACCTCGCATCCGCTGGGGATACGGCGACTCACTACCAAACAGCACACTCGAAGAAGCACTGAGAAATCAAACTGCATTCCAATCCTGGATCGCCAGCAACGTACTCAAACCAGATGCCCACACTTGCTCAGAGAGTCTCTTGGTATACGTCGAACCGGCTACACGATCGCCATTATATCGTGACTATTACCGAGACGAGCCCACCATCCCCTTTGGGTCCGGTGCGAATATGATTAGTGTCTATTCTGGGGTGCCAGATATGGTGGTGCCGATTGGGGAGAAGACGTATGTTAGTCAAGTGACTGGGACAGAGGAGATGTCGCCGGTTAGTGTGGATCTGGTGTCTGCCAGGGGATGTGACGGGATGCTTTTTCGGTTGGTTAATGAACTTGTTCGAGTGGGAATACTGAGGGAGGTAAAAGCTGGTCGGTCGTTGGTTAGTGGTGGAGATATTCTGTTTTGATAAAAATCAAGAACCTCAGAGGGCTTGATATGTATTGATACCTCCCAGCAGATGGAATAAAATATATGATATACAAGTGAATTTTATAAAGCGAAAGAAAAGATCAAGGCGAGGCAGTAGCCTGCCAAGCATCATAAGTCCCCCATGCCCCAGCCAACCAACTAATAAACCCAGTCGTACTAGGCGGCACACCAAGACCCTTCTCAAGACTCCAGTGCGCACACAGCGGAGCCCAAGCCAGGTTGTTAATCAGTCTCTTCCTCCAGCTGAGAATCTCGGCTTGTCTTGCGGCCTCTAGCTCTGCATCCGCAACGGCAATCGACTTTTCACCAGTCGACACCTGTCTCTGCTCTTCTTGTTCTTTTTGATTAAACAAAACCGACTCGCGGGATAGTTTCACAAACTGGAGCAAGACGTATGCGAACCAGGCGCGGATACTCCAAATGGTCCATTTACCCATGCCGCCCGTCCGCTTAATCAGGGAGTCACCTGCAATCCCATTCGATGCAAGATATGTGACATTCTCAAGAAACTGATACACCAGCATCGAGAGCACCTCTAAATAAGCCACGGCGCGCAGTACAGGGTCCTTCGGTGGAGACTTATAAGTTGACGAACCCCATGCCCACATGGAGACCAGCCCCAGGAGACGTAGCGTGTAGCGGGTTTTGGAAATGAGATCGGAGAATGCTAGCAACGGTGGTCGCGCGGATGAGACGTTAGTCCCTGGCGATGGAAGGCCAGAAACTTCCCGACCGAGTCTGCGCAAGAGCCATAGTCGTATGGTGAGGCGTAGTCTTGCTAGCGGAGACGAGGCGAGGAGGTAATGCAATGAATGAGAGGTGTAGTTGAGGTTGGCGAGTACTATATCCAGACCAGCTTTTGTGGATAGAAGCCTTGATAAATTAGATTTGTGCCTAACCAACAGGAAGACTGACAACTCACCTATTCAGCCTAAGTACAGTCTCGTCCGCCTTGAGCACAGCAGATACAACCGCGTCCGAGACGGCCTTTCGGCGGGGAACGACCTTCGGCGCATCACCGCGAGACGTCGCAGGTATGCTCTCCGGCTGTTCTGACGATTCAGTTTGATCCGACATATCTGCCTACTTTCTGTGCCTGACAGAATTCGGTAGTTGGGATTCAAGCACGGGAGATGAGATTTATTAAAGCAGTTTGTTAGTTGTATGGAGTAGACTGAACGTTCCGAGCCGTCAGCCGAGGTCCAATCGCTGTTCCGTCCGCATTCCGACTGTACTCTAGCCACTGTGGCTAGTGAGGGCTATCATAAGCTGCTGTGCTGTGTTTGACACAGTTTGTTGCTTGTGACGGGCTTGGCTATTGAGCAGGCTGAGTCTCAAGCATTTAATAGGATTCTGTTGCCGTTGCTATGGTTTTGTTGCGCTCAACCCCGGCAAATGATCGCGGGTGAGGTTTGCCATGTTGTACAATGCCATTCTTCGTACACTTCTTCACATATCCTACTCTAAACAGCGTTTGAGCAAAGGTACGTATACTAGAAGAGACTTCAATCTAGTTTGTTCTTAGTCTCCAATTTTATGATATTTTTTCTTGTTTTCAAGCAAGATAAGATACACTGTGGAGTGATCAATCCTCCCCAATGCGGAATTGGCCGAGGCTGAATGGACATTGTTTGATGTTATGCAGCGCGACCCGATGCCAACGCACCACGTCGACAGGAGAGTTGGACAGATAGACAGAGACAGGTAGAGTCTGGAATGTCTCAGCTGGCATTGGAGAATGACTGGGACTGTTAACATGTTAGACAGTATGGAGAGTACATAACTACGGCGTACCATAGCGAGAAAAGGGACAAACCTGCTTTCTTAAAGACGAGCCTACATATAATTTACTGGGGGGCTACTTAGACCGCCGTAATATGTACGTACGTAAGTAACAAAGGCTTGTCCGGTCGGAGCCATCCGCGTTGCTTGGCGGCTTTCCGTAAACAACAACAGAGCTAGACCACCAGCCTCCCTTTAACTTCTTCCACACCTCCCCCACAAATCCACCGCTGCTTCAGATTCGATCTCTTGTCGCGTGGTAGTTCTCGTCCTCTGGAATGTGATTTGCGCTTCAATCATTGACTGCATACCGTCATACACTACCTCGACTCGAGTCCCTGCTCGCGATATCGGACGCGATCCAGAATACTCCCCTCTATCCAGTTGTTAAGCCATAATCGAAGTACAGGATGTCGGTCAAGTTCCAACAAGAGACCATTCGCACCACTGGCGTCAAGCCAGAGGACTTGACGCCAAAGGACCTGGCGCACAAGGTCGGCGAGCGTTTGACTGGCGGTGACACCCATACCGGTTATCTCGCTGTATGTCGAGTCGCTTTTACTCAATATGATCGCAGTCAATGCTAACGAGGTATACAACAGGCCTACTTGAAACAACTCCAGACAAACCCCCTTCGCACAAAGATGCTCACGTCCGGTGTCCTCTCAGCTTTGCAAGAATTCATCGCCTCATACCTCGCTCATGATGTCAGCAAGCATGGCCATTACTTCAGCTCCCGCGTGCCGAAGATGGCGCTCTATGGAATGTTCATCAGTGCACCCATGGGCCACGTTCTCATTGGAATCCTGCAAAAGATCTTTGCCGGCCGCACGAGTTTGAAGGCCAAGATTTTGCAGATCTTGGTTAGCAATTTGATTGTACGTCCTTACCCACCTATCCGAGTTTCTACGGTATGCTGATTAGTATAGATTGCCCCCATCCAAAACTCCGTATACCTAGTCTCCATGGCCATCATCGCCGGAGCCCGCACTTTCCACCAGGTCCGCGCCACCGTGCGCGCCGGTTTCATGCCCGTCATGAAAGTCAGCTGGATCACATCTCCCATCGCGCTGGCCTTTGCCCAGTACTTCCTCCCCGAGCACACCTGGGTTCCATTCTTCAACATTGTTGGATTCATTATTGGCACATACGTCAACACCCATACTAAGAAGAAGCGTCTCGAGGCTTTGCGACGACAGTACGACCAGCGACGTGGTGGTCCTCCTGGTCCTTACCCTCCTCCTGGCAGTGAATACAGCCGTCGCGATTAAATCAATCGGATGGGATGGCCATGGGTCAACTCTCATTCCTGGCTGTAAATGATACAAAGGGTGGAGGAAGCAAGGGCGGGGACAATACGTGCTTTGGAATGTGATATTTTCCGAGGTGCTAAATGTCAAATGCTTTTTGGAGCGGCGTCAATTTCGATACATATACAACATACAAATGTCTTGGCCAGTATATTGTTTTCGACGAACGAACTGGGCTTGGAAAGGTCAGTAGCTATTTTATAGGCTTCCTTCTGTTTGTACCTTTTCTTGCCATGTATGTAATGTTTCCTTTGTATGCTTTATGAGATTTTATTCGACTCGTTATACCTATTGCCGACGATTTGGCAATTTGAGGAGTGCTTCGCAGGATATCCATATTCATCCGTAACTACCGACGTAGTAGACAATCATTCAGTATTCATCGCCTCCGCAGGCTTCCCACCACGCTTATCCTGCTTCACAAACTCCACAAACTCATCCAACGTGCCTGGCCACGCGCCATCAGCATCCCACCACCCGAAATTCTCATCCTCCAGAGTCTTGCGCATAAACACCTCCGTCTGTTCCCACAAATCCTTATTCACAGGTCGCTGACCTTTCGATTTGAGGTAATCCAGAAACCAATCCAGCCATGGAGTGGAAGGGGTTCGCCAATCGACTCCGCCGTTCTCGCTTGTGAAGAATAGTTGCCATTGCTCGGCGGCGATTTCGAATGTGAGATTGCGCTGGCCTTGCATGCGACAGAGTGGGAAGGCGTAGCGGTATACTTTGCGGAATGTGTCTGGTTGGGAGGATATTCGGGTTCGCAGAGAGGCGGCGTGGGCTATCATTTGGGGGATTGATTCGACTCTTCTCGTTGTCAGTATACATATCACAGTTTTTGAGAGACTTGTAGGTGACGCACCCAACGCTCTTCCAGCCATCAACAAATCCTGTGCGGGTAAACTCGCCCATACTAGGAGACTTGAGCAGTTCTGCTATTCCTAAACATGCGACTTCGTCGAGGCGTACTTCGATAGTTTCGAGAAACTTCATAGCTCCTTCGATGCCGATTGTGTCTGGGTTTTCTTTGGGGTCATCTACTACGGTTAGAATAGGTATACGCCGACAGAGGAGAGGTACGGACCTCGATATTCGTCAAAGATCTTATTCAGTGCTGGCGTCGAGGATGATTCGGCGGTTGCTTGCGAGGAGGAAAAGTATCTATACCGAAGACGTTTGGTCAGGTATACAGTATAGATAGTACGAAAAACAATCACATACGCATCAACAGCTTGTTCAACATTCCAACCATTTGCGCGCAAGTACTGCAGATTCGCACGTCAGTCACATGCGACAACGCGCTCGAGACGAAGGACACCCACTTTTGCAGCAACCGCATCTTTGGCCTGTGTAAAGCCCACAAACTGTGATATGTAATGTCTCTGGGTTCCTGTGTACGGCGGCATGTTTGCTTCTGCTTCTCCCTGAGGAGGATGCGAGTCGGAGCCTCTCGAAGATGACGCACGCGGGGTAGCACGAGGTATGGAAGCCGAGTAAAAGGTCGTGTGAGAGTGAGCGTGGACTTGGTCGGGCGGCAGAGACAACGCCCTCTGGAACGAACGCTACAAAGAGTAACGCACAGCGTCAACAAATACAAGACTGAAGAGAGCAAGAGAGGGAAGGAGAGTCGGAGGAAGCTGTTTAGGCGACGGTTTGGCGATATGGCGATGCCGGTATGTGATTGGTCGAAACGGAGTATAAGGCCCACCTTCGTCTTTATTTAGATACAATCATTCCTTCTGCTTACGGTTACCTAGAGACTACACTCTCAACTCGATGGATTGAACCGAATTGCTGGTATATCAACTGAAATATCTAGTATCACTTTTCCTGCCCTGGCACCAGGTATATTCCCTAAACGCCGATAAATGCGAGACATAAACAAATACCAAGTCGCAGGACTATGTCGTGAACAAAGAATCTTCCTGTACGATTGTCAGATATCGAGTCCATATACTTTTCCAGCTTCTTGTGCTTGGTACTAACCTCTCTCAGATATTCACCAACATCACCCTGGCGGAATAGCACCACGGCCGTAGGCTCGAGTTTCCTTGCTTCTGCGGTTGATCGTGCAGTGACTCCGAAACCCTACAACGTAAATCAGCCTCAATTCAACATGATTCCCTCAGTGTAATTGACATACCAATGGAGTGTCGTCTTGCGAGAAAACAACGCATCCACTATGCTCAGGGCAATCCTCGGACCAACGCAAAACGTGGGCCTTCACAACGTTTCCACCATATAAGAAGGGCATTTCTCCGTTTTGCTTAATGGTTACCTTATAACGAGCATAGGGAGCAATGAGGTCGAGTCTGTTTTCACAATTATTAGTCAGTGACATGCGTTCTCTCGAGTCCAACATGCGCAAAACTTACGCAGTAATGTGCAATCTGAACTTCATAGTCTTGGTAAACTTTCCAACACAAACACCCAGACTCAGCAAGTTATCGCGCGCAACACTTGTCGCAAGGTTCGCAATTGATTGCTTCACATAGTATACTCGAGAACCCTGAATTCGGAACACATAGCGCTCGTTGTCTTCGGTAGGCTGGATGAGTTGGTTGAGGGATCGACCGGTGTAGTTGGCGAGTTTCTGGAAGAGAGTTTTGGTTTCGTCTTCTGTAAGAGCCCTCATTTTGAATTATGCTTCTGTCGTGGATCAAATGATTGTCAAGCGGAAGTGTGATGGTAGCAAAAAAAAAAAGAAGCTCCGCGGCCAGAAAACTAAAAGTGGGGCTGATGCGGAGGCTTGGCGCTGCTAACAAAAAATCTCAAAAAATATTCGGTTCCTCGAGTGGACAAAACAATTCAATTCAGCAGCGTACCCATAAGTTTCCAATATGGGCGTCGCACGAGAAACAAAAAGAAGGCGCCTGTCGCCCTCGGATGACGACAATTCGTCAACCGCCCCAAAATCCAAATCCAAATCCAACGAATCGTCGTCCAACATCCAAAATACATTTTACAGTCGAGCCGCAGAATGGGATCTAGAACAGGATTACGAGCGTCGACCACGAAAAGGCAAGAATAAGAAGGAAAAGGAAAAGACTCGTTTGCCCATCAAGACTGCCGAGGGTCTTGTTCATGTCGACGAACCGGAAGAAGCAGCTGCAAGTGATGCGGATAGTTTCCTTGACTCAGACTCGGAAGGTGAAAATGGCAAGGATGAAAACGAAGGAGCAGAAGATGAGGGAGAGGAGGAAGAAGAGCCGGCGCCAAAAATTCCCTTGAAACTTCAAATCATTCAGGCAAAAGAAGAAATGGCCAGAATCGCGACGTTGATCAATGAGGATCCCGAGGAGCATATTGGACTGTTCAAAAAGTTGGCAGACTTCGTGGACAAGAGCAAATCACATGTTGCTATCAAAAAGCTTGCCCTCGCTACACAAGCTGCGATTTTCAGAGATGTTATTCCAGGTTACAGAATTCGTCCTTTAGGCGAGGAAGTCAACAAAAACGAAAAGCTGTCCAAGGAAGTCCGAAAGTTGCGCGGTTACGAACAATCGTTACTATCGTCTTATAAGCATTATGTTCAGCAACTGACCAATCTATCAAAAGGTGGCAGCAGGGCCAGTGAAGAGGCTAATAGTATTCGAACCGCCGCAATCAACTGCGTCTGCAACATGCTTCTTTCCGTGCCTCATTTCAATTACCGGACTGAGCTATTGAAGATTCTGGTCAATCGACTCTCAAAACGCCGCATTGATGCAAACTTTATTAAAAGTCGTGAAACAATGGAAGACATCTTTGCTAAAGACGACGATGGGATTGTCTCCCTCGAAGCAGTTGGCTTGTTATCCAAGATGATGAGAGCAAAGGACTTTCAAGTCCACGAATCAGTCCTCAACACATTCCTACATCTCCGCTTATTGGCCGAGTTCTCATCCAAGGGTTCCCGGGATCGGGTAGATCGCAACAACGACGACGATGATGAAAGCACAATTCAAGGCAAGAAGAAGAACAAAAAGGAGTTTCGCACAAAAAAGGAACGTAAACTGCTTAAAGATCGCAAGGCTGTCGAGAAGGATATGCGCGAAGCCGATGCGTTGGTGAGCCATGAAGCGCGCGAGAAGAATCAAGCCGAGACACTCAAATTGGTCTTTGGCACATACTTTCGGATTCTCAAGTTGCGCACTGAAACGAAACTCATGGGTGCTGTGCTGGAAGGATTGGCCAAGTACGCGCATTTGATCAATCAGGACTTCTTCGGGGATGTCCTCGAAGCTTTGAAAGAGCTTGTTGAACAGCTTGCAGCTGAAGATGGAAGCTCAGGAAGAGATGAGAATGCGAACGACAAAAGCAACGACAATGACGACGAGGATGACGATGAAGAAGGATTGATCACTCTGAGACAATCCACCCGACAAGTCTTGCTCTGCACAATCACTGCCTTTGCCCTTCTCGAAGGCCAAGACGTCAGCAAATCCGCCTCATCTCTCCATCTCGATCTAGGATTCTTCATCACCCATCTCTATCGCGCTCTGTATCCACTAGCCCTCAACGCAGACATCGAATACAACCCCGAAAAATCCCTCCGTCTCCCTGATCCGGGCACCTCCAACAACAACCCCAACGAAACTCCTACCGACCAAAACAAACAACGAAAAACAAAAATCAACTTCCAAACCCCCATGGTCCTCCTCCTCCGCTGTCTCCAATCCACCCTCCTATCCCGCACCCACGGCATCGCACCCCCCATCCGCCTCGCAGGCTTCACAAAGCGTCTAATGACAACTTCGCTCCAACTCCCCGAAAAATCCTCAATCGCAATGTTAGCTCTTCTCACAAAAGTGGCGAAACAGCATGCGCGCAAGATTGCGCCGTTGTGGAATACGGAAGAGCGCAAGGGGGATGGTGTATTTAATCCTGTGTCGGCGGATGTGGAGAAGAGTAATGTCTTTGCGGGTACGGTTTGGGAGGGGGAGTTGTTGAGGATTCATTATTGTCCTGAGGTTAGAGAGGCGGCGTTGGGGATTGAGAAATTGATTGCTTCTGGATAGATGTTTGATACAGGAAATGGAACTAGATGCCTACTTGAGAGGGCTAGAGAATATAATAAGACTTTTACGTGCAACAGACATGTTTAGGGAAGAGTAATTCATAAATATCGTTCGCTCATTACACATTCAAAACCAGATCGCTTTTCGAGAACATGCACTCAAGCTGTATCGTGGCAAATCATAAAAACACAGAAGAAACTCGTAATAACAAATATAAGAAAAACATTAAAAGAGACAATAGGTGATTCATCCACCTTCGCCCCATTCTTCACTTATAGACACACGCAGACCTTAACCGCCCAACGTCCAGATATCCATACAAACAGACTCGGGTATATCCACCATCGTGAACTGGACAAGGCCATGCCTGGCTCGGGTATCAAAATATACAATCTTGGTGCAGACAAAAGCATCCCTAATATGTCATGGCTAACACCGGCGAATGTCATGCATTCGTTGAATAATGTAGCTCATGCACGTATGGGTAGCCAAATGCTTGCCCATATTCTCTCGTAATCAAGGGATAGAGAGATTCCCTGTTCAGTTGGAATCCTTCTTTCTGCGGATTCCGGCGAATAGCCCGCCAAAGATCGTCGCCCAAATGGTACGGAACAGAGCTGTGAACCAGTTGCCAGACTTCAAAGACAGGGCTGTTGTCGATCGAGCACCTGTAGATCTGGTCTCTTCATCTGGCTTGGTGGCAGTTGGTTCAGTATCGGCAGTCTCTTCTGAGATGATCTGTGAGACATCGTGGTTTTCAGCAGCATCATCTGCATTTGGTGCAGAACGGTTGGCAGCTGTGATATGCTCGTCTTCTTCGCAGAAGGATTCGACACGAGCGCCTAGATCAGAAGGCTTCTTGTCGCTGTTGAGAAGATTGACTGCAGAGACAGAGCCTCCAAGCTGGTTAAGAAGCGCTTCACGGTCCTTGGCCAGCAACTGAAGTGCTGCATCGGCCTCGGGCTCTGGAGTAGGTGGTGAAAGAATATCGTGCGGCACCTCTGTAGGCTTCAAGTCACTTGCTGAAGGCTCAATGACATGGACAGCTGGTGATTGATGTTCTTTGTCTGTCTGGACATGAAGTTCTTTCGATAGCGGTTCCTTTGGCGATGAAGTCAGCGCATGGCCAGCAGCCACTGCCGCAGCAGCAACAACGCCAGCGCCACCAACAATGCCGGCAATTTCTCCAGCACTAATGCCTGTATCCTTAGAAATGACCTCGGTTTCGGACAATTTTTCGGAAATTGGAGCGGCTTCTGTCTGCACATCTTTGGCGGCAGAGGCTTCATTAGGATGCTCTTCGACAGGAATTGCTTCGGTTTGGACATCCTTGGCGGCGGAGGCTTCAATGGGCTCTTCGACAGGAGCAGGAGCAGCTTCGGTCTGGGTATCTTTGGTGGTCGAGAGTTCAATCGGTTGCTCTTCGACAGGAGATGCTTCGGTCTCGATATCTTTGGCGACTGACGCTTCGATGGGATGTTCCTCACTCGAGTGAATTCCACTGACAACGGGAACATCCTTTGCAGTTGCTTCGGTGGTGTCTTCTGGCAGGCTGGATAGTTCGGCTTCCGCATTTTCAACAACTTCGGGTACTGAAGTTTCCTCAACAGAGGCAGCCTCTTTGGTAGCATTGATAGAGATATCTTTGGCTCCTGCGGGCTGCTCTTCTGAGGCCACTCCGGAAGTAGCTGCTGCTGCTGCAACGGCCCCGAGTCCAGCTACTGCTGCCGCACCGGCCGCAATTGCAACCTCCTCAGTGACTGTGTGGTCAGCTTCCTTCTCTTCTGTAGCAGCGGGAACTTCTGTGGTGTCCTTAGAGTCTTCCGTAGTCTCGGGGAGAGCTTCCGAAGGTGTCTCTGCCTCCAAAACAGGAGTTTCCTCTGCATGAGCCGGAACGTCTTCAATAGACTTAGCCAAAAGCTCCTCATCTGGTTCTGCACTTGGAGCGAATTTGTCTTCTGGCTGCTCAGCCTCATCAACGACGACTTCAGATGCATTGACTGGCTCAGTGACTTCAGCAGCTACTTCAGCTGGAACTTCAGCTGGAACTTCAGTTGGAACTTCCTCTGGCACTGATTCTTGGTTAACCACAGCAGGCGACTCGATTTCCTGAACAGCCTCTGCTGGAACCTCAGTCGATTCCTCAACGGGGCCGTCAGTAGACTGAGCGGGTTGCTCTTCTTCTGCATCATCCAGAACTTCAACGGCTGGCTCTTGAACAGGCTCCACAACATCCTCCGTAGGGTTCGTTGCTTCAACAGCTTCTGCTTCTGGAGCTTCTTCGACATTCTTGATGGTCTCTTCTGTAATAGGCTCTGCAGATACTTCCTGAACAGGCTCAACAGGGGTTTCTTCAACCGTATCGGCAGCTTCTTCTGTAGCAGGCTGCGCGGGAGTTTCTTCTACGGTTTCGGCAACTTCTTCGTCGGCAGGCGCTACAGGGGTCTCAACAACAGCTTCAACCGGTGTTTCCTCCACAATCTGGGCAAGTTCTGCAGCCGCTTCTTCGGCAGATTTGGTCTCCTCTTCAACAGTCTCGGCAGAAATTTCAGTTACTGCCTCAACAGGGGCATCATCCACAGTCTTTATAGCACCTTCTTCAACAGACTCTACAGGGGCCACTTGGACAGCCTCAACTGGGGTTTCCTCAAACTCTTCGACGGCAGGCTCTGCAGGAGTTTCGGCAATAGCCTCAACCGGAGTTTCTTCAACATCTTTGGAGACTTCTTCGATAGATTCAGCAGGCGCCGCTTCAACTGGGGTTTCCTCAACCGCCTCAGTAACTTCTGCGACGGTAGGCTCCGCAGCAGGTTCCGCAGCAGAGTCTTCGGCGGTTTCAGCGGGTTGTTCTTCAGCATATTCCGTAGCAGGGACTTCAACGGCAGTTTCCTCAACTGGTTCGGCAACCTCCTCAATTGCAGGTTCTGCAGCAGTCTCTTCAACAGTTTTGGAGACCTCTTCCTCGGCAGCTTCTGCAGGTGTTGCTTCAACCGGGGTTTCCTCAGCTGCCTCGGTAACCTCTGCAACGGTAGACTCTACGGCGGGTACCTCAACAGGCTCAGAAGTTGGTTCAGCTACAGTATCAGCAGGAGCTTCGTTTACCATTTGAGCAGGTTCCTCTGCAGCAGGCTGTGCGACGGGGTTTTCAACTGAAGATTCCTCGACCGCTTCGGCAACCTCCTCAACAGCAGGCTCCGCAGCAACTTCGGCTACAGTCTCAACCGGGGTTTCTTCCGCAACTTGGGCAGGTTCCTGTGCAACAGTTTCTGCAGAAGGTTCTTCAATAATTTTGGCGACTTCCTGTTCAGCAGTCTCTGTAGGGGTTGCTTCGGCTGGGACTTCCTCAGCCGGTTCAGCGGCCTCTTCTTCGACAGGCTCCTCGGCGGTTTCGACAGGATGTTCTTCAACAGACTCTACAGGAGTCTCAATAACAGCCTCAACAGGAGATTCCTCGACAGCTTGGGCGGGCACCTCTTGGGTAGTAGGAGCTTCCACTACAGTCTCAGCTGGTGTTTCTTCAATGACTTCGGTGGGCTCTTCTGATTCATCGGGAGCCGACGGTGTGACTTCGTCAGCAGGGAGAGTAGCAGGCTCTTCGTTGGTTGACTCTTCTTTGGCCTCGGCGGACTGTTCTTCTACCGCGTTGTCAACAACGGTGGCTTCAACAGCATCAGCTGTTGGTTGCTCTTCTGTAGTCTCTTCCTTGCTTTCTTCGGAGGCTTCAACGACAGACTCTGTGGTTGCTTCAACCACCTCCTCCTTCGCGCTTTCAGCGGCAGGCTCCTCAGAAATGGGCTCTGTCTCGGTTCCAATTGCGTCTTCTGCTACCGTTTCCGTGGTGGTGGCCTCGGGTTCTACAGCCGTGGCATGTTCTTCTGGGAGTTCTTCCTTTACAGCACTTATAACTGGCTCTGGTTCATTGACGGAAGCAGCAGCCTCTTCAACAACCGCAGGCTCTACAACTTCCTCGCTTGCAGCTGCTTCTTGAATTGGCTCCGCCTCTTCTGTAGATTCAACAGAAGTTTCAGCAGGCTTGCTGGCAATTGTCTCTTCCATAACTTCAGAGGGAGGCTCGTTGATAGATGTCTCAACGGGCTCCGAGGCGGGCACCTCCTCAGTAGGAAGAGACTCTTCTTTTCCTGCTGACGGCTGGACATCCTCAACTGCTGTCTCGGTGGCAACAGGATCCTCCACGGAAACGTCTTCGTTCAGAGAATGTACCACATCAGATTCTGCAACAATTTCACTGGCGGGAAGTTCTTTGTCTTCCTCTGTTACAGCCGGCTCAGCAGTAGGCTCAGCGGGTTCTGTAGCGGCCTCAGTGACAGGTTCAGTAACAGCCTCCGCAGGCTCAGAAACAGGTTCGGCAGTAGACTCAGCAACAGGCTCTGAGGCAGGCTCAGTATGTTTAACAACAGATTCTACAGCTGGTTCGGTGGCAGTCTCGGCGGCAGGTTCAAGGGCAGGCTCAGTAGGCTCTGAAATAGTTTCGGCGGTAGACTCGGCGGTTTCAGCAGTCTCGGAAACAGGCTCTGCAATAGACTCAGCGACGGGCTCTGCGGAAGGTTTTGCAGCAAGTTCATCAGCGGCCTCTACAGCGGGTTCTGCAGCATGCTCGGTAGGCTCGGGGACAGGCTCTGCAATGGTCTCAGTCACAGGTTCAGCGACGGGCTCAACCTCAGGCTCAGTAACAGGTTCCGCAACCAGCTCTGTGACGGGCTCAGCAACAGGCTGGACGGGAAGACTAGGTTCGGAAGCTTTTTCTTCTACATTCTCAAGTGCCTTCTCTGATTCGGTGCTTGGAACGGCAGACTCTGCTTCAACTGGAGCTTCTTCGACAGCTTTGTTCTCGGTAACAACAGCTGGCTCTTCAGCGGCAGCAGTGGTCTCAACAGCGGGCTCCTCAGTTGCTTCGGTTGACTCGGCCAGTTCAGTGGCTGGTTCAAGAGCTGGTTCTTCAGCGCCCTCGGCCGGTGCGGTAGTTTCCGTCTCGACTGGTTCTTCCTTTCCGACAGCATCGACAGGTTCGATTGTAGCAACAAGCTCTTCAGCAACAGCGGCAGTTTCGGTTGCTGGATCGATGGGGGCTTCAGAAGCTTGGGTAGGTTCCTCGGCCTTTTCTTCAGCGACCTGCGCTGTCTTCGGAGTCGATTCCTCAACCGCTACTGGCTCTGGTTCAGCTACAGCAGCAATCTCAGATACATCCGCTGCCTCATTCGACTCTTCTGTTTCCTCAGCCAATGGCTGAACCGGCTCGTCAGTGGACTTGTCCGCAGGCTCAGCCGTTTGTTCTTCAGAAACCTCTGTAGATACAGCCACCGTTTCAGGCTCGGCAGCGGCAGGTTCTTCGTGAGAGTCGATTTCCTTACGCGTTTCGTCTTTGATAGCTTCCACTACTGTGTCTTCTGTTGTGGCAGGCACGGTTTCCGAGGGTGTCTCAACGGACGCTGGAGCTGTTTCTTTCTCATCACCGGCTTCTGCAACTTCGGTTGTAGGCTCCGCGGTTGATCCTTCTTCGACTTTTGCAGGCTCTGGGGCACTCCCTTCAGTGCCCTCCGCAGTCTCAGCAACGGACGCTTCTGGAACCTCAGCAGGAACAGAGGCTGGCTTTTCCACTGCTTCGGAGACCTCTGCTTCTCTAGCTTCGGTAACTGGCTCGGTCTCCTCCTGTGCAGCTGGAGTATCTGCAACTTCTGCTGAAGGCTTAACCTTGACCTCTGGTTCGGATGTTGGAACAGCCTCTGCTTCTTCAGTCACAGTTTCTTTAGCAGGTTCTTCTACTGCAGCAATTTCGGAAGGCACGGCTTCTGGTGCGTCAGTAGCAACAGTAGTCGGTTCTTCCACGGTCTCAGCTTCAGTTTCCTTGGGTTGATCAACAGCAGGAGCCTCCTCGGTCACAGTTGGAGAAGGATCATCAGAAGTAGTCTCTGTCGATTCAGGCTCAGTCTTTTCAGGCTCGATCTCCTCGGATTTTACTTCAGAGGGGGTTTCTTTCACTGGTTCCGCAACTTCAGAAACCTCAGTCTCAATAGGCTTCTCATCAGCTGCGCTCTCGATTGCGTCTTCCTGAGTGGTAGGAGCTTCAACTTTGTCCTTGACAACCTCCTCCTCGACTAGAGCCTCTGGTTCAGGAGCAGATGCGGGAACTGTTTCATGAACTATTCCAGCAGGCGCTTCAGCTTCTGTTGGTTCAGCCTTGGGCTCTGCAACAGGCTCCGAGGCTTTCTCAGTTGTTGCAGTTGGTTCGGGAACTGGCCCGGTTTCGGCAACATCCTTTACGGCCTCTTCCTCTACCTGAGCCTCCGGTTCCGGGGCAGCTTCTGTAGTGGTTTCTGGAGCGATGGGAATCTCTGCTTCAGTTGTCTCGACCTGGGGCTCGGCAACCTCCTCCGAGGTTTCAGTGGTTACAGTTGTTGGTTCAGGCACCTCCTCGGCATGGACGGTTTCCTTCACGGGCTCTTCCGCTGTAGGCTCAGCAGCTTCCACGACAGCAGGCTTGCTTTCAGCCTCAACCTCAGTCGTGGCGGGAGTGGAGTCAGATTCAGGAGCAACCTCAGCGACAGTCGTCTTCTCTTCGGCTGCGGGCAAGTCGACGGCCTTTTCCTCCTCGACAGGTGCCTTTTCTTCATGAGTCACCGGCGTTTCTTCAACGGTCTGGGACTCAATCTCAGCAGGCTTTCCTTCAGTTGCGGTTTCATCTTCGGCCACAACCGGTATGGCTTCTTCCGTATCCTTGGAAGGAGTCTCTGCGGCCTCCTCGGCCACCGCTGCAACTTCCGGAGTCGCTTGAGGTTCTGCCTCTGCAGGTTCGTCGGTCTTCACGTCAGCTTCGGTAGTGGGTTCTTCGCTTGCCTCGACTGCTTTGTCTTTGGGCTCCTCGGACGAAGGAGCAGCATCGGCAGTGGCCTCGCCAACTACCTCCTCTGTCTTAGCCTCCTCAGGAGCATCCTTGGAAGTTGTTGCAGGTTCGTCTACAGCTTTGTCCTTGGCCTCCTCGGCGACTGGAGCTTTTTCTGCGGCTGGCTCGTCGGCTTTGACAACGACGTCGTCGGCGGTGGGTGTAGGTGCATCTTCGACTGATTTCTCATCGGCATGTTTTGTAGACGACTCGTCATTGATCTCAGACTTGACCGGTTCCTCGACATCCTTCACAAACTCTTTTTCCTTTTTGGATAGTGCGGCAAGCGCATCCTCAACTTCTGCGGGGAGAGCAGCAACGGTCAGTCCGTTCTTGATTTCGTCCGTCACTATAGTAATTTGAGTGTCAGTCGTGGTCCATCTCATTTTGCCAGTAACAGCAAAGCTCTCAAAAAACGCAAAGACCAAAACAATTGAGCCAAAAACTCACCAGTTTCAGCAGGAGTAGCAAGGACAACGGGTTCTCCGACTTTGGCCATAATTCGGCGGTTCGTAAGGGTCGTAAGTTTCGTAAATCGTGGGGAGAGTTAGAAGATTAGGTGTAAAAAGCTCAACTCAACGATATAACGTGGAATCGAGTAGGTGAGAGAGATTGGGAGAAGCACAGAGAAACGGCGTACAAATACAGCAGCTCCTGAGCTTCAACCGATAAACGAAAAAAAAAAAGAAACGAGGAAACGATAAGCAGAACAGAAATACAGAATTCACAATGACAACAACTGGGTATCACGTTCGTCTTCAATTATCATAACACTCGTAAAGGGATTACCAATAGGTAGGGTGGATGAGTATGGGTAGATGGAGCAGGAAAGCGTGGGAGAGGGAAAGAGGAAGGAGAGGAGAAGAAAGAAAATTTCGTCGTTCCTCAGGCAGTAAAGTGTCAATATATACAACACACTACGTCCTACGGACGCTATGTACCTAAGGTAACTCTCCACCATAACAGTCGAAGCTATGACTTAGTTAGGCACCTAACTCTTTTGCTGCCACCTTGTGGGCGGGCCACCTCGTGAGCTTCATACTACAGATACGTACTGCTAATTATTCTACATAATTGGACATATTACACTACGCAGCTCAGTATCTACAAAGTAGTCAAGGCAGGAAACACCCCAAGAACAAAATTGAAAAATCATACAAGGTCTTCGAAGCAAACTCTGAGTTCCATGTGATATCCAACCCATCCCCGAGAAGAGACCATTCTCGGATGGTGATGGATAAAAAGACTAAGGTTAGTTCGCAGCTAAACAGCACTAACAGAAGCCACTAAACCCCCAAGCAGTAAAGACTCAACTGGACAGAGGGGCAAATCTTCTGCTTTCTTCTTTTTGTCTCCTCTGGGACATCCGGGATTATCTTCGTTGTCACAGTGACCGTCTATCCCCGTTGCTAGCGCCAGGAGCTTTGGGCAGATGGCAGAGGCCGACAGGGTGACTCACTTTTCGGAAACAGGATCAGGGAGAGACGCAATGATTGAAACGGTAGAGGAGATTCAGAATTTATCATCCATCGCTGGTCAACTGCTGGCAAGGAACTAAAGAAGAGTGAAACCAGAGAACGGTCACCGGATACCCTACTGATTGGACAACGACAAAGTATATGCAGGGTTTCAAGATTTCTAGGCGCAGATTTCTATGCGAGGGATTTACTGCAGCAGCACACGGACTGTTATGGAGCCATAGACTCATAGAGCTCCATAGTTGATGTTGCGAGTTGCAACTCTCAGTCTCTCCAGAGTGGGATGAGGTGAGAGCCAGTGCTTATGCGCCCACATGAGCTCTTTTAGCGCCGACGTTGAGTTTTTGTTTTGGGGGGGAGGGATGATAAGAGCTCGTTTCGGTCTGAATTGATATCTTATTTCGACGAGGATGAAACGGTGATGCGAGACTAATTCTCAAGAATATACAGAGTACTAAGGGTCGATTCACACCATGATGACATGGCATTGGACGATGCGATGAGTTGTCCAAGTAGTATGGACGAACCAATTAGGAAAAACCCAAACAATGGATTGACCGAAAAAGAAGCAGGCGAGTGGAGGACGCTAGTCCTGAAGTGGCTAGGCACAGAAGCCTAAAAGCTCAGGCTGTTGTGCTGCACTCACCGCCATATTGCCGCCTTATTGTCCCCGCCAGACTCTTCCACCTCAGTACGGAGCACCTTTGGTCAATATGAATGTCGACATCGCCCTGATGGTGAGCATGTAGCTCTTGCTAGCGTAGCGGGGTGAAGCTTTGATGCTCGTACAGCAGGCAGCACACATGGTTCGCATATGATCTCCCTCCGTCATGCACCAATTTCCTGTCTGAAGAAAGTACCAACATCGACACATCGGCACATTCGATGATCTTGACGGCCATTGCGTGATTAGGCACATACTCGTATCAATGGCCATAGTTCAAGGAATGACATGTCATCTTTCTCGACTATCAGCCTGAACCTGTCCGTTAGAGCATATCATCAGGAACTAGATATTGCCACAAGGTATGGAGTACATAACTCCGTAGACGGATTCTTAGTACATTCCCAGGATCGATACAACGCACCTAGATTCATCCCGAGCCAATCGTCACAATCCACGTCCTGGTACACGTCTACATTCTCATATCAAGTCAGAATCGGTCGTCGTAGTTGTAGCCGGGCAGACATGATATGCATCGCTGCCTGGGTGTAGTCCGTCCCAGGCATTGATTCGTCCACATGGATCCATGCAGACATGCACAACATTGGATTTGGCAAGTGCTACATATCAATTAAGCTACATTGGCTAGTCGACGTAGTGACTAGGTAGGTTAGATAACTATGCACGACAGGTGGAAATCACCGCCACTTAAGAAAAATTTTTATTACTTGGTACATACATACTCCAAGTCCGGCATCAGGTCCAAGGTTATTGTGCAATCTAGCTGCCTAGGTATCTGGGGTATACCAGTCTTCCTCTCATGCTATTCAATTTATTGAAGGTGACCAGGTAGGATATTGCACATTCCATGAGGCAAATCCAGCTCAATCACACTCTACGATCATATCTCTGTGTTCGCCCGAATAGACTGAGATGATATTCGCAGCGCCAATCTACTGCTAATTGCCATGGGTCCAATTTCAGCAGCAGAGTCTAGAAGATCATCACTTCTGGTGATAATAGAGTGGTGGTGATCGTCATAAGGGGATGCGGGGTGAGGGGTTGAAAATTCGTGCCTCGATCCGCCATGACGCAACATTCGAGATTGATCGCAATTCTTCCATCTACGATTATCTTCGTGCGCTCCCTTCCTGGATGCATCGCACCGTTAATCGAGGAAAATGACAATTTCGGGCTGTTTCGTTGAATTCGATCGAACCGTCTGACACCACAAAGAAGAAAACAGAAAGCGAGGACAGGATAGAAGGGAAACAAAGAAGAAGTCCGCACTCATCGCATATTCTCATGACGCCAACTACATTCAACAATGTAGAGACAGATATGAACCATCAAACACCTCCAATTCACGCAGAAAGGAAAAAAAAAAGTCCCGAAAGAGAAATCTGGTCAACTGAAACAACAATGGTTAATCCCAAGCGAGCACTAATTGGCGACACTCGGTTGATTTGTACATGAATCGAAAGGGAAAGTCATCAACGTCGTCACAATCATAAACCGGAGCATCCAATCAAAATATCTCGAGATCCTCAAATTCAACGACCAATCTGTCTCCTCCCCCACCCATATTCGAATCATCTATTCGCATACCATTCATCGCTTCCCACATTGTGCCTCCTCGCTGTATGCTGGTTGGACGACTGGCGTATACCCCGACATGCACACACTTGTCTTCGACTCCGTAGAAAAACCAGGTCACTTCGCGAAGCTTTTTCCATGTACTTCCCACGGCTCCCGGCGTGACTGCATACGGCGATAAAGACGGGATTTGATACCAGATCCAGAGCGAGTATCCGACTCTCTCGAGCTTGATGCGCAGCGATGTTATGTTCGTCGGTATATTGGGCATGGCCAGCGGCGACAAGCACCAATCCGCTCCGTCCGATGTCGCGCTAACCGAAGCTGCGTTGACCGTGCCCGAGGAAAATTCCATGCCTGCTTTTACCCATTTGCAAGTATGCGCGTGCGAATGCGATCTCATCGTGTTGAAGCTGCGCACATCGGTTTCCGATGATGATCGCAGGGACTCGGTCGGTAGTGACTGGCTAGGAGCATCTCCGGCAAAGATGACAAGCCCGCCTTGATCCCATTCCATTTCCCAGTCGGCGCTGATGGTGACTTCCGCCACAACGAAGGGTCGTCGCAATGAGGTGAAGACCATTGGGGCTGTCGAGGTGTCTCCATTGGGCGGTTTTCTCCAAAGGTCTGTGTTCGGGCCGGCGGAAAGAGTGAAATAATCCATACACACCGGTAGCGAGAAACTCGAAGGCAAATTCAAAGCCGTGAATGAGGAGCGATCTGGAGGCATTTTGATGGTTCGTCTGATCGCGAGATCTCAAAGTGAATGGCTTTCTTTTGAATCGACTTCCAGAGAAAGGGAAAGAACAGCAGGCAAAGGAATGGGAAAAAGAGCCAGCCAATGCTCAACTGGCACCAATCGACTCCTAATGCAACCAATAATTGCGCGCCTCGCAATTCCAATCTCGAGAGCCCCTAGACGGCGCCGAAATGGCTCGAATACCACTAGAGAGCGTGGCGCTGGGAGATCTGCGAGCAGTGGCTCGTGAACCTCCGCTCCAAGATCCGAGAGTCACGATACTGAAAGACTCCTGAGAATGGCAACCAATTGCCCAGTGGATGAGATTCAAAGCACGCGAATCATAGGACCAGGGCTGATGGTAAGGAGTCGAGGCGATCGCGACAATCACCTAATACGGATAAAACAGCCAAGTGATTCGCTTTACAAAAGTGAGGCTGCTGATAGCACTAAGTAGTAAGGAGACAGGGAAGAAGGTGATTGCTTTTTTCGCATCCGTTACTGTTGGACTAAGGGTTTCTCCGCACAAATAACCGCCGGGCCTGTTGAACACTTGGAAATGTCAGAACAATCACGCGAAAAAAGAAAAGAAGCAATCAATTAACATCAAACAGCAGTGGGAAATAGGCGATTTAGCGTTGATGCCAGAGGCCGCTGGAAGGACCCGAAGCGGAGCACAACAGCTCAACTGAGTCTAAACAGAGCGAAATGACTCGAAAACGGAAGCGCTGATGGGGCTTAGCGTTTAACCCAATGCGGCCGGATCACGAAACAGATACAAAGCGATACGAACTTGGTAGCAGACGCTCCAATGGATATCGGACCAAGTCGAATGTACCGGCACAACCAACGAAGAGGGATATCAATTGGCTGGTGGTGATAGAGAAGTATACCGGATTTGACGGAGAAACATACAAACACAAACAAAAGGCGAGGAAGCGATGTACTCAGTGCTCATCAAAAGCTAACATGATCAGGCATGCAGGAAGATTGTAGAATACCGTACCTTAATTTGATGTCAGACAGGCTACCCTTGTGACAGCAGTTCAATTCGATGCAGGAGGTCTGAGCAGGTGTGTCGGCGAACAGGGTTCAGCCAAGGTCCAAGGGTAAGGTCGTGACTCGCGAGGTCAGGTAGCAGACCAGTCCAATGGTTGCTTTGCTTTGAGGCTGCTGACTGATGTCTGACCAAGTCGCCTAATCGACTGAATTGAGGTGTATGTAAGCTGTCGCTCCGAAGAAGCGTGTGCTCGATCGACTTCAATTTAAGATGATGTAGTCGTCACGAACCCGATATATATAATAGATCTAATGGAATAAAGCTTGGATCTCCTGCAAGTAGAGGATGTTGAAGAGCGGCAAAAGCAAAGTTCAGCCATCTGGGCGCGTGTGGGCTGGATGGTTTACTTAAGGATCCATCCATGGT
The DNA here is from genome assembly GCA_023626215.1 of Talaromyces sp. PL2406. Lineage (NCBI taxonomy): Eukaryota > Fungi > Ascomycota > Eurotiomycetes > Eurotiales > Trichocomaceae > Talaromyces > Talaromyces sp. PL2406. The sequence goes on along the minus strand of JAMAGL010000005.1, from coordinate 1,269,039 downwards.
GGCGCACGGTAGCAGTCTAACAGACAAATGCCTGAAAACGGACAGGGACGAGGAGACAGAAGCGGAGGGGTGTTTGGCATGAAGCAGAATGGGGATTAGCGGTGTCTGAAGCCAGCTGAAAAGAAAACAAACAGAGGGTGTTTCGAGGAGTGGCATATCAACTAGTAATTGAACAGAATAAAGACATGGATGGATCGCCACCAGGGAAGGCGAGCTAATCACTTACGCGCCTTCCCGCCAGGAACCAGCCTGAGTGGGCCACGGCTCTGCTTCGACGAGTATCATCTCAATTAATTAATTACTACTGTATCTAACTTACTATCTACACTGTTCAATTCTTCACTCATTCCGTTGTGCTGTCTGCCGGTGGCTCTGCTGGGTGACTGGCTGACTTCATCGCCGCTTCCACGAGCTGAAGGTTGCCCGATTAGCAACGCAGTACTACGGAGTAGACCTTCCACCACGACCGAACGAAGCCCAAATTGAGATTGAGATCGCATCGTTCGGCCGTTAGCTGGGAGTCCTGGGCTAATATCTGGACTCTCCATTTTTCCAATTCCGTCCAGCAAACGGACGAGTGTCTTCGAGCTGCCTCTTCTGCCGTGCCATCTACCAACGGACTTGCCGAACTGCAGCCAACCCGCCTCTCATATTACCTCTCTCTATACTACGGCATCCTGACGGCAAACAGAATCTGTTTGCCTCCGCGACTCAGCGATGTTTATTTCCTACCTAGTCGACCTCGGCGGGACCGATGCCTTTAGTCTGTCCCGGAAGCCCGGTTACGGCGACCATAGATTTGCATGCAAAAACCCACATAAACAGGAGCCGATGCCACTGCTAACAGTGCTGGGGCATGCTAACTTCAACTAAGTGAACCATTTCATGCATTATGCAATATGCACTATCTTTGGTTTTCGCCGCCAGCTGAGGTATGCGTTGTTGCCCAGCTTGATTGGCGTTGTTCCGGGAACGGAGGCGACAACATTTCGAGACAGTGAGCACCACTCGCGCCCACCATCTAGTGGCATCTACCCACGTCGATATGGCTGGCTTTTGACTTCCGCAATATTTGCGCGTGATCCCATTCTTCAACAGTGATTGATCGATTGGGGGCCGCTGGGTGATGTTTGTTGATTTTGAGGGTGGCATAGCGCATCCAATCAGAACAATCCGCCAACAAACAAATCGATGTGGGAATTCTTAGGGCTCCATAAGCGCGACAAGTGGATCACCTCGGAAATGTGTACATCAGGATGATAGGATTCAATATGCCCGTGAGAGAGACGGCGCGCCTACGGTAACTTACTAAGTCTTGACCACTTATCGTCTCGCCAGCCACATTGATCGTACGCTTTCTATCAAGTTGCTTGCATTTGATGTCATGCTGCATCGCTACTGGTGATCATCTGGGGAACTCGGGATTTTGCCATTCCCCTTATGGCTTATATACTACTTTGGAGAACTTCCCCCGAGGCTTTGATGCATATATTAGCTACGCATGCAATGGCATGCATGATTAATATACCATCACCTGCGTCTACTAATCTAGCCATGAAGATGGTCAGCGTACATGACTAGTCATCCCAAAATAGGTATATATTGGCCAGGTTTTGAGCATGGCAAACAAAGCGTGTTTGAATGCACGAAATTTCAATTCTGACCGCCGAATCATGCACGCAATGCGCAACTCAGCGGAAGGCAATATTCGTCAGCCATCGCCGCAAAGTGGCTTAAACCGTCAAACGAGTAAGACAATTGAGTAAGACTTCAGGCTGAGAGTTTGGAAGGCTTGGCTAGTTGTGATCAGAATGGTATATGGAGGCGAGATGCTTAATCCAGCCTAGACAGGTTCGAGTAATCAAACACGTATCAGTCGTCTGATATATGAGATATACCTAATTCTAATTTACATACAAAATCGACCCAACCAATTCTTCCTGCTATACTACATGAAACGAAATAACAAACGGCAAAATCACATCCAATGCACGCGAGACGAAGAGATGAGATTACCGATCCGCAAGCATATTCTTAATACTACTATAATACTGCGGCAGCACAAACTTCTGAATCTCCTCCTTCGCGAGCCACTTGAAGTCCGCAATATCCTGCGTATTAGCCCGCAGATCAGCCTGGCCAGCCATAATACGGCTCTTCAGGAAAAAAGTCTTTTCGCCGGCGACGAGCTCCTTGGAGGCTGGGTCGGGTTTGGGGCTCTTGAATTTGTACGAGTAGTGACCGATAGGGTGGAAGCCGACGAACCAGGTGTTCATGTTAATACCTGCGGATTGGGAGAGGGTGCGCTCCGCTGCCTATTAGAAGTTAGTACCCATCGTGTACTATATTGCCGTTGAAAAAGGGAAAGAAAGAACCAACCGAACGCAAATTCTCCTCCAACCCCACCGACGAACTAGGAAACTTCCAATACCCCTGCTTCGTCTTGACCAGCAAATACAACGTCCTCTGCAACAGCCTATCCAAACTCTTCTGATCATTCTGCTTATCTGCCTCCGTCACCCTGGGAGCCGGGCGCTCAATGTCGATTTTTTTCGTAGTTGCGCCTTCCGATGAAGCGGTAGTCACGAGCTCTGCATCCCGTAGTAGCACTTCAACCTGATGTTCTGGCTCCGACTCGGCAGAGCCGACGAGTAACTCATCGTTCCATGCCTCTGGTGAATAGGCGTTGTATTTACCAATGTCGCGAGAAGGGGTGAGACGATCTTTGTATTTCCGTTTCCAGTCCTCGTCGGCTGGTGTACCGCGCTTGAAGTAAAAGTATCGCGTGAAGGGGAGCGCAAGGCGCTCGTTTAGTCGTTTTTGGTAGAAGAAGAATGATTTCTCAAAGGGGGTCAGGTCGCGGGTGATTTGGGGAGGGCGAGAGAGGACGACGCCGGCTTTGATGTCGTACGCTGGTGAGCCGGCGGCTGCTTCGGAGCTCGAGGCGAGTGGGATCTCGGTTTTGGAGACGTCTGAGCCGCTGACGACAGTCGATGCTGCGGAGGCGTAGGTGCGGCGGGCGATGGTGAGGGTTTCTTGACAGCTTCTGCAGACGGTGGAATTGGATGATGACCGCACTGGATAAAAGTTTTGTTAGTCGATTGCATCTTCATCAATGATCATTGAATCGAACGAAAGAAACATACAAATGGCAGAGGCCATTCTCCTCGTTCCCTGTGACCCAGTCGCCATTCTTTTTTCTTTCGACCGTGATTTCTGTCGTCGCAGAAACACAGGAGTCGTCTTGATGCTCAAGAAAAGTTCACAGCTCCGTCTGGTCTCCCGATTCCGACAAACGCACTAGTCCCAGACTAGTTAGGCGCCGCGTGACCCGCCAACCACTACAAAAGAAAAATTACACCAGCTCAATTTCTTCCTTCCTTCCTTTTCTCTTCTACAACCCGAGCATCTACCTTATCTTCACCTAGCTGTCTTTACTACACGGCTAGTTGACCATTTAACGGTGCTCAGATGAGCGTTGCAGCCATTTTTCGCTAGCGGTACCTTCTCTTTACAAGGCGTACAGTTAGATAGACGCTGCGTACATTTTTTTGTCTCACTTGCAATTCATTTTGTTCAATCATTAATTTCGTTAGTCCCTAGTATTGACTCAAGAATAGACCAATTCCTTCCGTTCTGATCGTTTTCACCTTCCTGCACTATCCAATTTGAAGACCCTCTCTTGCGTCCCAAAAACGCGAAGTTTGTTTCCGTAGACTTTCCATACTGGTGCCGAGAAGGATGGGATGAGTACAGGTCCAGAGTCGGCCACAGTCAGTGTTTCAATGTCCACTTCAGCGTCCATGCTTTCCAATGTCTCGTAAACATTCTTGCCAGCAAATTTGGTGCGAGAATTCATAGTCGCATTGCCATGATTCTTCGTCAAGGTCGTCTTGGAAGTAGCCTTCTCGATGCCTGTTTGGTCCGAGACGGACTCAGTATGCTGCGACGGCGCGGGCGACACTCTCGAGCGGGCGCCAGGCAACTGCACGGCTTGCTTGAGGAAGCTCTGAGCTGTCAAAAGACTGTCGTATCCGGCTTCGTGCGGACATGCCATGTTTTGATATCGTGTGTGCTTTGCATCCATTACTAGTCCAGTCAGCGATATTTCAGTTTATATTTTGACAGAACTTACTGATTTCAGGTTTGGTAATGTTCTCGAATGCTTTGGCTATGTCATCCAACGATGCCACAGGATTCATATCGCCACAATCATGGGTGAAGACGTATTTTGTATCAATCAGCAAAGGGAACCTCTCATGGAGCAGGTCCGCAAAATCCTCCACTTTGTCCGGTAGACCGCCGTAGAAGCATTGCCACAAGTAGACCACGTCCATGAACAGGTTGTGTCCAACCAGCGGAATTCGGCCATTCTTGCTTTTTAATCCGCTGATAGTCCTTGTCCAATAAGCAGCTGCGTCCTCTTCTTCATCCACAACTCCGACTAAAGGCTGAAAGACCTGGGGTGTCAGTTGGGAAAGATCTCCGCCTGTCAATGCGTCAATGACCCATCTGAAGCCACGAAGCTCTAGTAGACGCTTTTCGACGCGGTTGATCTTCTCTCGACGGATTCTATCTTCTCTTTCCTTGTCGTATTTGACAATTCGGATAAAATCAGGGCACCCTATTGATGTAAGTGAAGGATATTCGGTCTCGACGAGTTGATGCACCAGCCTCTTCTGGAAGCGGTTCAAGCTTGTCACAGCAGGTCTACCATTTTTGGATGTGGCATTCCGTGATGGGACATTCAGATAGTCTTCTCTGCGCTAATCGGTGTAAGCAATCATTGCGTCTCTCTTTTTTTACACGATATCTCTCTCAAATAACTTACTTCGCCCACGTTTAGCCATTCTTCAATGTCCTTTCGCACATCAGCAAGAAAGGCCACGGATTCTGCATCCCCTTTGGACAGCACTATTTGAGCAACCGTTCCCGTATTTAGGCGGCCGCTGTTATGTTGATGGGCGTCATCCAGTACTTGTTCCTCCTCTTTTGTCGAAAGATATGACACGCCTTCTTGAAAGGGGGCATTCAAGTCGAACCCGGATCTCAGTAAGAATTGGACGGCTATGACATCATGATTAATATGAATGTGTGCGCCGAGGCAGAGAGGTTACATACCACCGCTTGAGAAGCCGAATGTTCGATCAATACGTAGAGTGGAATCAATCAGGGGGCTTAGGTGAATGTTGTATGGCTTGACAGTGTATGTTCCTTTCTCTTTGTAAGCTTGTTTTTGCAATGAGACGTATCCGCCAGTGGATCCTCACCTGTGACAGCATCTTCCTTCACAATTGTGAGTCCTACCTGGAGAATCTGGTAAGTCCGTGCGGCCTCTTTCAATTCTGCATATCTTTCTTGGAGGGTCTGTCGACGGGATCCTTGATAGGTGGGGATGCCAGAGAACTCGAAATCGAGAGCGACGAATGTGCATTCGCTGATGTCCTGGAGGATGTTTGGGAAGTGGTGACTCCAGGTTTGGCCTGTGACAGTGTCCCAGGCAGGCCAGTCCATATTCAATACCCAGTGCTCAGGTTATTGTTTTGAGGCATGTACACAACATCCAGAACTTGAAGCTGGTGTATTGTGATTGGAAAGTGTGAGTCACAAAGTCAACTAGTGCCAACTGGTTGCCCACAGCTAAGCCCAACCCAGCGTGTATGGATGTTCTGACGAGAGAGATCTGGTCTTGTCAACCTGGTATTATTTAGCAAACGAGATGAGATGTACATGAAACTTACCTAGCATGGAGCAACCATTGTATAATTCCTCATTCCGCCAGGTAGATACTTATATACAACTGCCATAAGCAAGTCCAAGTATATTATCAAGCAGAATTATCTGATCATTTTGTAAATACGTCCAGACAAAGAGTTGATGTTCGACGAATGACAATCTCGGAGTTAGACCCCGGACGCCGCTAAGCAGGAGCTACCCACTCAGTAGTGGCCGAGCCGAGGATAACATTAAACAACCACCAAAGCTTCGTCGGTGAAGCTCTTGCTTGTGTGCTCTCGCTGGCTTCTTTCTTGTTCATACTATCAGACCGCAGAATCGACCCCATCCTCAATCCTTCTATTCAATTCTCTGTACAGCACTCATTCTATCCATTTAGCATTCACCACTGTCAGTCCGATCGAGCTGTGGATCCAGCCAACATGGCCGAGCAAGACGAATCCCACATGTCCTCGTCGCAGACCCTCTACAATTCGACATCATCTCTTCCCAGCTCGAAACTATGTTCTCAAACATACAAATCGGCATCGCAACTATTTCTGACGCGCCGTCTACACGAATCCTACAACACTCTCATCCCAATTGTCACCGCGCCAACCACCTCCGATGACGTTCAGATCACGAACGGTGACGGCAACACGTCGACACTTGCACCGATCGCATATGCATCAAGCAATGTGAGGATAAAAGTCTGGAACTTGTATATAACATTGCTCAGCAATATCATCGATCTGGGACCGGAAGAAGGCAAGAAAGAGTTTGGGCAGAAAGAGTGGAAAGCTCTGGTGGCCAAGGTTCGCGATGGATCGATTTGGGAGGAGATTGTGCAGACTGGTTATCAAGGTCTGGAAGGATCTGTCGATGCAGATGTAATCAACAATTTGTGAGTATCGATCCCCGTTCTCGTACGCAAAGGTCTACGGCTGACCATGTTTCTACAGAGGAACATTACTACTAACGCACTCGCCATCGCAAACGCTTAACCAACAGCGACTCGAAACTTATCTCTCTGCTTACCATCAACCAGACCTGGACTTTGCCGCATACATGGAGAATTCAGCGTCCGGCTCTCGACGACTGACCCGCAACGGAGGAACGGACACCCCCAAGGATCTCGTAGCACGAGTCAAAATCATCGAACTATTTACACTGCATGTTCTGCCTCAGAATGGAGAATGGGATTATGCCGCAGAGTTTATCCGTCTCAGCGAGGTACTCGACGAGGAACGGAAAGAAGTCTTCCTTCAGACTCTGGACGAACTCAAAGAGGAGAAAGAGCGAGGCAATCAACGAGCGGCAGAGCTACAGCGCGAAAAGGATGCAGAATTGGAGCGTCAAGCACAAGAAGAGGAAGAAAGACGAAAAGCTGCCGCAGCAGCAGAAAAAGCGCAAAAGGCTGCTAGCGGGCATAGGAGAGCAAATAGTGAGGTGGATTATGGGATCGATAAGAGCCATCCTAATGGCACCGCCAAGGGTCGGTCTGCTGTCAAAGGAGCAGACAAACCGGGGCCAAGCAGCGATAATAAAAAATCCAAGTCTGCCCCTACAAGGCGAACGGCATTAACGCCATCATCATCGTCGTCAACGTCGAAAAAAGTCGGAGAACGAGAAAAGCCTGCAGTATCGGTGTCGCGACGTATACGTGCTTTTTACAATGTCATTCGGAATATTTTGCAGCATGTCCAAAATTCCGTTGCCGGGAATCCCATGGCAACTATTCGCACGTTGCTTTTCACCATTGGATTCGTTCTAGCGCTGAGCAGACAGGATGTTCGCGCTAGGATACAGCGATTGACCAATTCGAGTTGGCAGAAGATCAGAGGGACGGTCGGGATGGGTATGAAGGTCAGCTATATATGAGAATTAGCGTATTTCTTGATACCAGCTTTCACGTGTACATATATTGAGAAATTGACTCTTGTTTGTACAATCCTTGCCTCCGTATTCCCACATACCATCATGCTGTATAAATTTGGTGAAGTAAACTGAGCAATATCAAACCAATATGATTACATCCACATATCGCATCTTAGAAGCCCTAATGCGACGGCGGCATGCAGCCGGTTGAAAATCAAGCGTCGGTCAAAGTCGGCATTTTCGCCGATGGTGGAGAGGAGAATTGAAACAAGATCCTATCTTGATCGATGGTCGATTATCTACTGCAAATATTTGTTTATGTGATTTCTTTGTGGCTATTGGGTGTATATGGTGTGTCATGATGTGTATTATGGCGAGAAGTATAATATATCGACTCTGTTGAATTGGAACTTTATTGTGTGAACGAAGATGGGGACAGAGACAGAATCCCAAATCGATCCTGACAACTCAGAACTCCAAGACAACGCCTCCTCGACTCTACAAACCCCAAACCGGGCATGGACAATCCTCAAAAAGACTCTCCTCCAAATCCTCAGCCAATGGCTCATAATCGGCATGGGCATCGCCTGCCTGCTAGCTTACCTATTCCCCAACGTCGCCAAACACGGCGGCATGATCAAATCGCAAGATAGCATTCTCTACGGCGCTGTCGGATTAGTCTTTCTCGTTTCTGGGCTGAGTATCCCCCGCTCAAAGCTATATACGCATATGTTCAATTGGCGACTTCATGCGTTGGTGCAGGTTACTTCGTTCCTCTTCGTGCCTGCTGTGGTGCTGGCGGTTGTGCATTTGATTATTGCCACTGACCCCGGGAGGCTAATAGATCCAGCTGTGTTGGCCGGGTATATTCTTACCTCTGCGATTCCGACGACTATTGCGTCGAATGTAGTCATGACGCGCTCCGCCGGCGGTGATGATGCCGCCGCTCTAGTCGAAGTCCTCATCGCGAACTTTCTGGGTCCGTTTATGACGGCCGGATGGACAGTCACGCTCATGCCGAAGACGGCTGAATTCGAGCCCTGGAGGAGCGGGAGTACTAGTGATATGAGTCAGATGTATCGCGATGTGTTTAAGCAGCTTGGCTTGAGCGCGTTGTTGCCCTTGGTTGTGGGACAGTTGATTCGGTGGACGTGGGAGAAGCAGACTGTTCATATTCTGCAGAGGTTTTATGTCGCAAAGTTTAGTACGGCGTGTATGATACTATTGGTCTGGACGACGTTTTCATCTGCGTTTGCGACGGATTCGCTCGAAGCGCTTACGACGCAGACTGTCATATTCACCGTGCTGTTCAATATTGCATTGTATCTGTTTCTGACGGTGGTATGCTTGGCGTTAGCCCGACCACCTCAGACCCTAAGAAAAACTGTATGGGGAAAACGCGTTTTTCGTCCCATGCCCCCCCAAGAAGCGATCGCGGTGTGCTTCTGTGGCCCGGCCAAGACGACTGCACTCGGTATCCCGTTGTTGTACGCCATGTACGACTCGATGGATCTGTATACAAAGTCCAAGACTTCGATTCCGGTGCTGCTGTATACGACGGAGCAGATCTTTGTGGCGCATTTTATGGTGTATGTTTTGCGGTGGTGGAAGGGCCGGTTGGAGAGGGAGGAGAAGCGTGATTCGGAGAGTGGGGCTGGCGTTGTTGAATAGTTTCGGGCGGAGTCTGATACGATGAGATGATTTATGCCATAGACTTTAGATGATGAATGAATGAATGAATGTTGTGTTTCGAGTGAAGTTACGCAATGCAAAAGAATCGAGGCACGTGCTGATAAGCAGCTATGCTTGCTTCCCCGCAAAACCGATAAGATTCATCCTCCTCACCTACAACTATACAGCAGCCGTTCTCTTCTCAGCAAATCAGTTATCATACCAGATGCAAAGCGAAGACTCTCCTATCTTCTCTTCGGCTCCGATTATTTTCTCGACATGATCAACGATACGTCCATCACTGACTCATCCAAGAATCAAAATACCCGGTCCGAATTTCGGATATCCCAGCTCCCAAACAGCCTCGGTTCCGCACGACAGATACTCCTACTGCGCTCGCCCGAAATCACCCGCAACAAGCCCTCGATGATCAGAAGACAAGACTACTGAAACCAAACACCCTCTATCACTCGAAAACTAAGGTAAAGATATTTGGTAACGTCGAATGCGCGTACATGATTGGTTTTACCACACAAAGACTACGTCAGCGTGATCCCCTTCTTGGGACGATTTTTCATGTCTTTCACATGACAGAGCTCCTTTTCTAGGTGCTGGCTGGTTGACAAGTTTCCACAATATTATTCAATTCGTCCTGTAAAACTATGAGCTTTCTATCGATTGATAATTTGGTTAACCATAGCCGATGGACTTGACTGGTCAAATGACATCAACTATAGCCTCGGAATCCAGCCGCCTAAGTACGGAAATATGGAGTATACAGAGCACCTGCGTAGGCATGCAATGGGCATCTAGGAAAAGGATTAGCCGAAGAATGAGTCAATCAATTAGATATAAGGGTCCCTTGGCTCTCTGACTTTATACTGGGTTCTTAGTTTGTCTGTACTAGTTTTTCTTCAAAGTTCCTTTGAACCGCTGCGAGTTGGCTTTATCTGGTACACTTCCGCTCGTCCAGACTCCAGACTGCTCTACGCGCCACCCCCATATTTTCGACCATACTCTCGCGGAGTTGGAATTCGTCACTCTGTGTTTGAAGATATTCTCAGTTTTGGTCGCCTTGTTTGCGTATAACAGATCATTCATTTGAACCTGTTTCTCGCATTCGTACTACACAGTCAGCTTCTAGAAAGATATTCTGTGATGCAGCATTCCCGGTGACACAAGGAGCGAACACGATAAGACCTAAATCAGTAGAACTGTATCACCTCTTTTGAGGACGCGGACCGAACATTTGAACATTTGAGCGAGCATATAGACACGATGTCGACAAAGACATCGAACGGCAACGGCAATGGCAAAAAGCCGGCGTCGGCTGCCACAAACCTCATAGGTCTGTTGCTGCTTCTCATGTTGATATGCAACAATGCTAAAACCTTCTAGCCGGCGGTGGTGCGGGTATGATGGAAGCTCTTGTGTGCCATCCATTAGGTATGTCAAATGCATCTCAATGGAGTCGTTCGTACTGACAATCGCAGACACAATCAAAGTCCGAATGCAATTATCGCGAAGAGCAAGGGCGCCTGGCGTAAGTATGCCATAAACCGAGAGTTATGGTATTCTGGCTAACAGCTTAGGCCAAACCACGCGGGTTCATCACTACTGGAGCCGAGATTGTCAGACGGGAAACTGCGTTGGGTCTGTACAAAGGTCTCGGGGCAGTGTTGGGCGGTATCATCCCCAAGATGGCTATTCGATTCACCTCGTACGAATGGTATAAGGGACTCATGACCGATGAGAATGGTCATGTCACCCGTCGAGCGACCTTCTTGGGTGAGTATCCTTGTTCGTCAATCGCATACATACCATACTGACATAAAACAGCCGGTCTTGCTGCGGGTGTAACCGAAGCCGTGGCCGTCGTCAACCCCATGGAAGTCATCAAAATCCGTCTCCAAGCCCAACACCACTCCCTCGCCGATCCCCTCGACACACCCAAATACCGCAGCGCACCGCACGCTCTCTTCACCGTCGTCCGCGAAGAAGGATTCGGCGCCTTGTATCGCGGCGTATCTCTCACAGCATTGCGACAAGGCACAAACCAAGCTGCCAACTTCACAGCTTATACTGAGCTGAAATCAGCGCTGCAAAGGTGGCAGCCGCAGTATGCCAACAGCGAGCTTCCGTCGTACCAGACCACCATCATTGGACTGATATCGGGAGCCGTGGGACCATTCTCGAATGCGCCGATCGATACCATCAAAACTCGTCTGCAGCGCACACCGGCCGAACCGGGACAGACGGCGCTCGGTCGGATTACGATGATAGCCGGGGAGATGTTCAAGCAGGAGGGTGCGGCGGCGTTCTACAAGGGTATCACGCCGCGAGTGATGCGTGTTGCGCCGGGACAGGCGGTGACATTTACGGTGTATGAGTATTTGAGGGGACGGTTGGAGAACAGTCGGTGGTCGATAGTCGGAGGAAAGTACGAGGAGTGATCCGTCAGGACTAGAAGTAGATATTGATGCCTGTAATTTAAGGCACAAAGAATTCGTGTTGTACACATTATACCAGATCCAGTTAGACACTGCTGCCTAGCCTGCAGCCTAGTAAAATTTGCCATCAAACAGTGCAAACACCCTCCAAAAAGTACTAGCGCCCTTTCCCTTCCCCAGCCTATATAAGCACCTCTCCCCCTCCGCCCTTCTCAATTTTTTCTTCTTCCTTTCTCTCCCCATCCTAGTGCTCGGGCAGTTCGATTACCAGTGAGGATTTCATCCGAGGTATCGATTTTGCTAGTTGAAAACTACCTAGTTTGACCACTTCAACCGGCCTGCGGGTCAGTTGGGAATTTTTGATCTCACTGAAATTTTCACTCGGCTAGTTTACTAGTTGGGGAGAGATATTTACCAGTCGCGTTGACTGTGTTGTTCTCGCATGGGAATTGTTCTTCATTTCATTACTGGTCGTCCTTGCGATGGCTTGTAGAGACGTGTTTCTTCTTCGCATTGTATTCTGTCTCTGTAATCTGTATCGATTTAAGTTGTATTGGTTTGTTATGATCTGTGGCCGAGGCACATTCTTCACATGAGATCTGCAAGGAGCTTAAGCTTTGGCGACGACGAGTCCAATAATCCTTTACGTGCCTTGCTACCCTGGACATTCATTTGTCCAACATACTGTATCTTTGTATGTACCCTTAATATATTTTTTGTGATTCAAAATGGTCCGAGAATTCGATTTAGTCCTGCTAGGCCCAACTGGCTACACAGGCCAGTACACTGCAGAAAACATCTACAAAAGCTTCCCGACCACCATCAAATGGGCAGTCGCAGGTCGCTCGCACTCGAAGATTGAGAGTCTCGTACAAAAATGGCGACAATTGGGTTATGAGCGACCTGATCCTGGTACTTTCCCCTTCTATAGTGTTTTGCACAATGTGTACTGACATGGGCAGAAATCTTGATCGTGCAAATGAACTTGGACGATCTCCATGCATTGGCGAAACGGACGCGTCTAATTATCAATTGCATTGGCCCGTATCATCTATATTCGACGCCTGTTGTCGAGGCTTGCGCTGAGAATGGCACGCATTATGTCGACGTGTTTGTCTTCCCTCCATGGTTTCGTGCGACAATATCTGACAAAGGATAGCACGGGCGAAACACCGTGGGTGAGAAAGGTGTTGCATAAATACCACGAAACTGCCAAAAAGAATGGAGCTATTGTACGTTCCTTCCCTCTATTCTTTAACTTGTTTCGTGACTCATATGTATGGATAGATTATTCCATCGTGTGGCTTTGAGAGCGTACCGCCTGACATCGTAGCCTGGTACGCTGTCAACCATCTACGCACCAAGCTATCCGCCGAACCCACAGAAGCTGTAGGCTGTATATACGACATCAAGTAATTATTCCCCATCCATTAGCAGAAATTATCAGCACTGACATGTCACAGAGCCTCCGGCGCGAGCGGCGGCACCTCGTACACAGTCATCAGCACACTTGAAAGCGCCAACATATCCGACCTCCTCAAATCCATGGACAGCTACTGCATCGCCGCCACACCCTACCCACCCACACGCACCACACCACGCAAATCCATCATCGAAGCAATCTTCGGCATCCGCGCAGTCTCTGACCTGGGAACACTCACCTCCTCCCCCTCTGGCATGGTCGACGAAACAACCGTTATCCGCAGCAGTACGCTAATGTCATCCCTCTACGGACCCAGTTTCACATACCGCGAATACCTGCGCGTGCGCAATGTGTTGATTGGTGTTGCGTTCCATTATGCGCTTACTATTGGCGTCGCTCTCCTCGTGTTTGCGCCGTTTAGATGGATTGCGCGCAGATTTGTGCCTGCGCCTGGAAACGGGCCGACGAGGGAGGAGGCTGTGAATGATTATTCTGAGTTTCGTGTTTTGGTGTCTAGTAACCAGGCAGATGCCACAACTGGGAGGGTGAAAAAAGTGCTCGGTATTCTTTCGCATAGAGGTGATCTGTACGGGTTGACGGGTATTACGTCTGCTGCGGCGGCGAAGATTGTACTTGAACATGAAAAGGAGATCAAGGATATTTCGGCTGGGTTTGTGACGCCGGCCACGTTGGGGCAGGCTTATGTGGATGAGTTGGAGAGGGGAGGATTCAATTTCGAAGCAAAGATCCTGGTTTAGGTATTCATACTTTCCTATTTCGAGTATACGACACAATCAAAGCCATGAGATATCACAGACTACTCTTCTGAGGAAAATATCTCCCAAGAAAACGACCAATAGCATCATTAACCCCCCTCGGATCCTCCGTCAATGCCCAATGCGACGTATTCAACTGCTCAACCGTCAAATTCGGAATCGTCTTTCCCATCGACTTGCTCATACTTTCAGGCGGTAGGGCCAGATCCTTGAGAGCCTGGATGAACAGTAAGGGGACCTCGATCTTGGGTGTTGAGGCGTATTGTTTTTCGTCGTTGAAGTTGATTTCTGTGAGTCTGTACCAGTTTAGGGGTCCATGGACGCCGTGGCGAGAATATTCGGTGGTGTAGAATTCGAGGTCCTATCCAGACCACAACCCTTCATATCAGTCTTGTTTCACAAGCAAAGGAAAAAGAGACGTACCTCTCCCTTCAGTAACGGCGAAGGCCGGAAACTGCCCACTTTATCCAGCTTGATTCCTTCCTCTGCTGACCATCCAACTTCCCCCTCGGCTGTCCTGCCACCGTACATACAAAGCAGAAACTGCTGGACATCATCCCTGGTACGAATAACTTTCTCGACTTCTCCGGACCGAAATTGTAGTTGGTACCCGAGGTTGGGCATGAATCTGGCTACTAGCTCATCGAGTGGAATATAGTTTGCGCGTGGAGCAGAGTAGGGAATGCAGACGGTTATGATGTGTGAGATTAGGGTGCGTTGGTGGTGGTAGATTTGGTATGCTAATGCTGCGCCCCTGTTTTTGTCAGTTAGAAGCTTATTAAAGAAGGGGAAGGGGAGGTACCAATCATGACCGCAAAGCACAATCCGAGACTCTCCAAGCTGACGAGCAAGCAGCGCGAAATCAGCGGCTATTTTCTTGTAGGCGTATTCATTGAAGTCATCAGGGGCGTCCTTTGATAGTTAGTATATTTTTAGCAAATTTCCTCTGGAAATGGGACATACACTGCGTCCATAACCAAGCTGATCAGGAGCAACGATTCTAAATCCGAGGCTTAGTAGATGGGGGATCTGATACCGCCATCCTACAGCTAAATCGGGAAAGCCATGTAGCTATTACAATCAGATGTTAGGTTCAATCCCCAAAATCGACCATGAAAAAAGACATACCAGGAAGACGGTTGCTTTCCATTTCCCAGATACAGGTTCACCGTATATATATGCTTCACCAAATATCAGTTCCAATCCATGTGGATGGCAGCTCAAGATGTAGGTACCGTAATTGCGTCCATTCAGATTCGCCTTTCGCCACTGCACTCTTGAATCTCCATCAAAACTGATCTTGTCAACGTTCGAATTATCGAATCTGGAAGCCATATCTCTCTTCTTTTCGTTTTATGCGTTAGGTATGTTGTCAAGTTGAAAAATGTCTCTTCTTTGACCATGGAGATGTCGTTGATCCTACTGTCTTAAATAGGAAAGTGAAGTGGAGTAAGCCGAGGTTGCGTCGTATCGTAGACGGATTATCGGTTATTGATCTTGGTCAGAGACATAATAACATGAAGTATTGCATGGCTATACCTGTGATGTATACATAGATTGCTAAACTGTTATATCTGTCACTGGGAGTGATGGGGATATCGTCATACACGTACATTGATAAGATAACGATAGAGATCATTTCATCCTGGTGATCTTGTTTGTACAACTAGCTAGAACAAAATGGCCTAGAATATGGTAGTACACGCAAAGAGCCTGCAATAGACTGCTAGAATCTGAATGGTTAGTATAGAACCATGTCCTCCTTATCTTCCTCCATGACTTCCTCTCCTTCGTCATCGCGCGATATATTATGCGCGGCGTCGGCTTTATCCGTAGTTGAAGCTTCTTGTCCATTGTTTTCGGCCTCTTTGGAGTCTTTCTCTGATTGTTTGTTTAAATCCTGGTCGATATTCAGAGAAGTGTCGGCTTGTTCATCGGACGGCTCTTTCGACTCTTCTGGTGCCTTCCCATTCTCATGTTTTATATTCTCGTCCTCCTGCTCTCTTTTGCGCCAGCGTTCCTCGAATTCTGATTCTTCCTTGGCTATTGTCTCCTTGGCTTCTTGGCGCTGTCTGGATATTTTGTCTTCGTCTTCATCTCGTAGTTCAAAAGGCCGCCATAACTGCGTGACTGTTAACTCAAACTCTCACATGCTCGGTGTCAACGAAGAATGACAAACCAAAACAGGTTCCACCCTTGTGCGCAAAAAGCCAGCCGCTTGTAGCATATTCCGATGCCTTGTAGTCATCTGCAATAAAACCCATAAGTATATCCTCACATCACAACCCACAGGCAAAAAACATACCGACGCCCTCTCCAACTCCTTCTGCTGCCTCCTCCGCTCATCCACGAGCTCCTCCTTCTTCCTCCTCTTCGTCTCACTATGCTGCTCATCCTGCAACTTCAGTTTCGCCTGCTGCCTCTGCTCAATATCTGCCCTCCGTTTCTGCGCCGATGTCGCCGATGATTGAGATAATGCGCCTAGTAGTCCGCCGAAGAGTCTTTGCCCGCGTTTGCGTTCTTCAGCTGCTGCGACGGTCTTTCTTCCTGCCGGTTTTGTAGGTTGCTGTGAGGGTGATTGGCGAGTGTCATTATCATTGTTGTTATTGTCCGGTGAGCGACCACCGTCATGGCTTATGCGCCGCCGCTTGGTTCCGTTCTCTGAGACCGAGGATTGGCGTCTTTTTTGACCTGCATCTGGTGACAGTGGGAGTGGCTCTAGGCCTTGGGTTTGAGGAATAGAGACTGCGGAGGCTAGAGTTCTGAGTCATGTGTCAGAAAGCTCAGTCGAGTGACTCGAGTCGGAGAATGCGCTAGATAGGATATGTAAGCAGACTTACTCTTCTGCCATGGTGGGTGGCGAACAGCAATTGTAAGCGAGGCGCAGTATAAGTCTGAGCGCAACAGCTGGGAATAAGGCTAGAAATGTGGAGTGATGTGTAGAGGGTAGCTGTCAGACTCTATGAACTTATGAAGCAGTTTGACTGATCTTAAATTCTGGAGTGGCGCTCGGACCAACGGTGGAACCTCAACATCAAAAACGCTTCCAAGCTTTTCTCCTCTGAACAACCTGTACATACTCACCTCAACCTCTTACTTCTCCTTCCACCAGATCGTTCAAATCGTTCCAAGAACCTAATAATCATGTCCCGCCATCACCCCGATCTCGTCATGTGCCGCAAACAACCCGGCATCTCCATCGGCCGTCTCTGCGACAAATGCGATGGCAAATGCCCCGTCTGCGACTCCTACGTTCGTCCCACAACCCTCGTGCGCGTGTGCGACGAATGCTCATTCGGAAACTACCAGAATAAATGCATCGTCTGCGGCGGTGAGGGGATCAGTGACGCCTTTTATTGTTTTGAGTGTACGCGTCTTGAAAAAGATCGCGATGGGTGTCCCAAGATTATCAATTTGGGTAGTTCGAGGACGGATTTGTTTTATCAGAAGAAGAATTTTCGGAATCAGTACTAGCCTTACGTCTGATTGTCACGCTATATGCAATATGACCGACTACATCGTGAAGCGTTTCTGGCATACGGAATGGATATGAAAAGACTATTTGCACGCATCTACGCCGTCCAACTTGCATAATGGAAAATCTACCGGCCAGGACGCTTGGGTCTGGCGAATCCCCGTTTTGGTCCTTCGTCCTGCCGAGGAGCGACCTCTTCCTGCAGTCGTGCGGCAGTGATTTCATCCGGCGACGATCCTTCGATCTGTTCATAAACTTAGTCAGACACGGTCTCCATTCACTCAACAAGGAATAGGATGATGGGTAGCTACCTTCTTCTCAACCTGGATACCCTCCGCCTCACCCAATTGAATCGCCACTCGACGCGTGCTTGCATACAACATCTTTTCCTTGATGGACGATCCCGAGGGACACGTGTAAATGAAGATAACAACGCTCGATCCAGGATAGTGATAGAAGGTATATCGTGGCGAAGAGTCCGATATATGCGATGCCACTTCGTTCGGCGAGACATTTGACTCGGTAGCGTTGAGTTTGATAGTTTCGGATTTGACGTCGATGGACTAGATAGATTATTAGTAGTGATAATATGACAGAAGATATTAAAGCTTACCAGTTGAGCCAACCCCCCTTCGTTAATGTTTTTCAATGCAGCCTTTGCATCCTCATCCACAGGCATGTTCACCCCCATCCCACCCCCCGTCGCAATCCCACTGACTCGTCCCAAACTTCCGCCTGTACCAACATCCCTTCCAGCCGTACCATGTCTAGCTTCCTCTTCCGCACGCCTGACAAGCTCCAATTCTCGCTCTTTCTCATCCATCAACTCCTCCCTCTTGAACGACGACGTAGAAGTGCCATTACCCTCAAGATCGCGCTCCTTCCACGCTTCTTCGCCGTGAACTTCCTCCTCCTCCGTGGCGAAGATTGTAGTTACGAACTTCTCACTACCCAGTTCGCGAGTCAACGTGGCTCGTGTCGAGGCGAATAGCGTCTTTGCGCGGACACCGGCATTGGAAGGGATGTACGTCAATGCCACCAGTCCGCCCACAGAGGACGAGTGGTGACGAAGGACTAGGAAAAGTGGCGTTCTCGGCTCGAGGACGGATTGGAGTTGTGGCAAGGAAGAGTAGAAGGACGACCCCGAAAAGGGGATTGAGGGGCGTGGTTTGAGGCTTTCGGAGTCGATGGTTATTGGGAGCGCGAATTGGGATTCGTCGGAGGTGAATGCTTGGAAGGCATTTTGAAGTTCTGATGAGACTATATTCAGAGAAGAATGGCGGTCAGTCGAGGTTATTGAGATAGGGATTGCGGGGTATGGTTTGAAGCTCGAATTCGAAGGGACTTCAAGTAGTACTGGGGTTAATGGAATTGAGACATACCTGATATACCGGACTGCATCTTGTCTTCTTTGCAGTCTCAGTGTTTATTGTCGGTTTGTAGTTGAAATGTTGAAGTTAAGATGTGCCTGGCCAGTTACGTATTACTCCCCACCCCTCAATTAGCCCCAAACACGGTTACCTAGGCACTGATCTACCCTAACAGCCACAATACAGTGTCTACTACTTATCAGTTGGAAGGTTAAAATAGTGTGAAAAATGTAGTGATATTGATTTGGCGGAGATATATCCGGTCAATTTAGCTACATCAAGTTCATAG
This sequence comes from Talaromyces sp. PL2406, assembly GCA_023626215.1. NCBI lineage: Eukaryota > Fungi > Ascomycota > Eurotiomycetes > Eurotiales > Trichocomaceae > Talaromyces > Talaromyces sp. PL2406. Next base: position 1,249,992 of record JAMAGL010000005.1, on the reverse strand, counting down.
ACCACAAAGGAGCGGATTTGGTCAGTAGGAGTAAACGCAAGATCATCCTAGTTGAGTTTACTGTGGTTAAGCAGCAACCTCAAGACGCTGGAAACCACCCTCCGCGGCAACCTTCTTCTGTAGCTCAGCCATGCGCTTCTGGTCACCGATAGGGTCGGTGGAATCCGCATCGAGACCCCAGGAGAGCAAGTCATTGGTGTAGTTGGGCTGGAAGGATGCGTCCAAGATTCCCAAGCGTTTTCCATAGTTGGTGACCTTCTGCCAGTCACGAGGGACGTTCTTCAAGTCACGGCTGAAGTAAGCATAGGAGCGCTCGAAGATCTTGCGGTTGACCTCGGTACCCATGATAGGCTTGAAGTCAACGTACTCCTCGTAGGCCTTCTTGGGCTCAGCAATGACAAAGTCAGTAGCCCGCTTGACAGCGCGCAAGAACTTCTTCACTTTGTCGGCGTTGGCAGCAAGGAAGCTGTCGTTGGCAATGTAAAGAATTGAGCAGAAGCAGCAGCAACCGAGCTCGGCGAGCTGGTCGATACGTAGCATCTGGACATCGTCGCGGGGACGGCCTTGAGCTGCTAGCCATTCCTCGAGCTCGACCATCTGGACGTTCTCGAGACCAATACCAGCATCGATGGTACCCTCAATGATGGCCTTGGTGACGTTCATGCCGCAGCGCACAGCAGTGTAGTCATCAGGAGTCATACCGTAGTACTTGGTAAGCTCGTCGATTTGAATCTGCTCAGGTTAGTTCGCAAATATAGATAAGGTTGCTGGATGATTACCTTGCCGAACTCTCCAACATAGCCGATACGCTTGCCCTTGAGGGTCTTGAAGTCGGTGGTAATACCACTGTCCTTGAGATAGACAACTCCGGTGAAGGGCTCGTCCAAGAGGGAACCGAAGGAGGTAACCGGGAAGTTACGGGCTTTGGCCTGTTGATGTTTAGTATAACATTGAGGGAAGCCCGTTAGAGTACATACAGCCAGAGTGTGGATCATGGCTTTGAAGCCCATGTCAACCTTGCCGCTGCCAATGATCTCGGTCACGTCCGAGGGGTCATTGGGCTCTAGCAAGGCGACTTTGAGTCCTTCATCCTTGAAGTAGCCCTTGCTTTGAGCAAGGTAGAGAGGTGCGTGGTACGGGGTAGCGTGCCTTGTAGATATTAGCGTGCTGCAGCATTCGAAGTAATTACTCCTCTCTTCAAGATGAAAGTACTGAATCTAGTCATACCAGTTGGTCAAAAAAGTGATCTTATCGGTCGACATTTTGACAGAGCTGATGGTATGGTATCACTATAGACGGTCAGCCAACGCAAACTCCAGGGCAGCTGCTCCCCCGACAGGGAACAGCCAGGAGGTAAGGTATCAAAGCCACGCATGTCCTTTCGCTAGTATTATCTAGATCAAGTTTTGACAGTATAATCTCAGAACAATCAGTCTGTAATGCTTGGTTGCCCAAGTATTACCGACTGATTGAACACCTGTCATGCGGTACATTGAATATTATACTATTGAAAATACCTTGACTAGTAGTGATAGCATCCATCTTGGATGAAGACTGTCTGGACATTGCGTAACTCGTACCCTCGCGGGGTCGTACCGAGTGTGGGTTCTAGCATGTGCGACGGTTAGCAGGTGATTGGTTTGCATGGAATGGACTCAATTGAATGAAGCGAGGTAATGAACGATACATACGACTTGTGTAGACCGTGTTGGACTGTGTGTGTTGTGCGAGGGAGGGATGGAGAGAAGAGAGAAGGAAGAAGGAAGAGAGGGGGCTCAGGGAAGGAAGAGGGGCAGCTTTATACTCAGCAAATACCTCACCGGGCGTAATGCGGCACCGGAAGCCTGAGGCTCCACGTCAATGCACTCATTCCTCAGTACAGAATATTATTAACTACTGATCTGACTGCGTTGTTTACGTACATACTATAGACTATGGGTGGCCAGCCTAACTACTATGTAGTCTAGAGCTAGCGCTTCCGTGCTGTACATCAGACGGAACTTCCCATACAGTCTAATAGTAAGCCATCCCAACTCGTACTGAGTCGGACCATACATTAGTATAAATAGTATAATTAGTACAACTAGTACAATTAACACAGACGATCAACTTGTCAGTTGAAAGAAGGCAGGCAGTCTGACTGGCTCACGGGCGAGGGTCACGTTGCCCATACCAGTCCCGATTCGCCCTAGCGCCAAGCTTCAAAAAGGCGAGCCCGCTCAGCCAACCCTCACTCTTACTTCCTCTCTCTCTTCCCATCACAGCCTCCCAGTCCTCGCTGGTCAATTGCTCTTCATGCCTTCTCTCGGCCGTTCATCTCACGTTTTGGGCTTCCATCCCTCGTCCGATGGCCGACACCTGTATTGTCTGTCTAAACGACCTTGGCGGAGACGCCGTGTCTTCTCCCGTCGCCGCCGAATCTCCGCCAAGACCTGATACTGACAATGATGATGACGCTGCTCCAAAGGCATCGCTGCCACAACAGAGTGTTGAAAAGGCAGATGCAGATGCAGATGGCTCTACGCAACAGTTAGCTCGTCTGGTGCCGTGTTTGCATATGTTTCACAACGAATGTCTCAAACCATGGGTAGAAAGGGCCAACAGCTGCCCCGTCTGCAGGGCGAGTTTCAATGTAGTCGAGCTGCTCGACAGCGTTGATGGTACGTTACCGCTTTTTCGTTATATGTTTGTCTTCATACTAATTTCGTTATAGGACCTCCCGTCTCTACCTACACCGTCCAAGATAAAGTCCAGGTCGCTGAGATAGACCCCTTCATGATCTTCGAGGAAGAGGTTACCGACGACTCCGATACACAGCCCTGTCCTTACTGCGGCGATAACGACAACGAAGAAGTCTTGTTGTTATGTGACGGATGTGATGTCCCATCACACACCTACTGTCTGGGGTTGGACGCGGTGCCGTCTGGCTCATGGTACTGTGATGCGTGTGAAACTCAGCGAGCCATTAGCGCTGTGTCTGACGCTCCGAGCAGACCTCGCAGCCGCCGCCCAGAACGCCGGACTCGTGCGCAACAGCGGATGCTTCGGAGTCACAACCAAGCCAATTCTCTACAGTGGGCAGCCGTGTGGCAGTCTGTCTACGATCGGCTGAACTTCGATCTTGACTTTCCGTTCGATGACGAACAACAGCTCAGCCGGATTCATGGACGGATTACCCCCCGCAGAGCTCGCAGAGGCTCCCATCTTGCATGGCAACGTCGTCTGGAGGTAGCTGAACGGCAAGGAGGTGGTCGCGTTTTTAGAGAACCGAGTGCTATTATAGACGAATACGTACCTCGGCCGTCTCGTCCCCGTGTGCCGCGCGCGCCGACTCCACAGCCCGAGTCATTAGAGGAGATGAGGGCTTGGAATGCTTTCGAGCGCGCTAGGGAATTAGAAAACGATCCAAGTGCAGCGCGAAAGAGAAAAGAGCCCACGCTCTCGCCGTCCCCCGAACCGGCTGAACCCGAAAGGAAACTCAAACGGCCACGTACCAGACGGACAGAGGAGCTGGCTGCCTTGGCAACACAAAACAACAATGGTGAAGCATCACGATCAGCTGCTCGATTAAACGCCGACTCCGCTGGCGGGCCTAGTTTCCTTCAGTCATTACTCAAAGAAGTTGAAGATGCCTCCAACTCTCCTCGGACTGATACGAATGGACCTCCGACATATGTGAACACGCCTAATGAGTTTCATAGCACGTCTGGACCTTCATCGCCATCATTATCCCCTGCGTCCTCAAACCGGTCGTCCCCCCAGCTATCATCAAGAAGTCCTCCTCCTCATTCGCGAATACGTGCTGTATCACCGATACAGTTGTCTCCTAGTATTGACTCGTCATCCTCTCCATCCCCTGAATTTTCTCCTACGGTTTCTCCCGCTCAAAGTCAAACCGACACTTCCGAATTACGACGCCGACCCGACCACCGCCATCATGATCTTCACCGGCAACGTCGAGCTGAAGGTATACGGTCTACCGATGTCTCTCCATCCCGTCTTAGCCTTTCACTCTCCGCCAAAACTAGTATACAGAAGCTGGTCGGCTCCGAACTTAAACCCTACTATCGCCGCAAGCTCATCACGAAAGATGATTATACAAACATCAACCGTACAATCTCTCGCAAACTATACGACCATGTCGGGGAGGGGGTAGAGTTGTCGGAAGACCAGCTGCGAGAGCTCAAAGATAGTGCCCGCAAGGCGGTTAAAGAAGCAGTTGATCTGATCCGAGACAAGCCGTCAACTACCGATGAAAAGGTAGAACCCGGGAATGTACTAATAGAGGCGTGAATGGGTTGGTTATATGACTTTAACAATATATATGCATGGCGATGGCGTTAATTTGGCCTGCTCAGCCATATTTGTTGGTTTACATACTTGATCTGGGACATCTGGGATATCTTGTCTGGTGTATTCTGTTGGCAGCTCTGTTAGATACCCTCTAGGATGTTACAATAGCACTTGTTCATAGGTCCATAATGACGGCATTTACTCCATACCTTCCTTTACTTGGGCACAGTTTGGCAATAGTCTATAAATTCTGAATATAATACAGCTCAAATATATACATCGAAAAGAACCCTCAGTTGGTACATAAAAATCAGCTCTTTCGCCCTTCATCCTGCCCTTTCTGCATAGAAGCAGCCCTCTCCTCCTCCAAACTCTTAATCTTATCATCCAACAACGCAATCTCAACCTCAATACTCAGCACTTTTTCCTTGAGAATATCCCTAAAATCATCATCCGAAAGTGCCCTCAAAGGGATCCATTTTGAGGCAGCCATTCGCTCCAGGATAGATTTTGGTTTCGCAGCCTCTTTGCCGGCGTTTTCTTGGTGCCAGAATTCGGCGATGTTGAAGCCTGTTTGGCCTAGATAACCCACAAGAGAGAAGACAATGAAGCCTGGGATGAATTTTGCGCCTTTTTCATCCCTGCATGTTAGTTGATGGATTGCTGAATCGGAGAAGGGACATACCCATTAGTCTGGTGATGGCGCCACCGGAAAGACCGCCGGATATGGCGCTGACGTATTTCCGTTGTTGTTGCGTGGCTTCATTTTGATAGTGGAAATGCAGAATATTGCTTCTTATGACTGTTTTGAGGTTGTCAATTCACTATTCCTTGCCGGATAGTCGTGCATAGAGGTTAACACGTACACCAGAATGAAGTCCCCCAGATACTGAAATGGATTCCGTGAGCGAGTGTATGCACAATTGGATGTTTGGATGCGCGCAGGATACCTGATGCACCGCCATATAGGAGACCGGTACATCCTGTTGAATGTTAGTCGAGTTTGGTCTATGTTCCGGGTTGGGGTGAATATGCCTACCACTTAGACCACCGAACTTGATGGATGATATAATAGTATCGGCGTCCATTATGGTTTATTCGTGCCTGGTTCAGTTACATTATGCGAGAAACATGAATCATTGATATTTATGATATGGATGAGTGAAGCTGATATGCCCAGCCAGATGGATGGAAAAGATGTATGTTTGCACTGTTTGTTTTGTCACGTGGATTGATATCAAGTCCGAGTATGTATTGAACATGGCCAGAATTTATTCCTTACAGAAGGCAGGAATATCAGGTAGAAAGATAGGGATTGATCCTAAATCTCAAGTGTCTTCTTACATGCTTATGGGTGTAGCCTGGGTCTCGTAGTGGTGACAAACTTGGTATGGAATAGTTCGGTGATACAGATCTGTATTCAATTTCGATGGACTCGGTTGTTGCCTGGATTGAAGACTGCATAGTCTGTGGATATATCTGACAACATGCAAAGATTCTATAAGAAACGTCTCTAGATACATTATGGTATCTTTTCTATGAAAGAGACAGTATCAAGCGAAGGTGGGATAAGTGTATTATGTGTATTCACGCAGGTATTTTACACAGAAGGACCCACGTGATTGGCTCACACCGGCAGTTGTGTGCCGTGCCTCAGGCACCGTTTCAGGTCCGTTACCAAATACCACCAACACTAAAATTTATCTTCACGCCGGTATTAACGATTTTCCCCTCTGTTGCATTTGATTACATGCGGCGTTTACCAATAAGCCTCGCATTCAGCCATCACACATCTCTCCGTCGGGCCCTGGGTAAATACTCGGCCTACCTTCCTCGCAACTACACACATCTTTCCACCGCTGGAAAGAATATCTCGCGTCGCTCGGCCAGTCCTCGTCTAGCGAGTCAAGTGGGATCAGAAAAAAAGAGGGAAGAGTCGCGCACAACTAATCTGCGCGCTTTTCCTACAACCACCCCCACCATCTGCAATCATGGGTTTGTCCTCGAAATCTGTATTATTCGTTATACCGGTCGCCGTGAGAAGGGTCTGGTATCGAGGAGACAGTCATGGCTGATTATATGTTGTGTAGCGCCCAAACAGAAAGCCCAGAAGATGTCCCTCGGGAACTTCTTGGCTGATGAGAGTGAGTGGTCCTGCGAAAATCGATGAGCGAACTTGGAAATGGCTGACAGGTTTATTGCTAGACTTTGGATCTTGGGCTGATGAAATGGAGGATATGCCCTTGCCTGGTAAGCACATCTTCTTCAGCGTGGTGGAAGACTCTTGGAAGACTGATCGCTAACTGAATTGATCTCTAGCCGGTATGCTACCCCGTTATCTGTCACGAATTGCGTCGAATATAATACGAGTGATTACGAAATGTGAAATGCGAAACTAACATCTTCCAGCTGCCCCAGAGCCTCGCTCCACCTATGGCGGCGAACGTCGTGCCGTCAGCTCCACTGCAGGATTCGGAAACGGCTTCAATGGTACTTCTTAAACCGGTGCAATACGTGAAATACATGACTAACTTTTCAGACCGCGAGCGCCCTTCATTCTCGTCTCGTCCCGAACTCCCTCTTCCCACCGAGCCTCCCTTTACCGCTCATATTGGCAACCTTTCTTTCGATGCCACCTCCAGCGACGTCTCTGAGTTGTTTGCCGATTGCGAAGTGACCAACGTCCGCATTGTCGAAGATAAGCTGAATCGCAGCCCTAAAGGTTTCGGCTACGTCGAATTTGCCTCTGTTGAGGGACTCAAGAAAGCGCTTACTTTCTCTGGCACGACTCTTCAAGGACGTGCTATCCGTGTTAGCATTGCAGAGCCTCGTACGTATTCTGCAAACTTTTGTGGGGCTTTTACTGACAAGCAAATAGCCAAAGATTCTGCTACCTCTCGGGACTTTAGCGACTGGTCTCGCAAAGGCCCCCTTCCAGACCTGCCTCGCCGTGGAACCGACCGCGGTGGCTTCAACCGAGATTTTCCTGACAATGTTTCCGAAACTGGTAGTGCTCGTGGCAGCAGACGCCAATTCGAGGGCGATGGTAAAGTCCGTGACTTTGGAAACTGGGAGCGCAAGGGTCCCCTCTCGCCCGTCGCTGCTGTTGCTGGACGTGAAGGAGGTCGTCCTAGGAGCAACGAGGGCTCCAGCTTCCGCAAAAACTCCCCTGCTTGGGGAGAAGGCCGTTCTCAAGACGGCTCTCGCCCACCCCGCCGTGAATTCCAAGAGCGACCCGAAAGACCAGAGCGCACCCCTACCGCAGCTGAAATGGATAACCAATGGCGCGCACGAATGCGTCCCGACCCCGTCCCCAAGGAGCCCAGCGCTCCTTCATCACCGGTTACTACCGCGGCTACTCCGGCTGCTCCGGCCGCTCCAGCAGTGCGACCAAAATTGAACTTGCAGAAGAGGACTGTTTCCGAGAACGTGCAAAGCCCGCCCCCTAGCGCTACTGGTGACTCAAAAGCAAGCCCCTTTGGTGCTGCTCGTCCCATCGACACTGCTGCCAGGGAACAAGAAGTTGTTGCTAAGCGCGAACGTGCTCGCAAAGATGCTGAAGAGAAGTCCAAGGCCGAAAAGGCAGAGAAGCAACGCCAATCAAAGGAGAAGGCCAAAGCAGAGAAGGCTGCAGCCGGCGAGAATGGAACCAACGAGACTGATCCTGACGCACCAAAGAAGTCTAATTTCGAAGTTCTGAGACGCGCGGATGACGAGGCTGGCGAAGGCGAAGCAGAGGAGACCAAGGAGGAAACGGCCACAACCAAGGAGCAACCCAAGGAAACCACAGAGAGCAAGACGAACGGCAGCTGGAGAAAGACTGAGCCTGCCCCTGCTGCAGCCGACGAGGAGGGTTGGAGCACTGTTTCTACCGGCAAGCGCAACAAGGGACGTGGTCGTGGTTATTAACCTAGCTCCATGCCTTGCAATGTTCGCGTTTGTGCCATATGATTCGATTCGATGTCTCCTCCGTGCCTACCTTTTCTCACGAATGTCGGATTATCTTCGAACGACTGGAATATGAGCAACGAGTTATGCAAAATGACATTTACACATAATGCAACGGACTCCTTTTTTCTTTCACCTTTCTTACCCTCTCTCTCTCTTACATGCTTCTTCTCATGAAACAGCAGCTCTCGATCTTAACACCAACTTGAAGGCTGTTTTGGTTTATTGGCGGGTCGCACATATGAAATTTCCTCCTCTAGATTTGTCTGTTTGTTTTTTTCTTCCTTTGTCCCTTGACTAATGTCCAGGTATCACGGTGTTTTTTTTTTTTTCCTTTCTTTATTGTTTGGGCTGATTCTGTGGTGACCTTTTCTTTTCCTTTGCTTCTTTTTAAATTCCCCCCTCTTTCTTTACTTCTCTCCCGAAAGCGCAACTTCATTAAAAAGTTTTCTTTTATCTTTCCTACCTTACTTGATTGTGTGCTTGTTTCTTATTGTATTCGATACGGTATGATATGGTACGATACTCTCAGATCATCCTGATATATCTTCCGTGGAATCTTATTCTCGTCTTTTATATGCGAGTGAGAGCGACTGATGTGAGCGGTGTAGAAGAATGGAAATTAACAAAGATAAGAAAAGAAATAAGAAGCATTTCAGAAATCTTCTCCTCCATGTACATCCTACATTCTGCATGCATTCTACATACAAATAATCCTTATCTGCGTGGACGCTATGTAGTCAATGCGCTGTCTGTCCCCAGCCAGCTACGGCACCACAGACATTACTGATGAATTGGACGGACTGTACTGTCTGCGTCGACTGCGTACATAGTGGATTCTGGCTTCTTCCTCGGTCAATCTGCGCAAAGTGACATGCCGGCCTTCAAGTAGAATACGTGCGGTCACAGGAGCCCCGCCGTTATCGCTATCTTCTGAATTCGTTGAAGATGCACTATCATCGAGCCGGCTCGCTTCAATGATGTTTTGATCTCGAATGACCGGATACACGTTAAGGACAGCTGGGTTAACGGAACCTCGCGAGGGCGAGGAATGAGTCTGTAGGGGCGGTTAGTGCTCGAGCGACATTTGTGAGATATCAGATGTATCCTCACTAACCATGAACCCGTCGACCTTGGGAAACTCGGGTGATGGTCGTCGATGGTTATTACTGATATCAGGTTGTGAGTCTGTGCCGGTTAAGGACTCTGGGGCGCTGGCAGCAGTGTGTCTGGTATCAGGGCCAGCGACTATATGGACTCGTTTGAATTGGGTAACATCATCCTCGTCTGTAGTATTGGCTTCGGCAGGAGTCTTAGGCCCGACGAATACGTGACCACAATCAGGGGTTCTCTCCAATATCTTTGTACTACTAGACTCATCTCGAGGACGCCCATTCTTGTTGTCATTCTCAACCACTTCCGTTATTCTACGATATTGCATTCCGCAAAACGAACTGTCCACATATTAGATGTGCTTGAAGAAAGGGGAGTTCGGGATATTTACCAACAGACATCAGCTTCCCCCGAACCCAGATTGACCGCATGACAGCTAGGACAAGTAGATTCTTCATGCTGCCTCAAACGGAAAAGCATGCTCATAAAAACTCGCCGTCCAGGTCTGAAGCACGCTTTGAATGCGTCAGTGTGCTTGACCACTCTGCGAGAGAGTGAGTCCTCGAGCACATAGCTTCCCCTTTTCACCTGTTGATAGCCTGGCATATCCGCGAAGTGTTTCTCGAGTATGAAGTCGAATATCTAGACTCTATCATCAGCAACGGAGCCCTAGGTCTAGAGCAACGAATGGTAAACTGTGAAATATGCTCACACCTCCCAGCTATTGATGGTGTCAAGAGGAATGGTAAAGCGTCTCAAGTGTGCATCTTCAAGCACTGCTGGTAGTTCTGACCAGGGGGTGACGAGCCGCGTCAATCGGGTGTGGATTGTGAGGAGCATTCCACGGAAATAGAGAAAGGCGAAGCTATGAAGATAATTAAGATATTATAGCTAGTCTTCAGTTTCAGAGATCGTACAATATAAAGATAGCCGCCGCGCGAGACTGTTTATTTAGATGATTGACAGAGACTTCAAGATCTTGTTCCACGGGCCGGGGCTTCTTCTCTGTACATATTCGTCAGGATTCATCACTAAATCAATATATCAAGATGAATTACTGACCTATCTTGTAGTACCCCAGGAAGACCTTGAGAGCACATGCCGCCGTTGCTGCACCATAATCTTGCCATTTCTTATTCTTATGGCTATCGGCGTAGTCACATACTCCCTTAATGATGATGCATGGAATATTATCCCACACTCCAGCACCTTCCATCTCAAAGCCGATTACCCTCTCTTTTCTGGCAATTTGGTCACGGTGCTCTCCAGATTTCATGACTGTGTCGGCCGACGCGACCTTCCCTATATGCACTGATATTCTGGTTTTGTCTGCACTATCTCGACGACGACGAACTTGGTTTCTGTCGCAACTATGTTCAAGTGCCTCTTCACGTATATCATCCGGCGAGCCACTATTAAAGCAACGGCACATAGCAGCTGAATGCTGAATGTAATGCTTGTGGGAATAGCTCGCCTCATAGAGAATATCTTTCAATCCGTCTGGACGCCGCCATCTTACGTCCAACTGTTGCATACTGTAAAGCTGCTGTGATATCTGATCTTGAAGCTCATTCCGGGTCCGACTCGCCTTCAAGCCAGCCAAAAGAGTCCGGATTTCTCGATCCGGTCCTCCCAACATATCCTTGTGGCCATCAGTCTTGCGCTGGAAGCCACTTGGATACTGTCTCCCAAAGTCATACTCAACCACAGCATTGCTAATAATGACATCTCCAAGGAAAATTTCTGTGTTCTTGCCATCAGATGGGTAAGGAACTCCGCCACAAATCCCAACAACCAACGCAATCTGGATCCCTGTATAACTAACCCTCAGACTCGAAGCCACGCTCGCAGCGCTCCCTTTCCCCATTCGGGGCAGGTAGCAGAGAACAACGTCATGGCTCCCAATCCGGCCATTTATGTATGCATTCGCATCTCCAGGCTGTTTTTCGTAGATTTTTCCTAATCGGTCGTAAGTTTCGTCAAAGACAGCCTCGACGGCGTCTGCCTCGAGGGGTAAGGCACAGATGATAGCGATTGCGAAATCGGCTCTGGTCCGAGGACGCATGCTGATCTTTTGTCGCTAGCTGGGATATTAGCTTTTTAATTCATCTATAGGTCGCATGGTGGATATTATATTAACATGATCGTACATGTATCCGGGATTAGGTAGTCTATATCGGGCATGAAGGTGGAGGTGAATACGCACCTAATCAACGTAGCAAACCATGCATGAACTACTGGACATCAGTACTACGTACTATTGCGATACAACATCCTCCCCACTAAGAAGACAAAAGCCTAGAACAAAGTCGATCGTCCTATAGTCGCATAGCATATCGTATTGTCGGACTTCCGATGAGCCAACAAGCCCCTCCCACCATCTATCCACACTAGATAAACAACGCCAGACCGCTTATCAATGCGAGGGGTTCGATCGCTTGCATAGACGGCCTTGTTGGCATTTATATCCCTGTTCACGCATATATCATTATTGCGCAGGGTCATTTTCAACATAATGGCCTCTACTACGACAGCCAAGATGCCGAGGGCGAGTGTTGAGGACGGCGCTGAAGAGCAATTGACTACTTTTCGGTCTTCGAAAAGTTTCGTCATTACTGTTGTTTGTGTTGCGATTTTCGCTGTATGTCTGATCTTTCTCGCGGATGACGCCTGTGACTGACATTGGATAGGATGTTTTTATATATGGAATGGTAATGACTCGTTGACAGCTACTCTCGAGCTCGGATTGATCGACTCTGCTAGGTCATACCTTTGATTCCGGCCATTCTGAGAGATCGACTTCACCTACCTGATGATCAATGTGAGTTCTAAGCATCGAGGATAGAGAGTTAATGTTCTGACGTCGACAAGTACAAACATGGATGGCGATCCTGCTCGCAACATTCGGCGGTGCGCTGCTAGTCAGTTCTCGTGAGTCACATCTTACGTTGACTTCTTTAGTATACTGATTCATGATGTAGCTGTCGTTGGATACTTTTCCGACAGAGGCTCTTCACGAAAAATCTCATTTCTGGTTGGGCTGATTGCAGTTGCCGGTGCGACGATAATGTTCTGGCTTGCAAGGTCTCCGACGACGATGATTATCGCACGCAGCTTGCAGGGAGTGGCTGAAGCTGCCATGTGGACGATCGGAAATGCTCTCGTGGTTGATACTATGAGAAAGGATCAGCTGGGTGTCGCGATGGGATATGTCTCCATGTCAATGAACATTGGTATTATGGCAGGGCCAGCTTTGGGTGGAATTCTGTAGGTGCAATTTCATGCTCAATTCACCTATGACATGTCGAGTGTTATTTTTACTGATTTGTGCGCAAAGATTGGACCGAGCAGGCTATGATTCAGTATTCATAGTCGCATTAGCCCTAATAGGCGTCGACGTCGTGCTCCGGCTACTCATGATCGAACCAACCAAGCCACATGTCAAAAGTCTTGAGGGTGAGACCGAGCCTTTGATGAGAGATGGCCCTTCTATAGACTACCAGAGTCGTAGTCTGGATCAACCATCACAAACCGATGTAGAAGGCTCTTCACGCCCCCATACCCCAAGTCGCATCCCGCCGATTATCCGTCTAGCAATGTCTGGCCAACTCTTGGTATTGTTAATTGCAAGTATCGTCGATGCGGCCATTTGGACCACTTTTGAGACGGTTTGTTCCCTTGATCAGTCTTGTTGATATGAAGCTCACTGTTCGGGTAGACCATTCCAGTATTCGTGATCCAAAAGTTCAGATGGGAGTCTTTGGAGATCGGCATGTGTTTCTTGGTCTTGACGTTACCTAGTATCATCTCTCCCATTATCGGTAGGTGCCTGACCATCAACTTTCGAAATCTGTGGACTAATGCAGAGTAGGATCAATCATCGACCGCTATGGCCCTCGCATCGTATCCGTCACCTCATTTAGCTCCCTGGTACCAATCTTCATCCTATTCCAATTCGTCACCGACGATTCACTCCAATCCCGCATCTTGTTCATAGCATTACTCATCGGAGCCGGCTTCTCCTTCTCCGCAGTTCTGCTCCCACTCATAGTAGAGATCACCGAACCAATCGAACGCAAAGAGAAAGAGTTCCCAGGAATCTTTGGCGCAAAAGGCGCTAATGCACAAGCATATGCTCTTCATGGTATGGCCTGGGCATCTGGACAATTACTGGGGCCGGTTGTCGCCGGAACCCTAGCCCAGACGGCTGGGTGGGGGGTCATGAATATCGTCATGGCGGTGGTGAGTGGCTCGACTGCGTTGATGCTGGCTTTGACGAGCGAGAAGATTCGTGGAATGTTTTCGGCTTGAGCAAGCTCAGCTAGGGCGGGCCTGAATCAAGGGTTGGGCTGCAGAAAACGGAGACTGGATGAGGCCAGGGTTATGTGAAGTTGTGAATGCAAAACGGCGATCGAGGCAAGGTCGGTGTGATGCTTATACTAATGACGATACAGAGTATATTGTGAAGATTTCAAAAAATGAAGTATGTAGAGGAGTAGAAATTAGATGAGATCATACAATAATACGGTAACGCGGAGGTAACGACGTTAAATACGGGGAAGGACCCATCGACTTTAAGGAAGGAGCGAATTATGGGGCATCCCTTACTCTTACCGTCACTGATCACTTAAACCTCAACAACTATTTAACTATTTAATTAGTTACATGACTTACATCGTCGGATCGTCCATGTCATCAATCCACGACTAACGCGACTCAGTTAGCCGAGTACCATCTCTCCAGGTGGTATCTGTAACGGTACTTGACGGCCTCGTGTTTCGCATCCTCGGTCCTTGTGATTTGGCCTCTTTGAATTGTGTCAGCTGCCCGTTGGTGCAATGCGCTACAGAATATAGGGTTTGTTCACCTGACCATTGTCCTTGAAAGGCTTGACTGACCGTCTTGCCTTTAGACTTTCGCATTTCTCAACTCACTAAAACCCGTCTCACTCTGATCAAATTGTACCACAAACGAATGCAGCGGGGATAGTAGCCAGGGCAGCAATGCAAACAGCTACATCCGTCTATACAGTCACGACAGAAGCAAAAACTACATTACTTGGAGAGGAGTACGGCCCGATGAAGGACTCCTTGTCAGTGTCAGCTACACCATGTCCGCATTGCGGCAGCGACTCAATTTCGGAAGATGCGACAGCCGCGCAGCAACGGATACAGGAGCTGGAGGCTCAGCTGAGGATATACAGCGAAAAGGCGTCGGAAACTGGTGAATTATCTTGCTGCATATTTCAGAAGTCAAGGGCATTAACGTGATAAAAGCGGTCAGATTAGCAGACTACGAGAACGAAATACACAATTTGCGACGACAAGCTCAAGCCTGGAATAACAACAGCCATGAATCTACCGCAACTACAGCCTCAGCCGCGGAACAACCTCACCCTCCCAAGACTCCCGACGCGAACGCTCAACAACAACAAGGCCGCTTCGCAAACTTCGCATCTTACTTCCCCTACCGTCGCACCGGATCACGCGCCGGCTCAAAAGATTCTAGCACACCACCTCAAACCTCCCACTCAAACTACACCAACAGCAGCCCCGGCGGCGGTGGAGGACACAGCAGTCCTACCGCAAACACCAGCTTCCATTCCCACGACGCTTCATCTGATAGCAACGCACTCGCCCTCCAAACAGCGCTGAACCGCGAACAAGGGCTCCGAAAAGCAGCTGAATCGCAACTGTCGCAGGCCCACTCGGAACTTGAAGAACTCACCGCCCAACTGTTCAGTCAGGCGAATGAAATGGTTGCACAGGAACGTAAAGCGCGCGCAAAACTAGAAGAGAGGGTGGCGTTACTCGAAAAGCGGGACGGGGAGAAGAGGAAGAGGCTGGATCGATTGGAGAAGGCGATTGCGCGGGTGGAGAGGGTTAGAGGGTTGATTAATTCTTGATTGATGTTTCGACAGGGGATGTATGACGCTGTACGAGTTATGATTTTTCATGCATGATAGGAGTTGTACATTACATCGGGATATGGTTTGGAAAAGGGTACAGGTATTGGATGCCGTTATTCTGGTTTGTAAGGAGGCCAATAAATAGTACACGGAATGGATGCATATAAACAATAGGATTGTTTCATCATGGTAAAAATAAGTCATAATCATACAATCATCCAGCCTAATATCCCAAACAAGTCATAATTTGTGCATAATAACTAATCGCCAAAGCCAACCCAACGCCAAAAATAATGATAATTAGTAAAGTCTGTCTCTCAGCTATCCCCATTTCTTGATGATGATGATGCCCGTGCAATTCGTCGTCCTGCCTCTTCCGTTCCAG
This sequence comes from Talaromyces sp. PL2406, assembly GCA_023626215.1. Classification (NCBI taxonomy): domain Eukaryota; kingdom Fungi; phylum Ascomycota; class Eurotiomycetes; order Eurotiales; family Trichocomaceae; genus Talaromyces; species Talaromyces sp. PL2406. The sequence continues at coordinate 1,234,345 of JAMAGL010000005.1, read as the reverse complement.
CGCAACGACAACATCAATCTCCGAAACAATATTTATACAATGTTGAAACAACGCTTTCGCTTCATGGATTACATCATCGTGCTCAGTTGCAGTCAGATGTTTGCGGGATGCTTCTACAAACCCCGCCCTAAAGGCGCGTTTGATATCTTCCCCATCCTCGTCGCCGTCAAAGGACCAGAACGATAGAAAAGTCGATTCAATAGCGGAGTCAGCTTTTTCGTTGTGTGATTCTCGAGACCAGAACTCTGGACCCGCGTTGACGAGTTGATCGCGTATCCACCTTCCGCCGTTAAACAGGGCCATGTACATAATCCATGAATACGCAAGGAGCGCGTATGGTTTGCGTTGCGCGGTTTCGGTGATGTGTGCGACCGCATCCCTGAGGGCGGCGTCGTGTTCTGCTGGTTGCGCAACAGACGCAACTTCGTCGCCCCATTCGCGTTGCAGGTTTGATATGTCGGAGGTGAGGCGTGCGCTGCGGGTTATGGCTGGGATGTAGGCTTCGGATAGAAGGGAGTGGTATCTCGTTTGGTCATTGTTGGGATCCTGGTCTGTAGGTGGTGGTGTGTGGAGGTAGTCACGCCATGCAGTTTCAAAGGTAGAGTAGATCTGGGAGAAGCGCGAAATGCCCAGGGCGTACAGATGTGGAGAGGTGGTCTTGGGTGGTAGTGCGAGGGGTAGACGGCCGACTACAGCCTGGTGTAACGTGTGATGAATCGCCCTGATAGCTAGTCAGAAACCGAATTCTCCAAAACATAGCTTCCTTCTGATATCCAGTCAGGTTAGAAACTTACCTAGACGCCACATGAATTCGCGTGGGAAGATCGGTATGATCTCCATGCGAATTATGATCTGGACTATCGACAGACTTGACGCCGTCGGTAACAGTGCCGCTTTCCAGAGTGGAGTGAGTCTCCTCCGGCGATGCTGACGGAGAAGGAGAAGATGAAGAAGCCATGATCTACAACTAAAACGCAATGATTGTTCGTGGCAATCACATCTCTTGCTTGCAGCCACAAGCCACGGTGGAGGGTCAAAGCTTTCTCTCTGTCTGCTCAGTAGAAGAACGAGTCACAAAACGAGTCGGTCATGAATAAGGGAGTGTCGATCAAGGAGTAAAGTGGAGAGATGGTGGAAGTTGGAATAAAGAGGGACAAAGAAGAGAATTATGTATGAAGGAGCGAATGAACGAGAAGGCGCAATTATGAGGGAGCCAGTCGCCTCATGGTGTGCTGCAAAGCATTCCTGGCCGTTGGATTCCTTGGATCTTGAATTTCTTGCCGCGCTTGCCCGTTTTGGGCCTTAGTCCCGGGGTCCATCTGGCACTTGACTGGATTCGGTTAGTGCGTCAGGAACAGATCTTCTAGCCTCAGATCTAGCCTGCTCTAGGATCAGTCTGTATAGACATTCCTGTTCAGGATATCGCAGTGTGACCATGCATGGTTTCGTCCAGCAATGTCGGCCGGGTCAGAACTCAGAAAATATGGATTTGGCCTTGTGATGCGATCTCGAAAACGCGACAACAAAAGAAAGTATGAACGCATTGCTGAGGGCCGGGAATAAAGCAAGAGAATATTCGATGCAAAGCAGGAACAAGTTACCTAAGTAAACAAAGGATGAAATCTACTGAGCAATTTGTAATCATACCCCGCATGATGTCTCGCATCCATGGGGACTGAATGGTCTGCTGCATATACTCCGTCCTGTTTCAAGCGGTCTTTGTTCGTCCCTGTCTCTTTGTGTCCGGAGATGATCTTCATCTCAGTACAGACTACAGAATACTTAGTACGTAGCAGTTCTCGACCTGAAGATAGACAAGCTCGGATTTATCGATCTGCGATACAAGTCTGGTCAACAGCTCGGAGATGAGCCAGACCAACACCAACATGGAGTTAAGTCGAGTGTATGCGACGTTGAGATCTGTTATATCCGGGTGTGCAGGGATTCGGCAGAGCTGACCACCGATGCCGAGTCGCCGACCCGGGCAAAACGTGCCCTGTCGGCTATCGGCACGGCTGGCAGGGGTCTCATTGGCCGGGCTGATGGACCAGGCGGCCGGGCCACGCTTTGCGGCGGCACATTCAGGCAGACAAGTGCCAAGAGAGATACAAGATTTCTCTGTCAGAAATGCAGAATATGGATGGCGCGAGTAAGGTGAAGTGAAGCAGACTGAATGAAGACTTGATTATATCTACTATAGTATTGTTGATGTTTTGGCTGCCAATTTACTGATTACTGATAAGTGGCTATGGCGTCATCGTGATCACAAGCGCCAACCTGCATGTACCAGGCTAATCGTACTGATCGACTTTCTACTATGTACACTCCATCCCTGCAGATTCGTAATGGATGGATTATAAACCATAGCAGTCGGTACTTCGCTCGCATTACGTCCCGACTGAAAAAGATACGCAATCTGCGGTGGGGCATCAACTTATCTCCGAAGCAGAGCCCACGACGATTCGTGCCTGCCGCGACGCTCATTGGTGGTCTTAAACCAACAACCATGAAGAAAAGGACTGCGGATGGATACGCCAGCCTGGGGCCTTCTTTGCTTACCAAGAACACGATTCAGAAGCTTATGTCCGTTTAGCTCTGAAAAAGCGAGCGCCGATTGCCATTACAAATGGGTCAATCTGAATCATTGCAAGAAGGGTACATAAAGGGGAGGGGGCCCAATACAGGAACAAAGAACCTCCAGAAGTTCGAACTTGAACACCCCTAAGTATACCAAGTATACAGGAACAAAAGAACTGACTCGTATATTTCTTTGATCTTTCTTTGTCGAGCCCCACGTACCTTCCTCAGGCTTGCCAGTACCTAGGTCTTACTTAAGAGATCATCTCTCCCAGAATCAGACTGTTCGTCTAATCATCTACCCATCTGTACATCACACTCATACTGACCATGGCTTTCTTTATGGATTTAGAAGAAATGTCGTTCTTCGACTCACAGTCGACAACCCCTACCAGGTTGAGCGTCGATCACCAGCATGATCAAGACGAGGATCTTAAGCGTTTAGAAACTATACCGAGTATCTTCCAAGATAGCAATGGCGAAACACATAGCCCGTTCGATCCCAGCCCTAGTCGCTCGCGACGAAGTTCGGATACGAAAGCAGAAGAAGATCTAGAAAAGGAAGCCGGATTCGCAGCCCCAGCCTCGTCCAAAGAAGCTGCTCCGGGAAAAGACCCTAATTTGGTCGAATGGGACGGTCCCGATGACCCCGAGAATCCTCAGAATTTCTCGTATGCCAGGAAATGGGCGATCACCATGTTTCTTTCCTCTCTTACTATATGGGTTACCTTTTCGACCAGTGTGTTTAGTCAGGCCACTCAGATTACTGCTGTCGAGTTTGGTGTATCGGATGAGGTTATGATCCTGGCGACGAGTCTGCCACTTTTTGTATGTTCTACAGTATTCTCTTATTTAAACCTCACACTAACCATCTATAGGGCTTCGCGCTTGGTCCGTTGCTATGGGGCCCCATTTCTGAACTGCTTGGTCGAAAAAGACCACTGTTCTTCGGCTTCTTTGTCTTTGTCATCTTCCAAATCCCTGTCGCCGTTGCTCAGAATGTCGAAACCATTATGCTTTCTCGGTTCTTCATTGGTTTCTTTGGCTGTGCTCCCTTAGCTATTGTCGGAGGAGCCCTAGCTGATATCTGGGACCCTGTCGATCGTGGAGTAGCCATGGCCTCGTTTGCCGGAGGTACTTTTGGTGGACCTACTTTGGGTCCTATTCTTGGCGGCTTCATCGTTCAGTCTCACCTCGGCTGGAGGTGGACAGCCTGGATCACTTTGATTGCCGCTGGCTTCTTCATGGTCATCGCTTTCTTTGTTGTTCCAGAAACATACCCACCGGTCCTTCTTCAAAGGCGAGCAGCTCGTCTGCGGGTCGAGACCAAGAACTGGGCATTCCACAGCAAGCTGGACGAAAACCCTCCCAAGGCCAGCGACATCCTCACCCGATATGTCTCGCGTCCTTTCCAAATGCTCTTCCTCGAGCCTATTCTACTCTGCGTCACCATCTATCTTGCCCTGATTTACGGCATCCTGTACCTCCTTTTTGAATCCTACCCATACTCCTTCCAAGGAATTCGCGGCTGGAAGAGCGCCGGTGTGGCTGCCTTGCCGTTCTTGGGTATCTTGATCGGAGTTTTGCTTGGGTGCGCTTACATCGTCTACCTGACCAAGACCAGATTCGCACGGAAGATGAGGAAGAACGGAGGCGTCGTTCCCGAAGAGCGTCTGGTACCCATGTTCCTTGGCTCCGTTCTTCTGCCTATTGGTCTCTTCTGGTTCGGTTGGACTTCCAACAAGAACATCAGCTGGGTACCTCAAGTGCTTGCCGGCATCCCCATCGGAGCCGGTATCCTCATCATTTTCATGCAAGGATTGAACTACATGATTGATGTCTACTTGATGTTCGCCAACTCGGCCATTGCTGCCAACACTCTCTTCCGAAGCGCTCTCGGTGGTGGCTTCCCACTCTTTGCTACACAAATGTACAAGACCCTTGGCATTCCATGGGCAACAAGTCTTTTGGGGTTCTTGACTGCTGCCATGATCCCTGTCCCGATTCTGTTCTATTTCTATGGAGCCAAGCTCCGTTCCTTGAGCCGCTTCAACCCGAGGCTGTAATTTCACCCACTCTCTACCATCTCATCTCCTATCATCTAATACGCCACACTGCACAGTGTATATAATTTCATTTTGTTGCATTTGGGTCGGATTTAGCATGTTGTTTTTGGAGCATTGCATATATAGACGGCATATGATGAATTGGATACAATAATATGAATTAAGTTATGTCCCAACGAGTTCAAGAAAGCACAATCAGTAGATAGATACATAAATGCCACTGTTGACCAGATGCCATGCTTAATATAATTTGTGAGGTGTCTTAGTCAACGGCCGATGACATCGTTCGTCCGCCCGGCGATTATTATGAAGCCTACCAAGATCCTGGCCATGCTAAGGTTGCCTTAGGCCGACCGTACTTACTTATTGGCTCCGGTTGCGACTTCCCGTCACGAACTATTCTAGACTGTTACTCTCCCCTCTTTGATATTCCTTCCTTTTAATATCTTGCGAATCGTGCGCTACAGAGAAGAAAAGAATCATCGGTATGAGCCTCGAGTCACTCAGTGGAGGGACCACCAGTTCTTTGACTAACCTCCAACGCTTAGCTAACTAATTAACTAGCTATCGTTAAGGACATCCATCTCAACCCAGCGAATCATCGGACGATGCGCGTTTCCCCATACCCATAGTCCTATTCGACCCCTTGACATCTGACACACAGTCGATACACATCCACACTCGTCGGTCGCAATAAAACTCCCTCGACAAAACCAGCAATCGAATAATTCCTCTTCAGTGCAACGCTGCAATCGAATGATGAGCTTGAGTCGCGGGAAACGAATCACACTCGTTGATGGATGCGACCTGAACAGGGGAGGTCTTGCAATCTGAATGGATACGAAAACCACAAATAAAGTCGCGTGCGAAAGGCAGTGGCAGTTGCAGTAGCACTTGTTCAAAGGGTCAAGGGTTAGGTGTCGTGTGTCCGTCCGTGATGTCGCTGTTCAACCCCACCACTATCCTGGTGGCATTGCTACTACTGTACATCTCCTCCTTCATCCTCTTCGCCTTCGTACGCGTTGCAACCGGAATCTCCATTCAGCGAATCGGCTACTTTTCGCTCCGACGCATTTCGTACGCACCCCGAGACGGCGTCCAGATCGATATCAGGGGCTTGGGACTCTCGTTACATCGTCCTTCGTTCTCGCAACCGACGTGGGTTCGAGTGCGTCTGACCGATCTCAAAGTTACTATCGATCCGAAACAGCTCAAGAACGGGAACGATGGCACACACGCAACCAATTCCTCGTCCTCGTCCGCGGCGACGTCGAAAAATAGTTCTCCAGAGATCCTGCAACATGCGACTTTTGGCGGTGTACCGAAAAGTTCGAAACGTAGCGAAACTTGGAAACGGCTGACACGGTTGAAAGAACGGATTAAACGGTTGCATAGCTATATACACTGGTTGGCTATGGTGGACGTACATGCTGCGAACACGTCTCTGTCTTTCGTCGATGCTGGAAGTATACAAGTTGGGTCGTTGACCTTGGCGGTTGATACTCGGAGGAATATGGTGGAACGTGGTCGATTGTTTCGCCATAAGACGCAGCACTCACAAGAGCCACGGCCTGCGGAATGGATCATGAATGTTAGGAATATTTTGCTGGCGGTTGATGGAAGGGAGCCAATGGAGCTGTTGGACAACCTGCAGGTGAATATCCATGGTCATCTCTATCGTGATCTAGAAGGGCTTAGGGACACATCCGTCGCTGTCAAAATTGGTCGACTGCACTTTCCCTACGACGATCTGATGACCCTTAGCCAGCGGATTTCACGAAATAGGAAAACGCACCATAGACAAGACACATTCAGCGAAACCGAGGATGAGATATCGTTCGCCGATTTTGTGGAAGAACTGGACAAGCCGGGGTCAAGAGAGGAAGCTATTGTACAGACGGTTGCTGATTCAAAGGAGTTTGTCAGTTCGATATTGCGCGGAATAGAAGAAATCCAGGTTGCCTTGAGCTTCTTCCGTATTTCAAGGTCGTTCCAACCGTCCTTGAAAGACCAGAAGGAGATGCAACTCAACCTGGTCACTCACGAAATCGGTATCGACCTTCATCGCATGGACCCCAACTCGCCAGCTCATCGCATGTACTTTCAAAAACGCGATGTTGCTCATCAAGCTTTATTAGCCGCCATATCCCTATCCGTCAGCATGGAAGATGGTTCGGGGGCAACCGACAGGCTTCTTTACATACCTATGGCTACGACAACCATCAAAACTACTTTACCCTCCAAGACCGTGAGCTTCTCGGACAAGCACGATGCGTCCGAGCGTAACAGCAATGTCTTGTTCGCCAACTTTGTCATAACATCTCCCTCTCTAGATATGGAGCCTCGCCATGTTTCACAAGTCCTAAGACTGGCAGAAGCGAAGAAGTCGTCACCTCGGCACAAAAAGCGAGACAATCACCGGATCATCTCACGCCTGCTCCCTAAAGCTAGAATCAACTTTTCCGTCCAAGAACCGGTCGTACGTTTCGTGCTTCCCATACCTAAAGAAGCTCCGGTCGATGGTGGTGACTACAACCTTCTTATATCCTCTATCTCATCCATGTCGCTAGACATTGAATCATTTCATTCAGCCGAAGCTGGCTTTCATTATTCCCTCTCATCAACCTACCGTGTTACCTCCCACCAACTCTACTACCAGACACCTGCTGGTCTTAAACACAACCTTCTCCAGACACAGGACATGGAAGTGCGCGTTCATTTGAATGCAACACCCGAAGTCTGCGTCTTTGTTTCGGGTAGTCTCAACTCATTCTCGGTCCATATGGTAAATCCGAACGTCAACCGGGGCATCAAACAGGTTATCGAACAAATCCGTGCTCAAATGAAACCCAGAAACCGGATACCAATTACAAACACGGAGCAAAAGTCTAGTGTACTACGCCGACTTCCTCCCTGGTTGATGCGAGTTCAATTCGAGGCCAATGAATTGATTTTCGAGGTTGCTGGCCCACCACCTGGATCATCAAAGACAAATCGCGGTGTCGCTCTACATCTCGATTCTTGGACCGCTGACTACCGAGCTCAAAAGCTCGAGCCTACCAGATCTTCCACACGAAGACGAACATCCAGTCATTCCTATTCTAATATTGGAGAAGATCCTCCATTCCGTTTTCCTCCCACCTCCCCGCCTCGAAGAACCGGCAACGGCCATGCCGATGGAAGGAGACTGGCTGTACACATTCGAGGATTAGAAGGCTTCGTGATTGAATCTGAGGATTACATGGAGCCGGAGTCTTTCCTTTCGCTGCCGCGATGTGAAGTTGCACTTAGTACGCACAGTGACCTTCAGGGTCCGATTTTCCACATAAACTCTACGATCAAGGCTCTGTTCCTTGAGTTCTCGCTGTATCGCACCTACTCATTAGGAGTCGCAGTGAATGTACTAACAGAGACTTTTATGCGGTCTTCTGCTACGAAACGTTACACATCTCCCTCTATGGATTTCTCAGCTTCGCTACCACCGCCTCCACGATCAGTGGTACAGCGCGCAGAGCTCACTACAGTTGATGTTCGTGTAGGACTTGTGCGAGTCAAGGGAATTATGCCCAACAATCCACGTTTGATGTTGCAACTGTATGGTGTCGCAGCCGGCAGTCATCGCTGGTCAGCTCCTTTCTTTAGATGCCAACTTGCCCGCTTGCATGTCGCGGCACCGAAAGCCCAGAATGTGTGGGCTCGAATACTGTCAATGAACACTGTCAGAGTTGATTTGCGAGAGTCCAAGCATCGATATGGCGAGGAACTGCGAGAAGAACGATCGATTGATGTCTCGGCAGATTGGATCCGAATTGGCGTTCCGCATCACCTGATAATGCACCAGGTATTCGACAACTTCACTGTCACCTTCAAGGCCTTGAAGACCCTCTATCAACGGTTCAAAACGAATTCGGACATAGACGTCCTCGAGAAAGATCCAGAAGGACCTAAGATAGTACCGCGGATTTCACTACGCAGTCGAACATTGGCGTTTCAACTAGAAGACGACGCGTTTGAGTGGAAGCTTGGTTGCATTTATCGCGCGGGACTTGTGGAGCAGCGTCATCGTATTGCTCGAGAGGAGGCTTTTCGATTAAAGACTCAGAAAATCAGGGAAGCGGAGAATAGGCGAGCTTCATCACGGTTTCGTGCGCATTCTGCACACCCAGACTCTCGTCTAGGAAGAAGGAGTGACGACCGGAGACGAAGTGCAAGTATAGGCCCACGGGAGTCTAGACGCTCATTCGATGATGAGCCCGACAAATATGGGTGTGCTCGCTATAGAACCGACGGAGCTGCAAATATCTCGTCTTCGGCGAAAGTGTCTGAAAAGGAAGCTTGGGCTCGCCTGCAGGAATACAATGCCCGGACATGGAAGTCAAAGATCGATGCCGCTATTCAATTCCAATCCAAATCTATCAGTGAAATACGGAATATATTTGCTGGTGCCGATCAACCACCAGAGGACGTTGAAGATGATGAGCCAATTCTCGCCATTCCCAATCGTCCCGCACTCATGGCTGTTTTGATCAGTGATGTGCATCTAGTCGTTGATAAACCATCTTTTCCAGTCGAAGAGTACTCGCGATTCCTGCATAGAATCGGCAAAGGCATGCCCGTCGATATGAAATTTTCCCTTCTAATACCTATGAGCATTCATCTCGACATGGGTGAGGCAAGAGTTACACTTCGTGATTATCCTTTAGACTTGCTTCATATTCCTGCATTGCGTCCTGGTCAGTCTCCACGAGTACCAAGTTGGTCTCTACAGACGGATTTCGTCATCGCAGAAGAATACCGCAACCGCGAATCCACACGAGACGTTCAGGTCTGTGTTGTGCCACCGAGTAAACTTGCCGACGGTCAAATGACTGATGGCTTCCATGTCACAGTCCGACGAACCATCGCTCCGGTCAAGACGTACTCCAAGCCAACTATCGATATCAATACAAGCTTGCCAACGAGCATCACCTGGTGCATGTCGTATCAGCCGGTCATACAAGATATGATGAAGATCATTGAAGGATTCACAAAGCCTGAAATCGATCCATCAGAACGTGTCGGATTCTGGGACAAGATCAGGTTGAACTTCCACTCTCGGATGAGAGTACGATGGAAAGGTGACGGCGACGTTCATCTACGCTTGAAAGGATCCCGTGATCCGTATATCATAACAGGATTCGGAGCTGGTTTCGTGATGTGTTGGCGAAAAGACGTACAGTGGAATATTCACCCTAATGATGATCCCAAAGAGTTCATGACCGTTACAAGTGGAGAGTATGTGCTTGCAGTGCCCGATTACAGCCACGAGGCATGCTATTCGTATGAGTATGCCTTGGAAAGCTCCAGAAATCAACCCCCCAGTGGTCAGGCAAAGAATGCTGCACATTTCAAGAAAGTGATGATGAAATTGTCGGGCAGTGTCAAGTGGCTCGCAGGACTGGTGTTTGAGCGTAATGCGGAGACTGGTCGGTCTTTCGATTTCAAGTCTCATTACGACGTGGTTCTTCGGAATCCCCATTACATTGACGAGTCACAGAGAAAGGTATGTCTTAGCGATCTGCCTGTTTCGCGACGTACTAACTAATGTCGATAGGACTACGACGCCTATCGTGGCTTCCGAAGCAATCATATCCACCTCTCTGTCGCAATTTTGGCTCCAAATAGTGTCGACCAGACAAGACCAAACTACAACACCGTTCACCTTACCCCTCGTCTCTTTACCCATTTCTTCAACTGGTGGTCTCTATTTTCCGGAGTCATGTCTCTCCCGGTCCGGCAAGGCCCTCTTTGGCCTGGTATTACCAAGACTAGCAAGAAATTTGGCCGTCACTTGGCTACTGTCAAGTACAAGTTGCTGCTCTCGCCTCTTTTTGCTTCACATATCTACAAGCACAAAGACCCAGAAGACTATGGAGAGGACGTGGTCACTGCTACTGGTATCAAGGTTCGGCTCGCTAATTTCAAATTCGACCTCCATCAAAGACGTGAGCGCGTGCAAACTCCGATCAAAGGTCGTCTCAAGCAGATGAAATCTAGTGCTATGCGTATTAATCGTGCCGAACTGGACTTTGAGGCTGCTGACTTTAGAGCTGTCTCTGCCAGTATTGAGGGGACTACTTTGGACGACATTCTGGAAAATCACGACGATATCGTCGAATCGTTCCAGCAACCTCCTGCCGTCGATGTTTCTCGCTTCAACATCCCGGATCAAGACTATACCTGGATTGATATGGACGATTTCGTTGAACTGGACTGGGTTCTCCCTCAAGAGTCTAATCCCAAGACCAAAATTTTGCCTCTTGCATATACCCCTCGATTCACATACTTTCGACAGACCGATCATGGCGATTCGCCAGTCACTGAAAATGGAGTTAATCAATTCGGTGACGAACCGACTCACGAATGTGTTATGTCTCAAGGAAATGACCCGTGGCAGGTGCAAATGGACCTTATTAAGGATCGTCTAGCCAACCTTGATATACAAGCGAAGAACCATGAGTTGCAGCTGAGTGAGCATGAGCTCCAGCTTGTTAACGCAGGCGAAGAGAACCACGAGCTCAAAGTAAAGCATGAGTTGCTGGTTCGTCAAGCTGAGGCTTTGGTAAGGCGGCGCAAGTTCCTGAATGCAGGACTGCGACGCCTGGAGAGACTCGTACTTGGACAAGAGTCTCCAACTGATACCAGAAGCGATGGTGACCAAGGCAGTGACTCTTCATCCAGAACTGATAATGAATCTGACAGCGACAAGGATGCTCCTCAATTAGAAACGAATTATGAAGCTCCGGACATCGATTCAGCCAATGACTTTAACAATCGTTTTACGATTCACAATCCGCAAGTCAAATGGAACAATTCCCTGCGAGACATCATGGTCAGATATGGCCATCAAGTTAGCCAAAGGCGGGGATTCGTTTACTACATGTCGCAGCAAGCAGTCAAATTCATTTCCGATATTGTGGCCGAACAAAACAAAAACAACCGCCGACGAAAGGGATTGTTTGATGAATCGCCAGCCCGCGAAGAGGAAGGAGAAAAAGAGGACGACGATAGCGTTCAAGACCGTATCGAACAGTTGCTACATGACGCTAAGCGATTTGTGAGCGCGGATGATCCTTCATCTGCATCGGCGTCGGCATCAGCCACTGACCACTCTCGTCCACGCTCTGCTGACTTCAGTGAGCACATATCGTCAGAGTTTACTCCACAGCATAGTTATCACCTCCGTCTTATTGCGCCTCAGATTCAATTGCAAAGTGACAAGAATCCCCGCTCTGTCACACTGGTCACGGCAAAAGGCATGACTCTCAAAGTGCTATCTATCATGGACAAGCGGCGAGTCAGTGACGATGTTAGCGGATTGGTCCAGCGTCGATTTTCGTTGAATATGGACGGCGCCCAATTCTTTGTCGCAACACAGAAGAATCTCAAAGCCCATTTGCAGTTCTATGCAGGCAACAAATATGGCAATGCGCCGGGTTCAGCATGGCCGCCTTGGCTTACGTTGGAAGCCATGTTTGACTTTGAACTTCTTCCGTTCGGCTTCTCCAGGATTATTCAGCGGACTTCGGCAAGTCTTCGATATGACAAATACAACAATCTTCGTCTGAAATATAATGATGAAGTATCGCAAAACGACGGTGATGCTGCCCATTATCATGATGCTGCCGATGGACGTGTCGATCAGGTCTGGGTGGACTTTCCTAACGTCAGAGCAATCTGTGATTCGACCGAATACTATTCGATATACATCATTGTGTTGGATCTGTTACTGTATAACGAGCCGATGGAGAAGGTCAGGAGTGAGAAATTGGAGAAGATCATGTTTGCTTCGGATTTCAGCGATTTGCGAGGCGCACCGGAGACTGTACACAGACTGCAGGAGCGTATTCGTCAGCTCGAAGAGATCAAAGAATACTTCCAATTACAAGCACATCGCCTGGACACTCAGGGCTGGCAGGATAGGATCACAATTGAAAGGGATTTGGCCAATTGCGAGGAGGAGTTATTCTTTATAATGAAGGCTATCACAACATCGCAGAGAAGGACGGACGAGCGAACTTTATCTCAGTCTAGTGCTTCGATGCGGTATTGTTTGTCGGCTTCTGATGTTGTCTGGCACTTGATGAGGGACAGGAACGAGCCCTTGGTGGAGTTCCAGCTACGCAATGCTTCTTATGAGCGAACTGACAACACAGACGGGTCAAACCATAACTTGATCGAGGTTCAACGCTTATATGCGCTGAATCTGCTGGAGAACGCTCTTTATCCGCAGATGATTGTTCCGTATATGGATCACAAGAGTAGGACCGAGATGAGTGGTGATATGATGCTTCGCGTGCAATGGTACATGTTGGAAGCTGTGGCGGGTATACCGGTTTTGGATCAGTTTGAAGTGAATCTGTTCCCACTCAAGGTCCAGCTAGAGCGAGAGCTAGGTAAGAAGCTGTTCGAGTACATCTTCCCTGGTATTGGCTCCAATGCTTTTGAGAATGGTGGCTTCTCCCCGTTCATGGTCAAGCACATCAGACCTATGAACGAGGATGACGAGGAAGAGGAAACTGACGCAGGCGGTGTTGGAACTCCCGATTTTGTGTCCACGCCACGTAGTCAGGGAAGTACTTCAACTGGAGAAGACGCGCAAAATCTTCCAGGTGCTGGTTCTATTGAGTTGAGACTGCAGCCTACGATGACACTGCCAGATAACAGTCGAAAAGGAGCTCAACCAACACGTTCGAACAGACTCAAGGTGCCGCCCTTGACGCGAACCAATAAAGACAAGACGGATAGACCGGGCCTTGGTCTTCGTCCGTCTACTCAGGGTGGTATCAGCAAGAAGAAGTCTACGGAGAGTTTGCGTGGACTGACGCGAACGTCTACCGAGAAGTCGATTGGAGCGGTATCTAACGCATCTAGCAGCACGGGCGAGACGAAGCGATTTTCATTAGTGAAAGGCTCGAAGAAGGAACAGACCGATGATCTCACTCAAATGATGTCTCGTGCTTCTAACTACATGATTCTCGCACATGTCAAGATAAATGACGTCGTACTTTGCCTCAGTTACAAAGGCAGAGGAGATCGCAACATTGAAGATGTACACGACTTCGTGTTCCGTCTACCAGTCCTCGAATACCGGAATAAGACATGGTCTAATCTCGAACTTGCTCTCCGGCTGAAGAAGGATGTCATCAAAGCATTGATCTCGCACGCCCCAGCTATTCTGGGTAATAAATTCTCCCACCCGCGGCCTAGCAAGCAACAACAACAAAGACTCAGAGAGCTAGCATCCTCATCTCAAATGCTACCCGCTTCCGACACCGCTCTAAACAGTACCATCAACCTAGCCTCCACCGCACAAAGCTTGAGCAGCCGCGACTCAGCCAGCAGCCATCGCAATCCCCTCGTCTCAACATCCGCCTCCTCTTCTTCGGGCCATATCCACGGCCCTTCCTCACTATCGCAATCCGCCAGCTCCGGCGCAGGGACATATCCACTCGCGAAATCCGTCTCGTACTCTTCATCCAGCAATCTGAGTCTTTCCCGTGAGCCGAGTATTATGATCAATGATTCCCCGGTCACCAGGGACGATAGCTCGATTGCTCCTTCGTCGAAACGAGACTCGAGAGAGGAGCGGCGGCCGATGACGGCGCATAGTATTGGGGGTTTTTCGCAGGATGAGAGGTATGTTTATCCGCCGTTCTCAAATTGAAAATAATTACTAACTTCTGGTTCATAGTTCGAGGAGAAGTATCCGCAGTCTCGGTCGCAAGCTCCTTCATCGCCATACCGTCAACGATTGATCACTCTTCTTACCGCCACGCTCATACGTGAGTAAGTTGAAGCCCAGGTTGATACAGATACAGATATCACAACATACAAACACAAAATCCACCATTTATGCATATGCATATACCAACTTCCCTCTTATCATTTGCATTGACCATCTGGCGTTTTTTCTTCAAACTATATACTTGTTTATTTGTCAATGTACATGAATACGGCAATACGTGACGTGACGGCCTGTTTTCATCTTCTTTTTCTTCTTCTCGTTTCAACTTTTGGGATACCTTTTTTTCTTCTTCGATGTCATTCGCCATTTTATCATTGTGTTTTATTGCTGGAATGGGGATTTGATTTTTTCTCAAGCTGTATTGATTTAAATAATGGTTCGATTTGGCGGGTAACTAGTTAGATGGGATATATAGATAGGTTTCTTTTAACAAAATTTTGCATTCCTTCTCAAGGAGTGAATCTCACTGAGCGATCCGTATATTCTATTAGGTAGATTTAAATGGTAAAAGACTACCTACATATGAAGGTAGGTAGCCCCTCCAAAAATGTTCAGGATAGATAAGGGTTAGGTAAGAAATATATCATTTATCTAGATACATATACAGAAATGACACACCCATGATGTCCGTTTAACATTGAAACTTCGCGCCAAAACATTCATAATAATCATACACGGGTCGAAAGAATTGAAAATAAGTCAAAAAGTGAAATCATTCTTCATCCATTGCTCAGTCATAAAAACTGCGGGTTTTAGAGGGAAAAAAAAGAAGATAGGGGGAATATTGTTGAACGCTGCATGCATGCATGATAACTGAAAACGGGAGTATAGAATAAATCAATCAGTAAACAGCCCAAGTCTGTCGGGGATAAAAGAAAGAAAACAAAAGAAAACAAAAAAAAAAAAAAAAAAAAACCGAAAAACTCCGCTTGTATGTTCCGTTCCCGTTGTGGTAAGCCAATGTTTCAAAAATGTGTATATAAACAAGTGGTGAAATGCATTCTGTTCAGGTATAGGTATGTGGTATAATAGAGTATAAGAGGATTCGGGGAGGAGATGAGACCGGTCATTGTTTCTCGAGGTCTCGGTCCGGGTCGGTATTATGATTATCATTAGTGATGTTTGTGGGCGAGGTGGTTTCATGACCATGACGAGAAGCGCTTCGTTCAAGTCCACCGGCGCCAATGGTGCCTTCTTCGGCAGTCACGGCGGTTACAAAGTTCTCTTCGTCACCAGCAGCTCGAATATGGTGGTCTGCGACGACGTTGTCGGCGTCATCATGCACAGCGCCCGGCTCTGGGGTTGTAGACGAACTTTCCGGCGAAGTCGGTTTTTCGCGGGTTGTGAATGGTAAAATGCGAGCTTGGAATGAGTTCATGCGCGTACGTGGGTTGGCGGTGATGTCGTCTGTGAAGGGCACGCCGCCGTGGTTCTGTTGCACCATGCCCCAAGTTTCTCTTTCACGACGGAGTTCGGCGCGGACCCAGGGGAAGGTGATGAGAGTCCAGATACCGGCCCAGGCGAAGGGGAGTGACCAGCCGAGCTGTTATCTAGTTAGCAACTCAATTTCAGCATGGAATCTCTTCGGATGTACATACTGTATAGGCGACATTGATCGGAGTGGTAAATATGATAGCCGTAATAGCAGCAGCCGCAATTAAAGATCCACCAGCCCAGAAACAATTCATCTCGAACAACATGCGCCGGAAATACGGACTCGACAAGTACCGTTTTCGAAGCGCATAGCGGAAACTCTGGCCACCGCCTCCGTCCACGGCAACGATGTCTTCAACGAGCACGTATAGAGCGGTAGGCATCACGGAGCCCTGCGGAGTAGAGGAGATGCGGAATGGGGCTTTGTGGCCGGACATGCGGAGAATGTCGAGGGTGAGGTGGACGGCGCCAAAGTAGAACATGACGGTAGGAAGAGGCATGGCGAGGAGGCGGACTGAAATCAGTTAGTACGAGGATATATTTTAAGGTGGTGATAAACATACTGTATGGGATAGTTGGGACAGTTCCGCTATAATCGGAGAATCGTTAGTCTACGCAAGTTTGGTTTGGAAGGGTGTAGACTTACACAATCAATTCCACGGCCAGAATCAACCACACAATGGTAAAGTTGATTTGGAAAAAGTCAAGCTGTTCCTCAATTAGCGAAAGTCGTGTACAGATCGAAAGAGACTCACCCATGATTTCCGGGCATTGAGCGGTCGAGCCCGTGATTTACTTCTCATCAAATTGTACAATCGATAAAAGTATTCAAAAACGGACACTCCCCCCAACGCCGCCGTACTGATGGAAAACACCAAATTCAGCGACAGACTCGTTCCATATCGAAGCGCAAAATAGAGGATGAGTGGTTGTGCGAGCGTGTCGATAACGAAGAGCGTCCAGAAGAACGCAATGGAGCGTTTTCGCTGGCGCAGAGAGTACGGGAGTGGCGGAGGGCCGTCGGCGGGCTCGACGGCGGTGTCGGCGGTGATTTCGACAGGGTCAGCCATTAAAGCGATTGATTCAAATGCGATGTACGATGCTGGGTATCGATGGTGCTTGATGGACTCGGACCGGCTTGCGATTGTTTCGCTGGTTTTCTGCTTTATTCAATGAAAACCGTCTGCCGGCTGCAGGTCATGATGGCAGGTGGGAGAAAACGGATTGTAAGTCGTATACCGGAGAATCGACGAGAAGAAGCAGTGAAGAATTAATCGACTAGTCTCGTCCGGTAGTTCAGTATTTGTATGATTGGAGTTCGTCGTGGTCTGATGAAAAAGTCAACGCAGAAAGTCGGCTAGTTAAGCCCGGTCCCCGTGCCAAGACGGTATGCCATCATATGACATCATGGCCTGAGGCTGCTTCTCTCTTACCGTTGTTCATGGAATGTTGTTTAACTTGTTACTCGATCTTACGTCCATTAAAGCCCCCCCGGTCTCCCATTAACTATTATGGAGTCGAGAGTGATATTCGAGGAGTACGAGGTAAACGACATCATCGGCTGTCATAACGAATATTGGGCCTCGAGGGACTTGGCTGATGCATCGCGATCTGGTTATTATGTACGTACATGGAACAAAGATGCATAATTCAAGCTTACGCGTCTTTTCTACGGATTGCCCTCGCTACGTACGGAGTACGGATACAACGGGTTGATCTCAGAAAATTGTCACCTCAAAGAGAAGCCTCGTCGCATGTCGGCCGTAACGAACACCGACCGGGATGATGTTCTATCCATCCGGAGGACTCCGGCACAGCCTCGAAAAAAGTCTTACACATCCCTTACCAATACTTTCTTGGTAAGTCAAAGGTTAAAGCTTTAATCTTCACGTCAATCTTCACTACGTACTCCTCCTACACATGCATAGCGTGTGGATACATCTGTTCGGTGGATATGTTCACTGATAGGCTCGATTCCTATTGGCGCTGTTGGTGCAGTGGCTATTTTTCTATACATGCTACGTGACAAGCTCTTATAAAACCCCATTTGCGAGTCACTCGACGAGCCCACATACGAGCTCTAAAGCCAGCTCTGGGCCTAGCTCCGCCAGTTGATAAGCCAGCTTACCATGACCCGCCCCATACAAGTTCCTCCCGAGCCTATGGTGGTGAGCCTATTAGTGAGCCCGGGGTAAGCCCCGATTACTTCATTTGCTAAGAAATTCGTGCGGAAAAGATTGGCAACGGAAATTACTGCAAGTGGATATTCGAAACGGGTCTACTGACAAATTTAAGAAACAAATAACTAATGGATGAGTTTTCGAACGACATCAAGGGGAGAAGGAGACAAAACAGGGGGGACAGACATATGACCCTAACCCTGAAACACAGAATTTTCCTATTTAGTCTTAGTAGATGTTGTATATAGCCCTAAGCCCTAAGCCCTAGGTAGCTTTCAATGTCGAATCATGGAACAATGCTGCAGTTTCGTATATATTTGAGCAAAAACATAGTAAACTCTCAGTATTCAAGCACCATTTCCCTGACGCTGGAATCCAAGTTTCTTGTTGGCATGACTCCCGCTCATCCTGGCACCAGACAAAGAAGGTGAATTGTTGATTGGGCCCAACGACTGATCAAAGGCGAGATTATTCCGATGATCCTTGGTGGCACTGATTTCAACTTCAAGATGGTAATCTTCCGAGGAATGCAGTTCATATTCACTTGTCTGTTCTTGTTCAATGTCATCGGGAAACTGGCCTTCCGGATCATCTTCCGTATGCATGGCCTCATTTGTGGGTAGTTGTGGACGACGACCACTTCTCTGAGAATGAGTGGCTCCAGGTTGCCCACCAAAGGTGCTTTTGTGGAATATTTCTTCTTCTTCTTCCATGTATGTTGAGGAAGGGCGGTATGGAACATATCCTCGACCGGTCGCATATGGTGCACCAGGGCGGTAGTTTTGACGAAAGACCTGCCCTTGAGAAGGCTGTCTCCTCGAAGTAATTGGCCCTGTTCCATGTCCAGCTAAATGCATGGAAGTAGATCGACGACCGGCCTCAGAGTCTGCAAAGCCTTCATACTCCACTGGCTCATGGCTTTCCATATCTTCTCCATAACTGTCAAACCTGTCGCCTGCCGTATCCGCCATTTTGCTATTATCGGCACGCTGAGCCTTGGTGATGTACATATCGAATTCGGTCATGGTCACGTGTACGGTGCGGAAATGCTCAGCAGTGAGCACGGCCGAGAGGTTCTTGGGGCCGTCCTTGTGTTCGAAGAGAGCTAGACACGCTGCAACCTGAACAGCGTTACGTATCTGCCGTGCGTTCCAGGGTCCACGTTTGTGAGTCCGACAATATTCATTGTACTCACTTTGAATGTATTGTATTATCTGAGCCCCTCTTGAATCACATTATTCTTCTTCCGGGGGCTTTATGACAATGAAGATGTGAAGAGAGACCCAGATATGAAAGGTCCATGCGGGCTTATCCGCAGCTTTATTGCTCAACTCCTATCTCACGAGAGCCTTCTGCGGCCAGATTTGCGCTTTCTCACGCAGGAATGGATCCAGCAATGCCAGGTGGATAATATCAAAGCTTTGTGTGAACTGTTCAAGTGCCTAGTCTTTCAGATCCCCGGGGATATGCAGGTATTCTGCATTCTCGACGGATTAGTTGTCTACGAATGTGAACCCCTGTGGAAGGACGAAATAGATTACGTGGCGGCCCTCTTCCAGCATATGGCTATGAAAACGGGGCTTGATGACATGCCTATAGTAAAGACACTATACACGTTTGCTAACAGAAGCTTGCAGATCTCTGATGGGGTCAATAAGTTTCCTAATATCTGGAAGCATGCGACACTGGCAGCTCGGCATATTGATGCTATGCCTTTGACGATATGAAGTTATCCGATCTTTTGATACTAGGATCTACCTGCTATATATATAATGTCTGGCCATGTATAGCACAGATTTGCTTGTATATAGACTTTTGCGACGAAAATGAGCTCCGTCGTGCTCCTTCCATTTGTCATTATGATGAATTTTCGACTGCAGCCTAGTCATCTCTCCGCTATTTACTCAACCATTTAGGAATCAACCGCATTTTGATCAAGTTATCTTATAGTCGAACTGAAATAATTAAATATTTTGAGGTCTCCTGAGGTACGTTGATACAAATATCCGATCCGATTTCATAGGTACTGGCTTTTTAATAGGATGAACAGTCAACAATAGGAGTACGTTTGACTACACGTCCTACGCAAAGCCAAAATGGCAGCCAGTTGATCTTGCCTCCCACTTGAGGTGTTGGTTATTATTATTCAACACGCGCCAGATCTTCCATCGGTCTACAATCTCATATGTACACCTGCAAGCGCCAACGCAGCATTTCAACTCAGCCCAGCTCGTATTCTAGACCCAGTGATAGAACGCTCTATTCCAAAATTCAGTCATCTAGCCCGCATGATTGCCATCATAGGCACATTCTCAGCGACATCATCTGATCCAACCTTTGAAAAGCTGGTCAACAAATAAAACAACGAGCTGCCAGAAGATGTACTTACTACAGCTCGAGCATCTTTTGCCTTTGCAACCGGAACACCGGGTCCTCGATACCTAGTTCTTACAGCGTACCGCGCAGAGATTCTTCAAAATATATGCTTCGTTTCTCTTCTCCAAAATATCCACGAAGTGATATGGGCCACTCCATTTACGGATATAAAAGAGCCAGGTTGTCGCCCGATAAAAGCTAAAAATAACGTCCTTTTCCGAGCGGCTGCCTGCTGGTCACGTCATGGGTGAAAGATGCGCATTACGCGAGCATATTGGAAATTGGTGATTTAGTGGAATATCCAATTACTTTGCCCTGACCTCGGGGAGGCCTTCACGTGAAAGAGAATGTAGATCGATGGCGCCGGGATATTGATTTGTCCATGTAGTGACACCTGGAGCTCTTAGGAGAACAGCCTTGGAAGTGTCCTAAATATCCAGTGTTGACCAGACTACTGGCTACATCTATGGATAGCATATCTAGATAATCCTTTCTTATTCTTTGCTTTCTCAACAACGAGATTATTTTATGGTATGAGGTACGCTACTTGAGGTGGCATGGTTCAACCCTGTTCGAGGCCTTTCACAGAGCCACTGCCGTGGTGAAAATTGTAATCAAAACAACGGGCACCAAGATATAATGGTTCAAGTAGCCAAGTGGAGAAACACTGTGTTGAAGAAGCTTCGTTTGCACATCTTCTCGCGGCAGGAAAATGCCATTTGCATGAACAGCCATCCTTGATCTTCGCTCTGGATGCTCCGGACGGCGTAGGAGATATGCGATTGGGATCCACAGATTGCTAAGAGCCAAATAGGCGATATGTAGCATAGGCGGCCATGCTACCGTCGTGAGCAATGTCATGAGCAAGGGTCGAGAGGTAGTAAAGCTGGCAGTGGCATGGTGGTGGCTAAATACTCCATAGAATGAGAGCAAAAATGAGCTCAAGGTCGCAAAGAAAAGGAAGAGGCTGTAGAGAAGTCCATGGTCTAACAGATCTTTGCGCAGTTTCTTATATTTTGGAATTTCCATCATGCGATTCCAGGAGTTTGCGCTGCTGCCGGTAACAAAAGAACCCTTCGGCTTCTTCGAGACGCAGTGGAATCGAATTATTGCAAGGATATGAGCTATGTAAATTGTCAGCCTGGTGTCTGCTAAACTTGCACGAGATTAGATGTTTAGTACTTACTGCTTGCCAACCAGCTGTTCTCCAAATGAGCAAAGGGCGAGATGCGGAACCCTGTATGGGCGGCCTGTACCAATCCATGTATCCAAGTTAAGGCAACAAGCAATACGGCCGAAACAACCTGAATCTGTACTATCAACGGCGAGGTGGCTGGAATCAAATTTCCCGAAACAAAAAGGATTGGAACAGCAGCAAACCCGAGCATATGGCCAATCAATCCGAGGACAATGATCACGCCGTTAATGGTGATACTCCATTGCAAGCGTCGTGGAATGGCCTTATTTGCATCGGAGAACAACACGGACGGCTGCTGTGAATGTCCAAGCTGCCATCTGTTCCTTTGAGCAATATGACCATCCAATGAGGTCGGTACCAACCCGAATTGCAACGGTTCCAGCACTTGAAGCGTCCGGTACCCCAGCCCCTGCAGCATCAAAGAAAGTTGCCAATCCTCAGAGAAGGAAAATGTCGGATATCCGCCTACATCAACGATGGCTTTGCGACGGAAAACCGCTCCGGATCCGGCATCAATAGCTGAAGCCATCCGATCAAGCTCAGAATTATGGCATGTGTAGAAGTGTGTACGGGATTGTTGCAACGGATCGCCATCTGGCAAATTGTAGTAGTATTGCCGTGTTGTGAGCAAAGCAGCCTGGGGATCTTTGAGCAGATGAGGCAGCGTCGCTCGCAGAAAATCAGATTTGGGCATGCAGTCGGCATCTAGGACGGCACAGAATTCTGGTTGGAAGTCATTTCGCAACTCGAAGAGTGCATAATTGAGGTTTCCAGCTTTGGCAAAGACACGGCCGGACTGCTGTCCCCTCGAATGATAAGAAAGGTGAGGCCATTGAGAGCGTAGACTTGCTACAGCATCACGCAGCACATTGGAGGCCCCGTCATCTAATAAAAGCACTCGGAAATGTGTCATTGGATAGTCCATGGAGCAAGCCGCGCGGACAGTGTCCAAGACTACGTCCGTCGGCTCTCCACAACAGGGAACCAGGACATTGACTCGAGGCAAATGGTCGTTGCCATGGAGTCGAAGTCTGTCTCTAGGACGACTTTGACCTGACTTGCTTGCTGAAATCGTGAGAAGTTGGTCATTACGGGGGGTTCCTAATAAAGAGTCAGTTTTAATCCCCACGTATCATCTGAACCTGCACGTGGTCTTGACATACGAGCGAAGATATACTCAACAAGAAGCATGAGCCAGATTTGCCATGTCTGCTGCGGTGCAGTGAGCACTAATAGCAAGCGCACAAGGAAGTAGAGATGAAAGGCCCATATGGCTGCCTGGGAGGTGAAATAAAGCGCCTTTCGGTACTTTAAACTGAAGCGAATGCGATCATCTGGTGGCAGTTCCCGTATGTCGTACTCATGTTTCGATAGCATTGCGGGGCTAAGGTGGTTGTTAGTGTTAAACCTTGGGAGTCTCTCTTCTCGAAGGCTTTGCTGAATATGTTCCTGGAAATGATACCAAGACTGTACTCTAAAGATCCCTCATGGTGCTCAGAATTGAAATGACTGAACAAGTGGTATGGAGTCCATAACGCCCAAACAGAATATTCTGCAAGATTCTGAGTCCATTCCCCTGAATTCATGGCGGTGTGGGTGTGGCTTGTCTGAGAGACGTAGTCTTGCTGGTCGATTGGCTGGTCTAGAATAGGGTTGATCCACAATCTACCGGTAGGTTCCGGATCGGGCTAAGATGAAGCTCACGATGACTTGGCTGGCCAAAGATGGTTTCTTCTGTTGCTCTGGCGTCTTCAACGGGAGCAATGAAAATTAACAAGGATATTTACTTGGGTACAGTCATTAGCTTTCCGTTTCATCTGAATAATGCGTAGGTAGCGAGTGGGCCTTGAGCCAATTTGACATCTCGATATGAGCATGGTGGATGTGATAGCCCTAGCCCTAACCCTACGGTATATCATTTTTGCCGGTCTGGTACTTGGCGTTCGCCGTACTCAGGGTTGGGTGAAATCAGGGTTACAAAGTAGGGTACGTACCGGTAAGTTATTTCCCCGCAAAATATTCCCCGGATCTTCTTTCCGCCTTTTCTTCTCCAACTACATGACAGCAGATCATCAAAGATGAAACCAATGGACCCAGCATGGAGTCATCAGTGGCTGATGTGAGCCTAGCAACCACTTCGCACCAATGTCCCGTTTGCTTTAAATCCTACAAGCGGCGCGAGCATCTCCAACGCCATCGCAACTCCCACTCGGCTGATCGCCCTCATCGATGTCCCGCCTGTCCGAGCTCCTTCCACCGCGCCGACGTGCTACGTCGGCACCTTCGGACGTGCGAGCGTATTGTTTCTGACAATTCTTCTGGAGTAACGAAAAGACGTGCCTGTGATCGCTGTGTGCGTCAAAAGAAAGCGTGTAACAACGCCCGCCCGTGCCAGACCTGCGTCAAAAAGGGAGTGGAGTGCGCTTATTCTGCATCGAAGCATGATACGCAATTAGTTGAAGACATATCTATTGCACCAGTTACCCTAGATGGGGACACGGATGTAATGACCACGCCAAGTGTTGATTTATGGACAACTTGTATCGATGACAAAAACAGCCCAGGATTTGACACACTTGCTTGTCCCGATCTTGACCTTCTCCAATGCCCCGACGAGACATGGCAGGATCTATTCAATGTTAGTGGGGATAATTTGACCGTAACGAGTGCCGAACGTCCCTATTTCTTCCATTTTCTCGATACTTTCACTAGTCGAACCGGTTTTGTTTCGTCCTTTGAATGTGGAAACCTGGAGCAGAGACTGGAAGTGCTAAACAGTGCAGAGGAAAAGGAACGGCTCTCTGATTACTCATCGATGGATGTAGTTCACGAAGTCAACAATGGAGAATACGAAAACTCGTATGGGATCTCATCGCAATGGCTGAACGACCCATTGGCACTGCAGACACACCAGATTCTCCTTTTACTCAAAGATGTTGTCACTATCAAGCCGCGCAATAGCTCCGTGATCGTATCTTGGTCTTTTGATATTGAGCATCGATGCCTACAGTTCTTTTCTCCCTCGAGCCTTCGAAAATATGTTGAGCTGTACTGGTCAATCTGGTCTCCAAACGTAAACTTCCTCCATCGACCAAGTTTCAGTGCGACAAACTCTAAACCAATTCTTCTGGCATCTATGGCTATCATTGGTAGAGGTCTCCATCTTAGATCAAAATACGATCCATGCTGACTCAGAGACTAGGGGCCTGCGTTTCGCCAAACCAAGAAGATAACGACAACGCGCGAATGTGGTTCAATTGTGTTGAAGAGGCTGTCTATGCTGATGATGACTTCAACAGTGATCCTATCGCGCCGTTCCACCCTGCTCGGGATAGACAGAAAGTGCAAGCATTACAGGCTGCCTATATGGTCTGCTTGTATCAAAACTGGGAAGGGACTGATGCTGGTAAGAAGCGCATTCGTCGACATCGCTTTAGCACTGTGCTCTCGGTAAGCCTGCCAGTTGAATGAATACTGGCCGTTTATTGACCGGAGTTAGATTGTTCGGGATCTTGATATTATGACAGCGCGACATATCGACTATGGCTCGAAACGTCAGGATGAATTTGATTGGCATGAGTTTGTCGCCAGGGAAGAGCTAATCAGGTAAAATATTACAACACGAATATAGTAAATATGCGACTAACAGTTACTATTAGGACTTTCATCTGGGTATTTCTGATGGATACAGCTTTTGTCACCTTCAATAATTTGCCGCCGCGGATGGTGGTCAAGGAAATGAAGATGCACGTCGCGGCTCCCGAGTCTTGTTTTCAAGCTTCCACAGCTGATCAGTGTTACGATGCGATACGTACCTGGATGCCTTCCACGGGCCTTTGTTGCAAGTTCTCTTTTCGGGCATTGTTCGAGACTCTATGCATGGACGACCTAACTACGGAGATGCAACAAGCCGTGGCAGCCCTAGGCCCTTTGAATCTATTTACTATTATTTCTGGTTGGTGATTTCCTGGAAATTTGCTACACTATTTAACGAGATATTGACACTCTCAGGTATCCATTCCCTGGTATTCCAGTATCAGAGCCTCTTTAGCGCGGGTCATCTTCTCCTACGCACCCACAATGCGCTGCGAAACTTCAAGAATATTTGGCGCTTTCATGAGGACATAGTGGTCGGACAGCTTCCACATACGACGATTGATGAACGCAACCTAAATGCCAAAAATATGTGGCAGCGAGTGGGATTCTGTCGCCATGCTGGGGACTTTTGGCTCCTAGCCAGCGTCAAAGTCGAGCGACTGTCAGCGGCGGAAACAGAGCAGCAACATACAAACAGAGGGGAAATTGTCCCCGAAGAGAACGAGCAAAGTGACTCGATATTATCCAAGTATGATCAAACAAGCATGCGCCAAGTCAATGATCTTATATCGGAGTTCCAAAGAGTCCATCTCGGTGACATGCCCTTCGCTGGTGACTGAAAAACGCAGCCACTTTGATTACAATAATTACATTTCATTCGCCCGCCCTTGAATGCTGCCAATCAAATGTGAATTTTCAGCGGCGATTTCCAAATACTGAGTGGGATAGGTTCTCCGGCCTCCCACCACCACCTCCGCATTGCCCACCTCCTCCTCCGCTCTGGGGTACATCCCACCAGAGATCCGCTCCTCAACCCCAAATTTTATATCTATAAATACGGGCGATATTTATACCACCATGGAAGATTAGTATTTAACCATTAACGAAATTTTCCTGCTTATATTGGACATCATGCCACGCCTAGCACTCCTTGGTACCATCGCAGCACTTACCTTGCTGGTTATCCGTCTGCTGTCCATCGGTCAACGGCCCAAGAACTACCCTCCAGGGCCTCCGACCTTACCTCTTCTTGGTAATATTCATCAGGTGAGACCATCCGCTGACACATGTCCTATGGTATGCTCATAGCAAGCAGATGCCCACTCGCAATGCCCATCTTCAATTTCAAAAGTGGGCCGAAGAATATGGACCCATCTACAGTCTGATTCTTGGAACCAAAACCTTAATAGTACTTTCTAGTGATGAAGCTGTCAAAGATCTTTTGGATAAGCGAAGCGGAGTCTACTCGCATAGGCAGGAGATGTACATTGGGCAAACACTATGCAGTGGCGACCTTCGTTTGCTTATGATGGTGTGTTTTCATTGACTTGCAATGCTAATGTAATACTAACTTGAGTTAGGGATACGGTCCAACCTGGAGAGGAGTATGTGACTTTCTACCATCGCCTTTTTGCATGACCCTGACTGACACTTGGCAGTTTCGAAAAATGGTCCACGGGCTTCTGAATGTTGTTACCTCCAAGTCCTATGTGCCGTATCAGATGCTCGAAAATAAGCAGATGATGTACGAGTTCCTTACCGAGCCTGAGCGTTTCCTATACAGCATCCGTCGTTACTCTAACGCTCTGACCACCACGATGGTCTTTGGGTGGCGGACACCTACCTACGAGGACGAGAAGATGAAGCAGCTTTTTGATGGCTTCTCTGAGTTTGCTGAAATTAATCAGACCGGAACAGCTGCTCTTATCGACTTCTTTCCTTTACTAAGAAGACTTCCAGATTTCATGCTTCCAACGCAAAAGAAGGCCAAGGAACTTCACAAACGCGAGAAAGCCCTGTATCTTGGCCACTGGCTTCGAGCAAAACGAGATATTCGCGACGGAAATATTAAGCCCTGCTTTTGCGTGGGTATGGCGGATGCTCAGAAGTCAGAGGGTTTCAGTGATGATCAGGCCGGATATATATCTGGAACCTTGCTTGAGGCTGGCTCCGACACCACATCGAGTACATTGTATGGATTTGTTCAGGCAATGCTGCTCTTTCCTGAGGTGCAACGTAAGGTTCAGGAGGAGATAGACCGCGTCGTAGGTCCTGATCGCATGCCGACAATGCACGATGAGCAGGACCTGCAGTATGTTCGCGCATGCATGAAAGAAGCTCTGCGTTGGATGCCAACGACCATTCTCGGCGCGGTGCCCCACGCTGTTACCCAAGATGACGAGTACATGGGATATCTCATCCCAAAGGGAGCCGGCGTCATGAATAACGTATGGGGCATCCACATGGACGAGCACCGTCACCATAACCCGCGGGCTTTCAATCCTGATCGATACAAAGATGATCGTCAAAGCCTGGCCGAAGCAGCCGCCAACCCAGATGCCTCCAAGCGAGATCAATTCACATTTGGTGCCGGTCGCCGGATTTGCCCTGGTATTCACATCGCGGAGCGTAGCCTGTTTCTGGCAATCTCTCGTATGATGTGGGCTTTCAACGTGGAGCCAGCGTTGGATGAGAAGGGACAGCAGATCTTGCCTGACGCTGATCGATTGACTCAAGGGTTCGTTTGTATGCCGGAGGAATACCCCGCTCGTATTACACCACGGTCAAAGGCCAAAGCGGAGATGGTTATCAAGGAGTGGAAGGAGGCGGAGAAACAGTGCTTGGATCCGGAGACGAAGCAGTGGTTGCTCTCACCAGTGAAATAAGTTATCTGATAGTGGTCGTTGACAATTACTGCTACAGAATCCGTTAGTGGTATTACTTGCTACATAGGTGAGAATCTGCAGGATTAATGTGTCTCATTTTAAAACTCTTCAGACAACTACCGATCTGTCTTTAATTCCATGTTCAGAAAATGGTAGCCGATGTAGGGCTAAAAAGCCCCAACCCTAATTCAAAGCCCTAACTTCAGGGTTAATACCTACACACTCACCATAGACGCACACCACTGCTTAGTCCACCTCTCCATCATCACACCATCAATAGCCTCTGCATCTCTCAATTTGCTACTAGCCCGGTTTGCGTTACTTGTCTCCCAAGAAGCCTTCTTTGTATTGATGCTATATTGCCCCTTATCAACAGAGCCAAAGAGTCCATCGAAGAAGTCAATAAGCTTCAACGCAGGGTTGGCGCGAAGTAAGGCTTCTGTTTGCTGGTCCGATGTTGGAGAAGCAGTTTTCAAAATTTCTGAAGCGCTATTTTTGAGTTTCTCGATCCATTTTGTGGGAGAAACTACTTGAACGTTTGTACCGGCCTCCTGCTGTAGGGCAGTCGTGATGGATGTCAGTAACGTCTTCCACGATGTTCTTTGAGGGTTTAGAACATTGAAAACGTCAACACTTTGTCTATTAGAGTTTGTAGCAGCCTCTAAACCAATCTCAGAAATGACATCCGCCACAGTATCGATAGTTAGCCAGTCAATCGACGCGATACTGTCACCCTCGGCATCATTCTGCAGAGAGCTAGGAAGAACTCCCAAAGCCCTTGACCCAAGCACCAAAGAAGGTACCCAGTCAGCCACATTCCAATGGCCATTGCTTCTAGCAGGTCCCGCAATTTGGCCTAGACGTAAGATAGAGACGTTCCGAAGACATAGTTTTTGCGCTGCGTGTGCAAGGAGCCGTTCAGCAATGTACTTGCTTTCGGCATACCCAGCGGGCGCTGCAGCGTTGATGTCTGTGATTACAGTTTCCGGGATGACGTTTTGGGAAGAGGCTCCTTGTTCTGCTTGTTGGCTGCCATCAAAGTCCATCACAGCACTGATGGATGACAGAAAGACGACGGCCGCTTGGTGGCTAGATTGTGCACACAAGGACGACAAGTTCACAACACCAGCAAGTTGGTCGTTGAAAGATTGGAGCGGAATGTTGAAGTCTACTCTCCATGCATTGTGGATAATAAGGGTGGCCTGCTCCCGGATGATGTTGTACATGTCTTCTGAAAGACCAAGGGTTTTAGGATCTGAAAGATCAGACCTTAGGAACGTCACTCTATCTTCTGAAAAGGTTGTGGGTAAAGTGGGATCTAATGACTTGTTGCGTTGCTGTTGCAAGTCTTTCGAATCCAAGGAACGATTAAGGCAAAAGATATGTCGGACACGCGAGTCTTCGATTAACGCTCGAAGAACATAGGAGCCGATTGAGCCGGTCGAGCCAGTCAGAACGACAGTAGCCTGTTTCCCTGTTCCCGAGTGAGTATCTTTGACTCCGGGCTGAATGGCATCAATTTCTTTGGTGTATTGGTCCAACGTTTCCTGTCGGATACGCAACTGTGCTGGCTTCTTAGCTTTGGCCGATGCCTCGACATCACTGGCCAGCTCTTGAAGCGCGGTGATCAAAAGAGCGACTGTTGGATGGAGGTAAATTGTGCTTGGCTGTATTGAGCGAATAGAGGATCGAGAACGAAGAAGCCGGACAAGCCTTAGAACTTGAAGAGAGTCCATTCCTTGGTCGAAAAGGTTGGCATCTCTGTCAATTTCGTCGACATTCCATTTCGAAACATCAACAATCGAGCTCCGAATGAGATTCTCAATCCCTTCGATCGTCTCCATATCTGCTGATTTGTTCGCAACAGGAGTCCACATGGAGTCTACATCATCGTAGACACTGGCGATTTTTGTGGCATACTGTTTCCATGTCTCCGCACGTCGAATGGAGCCCTTAAGCGTCCTGAGAATTGGCATCTCACTATCCGTAAACAGTATATGCGATTGTGATACATGCGCATATCCTGGCGAGAGGCTATTCGCGTACTCAACACTCGGCCATATGCGTTGAATGAATTGTGCTTTTTCAATCGCCGTCATAGGGCGCTTTGATTCCACTGGCTCAATTAACAAACCCGGCTCGAAACGCTGATGTCCAAACATCAATGCCGCAGACACATCGGGGTGTTTACTGATATTGCTCTCATACGCAATTGGATTGATCTTCTCGCCATGGAGAAAGACAATCACGTCGTCCGAGCGGGAAGCATGCGTCCAAGTATTTGGGAGTTCAGGATGCGGAGTAAATAGGTCTTTTGTGCGGAAAACGTGTAGGTCAGGGTATATCGTGAATACAGTTTGATATGGCTCGGTCTTTGGAGAACGCTCCCACACGAGTTCCGCAACACCTGCCAATGTATCGTCGAACTTAGCGCCTAGCGCAGGATGAATCTGAATATAGTTCCAGTCTCTCCCAAAATTGTATCCGAGGGGGTACATGGTTGGTATTGGCCCTGACTCCGACGATCCAAGAAGAGAAGTCAGCTTGATCTTGGTAGCGATTACGTCCCCGAAAACCTTTGGGAGACTGCCCCCTGAGAACAGGAGCATTTTCAAACGCTTGGAGATTTCATCCAGTAGATTTTCGTCTTTTGAGATACCCTCGAGGGTCAGCGGAGCCATAGTCGCCCAGTCTGCGGTAGTGTGCTCGAGGATTTCCAATAGAGCTTCTCCAGTGGGTGGAATTCCCGGTAAAGGTAGAATAACGGTAGTGTTGTTGAAGAAAGGGTTGAATACTCCAAAGTGTACGCCTGCTGGCTGGGTAGATGGTTAGCTTCAATTTCCTAATGACGAGATACATCGAACTTCAAAAGGCGGTTCATCACTTACATGTCCTAAAGGAAGTAGAAGCACGTTCCTGTTATTCCCTGTTAGGGAATTCAGCATTTCAAATCCCTCTGGGGGAGCCAATCCGATATTCTGCGCGGCGCGGGAAATGTATTCATAGCTGATACGCATGGGTTTCGGGAAGCCTGCTTGGGCCCAAATAGATTAGTATATGTCCTTCTTAGTACACATTATTTGGTCTGGATCTCTTCTGACCTGTTGATCCAGATGTGTGAACTGCAAACGCAGTTTGACTTCCCATTCCACTGAGCTTTTTATCAAAATGGTACTCTGGCTGGGGCTCATTCAGCAACTCATCCAATGATTTCAACTCGATCACTGTTAGAGATTTTCTTTCCGACAAAAGCTCGCGGACAGGGGCAAATTGCGTGTCTGTTGTCATAAGTACAGAGCAATTGAGGTCATTGAGTAGCTGCATGTTGGCCGCAACACTGTTCCTTTCGGAAATGAGGAAAATCTTGAAGTGAGAATATCAGCATTAGCACAAAAAGGTTGACTTTCCATATATATGCTTAGTGTAACTTGCATGAAAACCAGCTTTCATTGCCGCAACGAGCGCAATAGCACATCGCGGGTCATTAGCAGCCAGAAAAGCCAACGGCTCTCCAGTGTCTCTTTTACCAAGGGTAGTTTCAATCTGACTAGCCGCACCGTTCACGGCGTTCGCAAATTGCTTGTATGAAAGTTGCTTATAGCCCTCGTCAAGCGTCCTCGTTGACGTGGGATATTCTCCCCATAGAGCATCGGGCTCGTCGCGCGCGAGTTGGTCGATAATAGCAGGCAAGAGCTCAGTTCTTGCGGCTTCGATGCGGTTGTTAGGCATATTAAGAGAGTGCTAAGATTCAATTAAATAGAAGTAAGAGGGAAACTATGTTGGCTGATTGACTTTTTGTGGGAAAGAGGTATCTATGTCCAATATTTAGGTACTTGGGTGGTAAGACCGTATGAGTGGATGGTAACCTGCCGACTTGCTGACATGTGGGATGGGACACCTTTATTATAGGTACGGTATGTAGCTATATACTTTATTACAACACCAACAATTACTCAAATCCCCGTTCTCCTGGGTTACAGAAGGAAACCGATAGGCCCGTAGCCCAATGCTATGCTAGGTTAGGATAGCACTCTGCAAGGACCTAGGTAGGTCATCCATTCCAAACATACATGCATGGAGATCGGAGCTGGGGCCAACAAACGGCACTCTTTTTTTTTCAGGCGGGTTACGTATCGCATTGCACCCTTTCAATTTTCTTCAGACAGCTCCCGCTTAACTATAAGAGACTGAAGGCCTCCAGGGCTATGTGGGTTTCGCTGAATCTATGGACATACACTATATATGAGAACAGTACAATCATGGCAGCCTCTACCACCGCAGAGAATGCAGATAGAGGGCCCGCCGTTATGGGAATCCTATGGACTGAATCCGCCATTTCACTGATCATTACGGCTTTACGGTTCTACGCCCGGGGGATGATTCGCAAAGTTGGGTGGGATGATTGGCTTATGGCTCTGACGACAGTACGTATATTGTTCTGTCCTTCTTGCTAGCCATTCGGCCGCTTTGCTTCCTTTGTTCTGTCCAGCGGCACAACTTTTAGTGGACTGACCTAGCGAGTCAGGCTTTGTTCGTCTCGTGCACAGGCTTGGTCACTGCCCAAGCCAGTGTTGGCGGTTATCGCCACGAGCAATTTTTGTCTACAGAAGACGCTATTTATGCCCTCAAGATAAATTTCATCCTGAGAGGTGTCGACATCTTAGCCTATGCCACGGGAAAGGCGTCCATCGGAGCACTCATTCTCCGCATCATCGGTCATCAGAACAAATGGCAAAGGATTGTAGTATGGGTAGTCATTATCTTGACTGCTCTGCTCAATGTTCTGAATACTATTTTCAATTTTGTTCAATGCCGTCCAGTGAGCGCAAACTGGGACCGAACGGGGTCGTTCAAGTGTTGGCCTGCGAAGGCACAACTTGATTTTGCGTATTTCATGTCAGGTATGTAAATCTGTCTGGGAAATTGTTATTGAGCTTTAATTAATAATGGCTATTTAACCAGCCGAGAACGTCGTGGCCGACGTAATCCTGGCCGTTATCCCTGCCACCTTCCTATCCAGACTAAAATCCAATATACGAAGACGAATTTCTTTGTCTATTTTACTGGGATTAGGATCAATGTTTGTTGGCCTCCTTTCTATTTTGCTTTGGCGCTTCTCTTTTCTGACATTTCTGCTCTCGTAGGGCATCCGTTTGTGGCATCGTCAAGATGACCCAGCTCAATTCCCTTAGTGGAGTTAGTGAAGACTTTACGTGTGCGTATTTATCAAGATCTTCTCGACTCAAGACTATTCTCAATGCACATTACTGACCAAACGATTAAATCAGGGGGGGAATATGGTCTCACTGTGTGGGGGGTCTCAGAAATCTTCGTCATCATCGTGACAGGTTGTATTCCAACCCTCAAACCGATCTATGATCGATGTTTCTCCGGAGGCAAAAACAAGGACAAAAGCTTCCAGTTGTCCGACACGGGGAGGACGAATTACAGGGCTGTTGCTCTAGATGGTTACATCAATTTATCCGAGGGTAATAATATCCCTGTCAAATTGATGCCCCTCCCAACAAAGACCATCCCTGCAGCTTCTCCAACGCCCATTGCTGGCGATGCCGACGAGGATACGCGCCACCCTCTTTCTTCGATAGACCAATTCGGGCCCCAGCCGACGACGCAGAGCCCGGCCAGTCATGCATATGCAACGTGATATGTACCAGTTAAATGTTGGTTTTCAACTTGCCAAGTGTCAATCACTTGGAATCAAAGATCTGCAAAATGCTACTGAAGTCAGCAGTCATCGGGCTGACTGTAGAAATGGGTATTGAAAATCTTCACGACTGCTAATATGAGCCTGAATCGACTTACGTGTTCCACTTTTACGGCCAATGCGAGTCAACCGGAACGTCCCATTCATTGTTGGACGCCTGAGTTCAAGTCACAGCGAGGCGTGCAAGCATCATCGTCTCATTTCATATTATCAACCAATTATATAACTGCGTGGAGTTGCGCTTATGCATGTCAAGTACGTCAAACCAACATTTACGGCCCCCCGCCTAGAGCATGCCATAGTCGCCGAGTAGTGGCTTGACCCTGCATGCTCTCAATGTTGAACCAATGAACTCTGTCTAGTAATGAAGATCTCTACCTACATAGGTCAATCCAAATTTACTCCCACCAAGCGACCCACAATCTAATTCTATAGCCCTGTTCGTCTGTACGCGTACTCGGCCAAAAAGCCACCAACCAAACTGCATCCCACAAGGCGTGCTCCAGGCCCAAACCACCATGCACAACTGGCCGGTGTTCGAAGATCGACTGTGATTAGCATGACACCCAGGGAAAGCGCGGTGCCACCGCAGCATAGGGTGTAGTATAGGAACGAAAAATCGCACTCCGCACCAATAAACACAAGCAACGCAACTTGAATGATAGCTAACACGGATAGCCACAGCTTTGTTTGCTGACCGAGGAACACTGCTAGTGACTTGACTCCCGCTTTAGCATCGTCATCCATGTCCTGATGGGCATAGATTGTGTCGCTAATGACCGTCCAAATTGTGCTGACCCAGTACAAGGCGGAGACAGCACGGGAAGAACGATCATCGGTATCAGTAGGCCTATCCAATATCGCGCAGCACATAAAGATGGGGATTGCAAATGCTAATCCGAGTATCACTTGCGGAAAGTGTGTGACACGTTTCCCTAGAGGATACACGCTGAGAGCCAATGTTGTTGCCGCCGCGAATATGTAGGAGCTAGTAGGTAGTGGAAGCGTAAGCAAGGTTAACACGAACAACTGAGCAATAGTAAACGCTGTGGCTTGCATCGTGGAGACTGCTCGGCGCGCAAGTGGGCGGAATCGAGTGCGAGCAACCTGTCGGTCAAAGTCCTGGTCGCAAATGTCGTTCACAGTGCAGACACTACCGCGGAGGACAAGAACCCAGAGCCCTAGGTAGGCGGCAAGGACTAATAACTCAAATGGAGTACACGAATTAGATACACCGCAGGCTGCAAAGCTTATTCCAATGAGGTAATGCCAGTAAAAGGCGTAGTAGCCCTGAGGTCGGTCCAATCGCATCAATTCGGCAAAAGGCACCCATGATGGAGGTAACAGGCCCAGAAGACCCGTCGTAGGTGGAATGTATCCTGTGTCTGGATGAGGTTGAACTCCCATTTTGACGGTTGATGTGTATCCCCGTTATTATAGATCGTCCTGCGGTGAAGAAACAAGAGGGCTGATTGAATTGATTTTTGGTAAGGTAGTACGATATAGGGAGCTGCCGGCTGTCTGTCAATGACTTCAAGTTCTTGAGAAGTAACGAGACATGAGTCGCCAATATAACCTCAGCGCCAACTGTAGGGGGAGTCTTCACTTAAATGTTGACAATCCCGTATCGACCAACTGATTTCTCACCGACCCAGACGTCACGACCTTCTTTTTGAGAGGCGTGCATAGGCACTATCGTACTATGCATGAACTAGACTATATTTCTACTAGTATTACTTGACGCTTGTTCTATCTATGTTGCAACTTGCCACTAATCTCAGCTGAACGCCGAATTTACTTCCGATCACGAAGTTGCATTACTTTCGGCGGCTAACAAGATGTGACTCGGAGGTTTAGGACAGTGGATGGGACGTGAGATCTTCGTTCTTACTAATCTAAAGTCATCTTATTGCCAGATGAGCTTTAAAAAGGATCTCATCCATGCAAATACATATAGACTTTCCTACAGCTCGCATCCAGATTAATGGTGTTGATAATCAGAAGTGGTACGACTGAGTGGTTGACTTACTACATACCAAGATGGGACTCTATCTAGTTCCTATTTTGATCTTGGTGTTGGGTGTTATACTCGAGTGGCTCAAACCTGTTGACAAACAATGGCCTCTCTATCCAAGAAGGAGGTGGAGACTACCTCCTGGTCCACGCGGACTTCCTATTGTTGGAAATATGTCACAGCTCTTTCGGGCAAGGGATAGTGGACAGCTAGCTCCATACGTATGCTTAATGTTCCACCCTAGTGCCTCCTTACGAGTTTCTATAGTTTCTAACTACTCCGTGAAAAATAGCTACTTTCATTATGTTCTTACGGCGACATGACCACTATACACATGGGGTCTCAGTTATGGGTTGTGCTAAACAGTCAGCGAGCCATCTCAGATATCCAGGTTAAACGCTCCAAAGTGACGGGTGAGAGACCGGACATGCCGATTGCATCTGGTCTCGTGAGTAAGGGGAAACGAGCAGTACTCCGGAAGAGTACGTCTGCTTGGAACGAAGGGAGACGTTTGATGCATCACCTCCTCAGCGGAACAGCGCTGCGGAAATACGCTGAACTAGAGGAACAAGAAAGCTGTCAAATGCTTCTTTACTACCTGCAACAACCGGAGAAATGGTACTCGCACCATTTCCGGTTTTCGACAGCTATCATGCATCGAATTGTCATGGGGGAGCGGTTGAATAAGACCCAGGATGAACTTAACGAGTATCAACGCATCACTAATGAATTCCTTTTCAGCTTGTTTCGGAGTCCGATAGACTTCTTCCCAAAACTGGCCAATGCGAGTTTTATACCTCGCGCCCTACAATTTTGGCGTAAGTTTTGGGAAGAAATGGGAGACTCGCACACAAAGGTTTTTGAAGCATGGTGGAAACCCGTCCAGAAGGCTGTTGTTGATGGAACCGCACATTCGTCTTTTGTCCGAGATGTGCTTCTGGGGCCTACCACAGGATACAAAGGAACCGATGAAGATGCTATGTATCTAGCAACCTCGGTCATGGCTGCGGGCGGTGACAACACGAGAATGACCTTAAATGTGTTTATCATGGCGGCTATTTGCTACCCAGAAATTGTCCAGCGAGCACGTAGTGAGCTAGACTCTATTTGTGGTGGTGGCAACATGAGGTTGCCCGTGGTAGCCGATATGGAATCGATGCCATATATGGCTGCTTTAGTCAAAGAGACCTTGCGCTGGAGACCGACTGTGCCGCTGGTGCCACCTCACGAGCTGACAGAGGAGCAGCTTGAATACGAGGATTATGTCTTCCCGAAGGGGACGAACTTTCTCATTAACACGGTTGCAGTTTCACAAGAGTGCACAGACCCGGAGCGCTTTATGCCAGAGAGATGGATGGACGACTCCAGGAATGAGTTAAACATCCTCCACGACTTCTGGGGATTTGGTGCTGGCCGTCGAATCTGCGTGGGTTACAAGATAGCACAGCAGATCCTCTTTCTGGCTATCTCTCAATTGGTATTTTGCTTTGACTTCGTGCCAGTAGGTGTTGTTTCTCCCCGCATTCTTCATTCCTTGCTGACAATAACCAGAATGGACCATATGACAGCAGAAAGTTGAATCCGTGGAGCGTCACAGAACCTTTCCCAGTCAAAGTAACTCTACGGAGTGCTTCACATGGGGAATTAATCAGAAAAACAGCATCGTCCTACGGATTGGAGTAGGCTATGTAGAAGCACCCAGATGTATTGCGGGGCTCGAGGCTTCCGTGACTATTCGCTACATATAGCAGTCACCAGATGTTGTAACGGAAAACGGAGTCCTTTGGAGCATATATAACCATATATATACAAATTGATATATATTGCTGGACATATCTGCTTCTTTTACGCTCCTTTCATGGTATTTGCCCAATTAGGAACTCCAGTGGTACCTTCCTAATCAGGCAATTAGGGCAAACGAAAGGCCGGTGACCTGGGCACGTGAGCAGGAGGTCCTACTATCCTTTCTCTGATTTAGCCTTCTTCATCTTTCAATTTTTCTTTATATTCTTCCTACTCATACATCTCGTCGTACAGTAACATATAGTTTCCGACTTCATCAGATGTAGTTACGAACCTTTATAGCAAGAAAAATGTTTCGAAATTATGGAGATCTACTTATGCATAATAGGATAATTCACTAGATGCTAGCAACTACCTTGATCTGCCTTTAGGCACTGTTTCACTTCGTACAATCATTAAATGCTTCCAAGACATGCCATTAGACAAATCAACCCCTTGATCTCCATGTGAGCGGATTGGACATCATCTAACCGATTGATGCGATATTAGAACACAGGCATATAAGCTGTGTTCACATAGTCAATGTTACTATCGACAGACTCGATCCGTTCATGACAAGTGCCAAAGATCCGATCCCAGAGACGTGTCTGCTTGCCGTAGTTGTGGCTCTTTCTCCATCCCTTGCGATGATGCAGATCATGGTCTTCTATCACAATCTCGGCACCTAAAATGGACAACAGCCAGCTCATTGTCGAAGGAGCTGTTAGGTGGATGCGGAGACCGCTGTGACCAAATACTTCTGTGAAGGCAATGTACTGGTGACAGATCCACCAGTCATAGAAACCCATAGGCAGACCCATCGTTCTGAGAGTGACATAGGTCAGAAACGGAATAACCGCCATGTCAAAGAACTCTTGTTCGTGGTCAGCATAGGCGGCTAGTAGAGGATTTGGGTGTTTGGTCAAGTGGTGAGTTCGGTGGAACTTCCAAAGAGGGTTGATATCGTGCATGGCGCGGTGGTACCAATAGAACCAAAAGTCGAGTACAATGCCATAGAGACCAATCTCCAGTGGAAGCCACCATATCCACTCATTCCACGAAGTCAGCGGTTGCTGGGATTTGCTGTATGTCAAAAACACAGCCATGACCAGACGTGAGCCGGTTGTTTTATAGAGCGATGCTGCGACCCGATGGACTCCCACGTTTGGCACGCCGTCTCGCTCATGCTTGTCACCATCCAAGAATCCGTACTGGTGCGCTAGGCGTCGAAGAATGTGCGTTTGGCGGACTATGATTGCATTGAAGGCGAAGAAGTAGAGATTGAAGGCAGCGAATTTTCCAAGCCCATTCGGATTAACAAAAGTTACCCAGGCTTGATGGATGATGAGCGGTATACATGCATGAAATAAGACCCAGATGTGTAGTGACCATGGCGGTAGGTATGGCACTTTCTCGTCCTTGGAATGCACTGGGACATCCAAATCAAGGGCAACATGATGGACGTTAAGCATTTCTAGTAACCAATGCGTGATGGTCCATTGATCTCGATTGGCTTGACGCCAGGTAGACTTCATGGAGTCCTTGGAGGCGGGTTGCTCGGTGCTCATTTTGTGGTCTATACCTAGGAATATCGTTGTAAACTGTCTCTTGATCTCCAGGTGCCCTTCGGGTTGTCACTTCTCTCTTTATTTATCTTTTTTTTTTTTTCAAGAAAATGTGTTGCCTGAGCAGAGCATTCTTTTAAAATTTACATAGACATCAATTTGCTTATATATGAGGAACAGAGGTACTAGTGACCGAGGTCAACTGGTCACTCAACAAATTGTCAACTGGTATGAAATAGGTAGAAAATTCCTCGTGAAAGCAAAAGAAAAAAAAAATGCAGATCACCAGTCTAAAATATATTGACGACGGTCTGTACCGCTCATCATTTTGAGAAGTGTGCATTTTGATCTCATAGTTGACAGAGTCCGAGGCATCCATTATTCACAGATTTCCCCAAGTCCCAACAAAATCCACTTTGTGATCCTAAATATATTGGGTCGGCGATATAATTTGCTCAGATCTGATAACAGAGAGTTAGCGTATGCACAGATAGTGGAGCTGGATCTATGAGTTCATACGATCTTACGTTAGACGCCTAAAGATGCTAATGTTGTTCGTGGTCCTGAGTCGATTTCAGGCACATGCTTCCCGGGTTGCCGAGGTTGATGTGATGATACGGTGTGGCTTCAAGTAGATTGGAGGGGCTAGTTAAAATGCTGAGTGTTCGCGTCTCATTTTTGGCACTAGATTCAATCTAACAAGGTCTTAGATCTCCGCAGAAAATGTTGAATATCTATCAATCCTTGAAGGAGTTGCGTCACTCAGGCCAGCTTTAGGGTTTGTGCAACTAGGGTAAGGGCAAATATTACTCTTGTACACCTTGTAGATCATTGTTAGACTGTGAAAGAACTGTTGTTATGTCTGATGATTAAAGATACCAGTACGTGATTAATTTTCATTGGCATAATGGTGACATTCTATGGATCAGGGTTCAAAATTTGTTGCTGTCATTTATCTCAAAGTATATGTATGATTTGAGATCGAGACTGAGACCTGAGTGGGAACATTTGAAGCAGCCTTTTCATAGGTAAGTTTGATTCGTACAGGTGACTGCAACAATAATAATCATGCATCAACCCCATGCTACGCTAAGTAACCCATGTTTTCTAGTGTCTCGTCCGTAAATATTCAGGCTCCCCAGATCCAATGTCAGATAGGAAATCAACACAAAACCCATTATCCCGAAGGATCAGCATATTCTCCCATTCCATACACACTCAGATCCGAGTCCATCTCCGGCAGTGCATATATTGCACTAGGTGTACGTGTACCATTAAAGACTCGCAGGATTTTCTCGCCCCTGTATTCAAGCCCAATTTTTTCCATGACGCGGCGACTGGGCTTGTTGGCCGGGTCACAAAAGCCAAAGACACCTTTCACATTAAACTCGCGAAGGGCGTAGTCGATCAGTGCGATGGCAGCCTCAGGAGCATAACCCTTGCCCCATTGGTCTGGTACAAATGCATAGCCAATATCAGGGCATGAATAGCCAAACGGCGGGTCTCTCAAAAGTAAGGACACCGCTCCGATCGATTTACTTTCGGCAAGTGATGCTTGAGGGTGCGGTTTTAGTGAGACCAGAAAGCGACCATATCCGGTCCGGTTGTAGTCGGCTTGCACAGTAGTTCTGATGAATTCATCTGCCGTTTCCAGAGAGACAATGCCTCTTGTGCCAATATATTTTGTGACTTCATCCAAACTCCAGAGGTGCAATGTAAAAGCAATGTGATCGGGGTTTCCAGGCTCGAAGTATGAGATGTGTAGGCGTTCTGTTTGGATGCTGAACGATGGTGGTGGTGAGAAAACTGTCGACATGATGGCTGAGGTGGTGGGGTGTAAGTAAACCGGAGCCTTACTGGCGATCTAAATAGGTATATGTCTTGCTTCAACTCGAAACCAAATTTGTACCTAAGTATAGGTATTCAACCTGGATGGATTCACGCCGGGTAACACTGATCTATGTCTAATTACACGAGCAAATACACATCGACAAGTTTGTTGAGAAGAGATGAATTTCAAAATAATTATCGGATAAAGAAAAAAATGTGAGTCATGTCCCCGCCTGACTCATGAGCTGACTGACCGGTTCCGATTGGGGTTATTTAGTATATACCGTATATAGACAGGGTTGATTTCTGGGGCAAGCCCTAAGAAGCAGAGAGATCTTTACTGATGTTAGATTTTCTGA
The DNA here is from genome assembly GCA_023626215.1 of Talaromyces sp. PL2406. Taxonomy (NCBI): domain Eukaryota; kingdom Fungi; phylum Ascomycota; class Eurotiomycetes; order Eurotiales; family Trichocomaceae; genus Talaromyces; species Talaromyces sp. PL2406. The sequence continues at coordinate 1,192,970 of JAMAGL010000005.1, read as the reverse complement.
CAATACCGCTTTTACGAGGCGTAATTTCTACTGCATCTTCGAAAATTGAGGCGCTTCTTCAATTAGGGTTAAATGTTCTCTCTGATTTCTGCGGTAACTACTTAGTCATTTTGTTCCCATCAGGGTTACCTCTCTACCTACGGCTTAAGTTGCATCGACAGACCTTGAGGTCGAATCTTTTCTTCTTATTGGGAGACTACATGTACGTCTTCTGAAGCACCTGGGACATTTGCTGGAAGCAGTAATCGTCGAGCAATATCGTTGCAGAGTTATTGTACTATGCGATGTCACATAAGATAATTTAGACGATATTAGCCGCCCACAATTCAATCCTCAAGCCTTTATAGGTGGCTGGAGACACTCATAGCTTGTGAGAGGAATGCGAGGTTGCACTCTGGCGGCGAGAAGGATCAAGTCACTTGATCGACGAAGGGATCGGGCCCCAAGCCTCTTACGACCCCTTTGACAAAGGTCCAAGAAGTATAAGTAGACAGCATTTAGTAGATGAAGTGGTACATCCAAAGGTGATTTTCAATGTTTTGACGGACGCTATCGATCACGAACATTCGACCAAATTTATGATATGAATATTGGTCTCTTAGATTGACGGCAAGATCGATTGAGATGTTTGGCCCGAAAAGCCTCGTCGCGGGGCTGCTTCTACTGCCCCTCCAGACTCTAGCGCAGCTACATACCTCATCAAGATGGATTCTGGATGCAAACAACAACCGCGTCAAACTGCGCTGCGTCAACTGGGCCGGACATATTGATCTCAAAATTCCGGAAGGCTTAAGTAAACAGCCTGTTGATACAATCACTAGCTGGATTGCCGATAATGGCTTCAATTGTGTTCGCCTCACTTATTCGATTGATATGGCTCTCGACCCAACGCAGAGAGTTTCTGATTCGTTTACGGCGGCTGGCACAGCATGGAATGTTGAATCCGAAATGACCGATGCATACAATGCAGCAGTCGCGCGGAATCCTTTCCTTGCTGAGGCATCTACATTAGATGTATTTGCTACTGTAATTGATAGCCTTGACAGTAAAGGCGTCATGACGATTCTGGATAATCACGTCTCTAGAGCAAGTTGGTGCTGCAATCTCACTGATGGGAATGGATGGTGGGATACGGCAACTGGATACATCGCGTCGAATAGTCGGTACTTCAATACAACCGAGTGGCTTGCAGGCCTCGACGCCATGGCAACGTTTGCACTGGATCATCCGGGTGTTGTGGGTATGTCAATTCGAAATGAGCTTAGGCCCTTCCCTATTCTCCAGGACCTCACGCATAGCGATTGGTACAATTATGTGACTCAGGGGGCACTTGCAGTGCATAACGCCAATCCTCATGTTCTTGTAATCATCGGTGGATCACAGTCTGCTACTGACCTTTCCTTCATCAAGACCTCAAATCTCGACTTCTCTCAATGGGCGGGCAAGCATGTCTGGGAATTCCACGCCTATCCTTTCACAGTCACCTTCCCCGGTAACACCGACTGCACGGTAGCTAGTGGGGAGTATGGCCTGTTGGACGGGTTCTTACTCACTCAGAACGAATCATATACGGCCCCTTTGATACTCTCTGAATTTGGTGTTGGTCAGACTGGTGGTCCGAATTCTGGATTCTCTGACAAGGACTACAACTACCTTCAATGCTTGGTTCAATATATGGAGTCAAATGATGCGGAATGGATTGTATGGGCTGTTCAAGGAAGCTACTACATCCGTGACGATAATGTCGACTATGATGAAACTTGGGGATTGTTGAATCACGACTGGTCTGATTGGAGAAATAGTAACTTCTCAAGCTTGCTGGGTAAGATGTGGAACGTGACGCAGGGACCATAATCAACTTGAAGCTTGCCGCGTTATTGTTGTACATAAAAGCATATTATCCAGAATGATATCTAGGTATAGGTTGAGGTAGCTGATACTGATATATTTACTAATACTCGTCGATACTAATTCATGGCTACTCAAATCTCTACCGTCTATACAACATTGAAACTGTCAAAACGTAAAAAAAAAGTAAAACAAGGAAAGGAACAATGGAACATAAGTCTAATTAGATATCAAAGTTTACTAAAGCTCAAAAAACTCCCTAAAGGCCTCCGCAAATAATCTCACGCCCTCCTTAAGATCCTCTCGAGATGCAGCTGCAAACGTTAATCTGTAATGCAGTTGGCCATTCGATTTGTTGTTAGAGGGGAAAAGTGAACCTCTCGTAACAAGTAAGCCTTTTCTAGTGACTTATTTGCGATCTGCAGCTCGATTTCAAGTATTCGCGCCTCGATTTCCTCCAGTGATATGCAAGCTGAGGATGTTGCCTCCAGTCCATTTCGATCCACAGAAACATGCCAGAAGCCTGTGGAACCCACTTTGAAATTTCCTTTGAAAGGTAGAGATTATAGGCATCAAGGACTACGTTGCGACGCCATTGATACTCTTATGAGAGGTACATGAGCCATGATAGAAATCCACTATGGCCCCAGCATTCATCTAGCAAATGCCACAACATGAGTTGAGACGGACCGTTGACAGAAACGGTACTTATCTCTTGATAAGCGAGGAACTTCTCGATGATCTGGGAGGATGCGGTGACCCAACCGGCTTGCAAACCAGGAGCAAGGACCTTGGCTGCCGAATCGCACAAGTCGACCAGATGTATCCAGTGAGAGAAAGGAGGGGATATACTGGGAGTGAAAATCCTCAATGGATGTTTCATCCTCTGTGGTCTGGCCATTGCTACCACTGATTCCGTTGGTCCCATCGCCATGATAGTAAGGGGGCATTTGGAGGAAGTAATATGGGTCGTCCTCAATGATTATGAGGTCGTGCTTCCCAGCAACTCCATAGATAGCCTTGCGTCTATCCAAGGGCTGGGTGCGCCCAGTTGGATTCTGGCCAGTCGGAACCGTATACAGCACATGTGGTTTTGCGGATTGGGAGGTGTCCCAGGAGGATAATAGCTTGTCTAGCGCATCAGGTAGCAACCCATCTGCATCCATTTCCACCCCTTGAACTTTAATTCCTTTCATGGTAGTAGTCTCTAGAGTTCCAGGGTACGTATATTGCTCTGTTAGAATGGTATCTCCGCGGTTGCATAATACGCGAAACACCACCTCCATGGCAGCGGTAGATCCAGAGGAGATGAATGTTGCCCAATTTGAGTAAGGAGGACTGTGAACGAGCTCGACATGCTCCGTAATGAATTGAAGTAAGTGTGCCGATCCACTTGCATGGCTGTAATTCAAGCCGATCGAGAGGTTGTACGTTTCTCCTTGTTTGAGTACGGTCTGTTCTAGCTTATAACCGAAATGGGATTTTATAGGCACAGGAGAGACTCCACAAAAAGCCAGAGACTCCCAGGGGTAGTAGTCTGATGTCGGTCGACCGGTACCAAGCGAAATAATTCTGCGCTGTCCAGTCGGGCTGGATTCCTTTTCATAGCTGACCCAGTAAAATGCCGGCTTTCGGTGTTGAAATGATGTGCGTGGCATTTTGCCAACGATCTGGTACTGGTGTAAGGGGGTTTCTAGTCATCGGAGGATGTAAAAGGAGCAACAGTAAGAGGGAGAGGAGGAGAGTTGGCTCGATTAGCCTCGATCTCTTTAAGTTGAAGTCGTGTCATGTTCTTAGGCACAGATCATCAAGAAGTACTGGACGACAGGCTCGTTCCTATTCGGGTGATACACAGTTTATACTCTGGGCCCTCATTGTCAATAAGTGAACGACGAACCAGACTTGCAGAGACAGATACTAATGCTTAGTCCGAAGGGATCGGAGTGATTTGAAGCCACTATCACGCTTTGTTATGAAGCACTCTTATCAAAATATACCTATTATTTCTAGATAATGTACGCATCTCCTCATTTCCCCCTATTTCAGCTCTAGTTTATACCAACAGAAATCTTGGGATCTCCATTGGAGCCTACGATGCCGTCTCTGTCTTGCGGATCCATGGCTCCATTAAATCCATGTGCTCCATAATGACCCTCATGGGGCATGCAAGGCCCAATTTATGCATCCTTATCTTTGCCAAATTCATGGCTATGTTTTCTGTCCGGTCCGATAGCTTTTTCCTCACGGATCGCTTACGCCGTTCCGTATGTCGTTCGTGGATACATCATCGGACAAACCATCGGAGTGAATAAAAATTGTCAAGAGGGGTAACGATTTCTTTATCCACATGGAGAAAGATTTTGAGAAGCAGAGAATAATTATAAGATGTGTCCTGAAAGTTGATTTTCGAAACCGAGAATTTTCGAATCCCATAGACTGCCCCCTTGCCTCTTTTCCTCTTTTCTATAAAATGCCTGTCAAACTCGCAGAATACCTCTTCCGCCGTCTGAGCCAACTAGGTATTGGTTCTGTTCACGGAGTTCCTGGGGATTACAACCTTGATCTTCTCGACTACGTTGAACCCGCCGGTTTACGTTGGGTAGGAAATGCGAACGAGCTGAATGCAGGCTACGCAGCGGACGGATATGCCCGCATCAAGGGGATCGGAGCTCTTATCACGACTTTTGGCGTAGGTGAACTCTCCGCCGTGAATGCCATTGCTGGTGCATACGCAGAACGGGCTCCTGTTGTCCACATTGTTGGTACCCCAGAGCGGAGTTCGCAGGACTCTCGGAAATTAATTCATCACACTTTTAACGACGGGGAATATCAGCGCTTTGCACAAATTCACACTCACCTCACCGTGGCTCAGACCCGGCTGTGGGATCCTCGGACTTGCCCTGAGCAAATTGACGAGGTATTGAAACAGTGTCTCATACACAGCCGACCCGTTTACATCGAGCTTCCCGTTGATCTTGTTCGGAAGGAGGTGTGTGACGCAAGGCTTTCGAATTTCATATCATTGCCAGAAGCCACCCCTTCGTCGGCCCAAAATAAAATCCTCAATAGAGTTCTCGAACGCGTACACAGTGCCAAACAGCCCATCATTCTCGTGGATGGTGAAAGTCGGGCACTGGGAATTGTGGATGATCTCCAGAAGCTCACCCAAAAGACCAACTGGCCCACGTGGTGCACGGGATTTGGAAAGGGCCTTCTAGATGAAACCCTCCTCAACTTCCACGGTATCTATCGAGGCAGTTTTGATAGTCCTGCTACCCAAAATTTCGTTCGGCAAGCGGACCTTGTGCTATGTTTCGGCCCTCATCACAGCTCCAGCAACACCTACGGCTATTCCAATATCCCGAAGACTGAAAACACTATCTTCTTTACCGACAATGCGATTAGTTTCGGCACAGAGACTGCCCGAGACATATCTTCCAAAGATATGACCTGCCAACTGGTCAAGAATCTCGATCATACTCGCATCACTCGGTACACACCCTATCCAGACCTGCCACATGATTATAAAATATCCTTCGCAGATGTCCCCGCAGATCAAGCAATTAATCAAGAAAATTTATGGCGGCTACTCGCCAACTTTCTCCGCGAGGGCGACATTGTACTTGGTGAGACGGGCACCGCAGGCTATGGCGTCCGTGAGATGCCTTTACCCAGACACGTCCGGCTCTTTACGCCAGTCACCTGGCTATCCATCGGTTACATGTTGCCTGGTGCACAGGGTGTAGCACTGGCACAGGAAGAACTGGTCGCCTCATCCGACTACCATGGCCTCAATAATGCACGCACAATCCTCCTTATCGGAGACGGTAGCTTCCAAATGACAGCACAGGAGCTCGCTACAATTATCCGGCATAGGCTGAATGTTGTAGTCTTTCTGATCAATAATGACGGCTATACTATTGAACGGTGCATTCATGGCCGGAAGCAGGGATACAATGACATCTCGCCGTGGCGGTACCTTGAGGCCCCAAGTCTGTTCGGTGCCAATAAAAACACCTTTACAGGCTCGGCAAGAACGTGGAATCAGCTAAAGAATATTCTTGAAAATGAGAGGGTCCAAGATGGCAGGGAATTGCGCATGATAGAGGTATTTGTGGATCGGGAAGATGCGCCTTCTGGGCCATTGCTTGAAATTCTACGGGATCAAAAGGCACATGAAACATTGGATAGGACAGTGTAGGTAATGACACCCCTCGCGCAAACGAGCTTGGAATTAAATTGTATTGCATAAGGTTTTTCTTGACTTAGGGTTCAACGGTCAACCGAGCTTTAGGGCTAGTTAGCTGCTGAGCCAGTTTCACAGTCACCTAAGCAGCTTTCAAGCGAGGCAGTTGACGGGCTAGCGAATCATTTTTTATTCAATAGATAAGACGAACAGAATTAAACGTATCTGTAGAAGTTGTAGATTCTAGAATTGCCCCTTGTCTAAATTCGGAGAAGATAAGAAAAATCAATCGCTCCGGTCCGAAAAAATCCGACACTCCGAAAGAAAAATCGGACTCCCGCTGTCACTCCGATCATCTTCACTCCGCATACAATCTTATCCAAAAGCAAAGCCCCTGTCATCGGCCCTGAATGTCGGGCCATTCCTCAATCAATGGCGTCTAGATTGGCCGCCTGTGACCCTTGTAGAAAGTCCAAGCTTGCATGCGACCACCAGCAGCCGGTCTGTACCCGATGTAGAAGAAGCAATCGCTCGGGTCGTTGCGTGTACAGAGCTACCCCGTTCAAAAGGAGGAAAACGAATCACGAAGTGGAAGAGTCTTCTCGCACGTATGTTAGGCCTATTCCACCAATTCGAGGGCATTGCACCGGGTTGTCGCTAATACATGAGCCTCCGGTTACTTAGTCCTGATTTTGTTCCCTCTCCAGATCCAACACTTGCTGCGGGATCCTCACCTTATCCTAGGGAACGCAATCGATATCCAAATCCAGGTTATATTGGGTCCTCCAGCCATGTGGCTATTTTCAACCATATTATGCCTCCCGATGATCAGAAATCTCCGTCGCATCTCAAAGCTGGTACTGCTCCAAGGACAGCTCCCCGTTCGCAACCTGACGATGAACTTCTCATTCAGCGATGCGCAGATGCCCTGAACCTCCTCTTTACTAGCTTTTCTCTGACTGCCATGAAAGAATTGCTGAAACTATGGTGTGCTAGAGGAGCGAACCTTGCTTTGACAGGGGCTATTGTAGATCACTGTATCGATGGCATTAAACTCCCTCCAATGACCAGCGAAGATTGGCACCTGCCATTTGCAAAACAACTTCTCGCCAACTCAGCTCGACCACTGGATTACAGTCAAAACTCTACCTTTGTTGACTTCTGTTCACAATTTGTGTACCAGAATGTCCGATGGGAGGCGCTGGGAATCTTTGTATCGGCAGTCATCCGGGCCACGATGGATATTTCATTCTTTCCATCCTTGTATGTGACCGAAGAGGAAAAATATAGCCTCCAGAGGTTGTGTACGAGGATAGCAGACTATGCACTGGAGGTCACCTTGTCACTCGATTGCCTTAATGACCTTCAACTCTTCCTACAGTACGAAAACTTTATTGTTCATTCGTATGTAGATGGGGACCACAGTGTGTACTTTTCTTTATCTTATTTTTCACCGGCCGCTATCTAATGATATCATCAGGCTACTACTCATGGCGTAAGCTAGGAGACGTTATATCTTCAATCTGCGCCCTCGGCTATCATGAAAACCTGGACGAAAAACCCGGAACACCTCCTTTCCTTACCGAGCTACGCAGGGCCGTCTTTGCGCTTATCTACTCAGCCGACAAAAATGTCGCCATCTTTGTCGGCCGACCACCTCGCATGCTTAAGCAATTCTGTCATTTTCAAGCTCCATCATGTCCGCCACCCGATGATGTATGGCTATTATCCTCCAGCGAACAGGATATTGATTATGATATTTCTCACTGGAGTCCTTTGACCAAGGCAAGCTATATGGCCGAGTCTCGATGGACGGCATTATGTGCGAGCATTAAAGAGGATATATTCAGTCTACAACGGAATCGGCCCAGTGACATGGAACATTTCTCTGAACGCGTTGCGTGCGTCTCCCTCATATCTCTCCCTTTCCCACCGATCAAAGACTGACGGGATCAGTAACATAAAGGCCATGGCGGAGCAGAATTTCTCCTCGCTTCCTCGACATTTTCAACTCCATACAAATATCAGGCAATGTACCCAGGATCCTTTCGAACGTGATTTCATGGGTTCAGTGCAGCTAAACCACCTACATGTGCTCTTCTTGTTGAATATGCTTCTGCTACGTGCGCCTAACGAACCCAGTCCTACTATTGTGGATGTAGCAGAGCAGATACTTTGTATCCTAGTGGACATGGTTCTTCTTCGAGACCAGCTCACAAATTCTGGAACGTCACTCGTGTGGAAGGTACAGCTAACACGTCCCCCCTCTTTTTCTTTAGCCTACTAACAATGACCTTACCCCTTACCAGATTGTCTACTACGGGCTCCCAGCAGCAGGAATCCTCCTCCTAGCTCTGCTCAAAGAGCGCACTGCTCCAAACACACCCCGCGTTACACGACCTAGGACGCTGCAACATCTGACGATCCTTGCTGCAGAACTCCAAGCCGGATCAATTATCAGACCAAGAGAACCAAACTACGAATTGATATCAAAGGCTATGCACACAGTTCAATGTTTTCTAGACTCAGATATGCAAGCCGCGCCGGTAATAACGCCTCATGATCCAGTGGATACGGACTGGTCGGGTTACCCTAACCAGCAGCCATTAGATTTTGAGATTGGGTTTTGGGAGAGCCTTGCGGAGCATCCGCTGTTGAGTCTTGATCCAGGGCTTATAGGTCAACACTAAATAGATGATCAAGGTTGTCTCAGGTGCAGTGCATGTAGCGTAATCATGCGCCGAGCTCTACCCTAGTGCATATGCAGGATCTTCAGCTCGAACTATCTATTCCTGGAATACCCGGATGAGGCCAGGCTGTAAGCTCTGACATCCATGACCATGCCTACCTAGGCAGAAAATTACGGCACTATTACTGCTCCTTGACATGTCGTGACCCTATTGGAGCCCTAACGGAAGCCAATCTGAGAGTGTGGGACAGATGTGGAATGTGACACAAGGATCATACATGATGTAGCATATCGCCTCATTTACTGACAAAAAAAGCAAAAGTAACTTCCATATTGGCACGTGTTTTTGAGTATTGCTTATTAGACTGCCTAGGCAGGACAGTAGCCATAGACATCTAGTTTGATTTAGAATGGTATTTCCGGCCACGTCCTGCACGATCATATGGCCAGATTGCAATTAAGCATGCAGCTTTTCTTAGATCCTTCCGATTTATATCTAGCGCTTATTTCCGTATAGAAAGCCCTAATCGAAGCTCTCAGTTTTAGAAGGACTGACCTCCCAAAAGGGAATGCGAGAGAAATCGAAGCGCTTTCATTGGTTTAGGAGTTAGTGAGCACCGCGCTATACCCTTTTTGAGCTCGCATCTCGCATTTCTATTTTGAGAATGGTTGCTTGATTTGACTATAAAAGCTGGAGCTGGACGTCGAAAAACATGATTTTGAATATAAATTTACTATCAATTGATCCTTCTATCTCGACTGTACTCCATTGACTTTGTTCAACATTCGAATTACGTTCCGCGATTCTAGCGTACTGAAATCATGGGCTTGCTAGAAACTCCGTCTCTTCCACCACGAGGTTCTCCCGTTGGTATATCAGCACTTGTCGTAGGTGCCGGTGTTGCAGGCCTTCTATGCGCTCTTGAACTATGGCGTCATGGCATTGACGTACAGATCATCGAACGTTCTCCTTCCCGAAACACTTCAGGTATGTCTACCCAAACTCGGCGATACCTGCCTATCCGTCACAACTAGAGCTAACGAGGGTCTAGGCGATGGATTTAGTATCTCCTACAATATCATCCGCTCGCTCCGTAACTGGCCTTATATGGCTAAGAAAAACGAAGAGATCGCCTTCCATCCATACCTCGCATGGCACAACAATAAAGGGGAACGAGTCACAGAGCCGGTCAGGTTGGAGATCAGTGAAAGTAAACACCTAGGCGCGGAAGAGGAAAAGGGTCCATCGAAGCAATTATATCGTCATTCACGTCCCAATTTCCATCTTATGCTGGAAACGCAGTTGGAAATGATTGGCATGGCAGTGCAGTATGGCAAGCGGGCGATACGGTATATCGATGCGGATCCAGAACAGAACAAAAGGGCGGGTGTGGAACTCGACAGTGGAGAGATAATGGAAGCAGATGTGATAATTGCTGCGGATGGAGTTGGTGGGCATTCCACAAAGGCCACTTTGGGACGTGATGTGCCTGCTCGTTCGACGGGACATGCCATATACAGAGCCGCATTCCCTATCGAAGTTGTTCTGGAGGACCCTGAACTTGCAGAAAGGTTCAAGTTGTTACCGGATGGTAGTCCAGTTGCGGAACTATGGATTGGGTAAGTTCTGTGCTTTTCCCTCATTATTCCATTGTGCATTACGGGTCTGATTGTTGGTTAGGAAGGGCATTGCCGCGACATTCGGGCGAACTCAGACTGAGATGGGGTGGAGTCTTAGACACAAGGTATGACTTGCTCCCTCTAGGTTGGTTGATAAAAGCTGAAGAAAATAACAGGCATCCCAAACATCAGCAGAGTCATGGTCAAAGTACATCCCACCTCAACAAGTGATCGATGACACCACCTCAAAAATCGAAGACTGGCCGGAGTACGCCAACCGGGTGATTTTGATGACTCCTCAAGACAAACTCCTCAACTTCGAGCTTGTCTGGCGTGATCCACAGCCTATCTGGACATCGAAGAGCGGACGTATAATCCAGATCGGTGACGCTGCGCATACATTCCTTCCTTCGTCTGGGAACGGGGCAAATCAAGCCATGGAAGACGCTATTTCAGTTGCTAAATGTCTTGCGATTGCCGGCAAAGACAATATCGGAGAAGCAACGAAGGTGCACAACAAGCTTAGGCGAGTACCCATCACTTCTAGGGTCTCCATTTATTAGTATAGAGGAAACGTAGCTGATGGGTTGAGCATAGATTCGAACGTGTATCCTGCCTCCAAAAAGTGGGAATCATCAATCAAGCCACGGGCTACGGCCAAAAAGATAACGACGATCAAACCACCGGAGACTTCACACCTATACCCAAGTACGTTAAAGCGCTTATGGCTCCATGGGTAGTGGAACATGACCCCGAGCAATACGCAGCAGAAAAGTTCCACGAGGCACTATCTTCATTGAAGAACGGAACTCCATTTCAGAATACAAATATTCCACGAGGACATGTTTACGAGCCGTGGAGTTTTGAGGATCTCTTGAAGCTTGTTGAAGATGGAGGTGAGATTGAGCTTAATGGGGATTGGTATAACTGAGGTGAACTTGGAATGACTTCAAAGCGAGGGGTTGTAGGATGCTTGTCCTTTAGAGTTAATTACAATGGCGATGAAGATATTTAAGGAGCTCTCATTCTGATTTCATTACTGTCTGTTAACCTTGCTTTTAGCTAAAAACACTTTTTTTTTGCTTTTGTTTTTTGTTTTTTTTTTTTTTTTTTCTTTTTTTCCAGTTCTCTTGTCGAAATGTCATAACGCATAAGCAAATCTCAAAAGCCACGATGCCTTCCACCATTAAAGCTCCAAGTACCCTTCTGCTCCTTTGGAAAAGATGTCTCGAAACCAGCCTCTCAAATAATCGGTTCGGTGTCCGGAATCCAGTGATCGGGCAATCCGAGCTCACGACGGTAGGTCGCCTTCAAACCCCTTGTCAGGAGGGGAGGTACCGAGTCGAGGAATTTCATGAGTCCCTTCAAGTCCCCCTCAAACTCCCTAAGACGACGCATGGTTGTGCTAACCGAAATAGCGGCATGAAGGAACTCCACCGTGAAATGGATCCAAGCAACACATTCGCTCCAGTTGTTCACGCCGGGAGGGCTGCGGAACTCGACGCGTCCGTGAATCCTGCTGGGGCGTTGTTTTTTCTCGAGTCCAGTAAAATTCCAAGCCCAGCGCTTGTGTCCATTGGTCATAAGAATAATCAAGTGTTCCAGTTTGGTGCACTTATCGACCAGTGCAATGCGGGACTCGATGTCCGAAGCACCCTGGAACTGAGGGTTCATGTAAGTGGTTGTGCTCGTGACCTGGGTAGGAGATCCGTTCCACTTGGCGTAGTGGTTGTCACGGCGATGCTGAGGGAGGAAAGAACGAATGACACACTCGAAGTACAGTATGCTCTTGGAGAGTGATCTGAGTTGATCCAAGCTGTCCCATCCGTAGTCGTCATTAGCAGATACGCTGACTTGCAACGCGCAGTCATCATTCACGAGGACAGTGGATTCATTCTCAAGGACTTCGAACAACGTCTTGATAGAAGTCACCCATGGAGCGTGGTAACGCCAACGGTCAAGGACAGCGAAATTAGGAGCCATCATTATTGAGTGGCCAAAAACGGGGGAGGCGAACTCAAGGGGCCCTAGATGGATTATCGTGAGTCAAAACGCCATGTCAATAAAGTGAAGTTTCAGATTGCTATTACTTACAACCGTGACACTGTTCGATACCAGACACGTAGAGACTAGGCTCGTCATGAATTTGCCAAAGGTTGGCGTCTTCCCGGGAACGAGGGAGATTCACGGCAGTGCCAGAATTTCCAACTTGAAATGCACGTATCATTCGAGGACCTCCGACGCGAGGCTGGCCTGGAGGAGATAGCCGAAGGATGAAGTGGTCGTAGACTCGAGCGATGAAATCCGCTGCGTTTTCCAATCTGTTCTTCATTATCCGGTTTTCTGGAACATCTGGAAACAGTCGTTTAAAGTGGAGATACATCTCAAGCTCAACGCCAAATTTGTACTTTGGGCTGGAGGAGAGGTTATCCATGATGAATAACTGTCCTTCCTTTTGGGGTTGACTTTGGCCGAGGGGTATCAAGTTGGCAGGTCTGTCGAACGAGACAAGACACGAAGCAAGCCAGAAGAAGGAGAGGAAGGCGATTTTTGAACAAGATGAAGATTATCAAAAAAAATCTATCAGGATACCTGAAAAGCTGATGCAAACCAGAGAACGAGGACGATGGACTTGACCTTAGAAATGAGTGTAGAGGAGCTTGGTGAGATCGAGGAAAGAGAGTCAATGAGGAAGGAAGAAGAAGGAGGGGTATTTATAAAACTTCCCTCACTGTTTCGTTGGGAAATCGTGAAATCACATCATTACTACTGTGTGTATAAGTGAATTGCTTAGTCGTCAACAGTGCAGGGAGATTGTTGGGGCTTGACGAGGTTGAGGCTGAGGCTGCACAGAATGATATGACAATAATAAATAGTATGGAATAAACGGGGTTAATAGAAGGTGCCAGAATAGAGCAGGCTCTGTGAATGCTTGATTTCTAGAACAATATTCTTTATCTGAGAGGATGATATTCACTTAATTCCATGTGAAGACAGCGGATTTTAGCCCCGAATAGGTCTATACCTCTATATACCAGTGTTCAGAGACAATTCCTTGCTTTCTATAAGATTCTATCTGGAAAAATTTAAGGTTTATTCAAAGATTACGCCTTGGAGATATGAGCAGGTCTTCGATGTCGAGCTAATTGGTAGTCAAGCTGTGTAGCTACCCGGGTCTATGCCAGACGTCTTTACGTATAGAGCACCTGGGCAACATTGAGATGCCATTGTTCTGCGTTTTGGAGCTGATCAGAAAGGTAACGAGTCTAGAGTAACCAGTTGTATATACTTATTACTTCGTTGATGCAGAAGGTTATGGCAAAATGAGAGAAGTGAACAATAAATATTATTTTTGACAATGATGATTATCATTGGCTATCTCACATAAATGTATAGTTCAAATACAGAAATTTTCAAGGCATTGGTAAACAAAGACATGGAACGGAAAGTGGTATCCGAGTGTGAAGCTGGAAAACAGAAATTGACAAAGCGATAGAACTATTTGAACTCAGCAACTGACCTATCTGCAAATTCGATAAAGGCTGCAGCGACTCCGTTGCCGCCGTCTTCCTTGCTCTTCATAGTAGAAATAAGATCCTGCCTGGGACTGGGGTGAACACGACCCCAGGGCACGACGTATTTGCCATTATCTTCAGTCTTCAGCTCAGGTGAGAGTCCAGCCCAAAGCTCGGTGTAAGCACCTTTCCTAGCATGATGCAGTAATGGACTAGCAAGTATGGTCACATAGGACGGAAGATGGCGAGTCAGATTACTCCTCAAATTGCCCGGGTTTTGAGTGATGGCCAGAATTCCATCGTCACCTGCTTGCTTAGCGAGCGCATCGGCCAAGTACCAATTGCCCAATTTGGAGAGTGTGTAATTGTGTTGAGGGTCGGGATTTGGCTTTTCGAGCTCCGATAGCTCAATTCCATGCTTGGGTGCCTGCACTTGGTCGGCGATGGAGCTTGTGAAGATAACGCGCACGCTGCCTGGAGGAAGCGATTTGGCTGTGTCTCGCAGGGTTGGTAGTAGTAATTGAGTGAGCAAATGCGGCCCAAGAACGTTGGTGGCTAGTTGCAGTTCGTGACCTTGAACAGACACGGAACCCTTGGGCGGGTTAGAAACACCTGCATTGTTGAACAAAACGTCCAGTCTTGTCTCGGCTGAGGTGAATTTCTCCACAGCAGGCTTGACTGTAGTTAAGTCATCTAACAAAAGATGCAGGAAAACAATGTCCCCGAATTCTGATGACTCTTTTGTCGGAAGAGCCTTGATTTGGGCTATGGCAGCATTTGCTTTCTCTTCTGAGCGGCCTGCAAGGTATACTTTGCCTCCGGCTTGATATAACATAGTGACGAGTTCATAGCCAACGCCGGAGTAGCCCCCGGTAACTATGAAGACCTTGCCCTTTTGACTGGGAAGGTTGGCCTCTGTCAAGGTTGGTCGAGGTGGGAAAAATTGAGACCACATGGCACCCATGGTGATGGTGGGAATGTCTTGAAGTAACGTTGAGGTGGTGTTAAGATTGACACTGTGATGCGGCCCGGATGCCAACTGGAGGTGGTTGGTTTTTTAATTTTTGTCTAAAGCGACAGGCGGTCGCGAAACAATCAAAGTTCCTGGGTGTTACTAAGATTATTGATCTGACAATTGTCGCTTTCCGGCGGAGATTCTCAAAAAGATCGAAGGATGGATAAAGTCGTCGGTCTGGAGCCTTAGCTACCAGAACAGGATGCTTGTTCAGTGTCCACCCGCCCAGAACGCGCCACTCTTTGGTCTTTTTGATTGCTGAAACTAGCGGGCGATACGCAGCACTATCGTACTCGTTTCCAAATGTAGGCAAGTCACTGAAATAGCGCGTTGGTTATGCTTACATTCTCCACCGTGGCTGCGAAGCTGAAGTAACGGTCCCAACGGATACTATGGGCTGTCGACAGGGGAACGCAGACTTGCATGTAAAGAGTGAAATGCATCAATACATCATACAAGTCACAAAGTCAAAATGTACATTCAAAGTGGGTGTACTAGTTGATTGATCTGCATAGTGCATCGCCCCCAAATTCGAGGGATCAGTCTTAGTATCAGAGGGAAAAGGTGGAAAGACGAGCGACACGCAGCCAATTCAATGGCTGTAATTAATAAGGTGTATTGGTTTGTAATAATACGGCTAGACTAGCTTAGATGTGATAGTTTGTCGCCCATTTACAGGCGTCATTGGAGTTTTTTACCGTGTATTACTCGCGTATGGTATTATTAATCCGGCCTTCGTTGTTGATTCTCCACTGGCACAGCGATTTATCGAGCACAATCTATACAGTTTTGACGAGACTACCACTCCATCTTTGCATGTTGCTACATTTTTTATAGGTGAAGCCCATGACTGATTCAGTGTTACATCGCAAATAAAGTCCTGCTACGGTCATTATCTGTGGAACATGGCCGTCATAGATTGGCTTGCTGTGCCCAATCTGTGGCTACTGGTCAAATCCCTATTCATCGGGTTTATACCTTTGGTAAAACTGTCTAGCAAAAAAAAAAAAATTATGTGGATATTGTTGCTGATAGTCCCTTGTAGTATTTTGTCACGATCATATTCAATGCGTTATACAATGTGTTTTTGCATCCTCTCAGAAAATATCCCGGTATGGCCTTTTGATTTGCGTCAATCCGCCTGCATTATGCTAATGTTCAACATGAAGGACCGCTATTACGAGCCGCTTTCCAGCTGCCGGACCTTGTATCTTTGCTGAGAGGTACCGCATACAGGGACACCAAAGCATTACACGACAGGTATGGCTCTGTGGTTAGACTGGCGCCAAATACACTATCTTATAACTCCGCTCAAGCCTGGAAAGGTCTGTAACCCACTCCAGTTTAAGAGTGTATCGAGTGCTAAATAATTCCATCATCTGTTATAGACATCTATGGCCTCAAGCCGGATCGGTCAGAGCTAGACAAGCATCCTGCTTACTACAAGAGGACATCTCGAAACCTCCTTGGTAGGACCCTGCCCTTTTGACTGAGGATGAGATTATGACAGAAATCTGACGCATATTCATAGTGGTCGATCAAGCCGATCACACTCGCATGCGTAAACTGATCGCCCATGCATTTTCTGATACCGCTCTCCTGGAGCAAAGTCCGATATTGACCAAGTACTTTGACCTATTGGTAGAAAGACTAAAACAGCAAATCGATGGACCTGAAAAGGGCCGAGTGAATATAGTCGGGTGGTTTAACTTTACCACTTTCGACATTATAGGGTATGTTGCAATGTTCTCTTAGTATACACAAGACTAATCTGGGGACGATATCTGCAGGGATATGACTCTTGGTGAGCCGTTTGGAGCCCTTGAACAAGGCGATTATACTCCATGGATGCGGTGCGCTCCTACTTTGCTCGATTGAGATACCACTAGACTAAGAATCGACTCTAGGAACGTCTTCTCAGCAATTGCCTTCCTCGGAGTCATACGCTTCGCCGAAACGTATCTCGTTGTTGGACTGCTTTTTCTTCTACTGCAAAAAGTCATACCTTCATTTGCCGCCAAGAGAGCCGCTCATTTGCAGTATACTCAAAAGAAGATCGATGCTCGTCTCGCTCGGGAAACCGACAGGAGCGACTTTATGACGCAGGCAAGTATTCTGGATTATTAGAAATTCTGTCACTAGTACTAACAGCAAATCCTAGATCCTTCGCCATAACGATGACCGCGGCATGTCCTATCAAGAATTGCTCGGTACATGTAGAGTATTTCTAGTCGCTGGCTCCGAGACAACGGCCACCTTGCTCTCTGGAGCGATCTTCTACCTGCTGCAAAATCCCAGCTGTATGGAACAATTGAAGCGCGAAGTTAGGGAAGCCTTTCCCAATGCAGACAGTATCACAATGCGTTCTGTTACTTCTTCCGGCAAACTTCCATACATGGAAGCGGTCTTGCAGGAATCGTTTCGTTGTTATCCACCGGTCCCGTCTACTCTGCCGCGGATCACAGGGCCCGAGGGTGCACTTATAGATGGCAAATATGTTCCACCTAGGGTATGGCTTTTTCATTCATCATAATGTTTCTCTATACCAAAAAGGGCGGTATTTAACCAGAGCCTATTTTCTTGTTACAGATCTCCGTCGGCGTACACCAGTGGTCTGCATACCGTAGCAGCACCAACTTTGCTTCTCCAGACACGTTCGACCCAGATCGATGGCTGCCTGATGCACCTTCAAAGTACCAAGGGGATGATAAAGCAGTGCTCCAACCATTTACAATCGGGCCTCGTCAGTGTATAGGCAAGGGGTAAGCAATATCTCGCCAATTTTCATCTAATGTCCGTCACTAACCTATTGTACTACGCAAAGACTGGCATACTTCGAGCTCCGATCTATCCTGGCTCGTATGATGTGGCATTTCGAAATAGAGCTGGATGCAGAGAGCAGAGGCTGGCTGGACGACCCAAGAGAATTTGCGCTCTGGCACAAGCCACCATTGTTTGTGAAATTGAAGCACCGCGCCGATTGATTACAGGCATATACTAACTTAGAAGGTTCCTTGCTAGTAGTCTTTATTGACGATTTTACGACTTCATTTTACATATGTAGTATCTTAGCATATTTTACGATCAAAGACTGAGTGATTGTCCTCAGGCGCAAGATGTAGAAGAAATAGAACGGCATGACAACTAAATATATTCATCAAGACCTATAAATTTGCTCACGATACCAAACCCAGAAGAAAACAATAAAAACAATCCCGACACGAATCGCTACATACGCTTAATGACTGGCACTCGGGTTTAAGTATAGAACCTAATGCACGGTGACACGAATACCCTTAGTATTCAATCTCGGCAACGGCACCACATAATCATGAACATGATTCGTGTCCGAAGTATCAGACTCAAATAGCTCTAGACGAGGGCCGCCAGGTCTGAAGAAGACGGCGAGTGCAAGGCTGAGCTCTGCCATTGCCAGGTTTTGACCGAGACATCTGCGGGAGCCTGTGGACAATACATATTAGCGATTTGGATTTTGTGATAGTTGATTGAGATCTGGACATACCTCTTGCAAAAGGAACAAAGTTGCGCATCATATTCGGGTTAAAGTTCTCGTCTAGCCAGCGTTCCGGCATGAATTCAAAGGGCTTAGAATATACGGATGTGTCGGTGTGCATCAAGTAAGGTGACATGGCAACAGCGACCTGCGCACGAATCAGCAAATATTCCGTAATATGCTGAATCTGAGGGAAATGGGAATGCTTACACCAGCAGGAATGGTCCATTGCTTGTATTCGATAGGAACGTCCGGTGAAACTCGTGGTAAAGGGTGCATCACTGCATAACTATGTCTGTATATCGGATAACATTTAGTAAACTTGCTTTCACACGGGAAATATGAGGGAAGTGCTTACCGAAGACCTTCTTTAATACATGCCTGCAAATACGGCAATTCCTCCAGCTCCACCCAAGTAGGTACTTTCGCCGGCCATTCCGCCATAATGGGAGCAACTTCTTCACCAAGTCGTTTGCGAATCTCCGGTCGAGACAGGATGTGACATGTAATATGGCTCAAAGTACGAGCAGTGCTGGTACTACCGGCTGACATGATAACCTGCGCTTCGTTGGCAAGTCGCTGGTCATCCAATTCGGATTCGGGCATTTCGCTGTTGACAATCCAGTGGAAAAGAGATGGATACTTTCTTCTGAAGGGGTCGCGCTCAGACTTGTCCAATTTGGCTTGTTTGGCGATTGATACATTGCGCAATGTCATCTTTATCTTTGTTTTAGCTGGGTATGCTCACGATGACAAGGAGAAAACAGTACCTTATCAAAATCGTCAAAGACCAAAGCCTGAGGCAATAATCGAGCAATGAGGAACTTAGGCAGACTGTTGGCAGCTTGCGCAATCCATGGAAACATTTGAAAGAGATAGATGGACTTGATGATGCCATGAATCAGATTGTACCTGTTCGCGAATATCAGTTCAACCGCTCTTTAGAGGTTTTCGGCGGTTTGAGACATACCATCCAGGAGAAAAGTTAGGCTCATCCAAAAAGTCCTCCTTCTCGGCCCAGCACAGCTTACCAACCACATCACCAGACATGGCAAAGAATGCATGGTCTAGTCGAATGACAGATCCAGTGCCTTTGGCCTGGGCAAAGCGAGAGTCAAGCTTCTCGATTGTCTCGGCCAGAAGGGGCTGGAGACGGAGAACACCCGAACGAGAGAAGAATGGCTCCAATGGCTTTCTCCTTCGTCGGTGCAAATCATGTTCTTCAGTCAAAAAATGAGAGCCTTCTTGATTGTTAGCATTCTCATGTTATGATAATATTATTCAAATGGAAGGACTCGCCATCGAACCCCAGCCCCTGACTGAAGGGCTGGTAATTATTGGTCTTCCGTTTGGCCTCGGACACATAGATCTCATCGTACGCCTCAGGATCTTTGATGCACAGGATACCAGGATTGATTCGAACAATTGGTCCTAAGATCAATGTCAGCATACTTCTCGCCTCAAACAACAGAAATTTCCGTGCTCGCTTGCTTGCAGGCTATTGGTCCAAAGGCAAGGAATGCATGTCCCTACCATATATCTGATGCATTTTCTCAATCTGATAAATATATTTCCCTTGCAACCAAAAATTGTAATAAAATTCATACCAATGCGTAGCGGCCGCGATCTTTGGGCCCGGGAAGCCCGCCAAAGGCGAGAAATACAGCCGGTAGATCACCAACCCAATTCCATGTATAATATATGATACAGCTCCTACAATTGCCAAGCTAGCGGCAGGATGCGCCTGGACAATTGGGGGGAGGTAGAATGTGACAGAATCCATGATGTGTTGATATTATCCTCACAAGAGCACCTCTCATGGATGATGAGACTGGACGAACCGCTATAGCGCTCCTAGCATGTATGACAACAATAAAATAATGATATGAAAAGCAAAAAATAGTATAGAAGACGTATTTAGAAATGGTGCTGTAGATCGAGTTCAGTAGTGCGTGACTATGGGACACGCTGCAATCTGATCAACCTCGTACAGTTGCTTTTTATTTTTAGTAGCAGCACGGTAATCGGGTTCCCTGTCTGGAAGTGCGTTTCATGGGAACTTTTTTCACTAAAGTTTACTTGATTGTTTTGTGGTATTCATGTCGCCGGCCGGCCATAGGTGCAGCCATGTGCGCAGAGCTAATTCGGCTGTGGTCCCCCTGGCTAATCAGATGCAAGTGGCGCCTGAGAATCAATAGTAGCTTAATTAGCAATATGCAAACAACTAAGCGCCGCTACAGCGGAGTAGTACATACATATACTCGGTTACATACCTACAATTTGCGGCACGGTTAACTTATCTCTCGTTCCTTGACTGACTTGTTTTCTATATACGAGGACTCTTATCGGGTTACTGACCTACAGTGGTGTACTTATCTGCAATTATAATTGCTCTCATGACTTTGATCGGTTTTCATGGGCTGTGGTTCACCCTCCAACCAAACCATGCCAGTTAGATTGTCGTGGGCTTCGGTGGAGCCCAGCCAACCAAGCAATACAATGTGGCGCATAATGGAGACCCAAATAGGTTATACTAGTGCAGAGCACGGGTCAGAAAAAAAAACGAGGGTGCTTTAAGTCCCTCGAATGACGATGAGACCTAGATAGTGCAGTCCGGAGTAGGTACTAGGTAGGTCGATTTGCAGAACCGGAGCAGCAGGAATGCCCTCAAAATTAGATTAACAGACGAACATCATGACCTCGATCGTGACATCAGAGACAGAGACAGGGCAATGATAACTGATGTAGATCATGAATCAGTACGGTAGTCACCCATCTTCCGGGATATTACTGACACGTGTCTTGCGTGCAGTGTCGGGATTATGCTTGTTGCTCCTGATCATGGATTCTTTTTGATCCAGATCGATTCCATACATCACATTTTAAGACTTTAAGCTGCATCGTGCATCAGCGACACGAGAAGTGTAGGCCCTGGGCGGAGAACTAAGAATGAGAGCCGCTCCAAATGGGTGGATACAGGCCGGTATTGTGGACCTGGCTTACTGTGAGTCTGTGACCAACGTTTTAGTTGCTGATATGGCTCTGTTGATACACCGGATTGGGTGGATAAGGACTCGACGAAGCTTACTGGTATGCCCTAAGTTTCCTTTTCCGTCCATTTTGGCCGTGGGATTAACAGCTGAGTACTACGCTGCGTGTATTTCATAGTGGCAACGTACGTACTAGACTTACAATAAGCTTAGTTTCATGCTTAGCTCTGCGGTTGGTGGAGCAACATGTCGAATCTCAAATTGGGGGCCAAAATTTCATGATCTCTGAGCAGCGAGAGTGAGATTTTTTTGAAATACGGCGCAGACACCGAACGTACGCATCCTACGTAATTCGCACTTAGGAGCATACAGAGGGAAAATTACTGCCAATCATAAAGCCGGAACATCGCATGGCGAAGCAATATTTCCTCGGTTTTCAGTCCACCGTCCACCTTACGCGCCGCCACGGAGGGGCACGCCATGAGCACTAGCTTTCAACTTGACGCTGACGTCCCGATAAGCTTCTAAACGTTATTGAGCAACTTGTATCGAGAGGCATGTTCAAGACCTTGTACTAGTCTCCGTTGCGATTTGCGTGACATACGTACCTCCCAATGTTGTATACAGCACTCAATGGGCGTCGATCGACCCGCCACTGCTCTTTCTGATTACCATGAGATGTAAGAACAACAGAGACTTCCTCGGCAAAACTTCGCTGGTATTTTTCAGTATGAGACCATACCGGCTGGCAATCGAAATGATTTTGAATCAGCTTCTGTCTCAATCATCAAAATACGGATCAGATTTAGACTTTCCGGTGCTCGCTATGCTGATACAACTTCGATTGCAAGGAGGTGTGGCGTCCGTAATACGCCGCAATCAGTATCCGTAGCAATCCAACCGAATTAGCTTAAAAAATGGCTTTTGACTCTAAACTCTAGAATCCGGATACTAGCCCACGCTATCCAGTGACTGGTCTTAGCACCTGTCCCACTTTCAATTTGTAGTAGAGGCCCAGAGGGAGGTACCGAGAAAAGATAGTGTTGACCCAAGATTGCAGGGTACCGATGGATATCAAAGCTGAAAGATCTCTGGTACCTAGGTAGATATTGGATCTCTAAGCGTGTTGTCATTGATATATGTCACTATACCTAGGAACTTGGAGTATCAGGCAAGAGAAGCAAAGGCTCAAACGACAATCATCAAGGATACACTCTAGTGGAGACCGTTCTATATTTGCCAAGCTTACCTTATTATTGGCATGATGGAGTTCCGTTACTCAGAACATATTGACCCTAAGACATACGAGACTCATGGTCTCTGCGATGGCATTGAGCTGCGCATACATAAAGATCCTCATGGGGAGATCAAAGGCGCTTTACGATGCCAACGTGACTGGGCCAAACTCGTAGCACCAGTGAATCAACCGTTCTGGGGCACATTGGGTGATCCTTACAGCTTTGTTCGTGTGACCATTCCAGAGACACTCCCCGAGAGACTTGAAATTATATCATATGCCAATGAATTCGCGTTCATATATGACGGTAATCCTCTCTGCTACATACGACAAGATCACTGAACTGATGTTGTTCCTTCTAGATGCCATTATGGAGGACATTGACCAGAAACTGGTAGGGCTCTCAATCAGCGGCGAACCTAGGCTACCAGGTTGAGATTGGACATTACTAAAGCTATAAATTTATCAGGAGTCGAGTAATCGCCGCGAGATCCTCGATGAGTTTGGAGCGAGTAGCTTTACGCTGCAACAGCAAAAGGACATAGCTGACCGTCATCAACAAGATGTTGCACTTCGGCGAGAAGGCGTTAAGCAAATTCAGGGACAGATTTTTAAAGAAATGATTGCCATCGACAAAGAGCGAGCGATCATTACAATGAAAAATTGGCAAAAGTTCGTCCAAGTCCAGAGTAGCCGGAAGCGTTCAGAGCCGTTTTCCGGACTAGATGAATATTTACCTTATCGAATCAGCGACGCAGGAGAGCTGTAGGTTCATTTTCCCCTAGGTCAACGTTTTGATCAATAATGGCAAGGGGTACTTTAGCTGACTATACTCCTCTGAGATAAAGATTTTGGTTTGGTTTGATCACATTCGGTATGGGTCTGACAATTCCGGAGCATGAAATGAGTCTTTGCAAGGAGCTGGATCGACCTGCCTGGGAAGCTCTAGCACTGACCAACGATCTCTACTCGTGGGAAAAGGAGCGAGACGATGCGGCCAAGGCCGGAGAATCGCTCATCGTCAACGCCATCTGGATTTTGATGCAAGAATATTCAATTTCGGAACCTGAAGCCAAGGATCTCTGTCGACAAAAGATCAAGGAGTCCGTCTCCCGTGCAGTCAAAATTGTCGAAGATACCAAGAAACGAACCGATTTGTCACTGGACTTGCGACAATATACCGATGCTATCACGTACAGTGTCAGTGGGAATCTTGTCTGGAGTATATACTGTCCACGCTATCATCCAGAGGAAGTGGAGCGAAACGATATCTTTCTATCGGATTATATTCGAAACGAGAATCTAGACAAGCAGGGTCCAGTCAAACAGCAGCCACAAGTGACTCAGTCGGACCATAAATCACAGACTAATAATCACGCAAAGCCTGATAGCTACTGTCCCAAAAGCACCAAGTATCCATCAAATGACTCGAGCAACCCGTCTTCTTTTCATGTGCGGCAGAACTCAGATTTGTTGAACGTCACAGTTGGCGGCGAGCAGCTGCGTTAGATTCTCATGTTTATTGATTTGTCGTTATAGAAACTACCTACGTATGATTGCAGAGCATAGATCCGTTATTGCAAAGTTGTTTTACATCCTCGTATCGTTCATATGTCGCACTTTCAACATACTACGTAAGACGTGAATTGAGACGACGAGGCGCCGAAATGACTTGAATAGGCTGATGATCTAACGCTCAGTCGAAGGATTGCAGATTTGTTTTGTGGAAATTTGACACATTTGTGGAATGTAAGGTCCGATCCTACGCAGAGCCATCGCCTTACTGTAAATCGCACCATCTGAACCTCTTAAAATAATCGATCCTCAACACCAGGAAACATCTAATCTCGAGACGTGAAGTGGAAATATGCTTATCACTTATCCTTGTCCTTGTTCATGGGTAGTGCAGCACATACATATGCATATGCGCGTGATATCACCCCCCTGCACCTTGAACAAAATCTGTATTTGCCGGGATGTATTCGACGCGTGTTAATCCTTTCCTTGAATTGATACATACTTGGTAAGTCCTCTATCTGTATCTTGCAATGTCCGTACTTTTCAACATCCGCCGAGCCAAATGCCAGGCAAGGGTCGGCAATTAATGCCTCTACGAGCTCGGCTGACAGAATACGAATTCTCCCGCTGTCGTAGGACCTACTGAGTAGTAGTCGTACTACTGTACGTAGTGCATGGTGGAGGCGCTCTTATCTGAAATGTTCCACCCCATGAAGCCATGTTTCACGAGTGGATAACAAGGATGATTTGAGTATCGGAAATATAGCGCTACACCTGTCGCCATCTCTTGAAACAGAGGCGAAATGCTATGCGTGGAAACTTTGCTTAGCTATCCGGGCACCTGACGATCTTCGAGAATTCTAATAATATCTGCAAGGATGATCGGCATGTTGTGCATCACTCACTTTGCCATGGAGTGTAGTAGATTCAATTATTATACATGTATATATCAATACGCATGGACTGCACGGTACATATCAGCTTGCGCTTTACTTTTTCCACGCCCTCATGGATTTTTGACTGTATTTGACTGCGGCACGGGGTATGAATTACAAACTACTACTTCAGGTTTCCTCAGCTGCCGTACTTTTACTCCATAGTCCTTGAAAAGGCCAGCCTCGCACGTTGCAACCGGGTTTAGTGAGTTGTAATGACCAATCAGGCATAGATATTAGATGAAGGGGAGTGGATCTATTTGTCGGACGACAAAGCAACAGTCAAGTCTCATAGGTTGATACGTCGTAAACTAGGCACATTTTGGTGCCAGGTGGGCTTACTTACCGTGCCTCTAAACCCAAAAACGTAAGAAATCAAAGCTTTCCTGTGAAACAGAGCGCTGAGAGCGGCCAGCCGGGATCCAGAGCATTTCCTTAGATGACTAAATATACATTAAGCTTCTTCGCCCCACACGGTGTTGATAAAAGACTAAAAGTGGAGGAAAAGTGTAACCTCAGTCTCCCACTGCACGACATGCCCGTTTGAGCAGGGATACTAGGATAGATTCTTCCGGCTGAGATAGCACATGTTGCGATTAGCCCATTCCCATAAGCTGCAGATCTGCTCGTGGCTTGGCCCCCATCCTTCAAATGCCAGGATACACACCCCGTACCTCGTACCGTAACTTTGGTAATCACGGCCAGTATCCCAGGTATTTGGGGGCCAAAGTGTGGCATTCTCAACTTGTTTGTCAAGAGAGACATGGATGCACACAAGCAAACCACCATAAGACAGGCCAGGGCCAATCCTTGAATAGGTTAGGATAGCTCGGTCTTTACTGCACAGTCCATAAAGTACGGAGTTCACTTATCAGATTCCTTTTCTTCAGCCCAAGGTGGCTAGAATTTCGAGGTATTTGCCCCAAATCAGATTGCTCATTCGTTCCTGACCTCTCAACCAGCCAATAGTCTGGCGCATTGATCTTCCGGTGGTCTTGGTACCTTGTAGAACCCGCTGTATGCCATTGAACCAAACAGCGGGAATTCGTTGGTGTGGATAACAGAGATGACCACTGTCAGTACATGGCGTCCCTAGGGTGAGTTAGTTAGGACACTAATACTTTTTTACAAACGTCACTGTGAACTTTCAAAAGGCTATCTTTTCTTCTTTTCCTCAATTGTACGGAGTACGTAGTGATAAACTACATCTCAGCACGGCGTAGTTAGAATTGACTACATGCATGTCAGCTGTACACCAAATGAGCTGAGATCTTCACAGCCGACGGCTTGATTTGAAAGTATCTAGGAAAAAGTGGCAGAACGAATCCCCATATCCTCACGATCAGCAGCCGTGCCGCAAACCGAACTATCGGTAATACCTACTACGACTACCAACGCTCTGCAACTGTCTGATTAAAAAAATATCAGTATCGATCATCCACACAGTATTTCTGTTACACTCCGGTACTCGACGCCCATTCTTTCACTGCTTACTCGCAACTCAACTTACGATTTAAATTTGACCACTGTGCGATTGATTCAACTTCATCATCTGAACCTTATCACCTTCGACCTTTTCAATCTTCGGCTATTATTTTTCGACAATATCTTTACGGCACGTTTAATATTACCTTCGACGGCCTAATCATACCACAACCAAAATCATGTCGGCACAAGTTGGTATTAAGCCTGCTCCGGCAGGTCAGACAGTCAACTTCGTTGATCCGCCAACTCAGACCGCTGCGAATATCGCGATGTACACAATTATGTTGGTCGTGTGCGCTATATGCTTAGCAGTTCGCATGTACACACGAACAACGATTAACCGTTCGTTTGGATTTGACGATGGTAAGCTCCTCATATCACATATCCAGCAATTGTCATGACCACATCAGAATTCGCTAACTCTTTGTCCGCGGTCAACAGCCTTTTGTATTG
Source organism: Talaromyces sp. PL2406 (assembly GCA_023626215.1). Classification (NCBI taxonomy): domain Eukaryota; kingdom Fungi; phylum Ascomycota; class Eurotiomycetes; order Eurotiales; family Trichocomaceae; genus Talaromyces; species Talaromyces sp. PL2406. The sequence goes on along the minus strand of JAMAGL010000005.1, from coordinate 1,165,965 downwards.
CTGGATTTGTAAGTCCTACGTCTGATGCAATTGACGAAGGAATGAGATTAAGGATTGTGATACTAACTCCATCGATCATAACTAGGCCTTTCTCGTGACGTATTCTGGACTTATGCTGGATTGTATGTGTCTTTATCCACTGAATAAAACCCGAGCGTCGCAACTAACATAGAATCTCAATACAGGCGGCAATTACTACGCAGGACGCCATATTTGGGACATTACTCTTCCTATGCTAACCCATGGTTCGAAGGTAATATATTATAACATCTCAGGAAACAAGAACGCACATGGCTAACACATACTCAATAGCTCGAGGTGTGGGCTGAATGGTGCTACCTCGTGGTCTCCGGCACAGTGAAACTATCCTATCTGCTCCTCTATATCCGTATTTTCGGTCCATTCCAGCGAGTCACTCCAGTCATGTGGACCGGTGTGGTGTTTGTTTCATTAATCTATGTCGTCCTGCTGATGATGTCGATTCTCGATTGTCAACCTATTCATCGACACTGGGACAAGACCGTGAACGGACAATGCTTACCTGCAATGGTCCTCGCATATTCGTCTGGAGCATTCAACGTTGCCACAGATTTTTTTGTACTCGTTGTTCCAATGCCAACTGTTTGGTCTATGAATTTGACCACGGTGAAAAAGTTGCGAGTGTCTGCTGTTTTTGGCTTGGGTATTATGTGAGTTATTATTCCATTCATCAAAGGATTTTACCTTCAATTCGAAGAGGTTGTGCAATCAAACTAATGACTATTATAGTGTGGTTTCCCTGAGCATTACTCGTCTTGCCAAGACTCCACTTGTTTTCAAATCCACAGATCCTTCATGGGATTTGTCTAGTTTTGCTATTTACTCGTAAGTCTGCTAAATATCAGGAAGAGCATATACATCCTACTAACACGGCATGATAGCTTCCTCGAACTCAGCTTCGGTTTTATCTGTTGCTGTCTCCTTACTTTCCCATCCTTCCTTGAGCACCACGGCACAACCGTGATGAGTTGGCTGAGATCTCGTACCAACTCCTCCCGAGGATCAAGCTCAAAAGGCACATCGTCTTCTCCTCACTCTGAAAAAAGAAGGCAGAGTCCCAAGACCGACGAAAACGACAAAAATTCTTTCAATTCATTCAATAGTGCCGACGCTCGTCTTACCTTCGCCACAACACCTGCAGGGCTGGTCCAAAGTGCTGATTTAGAGTCAGGCGAATTGCGTGGTCTCTCGAGTTCGAGATCGAGATTATAGCATGTTGATCTTTGAGTTTTGCTGTTACCTATTCTTTGTATTTTGACGTCGCTCTATTTATGAACCTCACGGATAACAGAATTGGTGTTTTTGATGGGCGAAGTTTTGTCTGCATCACGGGAAGACTTCCAAGGTTGTTTTGCATATTTATGAGTGTGACTTGGTGCTGTCACTTGTATATACAATGATAAAACATACACCAAATAAATAATGATTTATGTCGAGTAACTAGTATGTAGCCATTGGTTCGGCTACGTCCCGATTCGCAAAGCGCAAGATTCGTAAGCCATGAATGTAACACGAAGGATTGTTTGCCCTTCAGTCTGGGATTTAGGTGTTTAAAGTAGACAGTGAAGATGTCAATGAGTCATTGGGATCTCACACGTAATCGCAAAATTCAGATATACCACTTTGGAGAGACACACTCCAACCTTGAAGTATACGGTTCTCCTGCCTAGTACTTCCAAGCCATCTATCCTACAGTCAAACAACAGGTTTCGTCTCAGCTTCACAAATCTGCAGAATACTATCTATGTCTTTCCTTAGCGTTCTGGCTATTCCACATTCTATAGCAACGCCGAGATTGGGAAGCACTGACTGGGCAACCTTGATGCGCTTTCCCGTTCCCTCCTCGTCATTGGCGTGCACTAAACCAAGATATACTTTTGTGCTGGCGAGAATATTCAGGTTCTTTAGCGGCACGAAGAACCTAAAATCGTCTCTATCCTTAGGCACAGGCATATGAATCCATGACATCGGATGTCTGATTTGTTCAATGATCCTGTTTGCAATATCGACCAACAGGGTCATACCCTCCATTTCGAAGCTGAGGTCCCATTGCAACGAGAGATCCTCCGCGGGGATGTTTTTAACGATAATCTCGAGCGATTCAAGAAGTCTCTCCTCATACAGTGGCTCCATTTGGCGATGGAACTCAGGTCTCGTGTGGCCGTGCACGGGGTTGAGTGGGGTGGGCAGCGAGACCTGAAAGCGTACGCCGTGCGGGATGAGGCTTGCTCTCGTGCTCTCGTAAAAGTTGCATAGGACATCAGCGCGCCATTATCGTAAAGAGTTGGCAGGATCGACTCTTGGGTGAAGACCCCTGAACGGCCGGCGGGCAGATCGACTCCTCCGAGAAATTTACGGAGACTCTCTTTCGGAAACCGGTCAAACCACCAAGTAATGTAACCGCCTCGAGCTTCAGTTCCGCCATCTGGGATAGATTTATAACGATCTGGCATAGGAGCAGCTGTTCTCTTGAAGACCTCCGCAGGAGAGGAGAGTGGAATGCCACCGACGAGCAGGACACCACCGTCAGCGATGTTGAATGTATTGTTTTGTCTATGTTGAGGGGGAAATTGAGCGGGGTTCAAAGCTATGAATAAAAGAATCAAAGGGAAAGGGGAAAGAAATCAAATGGTCATGGGAGAAGTCTAGATATAAAAGGTGTTTTGGGTAGGACAAGATACAACAAAGGAAAGATATCGATGTACTGTGCTGTAATCTCCTACCTGTATCATTGCAGCAGTCGTTTTTTTATGCAGCCCCGCGCCTGTCTTCGTGGCATCCTATGAATTCATTTCGTGTTCCAGTTCGTAGACTCGATAGCCGATGGAGTTAGCAATGTAGTACTAGTTCGTCTACGTCTTTGTTTGGCCTATGACTTTGATATGGTTGATACGAACTCGATCTCGCGATATTCCTCGATAGCGCCCTGAGCTTGGTGACTGACTATGCCATCCTAGCTGTCCATATAGATGCACTCTTTTGCAACTATGTATACATGATCTAGTGATGATGGATGAAAATAAGGGACGGGCCGAGCGGGTATCCATGTCGGGAAGGCCCACGTACTCATGAACCTGAGGGAAAAGCGACCAATCGGAGTCCTCCGCAAAAGTTTGCCGATTCAACCCCGCAGCTGTTTTGATACTGCTCTTTCTGTCCATCTTGAGTATGGACTGATCAATTCTTAGAGATATTGAATCCCAAAAACTTCATACTCAGTGCTTGCACTCTTTACTATATTGTCTACGGACAGCCTTGGGGAAGAGCAGGTGTGACAAATCAGCTCATAGCGGGGAAGGACAATCAAACAAACATGCCCCGCCGAAAAGCACTCATCATCGGGATCAACTACTATGGCTCGGAACACGCATTAAAAGGCTGCATCAATGATGCATACAATATCCGCCAATTTCTCGTCGAAGAACGCGGTTTCTCATCCGATCAGCGCGATATGGTCATGCTGACAGACGAGCCCAAACATGAAGGAACGCCTTTCTATCCTACCGGCCAAAATCTGGTTTCTGCGTTCAAATGGCTCGTATCATACAACAATCCTGGAGACTCAGTATGGCTGTCGTACTCGGGTCACGGTGGTACGTACTGATCCGAGGGAGACTGCGTTGCACTGGGATTGGCTGATGGTGGTAAACAGGCCAGGTAGCGGACGACTATGGAGACAGAGAGTCAGGGTATGAAGACCCTTTCCAGATGTTTAGTGAAAAATGACTCCAAGCTAATCTATAAAGATTCAACGATACGATCTGCCCGGTCGATTTTGAGACAAACGGGCAAATCACCAGCAGTACAGTAAGTTACTCACGCGTGCGCAAGATGGGGATGCAAAGCGGCAGGCGATGACGCCCATGTCCCTAAGCTACGGAAAGTAAGATTATACTCATCCAGTATACAGCTACATCAACTTATCATCTCTCCAATGAACCCATATGCACGACTAACAATTCTTTTCGATTGTTGCCACTCCGGCTCTGCCGTTGAGCTCCCTTACACATATCGTCCTGATGCAGATGGTAATATCAACATGGTCAACAATCTCAAAGAGGGCGTAAATCTTGCTATGCAGGCGTCCAGCCTACTCCAAGGCGGATTTAGTATGGACAGACTCGACGATGCGCGTTCGTTTGTAGCCGAAGCCGCGACATTTTTCCACAGTTTGCATCATCAACCAGAGGCAGATGAACAGGGCCTTATCGATGAAGGCTTTCACGAAGGTTGGCGCAATGAGGCTAAAGATGCTTGGATGTTCAGCGGTTGTGCGGACGATCAGACTTCTGCAGATACAAGTATACGAGGCCGTGCAACGGGCGCCATGTCTTGGGCTTTTATGAATGTGATGAGGGAAAATTCGCAACAGTCCTATCTTGATGTAAGTCAACAGTCTGTTTCAGATCTGTGATCGTGGTGCTTATACTTACGTTGTTTCTATAGGTTCTAGCAAACACAAGATATCTCATTCAACAGCACTATTCGCAAATCCCGCAACTATCAGTTGGTGGAGAATACGACTTGAATCAGCCAGTTTCGGTTAGTCCAGTTTCTTGACATACAAATCTCAAGAATTTCAGTAACCTAATAATATCTGACGATCTTTAGTTCTGAGACCCTAGGGTTACGCTACGCAACCAATAGCAAAACATCCATGGCGCCATCTGTTCCTACCACGCAGGATTATGGTTTGGAGGCTTTGCGTTGAGGATCAAGGGATACTTACTAGCATCTGTGTCCGACTATCTTGGATGGACCCTCTAGAGAAGCTTCAGCAAGGTCACAAGGCACACAGCTGATGAATGCACAGAATGTAATTAATGGCTCAAATACTACGTACCTATCAAGACTCAAATAGATACATACGCATGTTCTCCATACTGTAAAGTCTAAGAATGGCTTTGGATCTCGTTCCAATGAGCCGTCTTTGTTGCCCACATGCTGGTATGTACTTCTTGAAGCTAAGTTTCCATGAGGACCAGGGCACTTGAATTCATAGGGTTCTATTTATGGATAATTACGATACTAGTAAAGTGTAGAATCCACAGGACTTTGTAGAAGCTATAAACTCATAGGATTTTGCGGAATTTGGAAGTCAGCATTAATCGGTGGAAGTTCCCCGCTGTCATTTATCCAAGCAGTACTAACCTTCTCTCAGCTCTGCAATGTAAGGCAATTGGCCGTGGTTCAAATTCCCTCTCCAGGGTAGAGTGTGATCATAACAAAGATCATATAGCTTGGCGAATATGGTATGACGTAAATGCAGATAAGTAGGTACTGCTACCCTGCTACGTTCCTACGGTCTCCGCTGTTCGCCGTGGACAGATCTCCTGGAAGCAACCTTTTACCCCATTCGGCATTGATACCTCCAGAAAATATTGACCAGTAAACAGATAGGCATCTAAGGAGGTGTTGTCGACTTTGTTCACGTTTGAGCCGCCTGGTCCCACCGAGTTTCACGTTATTCAACTACTAGTGAAGTTGTTGGTCTGGTAGACGGCTTAGTTAAAATATGGTGCAATCAGCGCCTAAGACGATACCCTCGTGTTAAGCCCAAGGAGTGATCTAGGAACTCAAGGCTCTGCTGAAAGGAAATCGAGATTGCGAATTGAAGGATATCTTCGCGATGACAATTGACTCCGCACTTAGATCCATTAATGTAATGTTACACCCCAGCCTTGTAACATGGAACAAATGTATTTCACACTGCCAATGATGCTTTTCGTGGCTTCTCAAAGCTTCCAAGGTTGCTACCCACCACTCCAACTGGCTGTACGTTTCGAATATTGATGAATTATGCAGACCATCCTATCATTTCGATCATTAATTTTGCCAGCTCACTGAAAAAACTTGTAGATGTTCTGATCTACTAGGCCCATGTTTTTAAATAGTATGTGATATCGTGGATCAGTCAAGAAAAAGTTTGTTTCGCACGAGTCAGTCAAGAACCAAAGATTAGGGTTTGGCCAGCAACGTGTATTCGTACCCATCCAGAACCTGGTGAAGATCGACACCCATGGTAAGGGAGTAGAACTTAATAGACAGACTAATAATGGTTCTCCTTGATCTCATTAAGTTATAACTTATAACTATGTACGTATATGTATTTGAATGGTAAAGAACTTAATGGATCGCTACTTCGCTTTATATATCCATAGCCAGAGTCTCCAGAGTCCAGACTCCATACCTTTGGACTTTAATTTAATTTGTAGCTTCTAAATCTAGGCCCATCATGTAAAGCCAATTGCAAAATACGACATCGTCTTACTATTTCTAGCCGCTCTCGCTCGGAATTTCCGTGTGGATAAAAACTTAAAGTGAAGAGAAGTCTCTGGGCTTTGACTCTACCCGGAAGGATGAGACGGCCCCTTTTTGGCCCCCTTTTGCGTTCGCAACTTTTGCATTAAATCTCTTGCCTTAAATCTACATTCTAAGTCTGGATATCCAATAGTACGCAATGCTCGTACTTGAGTAGAGTAAGTTAACGTATGTATGGCATTAAGAGCTGTTGGCTGATAATGGTTCGTATGGCTTACCACGTGGACGAATTTGGCCAGCATTTGGAGAGTCACTAAATTTATGAATCCCAAGTTTGAGCTGCATTCCCGACCACTGAGCACTGGCAGTGAGCATTGAGCAAGATGTGGAAGAACAAGGTTCACCAGCTTTATTCTATTGGTTGCTATGACTCCTATGAGTGCTATGACTGCTATCATTGAAATGTGTCTGATACGATAACTACTACGTGCAGAAACACGTGCTAAGTCCATTTTGTTATTAATTAACCTTGATCGTGTACATTTACGTAGTACGGTAGTAGATTACTCCGCAATTTATTATATAGATCATCAAGATAGCTGGCAAACTCGCCTTTGCTGGCTATCAAGAATCCCCACTGTTTACCGTAGATGCAAGGTCCTCAATCTCATGGCGGCGATCATGTACTCAACCTCCGATATTTGATATTGAGGGCACCGCTGCTCTGTCCATATCCTGTCTGGCCCCAAGCTAAAGCAAATTCATACATAATATCTAGCGCTCCGACGCACTTGCTTCCCACTTGCATTTCCTTTCTTTCCTTTTTAGTTTGCCTTCCATGCCCACGCCAAACCCCGCTCACTAGATAGCGTTTGGCTTTTATCCTGTTTCGTATCCCTGCCGCTTCACTTCAACTTCAGAGACCGAGTGCATTAGGCTGCTACTCGACCAAGCAATAGTCTTTCTCTTAGGCGGAAAAATCCGCATCATGATTTCACACTAAACCTGCGCTATTAGTGTTAGTACGTAAGTGCATAAAGCTTCTCGTGTTATTCTAGAAGACGAATCCGGCCCACACTGGCGGATTGAGCGAGAGTAAAGAGCTAACGGCGGCCTGCCTTGAGGCCACGATGAAGGACGGAGTCCGTACGTCAAAATTAGTACTGCAGTTTTCTGCACCATGTCACGACTAGAGAATAAGATAATTGCCTATCATGCCGGGTTGACTCAATCATGCTGGACGAATCGTATCAACGTAACGTACATTTAAACTGTCTGCCACGTACTCTGCAAATGTCTATCATGAAGTCATTTTCCATACTTGTCAAGAGGAACAGGAGACAGATGCTGGGTCTCTCACTATCAGCCACCATGTCTGAGTCTTTCACGCTACGATTTGGTGGCGTCTCAATAAATATCGTCCCGCTTCCCCGTAGCAAGGACGGAGTAGCATGAGGTGGTTCGTAGAGTTTAGAGCTAGCTCTGTGAATACCGGGCCTTAAAGTTTCCAGTCCCTTCTAGAGCCGCTTCTACGAGGCACGGTGTCATGTTTTGGATCCTGTAAAGAAATAGAAACCAAAGAAAGGTTATTTGTCAGAGATTAGCTTCCTGGAGAAACTTCAGCAACACTACTGGTAGGTGTTGAGCCGTATCTGGTTGGCGTGCGTCGTCTTGTCCCTTCTCTTCCTTCAGGAACATCAAATTCGACAATAGCGACTGTTATTAGCTAGATTTAATATCAACCAGGCCCCTCTGAATTTCTTGTCCTCAGATCTCAAAACTTAAGTCCCCTTCTTACTCCTACATTCTCCACTGCCCCCCTTATGTTTGAGAACTATTAACAAATTGTTATTACTACTACCCACCTTTATCTGAGCACCCCTGACAAGGGACACATTCAAGACAAGGGAAGAGGCGTCATGTTCACAGAAGGCCCAGTTCTACGAACAGCTTGCGATCGCTGCCACAAGCGCAAGCAGCGTTGTTTGCGATCTTCACCGGGAACCGAAGACGACTGTTGTCGTAGATGCAAAGAAGCTGGCGAGAAGTGTGTGTTTAGCCCACCTTGCCGCCTTGGGAGGCCTACCAATAAATTGAAGCAACAGCGACAAGACCGGGGCGACGATTATTGTTGTCAGGAAATCAAGGTCACAAGTAGCAGCCATACTACACGTACACCATCACAGCTACATCTATTGAGAAGCCAATCTTTGGAATGCAGCAAGAAAAAGAGTCGCCCTCAAACTTCGCATGCTAAATCACGACATCATAATCGGCAGCCTGGAAAACCTGGGCGACCTCGGACGAGCCAACCTTCATCATCTACACCACCAGTTGCCTCACCATGCTCAATAGCTTCTGCTCCTGATGTTTTGGATGAGATCATCTCACCTACAGCCTCAGTCACATCTTCGGCACCTTCATTGAATGTATTCACAGACTACCTGAGAGATTCAACAATGTCTCTACAACAAGTTCAATCTGCACCAACCCCGTACCGAACGCAACAGCCACATTACACTTCTCCGGCCAGTGTGCCACACGAATTGTATCTTCCGGTTTCTGACCGTCATTCCATATCCACACAGACGGCCAAGTTGGGCTCGACGTGCAGCTTGTGGAACGTTCCCCAAGAGATTCCCTACAGAGCGCACGATGAGTACCCTGCCGGAAACATGCTTTCGCATTACAATGATGCTCTATCACATATGTCACCTGCACATTCTGGTTTATTACAGGAATCGCATGAAACTATCAGTTCAAGACAACAAGGACACATGATGGATCAGGCCCCGCCTACAAGCAACGATAGATCTATGTCCATGTCACACAATCAGCAATTTGGACGCGGAAACCTACCTCACCCTTTGACTCCACCACCATTTTCCCCGGCTGGCCACGTCGAGTGTATCGAGGATTTTACAAGCGGCCCTAAACACCCCGGTTCCCTGTACTCGGAAGTAGAAGCGTATCATGCCGGAAATACTTGGTTCAACGAGGCTGCTGAACAGTATTATGCCGTCTACGGCAAACTAACGGAGTATCCAATGATTACACCTGCTACTTTGACACAGAACTATCAGTTGCAGCTACAATTGACGTCGACTGGAAACGCGGATGTCATGCCCGGCGCTTGGCCGAGAATACCGATGTATTGTTAGGAACGAAATGTATGAACAACTCTTGTACCCTAATTTTGCTTGATACTACTAAGATGATGATTATAACCAAACAGATGTAACAACGGTGAAAGAGTTTCCGGGTCGGTTCTGACATATAACAGCTGATGAATAATAATGGCATTGCTTCAATCGTGATGAATATTTGAAGAATAGCCAGCTGCTGTACTTAGCCACAAATAAGTAATAGCTCAGGAGCTTGGAAGAAGCCATGTGTCTCAGGGACTCCGCAAGCTCGAAAATCAGCTTCAACTTGCTGAAAGCAGTAATTTTGCCCTAGTGTGTCCTCCGGGCAACTGGCGATTCGCAAATAGTCAGAGACCGGCTCTTTAAATCCTCCACTAAAGATGCAAGTCCCTAAAAGTGACATGTACCGATGCTTAATGTTCAGTGGCAGGCACATGTAAGTAGAATTCAGCATAATATACTCTAAAACTTTTCCAATTAGCTACGAGGCATCCACTTATGGCTTTTACTGTGCTCGTGACTAGTCCGTATAATAGCAACGTTGAGGTATTATTATCATAGCATTTTGTATACTTGTAGAAACTAAAACTATATCTACTATCTAAGTTACCTGAGTAAGCAAACAGCCTCCATAACATAGATTTTGACCACCTGATATGCCGGTTAAGGCAGAACTTTTAGTTACAGGTAGTGAAGTCAACGAGTCCAGTATCAGGAACAGTCTCCTGAGGCAGGCAGAACGGAACATGCTCACCCTTCAAGTCCTTGAAAACACGCGAGTACTCAGCCTGTGAAGAAAATTGTCAGTTTGATTTCGCTTAGCAATTAGATACAAGTTGGGTTAATATCATACCTCGATTCTCTCAACAAATGTGTTGTAGATATTCTCAGCCTTCATTTTCTGACTCACCAGACCGGAAACACCACCAAGAATAGCATTAACAGTGCTGACCTTGCTGTCCCAGGTAAGGAGAGCAGAGACCCCGGTTCCATCACGACGGGTAGATTCGGTGCTTCCGTAAATGTCTGACCGGTAGGATTAGAAACTGCATAATTGAATTGGGTTTTGCAGGCAGATAAACGAGGCAATACTGACTTTGCATCTTCTTAGCAATGGCCATGTTTCTCCACCAAGCCATTCCAACACCCTTATCAAATAATACGGTAGGGAAGACACTGTAAGGAGTAATCACGTCGAGTTCCTGAACTGTCTGGTTTGCGATGGAAGGAATGCCAGCATTGGAAATGTATCCGACCACATCGCCAGTGGCTGGATCAGTGACGTTGTTGATGGAAGCAAACATGCCAGGGACTTGGGTCACAACCGAGTTGCAAGTGCGAACACGCTCAGCATTTTGGAAAACGCGGCTTTGGATTGTCATGTCAGTTCTTGCTACAGACTGAAGTGAGGTAGACGTGTAATTCTAACTCACCGAATGATGTCGATATCATAGTAGGGCATCTCCAACACCTTCCAGGTCTCATGACTGGAGAACCAATATCCTATGTAACACAGAATTAATATTAGACCCTTTACTTTTCCAATTGGGAGATGAATAAGGATCACCTTTCTGGACGGTGATCGGTCCAACATTGCCAATGTGGTAGTCCACGCTCACCAACTGGGGTCTCTTATATTCCCAAAGGGCTTCAATATCGGCATCAGACAGACCGCCGAAAAACTGGAGCCACCAAGTAAAGAGCTCTCCCTCATATGGATCATTGAGGTAGCTGGTACCTTCGCAGACATAAGTCTGCTCGGGGTGGTAAACAGGAAGCGACTGATTCTTTATGTCGGTGACAGCACAAACTTTGCCCTCGCCTTGGTAGAAAATCTATTAGGAACAGACATGGAAATTAGCAAAGATTCAAATGTGAATGGGGTTCTCAAATAATTGCATACGTGAGCTGCAGTGGTCTTAGTATAGTCCATCCAACTCTGCCACTTCTTGGCGAGATCCATGTAGGACTTGTTTGATGTGTTCTCAGCAGCCTGAATGAACGCGTAGACAGCCCACAAAAGCTCACTGTAAAGTTATATCCACATCAGCTGCAATGCCTTGCAGAAAATAGGAGTAATTATACATGACTTACCCGTTGTCAAGGCCTGGCACACGGTTATTCCAGTCCCAGGTAGGAGTTAGATCCTGAGAGCTGGACGTAAACCAAGGCAAAAATCCTCCGAAACCAGGGTATGTTTCGTTAAATCTCAAGTAAGTCTGCAGTTTGGTATCCATGATAGATGCCGCAATTCCGGGGGCTGCAGACGGGTTGTCGGGAGAGAGGAAACGAGCAGCATCTGCAGAGCCCGCAATAGCATGAGCATAAAGCATCACTTGAAGTGACTTTTTATGAAGAATGAGAATAAGCAAGTCGTTTGTAACGTTTCAATATGACAAACATAAACTTACTTCTTTGCTCGCAGCGCTGAATGGATGCTTGATGGTTCTCTCGCCAGTGACCCAGTCAATATTGGTACCGTCATAAGACATACCATTGCCAGAGTTGTAAGAGATGTTGTTCTGATGGAACTTGCCCTCCCAGAACAAAACATCATTGATGAATTTGGAAGGATTTTGCAGAACCTGCTTCTGGGTATATTGCTGAGCAAATCGACAAGAGGGTTCTGAAGACGCCGGCAAGGCCGTAGCAAGAGTGGCACAAGCAAGGCCCAATGATGTCTGAGTCAAACGCATGATTGGGAAAAATGAAAGTTAAAGATTGACAAAAGAGAGTACAGCACAAATCAAGTTGTGTCTGATGTAATGAGGTTGAATCAACCGGGGAGGCAGTTCAGATTTATATTCCAGCTATATGGCCGAGGTCAATGATATTCGTTATGGGAAAATTACGTGCATTCAAAATCCCCATACAGTAAATTCACACAAAAATAATAATATGGGGAAGTATACCTCCTCTCCGCATGATCTTCAAAATCAATCTAAGAAGAATCTCCGCTAGCTCTCATTTCTCGGGGAAATTGACGAACAGTCTGAAAATTCGCCGCGGTAAATAGCCCGTGCCGAAGAATGATTGTAGGAAAACGGAGAAATAGCGAAATGCTATCGAAGATTTCATTCTAAGATCGTGCCTAGTCGATTTTATTCTAATTACCCTAACTTCCTGGGGAGGTCTAAGTTCCTTGTTGTAATATAGATGACCTACGCTTAATCGCGGTGATTCACTGTTTTAACAGCGGCGATTTAGCCGTACCATGTTACTGATATTTCATTCAACTTGAAAAGCCTATATTATAAAGACCCACGCAAGGTATCTGAAGCCTTCGAGTCTAGCCGTGTCAAGATATCAAGGAGTACCGACAGGTCAGCTTGTGCGCGTGCTGATAGAGGTGATGTCTCATGTTGGTCGATGATTTCCAAAAGTCTGGCACCTATGAGACGGATTTTCTCAACCTTTTGCACGAAAAATTAGCAACCACAGCCATTTTCGAAAAACCATGGTTATTGTAGCTACTCACACAAGGTTCTCCATTGACTTGTAATGCCCAGAAAGGAGCTTCGCGCACAATGCTCAACATATTCCGAGCAATTTCTGTCTTTCTCAGAAGCAGCATTTCATTATCCCCCATAGGAAAATAGTTGATTTCCTCGAACTTTTGTGTTATAACCATTTTCAAACAGTGCAATGATATATGGAGGTTGGCTGCTTGAATGGTATACGTCCTCAACAGACTATTCATTTCATCCCTGTTAGAGCGGGCATGGGTTCTCAGTTGATCATCGTGAAGAAAAGGTGGAAGATCATCTAGAGAAGTCACAAAGAGCACGTAAAGATGATCCAACCGCAGTCTTTCCTCTGCTGTCAAAGAACCCATTGGAGATATCGCACTCTTTCGACTGTTAACTAGACGGGTTTCTAGTAACAAGTCTGCCGCTGTCTGCCAGAGACGCAAGTTCGCGTTGAAACCCGTCAGAAAGCTTTTGTGGGCGCTTAAATCATTTATACTCGTGTTTCTCGACGACGCCAGATGATTCTCATCCCCTTCAAACCCAGTAGGGTACCCTATGGTGATCCCAGCCTCGAAAGAAAATTTATGGATCGTAATCGGACGGCTGTTTAATATGGCCGCAGACTTATCTCCGACGAAAATAATCCAGAACACCCGCCTGCGGAATTCGGCTTCGAGGGAATCAAGTTTTTGAATGGATTCTTCATCATGCATCTGCAGCGCCTGGGCCAGCCGGGTCGCTTCGCCGAATATATGCCACGAGAATCTCGGCTTTCCGGCCGCATGCATACAATTCGAGTGAAAGTAGCGAATAACGACGGAATTTGCATTCGGGTGCTCGAGATCGGCCTCGAGATAAGTGAAAAGACAGTTACGTGAAGCTTCAAGAAAAAGTTCTGCGATTGTCTCCCCTTCTGGGAAAATTTCCTTCGGAAGAAGAAATGCAGTCTCCGCGCACACGGCAGTAATGAGCGTAAAAGTGGCATCTGGCCATAGTCCAGAATAGCTTAACAATTCATCGTATCTGCTGTCTCGGCTAGCTCCTCCGAAGTTCCTTGAATCGTGCTGAGCGATGAAAAACTCCAAGCCATGTCGTAGACTCGGTTCATGAACAAGCGGGGTAAGAGGGAATAGATAGTCAAAAAAAAGTTTGAAACAACGATTGATCAAATCCTCCAATACCACTGTCGGCTGGCGTACATCCAGCTCTCGGGCAAGAGCCCCCCATCGCTGTAAACTGGATATAGTACTTCCAGTTGACGCTGCATGGGAGAGCGGCGTTGCAACGGTTTGAACTGTAACTGGTGAGAGCGCAGACGTAACAATTTCAGATGCCCATAGACCGAGGTTATCTGATCTCGCGGCATACAAGCTCCGCGCTGAAGGGCGACGTCTCGAAGTTTCCTGCAGAGACGGTGTGAGGGGAACTGGACTCTGGAAAGAGTCACTTTGAGCTTCTGAAGCCAGCTGACGTCGTTTTCCCTTTGGGCCTCGTCGAGAAACGGGCAGTTTGAAGGTGCATTGCTCACCAGCTGAGCGGCAGTTGATACAGACTGGGGACGGATCTGAGCTATCACACTAGAGAAGCAAAGATGTTTTAGTACGTTGTGTCAGATCGTTTCCCAGTAGACTGGGATCGTGTACCTTTATTTTACGCCGTCGACATCGATCGCATGCCCGACTAGATGGGCGCGGAGTATCTTCATGAATAGCACCTGCCATGGCCCATCATCACATTGTTGGCGTTTTGAGTCAAGGGGAGCGGAGAATTGGTGTGGTATGGGGAATTGTTGAATAAAAAGACGGGGGATTGCGTGGGGCCCCAGCCTCTTTGGACCTAAATTTCCCCGACGGAGAAATACTGTGCTCCACGTTTAGTCGCGAAGAGAAATTAATCAACCAATAGAGACAAAAGCAAAGCGAATCTTCAGAATAAAATATAGTGCTAACTGCTCACTCACATTCCCCGAATTTATGGAGCAGCTGGTGACATTGCAACATTTTTCGTTCATTTCAAAGATCTAGAAGGCTACAGCTAGGTCCCTGTATCCATAGTATGTACTAGGTAGACTAGATACACAAGCAGTGCGGGGGCGCTTGGTGGCATTTGACTCTATAATATTGTAATTAGGTCCTCGGCTCTGTGTATTTCTCGAGAATCCCTTTCAGGAGCAATGCAGACTGTTTCGGTGTTCTTTCAAGGGTATCATAGTCAGTGAAAGTGGCACCAAACCGGACTCCGTATCCATCAGACCATTCTAAGAAGATGTCAGCCGTTGCTTGGGTCAGAATAGAGAGTCTTGGGATCATACCTAGATTATCCATCAATGACCAAGCAAAATATCCCTTGATGTCAGAGCCATCTTCGCTGCGCGCCAGCGCAACAGCCTCGATATGGTCTTCAAAATACCGAATTCGGTATGCATCGTTCACTGCCTCAGTTACAGTCATCTTCTCTTCTCCGGGACAGGGACAGCCATTCTCAGTGACGTAGATGGGTTTTCCGTATTTGCGGTAAACTCGAGTCAAATGCTTTCTAAATAGCTTTGGGGTCGACCGAAGCCAATGAACGCCAGATGGTTCACCGACTGACACGCCCTCATTGTTTTCTTGGAGTTCTTCTACATTGCCCAAATAATCATTCTTGGAAGGTGTCTCGTCGCGATGGCGTGCGAATTGGGATGTGTAATAATTCATTCCGTAGAAGTCTATATCGGCTTCGCGAAGCAGGGTAAATTCGGAGTCTGTGAACTTGGGTAGACGGCCACCCAACTGCTCCCTCATACACTTTGGATAGTCTTGTGCAAGGCTTTTTTTCATAGACGCGATAAGAATCAGCTTTTGAGTTGTATTAGCAGATAATTGAATATAATACGTACCACACCGGATTGGCAAACCACCCAATATGGAATTCCATTCGTCTCTCAGCAGCCTCTCGATCACGCTCGTCTTGGGCATCCCAAGGCTCGAAAAAGTCTCCATTCAAAGATATTCCAATTCTTCCATTCTGTGTTGATCGAAATTCTTTGTTATAAAGGGCGACCGCACGGGCGTGACTTAGGATGAGAGCCTTTCCGACGATCCAAGGCTCTGTCGCAGAGTTACCCTCAGAAGATTGAGGATTAATGCTGCTTCTGCCTGGGGCGTTTCCACCTGTTGAATATCCCTATAGAATGTCAGCTCCGACTTCCACTTAATAGGATAAGGAAGCCAAGAAGATAAAATGCTTACAAAAATTGAAATAATCCATGGCTCATTCAAGGTAATCCAATTCTTGACTCGATCTCCAAAGCGCTCATAGCAGATTCGGGCATATCGCTCAAAATCTAACTGTGACTCCTCCACATTCAGCCATCCGCCGTATCTGTCGTGAAGAGTTTGAGGCAGATCCCAGTGGTACAAAGTCACCCAAGGTACGATACCCCTGGAAAGCAGAGAGTCAATAAGCCGGTTATAGAACGCAATTCCCTGCTCGTTCAGGGCATCTCCTCTTCCACCGTCAGGAATAATTCGCGACCAAGCGATAGAAAAACGATATGCCTTGGCGCCGTATTTGGACAAAAGATCAAAATCTTCCTCGTAGCGATGGTAATGATCGCATGCAACATCACCACTTGCGCCCTTTGTTCTTGTTGGTTCCAAGTGACAGAAGGTATCCCAGATTGACTTTCCGCGACCATCTTCATTGACAGCTCCTTCGATCTGATAGGCTGCTGTCGCAAACCCCCATTCGAAGTCGCGAGGCAATGAAGCTGGGGCAGGAGTTGTAGAGCCCATTTTTCTGAGACTGTGATACGTTTCTTCACTGCAAGAGATGTTTTTCTTGCTGAGAAACAAAGTAAAGAAGTATGCGATTCGCAAAAAAAAATAAATAAACAAAGATTCTATCCCCCACACTCGACGAACGCAGAAGCTCCGAGCTCTCTTATAACGGTGAAAGCTCTGGTGGCTTCGTGGCGTTGTAGCAAAAGTGGATATTCAGTAGATCCCAGAAAGTTACTTCGTGCTTAACGGAGATTTATTCAACTAGGGCACGTATGGGTATTTTCCCGCATATTTCGCCGTCTGAATTTCCCCGTCCCCGCAAAATGTTTAAAATTTTAGTATTCCTGGAGTGCTCTAACCTGAGTGGTTTACTGGACTGATTTCCTCCCCACCCCCCCAGATTATGAGATTTCTCTCCGGCCTTTTACTCCACGTGCTGCAAGTTCCAGTTCCTGACAACTTGACAGGGGACTATTCTATATAAGGACCTGGATTGCCCGTGTTGGAAATGGCCCATGCAGTGAATTAACCCAGCTCCATCCAGCAGGTCCTTCCAAGGTTTCATCTGCCAATCTCTCGTGAAAATAAAAAATATCTATCCATCAAGACCATACCGATCTGCAAGCATGGCTCCTGCTGCTGCTCATGCAGTCGAGGGCATCATATCACCCCTCGATGTGGACTCTATTCCGCCATTTTGGCGTCGCAAGAATGGCATCCTGCTCTACTTCCTTCTCACATCCTCTTTACTTGCTAGTGCTGCGCTCGGTATTGACGGAGTAAGTCACAATTGCACCTCCCAATCTGATTGCTTTTTATCTGACAAAGATTCTTTCGACTAGTCTATGACAAACGGAATGCAGGTCTTGAACTCATGGCAAGATCGATTTGGGCATCCCGAAGGCAGCACGCTTGGATTCTTCGGAGCCTCCAACGCCATTGGCGGTGTTATTCCATTCATCTTCTTCAGCTGGATTGCCGATAAATGGGGTCGTCGTCTTCCGACTGCTCTAGGCTCTGTCGTTATCATTGCCGGAGTTCTGGTCGAGTTCTTCGCTACTTCGTTGAACATGTACATCGGCGGCAAGATTGTGCTGGGAATCGGCTCGTCTTTGATTCAGATGGGTGCCCCGGTCCTCGTCACTGAGCTGTCTCATCCAAAGGAGCGTGTGCAAGTCACGACCTTCTACAACACGTCCATCGTCTTGGGCTATGTCATCGGTGCCTGGGCAACCTTTGGCTGTTATCGTATCAACAGCCAGTGGTCGTGGAGACTTCCCACCCTCATCCAAATCATTCCCTCGGCTTACCAGTTCGGTCTCATCTGGTTCTGCCCTGAATCACCACGTTGGTTGATGTCCAAGGGCCGTGTCCAGGAAGCTCGTGATATTTTGGTCAAATATCACGGTGAATGCAATACCAACTCCGAGCTGGTGGAGGTCGAGTGCGCTGAGATCCAACAGGCAATCAGCAAGGAAGCCGAGAACAACATGACGTGGAAGGACTTTTTCTCGTCCCGGGCGAACTTGAAGCGTATCTTCCTCTGCTTTGCCACTGCAGTCTTCAGTCAGAGTTCCGGTAACTTGCTGGTATCCAATTACCTGACGCAAATCCTGAAGGATACAGGACTCAAGACCGAGTACGAAATCACCCTCGTCAACGGCATGGTCACGCTTTGGCAGTACATTGTGGCCGTCTTCGTTACGCTCATCATCGATCGCTTCCGTCGCCGTTTCTTCTTTCTCACCGGATCTGGCGGTGTTCTAGTCACCTTCATCGTCTGGACAGTCGCCGCCCAGCAGTACCTCGAGCACAACTCTCTGGCCGCAGGTAGATTAGTCATTGCATGCATCTTCATCTTCCAGGCCTTCTATACTTTCGCCTGGACAAACTTGATCGTCACCTACCCGCTCGAAGTCGTAACATTACAGATGCGCGCCAAAACATGGGCGTTCGTCCTTCTCACGATCCAGGTTTCTTCCATCTTTGGCAGTTACGTTAACCCCATTGGACTGAAGAATATCGGTTGGAAATTCTACATCTACTACGATATCTGGGTGTTGATCATTTTCCTCGTGGTGTACTTTTTCTATGTCGAGACGGCTGGTCCTACTTTGGAGGAATTGACGTATCTATTTGAGGGCGATGATACCAAGCTGGAGATGGTACAGAGGATTCAGGAAAAGAAGGAGCACGTTGCGTATGACGAGCACGTGGAATCGAAGACTGTATAAACTAATTATATAACTCGGTATATATACATCCATGGGTATCTATGGAAATTCTACCTAGGTATGCAGTGGATGTTATGAATATAGTGCGATTTCAATTTACTGGACCAGAAATAATTATATCTTTGATAGTATAGGCATTCGGCATCATCACTGTATCTTGAGTTTGGACATAGCTATGGTGTGTGATAACTCCAAACCTACTCTGTAGAGCGTCCTCAGTAGGTTCGACGTATTAAATGCAACACCATGAAACAGTGAATCAAGAGCAAAGTTGCTATACATTACAGGGCGCAATGTCCGAATTTTACCGTAAGAATGTCCTGGTCCATCAGTTGCCTGAATTTCGATAGGTAATCTGTGTATTGATCTTTCACCCAGATCTATAATTTCTATAAAAACTTTCTTGCCGAGAAATCATATCAGACTTTCTTTTTTTTTCTTGATCAGAAAACTTTTTGCGAAGACAGTGTAGTAGTCGCCTTTATTCGTCCGTGTCATCGAGCTCGGCACTGTTTATCTTACCCTCTGCTCTAGCGGGCAACCAACGTAAACTTCCTCTATAACTGATTGCCAAAACAACCAATACAAACCATGCCAAGTAACCCTTGAAGATCTGCTCTTTGACACCAGTGGCAAATAGACTGGAAAACAGAGCAGGTGCAACCGCACGAAGACCACTATTAAGTGTCAGACTGATTGCGTTCACGGTGCCCAGAGTCTCCGGAGAAGGTGAAATATCATTAATAGCAAGTTGGCAAGCAGCTATTCGAATAGGAGATCCAGCTGGTTAGCCTTCTATTTACTATTTCATGACATAGCGTTGAGCTACATATGGTTTGGGGAAAGACATACTGAAAGCCATCGCAACACCACTTCCTACCACCAGCAAAAGTGGCGCAAAAGTCCAGAATGCCGTATTTAGATTAAGTCGCAGTAGATAATTGGCAGCTGGAGTTGCAGCAAACCACACCGGCCACACTGAGGCACAAAGTCGTAGAACGCCGCCGGTTCCGATGCGCAATTGCAGCGGTGGGAAAGCGAAAAGAAGCCATATAGCTTGAGCAAGGCCACCGACTCCAATGAACATCCCGATCTGGAATTCACTGAAGCCGTAACCTCCCAATTCGACGCTGGTAAAATAAAAAATTGGCACGACTTGTTGCAGGGGTTGAATTAGTGGATTTCCTTGGCCATATACGAGGGAAATGATTTTGGGAGGATGGAAGTTCCGAAGAAAGGGGAAACTTACTGGCTGTGTATGCCAATGCGAGGAGCATAGTAAATGTATATACAAACAAGACTTGTGACACACCAGGTGCCTTCATGATCTCGGTTGTTGTCAATGTCTTAGGTGGCGATCCATTCGCGTCTCCTTTAGGTGTCTTTCTGAGTGTCTACCATGCAACCATGATTAGATTCCCTTGGCCCGTGTAGCATATAGCAAACAATAAGCAATATTACTAACCTCTTTAACAAACAGAGCAGATACTATGCACGCGGTTGCGCCAATAGCCCCGGTAGTAAAGGTTGCAAGGGCATAAGGATGATCCTTAAAAAATTGGATTCCGCCAAACACAGAAGGATACTTATCCGTAGGTCGAGAAAGGACAGAACCTATGTTGATCAATTGTTGGTTCTCCATTGCTACTTTGAAATCAACATACCGATGAAAGGACCCAGGAAAATGCCTAAGTTGTTCGAAAATGCGAAGTAGCTGAATGCTCGGGCTTGTGTCTTTGGTGTACTGTTCTCTGAAATCGATGCACGCACAGCACTTTTTGAATGTTAATTTGTGATACGAAGTAGATCTTATCAGGAAATTTTGATATGGCAAAATAAAAAAGACTTACACAATAGTGCCTGAAAACATTCCTGCAATAGATCGATACATGATCATCTCCCAAATGGTGCGACTGGTTCCAAACAATGCACATCCAGTGGACAACCCAGCCATAGAAATCACAAGAACTGGTTTTCTTCCAAATTTATCGGCAGCTCGACCCCAAGGAATCATGAGGAGCATCTGAACGAAAGAGAATATAGACTCCTGTAGCGTCGTCAGTCATCGGAAATGATGTTTTAGTGAAGGGGTACGTACGATAATACCACTATAAAAACCAACCTCAGACTCAGAAACCCCAGCTACATCTTCAATCATCTGACCGATGAATGGAAAAATGGAGAAGAAAGCGATTGGCTCCGCAATACGAGCAAAGCAGAGTAACATAATCTGAACTATGGGCAACTTCTCGGAGTCATTGGAATCGGGATACTGTTCATCAACCTCCCCATTTCCAATTCGGCCTGCCTCTAGGATACTTTCGGAAGTGATGAGGGGGGTTCTTTCGTCCACTGTTCCATTCTGAGAAGCTGCAGTTCTACCTCTGATAGTTGCCATTGTCCGCTTCTCCCGAAGGAATGCAAATTTGTAAAGATGCGGTATGAGATTTTGGGTAAGCAGAAAATACTCGCATTTACAGCATCGCGTATCCAAGGTAGGGTTATGACTGTACTGCCCGTCCTAGTTGTAGGTAATCACGGAATTGTATGTTCAAAGACCGGGAAAAAGTGTTCGCAACGTGTCTCTTCTGTAGTGACAAGTTTTCATGTAACGAGCGTAGTACCAGTTAAAGGATTTTGTAGACAAAGTGTTAAAAATCACATCTGGAGTCCAATATAAGGGAAATGTCGTTGAAAGTCGGGGTCGAAATTGGGAAATTAATCTTTTGATATATCGATCCACTACTCGTGGTCATCCAATCAAATTCCGTTCCGCCATTATTAAGCAAAAACACGAGATTTTCCTCTTTGATTGGCCAACGATCTCGTATAGCCCCACCCGTATAAATTGGGGTAAGATCTCGACCAACGTCTTCCAAACTACGTACCAACACCATTGATATATGGATTCAAGGAGAGACAGCTGCCGAGTAAGGAATAATTTTGACTAGAGCAAGGGGATATCCATGGTCGGAGTACCTGGGAAGTCGAAGGGATGCAAAACCTGTCGCAAGCGCAAGATAGCTGTACGTGAGAGACGTCCCTTTCTCCTCCTCATGCAAGTTACGTTCTGTCACTGATTACGAGACTTCTGTACCTGCATAAAGTGTGATCTACAGCGACCAGTATGTGCGAATTGTATCAAATCCAAAAGAACGTGCCTGGGATTTGATAAAGATGTTCGGTTTATCCCTGTTCAGGCAAGTCTGACAGACGAGAGGCTTGTGGTCACGAGCTCATTTGACACATTGCGTCAAGCTCCATCAGATACTCTTAAAGAATCTCAGCCCTTACAAAACACATCGAGTTCAGCAGATGGAAAAACTGCCTCTATTCTCACAAAGCGCCACCAATTCTTCCCATTTCCAGGTTCTGCTCTGCTTTGTGGATCAGCGAACCGCCAACAGTTATTAAGCGTTTTTGTTACCACATGCATTCCAACAGATTCAGGCGGTATAGCAGATACTTCTAAAGGTAGAGGTGGACCATGGATGCTACAACTACCCCAGCTTCTCATGCAAACACCTGCCCTACAAGCAGCCGTGTCAGCTATTGCTGCTTCGATTCTTGGCAGACAGCACGATGACCGAGACTTTGTCAATGAGAGTCTCAAGTTTTACACCAGCGGGCTTCGGGAGCTTCAAAGATCGCTGTGGAGTCCGGATGTTATGTACAATGACGAGATACTTGCTGTATGCTTATGTCTTGGTTTATACGAGGCTATGGAGTGTCCAGGAGATGCTCGACAGGCATACTATAATCACTGCAAAGCATGTATGAGGCTGGTTGAGGCTCGTGGTGCTGACCGGCATGTGTCGGGTGTGGCGCATGAGCTATTTCTAGGCATTCGGGCTCAAGGGGTAAGTCCAAATCCCGGGGAGGCAACTATTAGCCTATTAATCTAATTTAACTATACAGGCTTTGATTAGCATGGGTAATCATGTCCCTAGCTTCTTGTCAAGCCCTCTATGGATGACTACGCCGTGGAAGCTACGACCAAAACGCGCTATGGATCTGCTGGTGGACTGCTTGTGCGAAGCATCATCGATTTTTCAAGAAAACGATCGTGTACTGCGTCTGGGGCCAGTTGAAAAGCTTGAATCCTGGCTAGAAAGTCTCGCAAAGTGCTGGAAAATGGATTCTATGCTTCAAGAAGTCTACAAAGAATACGAAACAGACTTCCCACAACCCATGTATTGGTCGGTCTTGTCGAAAGAGCCCAACTCAGCCGATGACCCTGTTCGCGGAAAAGTGTTTCCTGTTGCCTACAGGTTCTGCAGCATGACAGTGGCTCGCTCGCTTATGCTGTATTGGGCAGTCTCCCTTCTCATATGGAATGGTTTGTCCCTTCTCTATATGGGAATAGCTAGTCTCGATTTCGACGCCAGAGATGCACATTGTTCCAATTTTCCCGACTGTCAAGCATTTCATGACAACATGTGCCATTGCAGATACTTACGGCTTCAGCCATCCGGCTCATACAGATACGACATATCTCATCTTCCTTTGCTGGGCCACAGGATAAACCCCAAAAATTTGATCAACGACGTTTGTCAGTCTATTGAATATTGTCTCGAATCTGAGATCGCTGTATGGGGGACATGGTCTGCCGGGACACCTCTGACGCTGGTGTATGAGACGGCCAAGTACTACCCAGGACTAGAAAGGGAAGTGCAATGGATGGAAGCAACACTCCGAAAGCTTCAGGGGCGTGGCTTACGGATTCTCAATTACACGACAACTTTGAATCAGCCCAGGGTTTATTCTTGAGCCAGTCTTCTCCGCCTCAGCCTCAAGAACAAAAGCCGTATTCGCATGTTGGATCCCGAAACGGTCTAGTGCGAAATCAACCTGCAGCGCCAAGACCGTCCGATCTTTTTTAAGTTAAGCTCAGGCTCCACTGCGGGCCTCGCCCAATCACACAGTGGCCCCCTATGCCCGATTAGGACGCAACATGCGAATTTGAAGGTCTTGGCATGAAAAAGGATACAAAAGTGTTCTCGAGAACAGATATATGAGGTAAATGCACAGAAGGCTTCTCAATGATGCTGCCTTGCGGCTATATAAAGTCACACTGGTCCCACGCTGGCCACATCTTCTCAATAGTCATCTTGCCCAGCTTTCATTCAGTGATTACATCGAATCAAAATGCTTAACGAACACTCAAAAGTCAGTATTGCCCAGATTACGTTTTATGGGCCAGCAGTGGTTGCTGCTACAGCTCTATTATTCTTCCGCCGTGCAATCAGAGCGCTTCCTCGATTCCCATGGGTTGTCCTTCTGATCTTCACTCTTGGTATACTTTTATATTCCTACATCGGGAACTTCAAACAGCTATACTAACTCCTGTGCCCTTTCCAATCAAGTTCGTCTGGCCGGAGGCATTGTTGTTATTCTCTATGAAAATCAGCCTTCAAGCAATGGGCTCCTGATCGCTACATTGATCCTATTAAATGTTGGCGTGTTTCCTTGCATTGCCGCCACGATTGGGTTGATTAATATCATGTAAGTCTTATTACCATACGCTATTATACTCTCGTCGGATCAATACCGCGATGTTCTCTGACGAGATGCAGCACATTCATTGATTTCCGCCAAAACAAAATCCTCGCAAAGACCATTGTCTGCTCTCGGTTACTCTTTCTTGCAGGTGTTGCTGTGCTTATTACGGGTGGTTCTCTCCAAGGCAGTGATAGTCCAGATGACCAGGAAACCGGTACGAAACTTGTGCGGATCGGTTACTGTATCGTGACGGCTTTTGTCGCCTGCCTCCTTTCGTTCCAGCTATTCTTCTGGTCAAGGCAGAGCAAGCTTAGCCATACAAGCTTCAAGGTGAGAATATATTATTCGAGAATTTTTGAGTTCAAATGCTGATAACATTTTGAAATCCAGGTACTCCGTAGCGCATCCGTGGCCATGCCGTTCTTTATCGTGCGTCTAACCTACGCCTTTCTTTCCATATACCGCCAAGATCAGACATGGAATTCGTTGACTGGACCGGTTGCGCCGTTTATTGTAATGGCATTGTTGATGGAGTATTGCGTTCTTCTCATTTATTTGTATACTGGATACAAGATCAGCTATCCCGAGGAACACACCACTGGTAGTGCTGGCCAGGCAATTGAGTTGAAGTCTTGAAGGAACTGAGTGCGGAAACTTAAGTAGTCATTTGCTTTGTTTGCCTTACTCTTCAGGCTACTAGGTTGTTGATGATGACTTGGTGAGAATTCTAGTCAGCCCGTTGTGACGCTGCTTTAGTTGTGTAATTTGACCTAAGTGAGGCAGACATACTCGCATGGAGATTTCATATATGATGTTCTATTAATATTAGAGTAGCAGGATAAATAGATGGTTACTATGCAAACACGCACTCAATATACTTTCGTCTTTCAAATAGAAAACGTCTTGCAGGCAGTTCTCGTCTGGGTCTATGTTTTGAATCTTTTTCGCTGCTGTATCGTATTGTAGCTCAGGACTGTAGATCCAGACGCTCTGCTTTGGTTTTTCTACCCCTGACACACACATTATCAGAAATAAAGGATCAATCACAACCTTCAGAAGGCCTTAACAGTTATGGTTAACATATATTTATTCTTGCTGTTGGAAATAATAAGCATCATCGAGTGGAAAGCCCTAATTCTAACCTAGCATCCGGCTAGCTCCACTCGGCACCATCGTCTGGTACGTCATTGGGAATTCATGCAGAAGGAACAACAGTGAACAACGATACTTACAGCTCGTTGTTTCGAAAATCTTTCTTGTTGGAACTGCAGTCTTTTGTCAAGGGGCACATTCCATACTACGTACCTGCGAATCGACCACAAATAATATCGCTACATTCTGATTCAAACTTCTTCTGTACAACAAACCTACCCCTCATTAGAGCCTAACAACATGCCTTCAGTTAACAATATCGCCTTTACTGCCCCAATAAACCCTCCGGGTGCAACCCCAGTCCTCAAAAAGGAACAAGTCTGGGCCGGACTGTTACTCAAGATTCGCTCCGCAGAAACCTTCATTCCAAACGCGATTGAGTCAACAACTGTCATATCCGAGAGCAAGGATACATCCACAGGCAACATCATCACTGTCCGCGAAGTCCTGTTCCGCGAAAACCAACGAAACGTCAAAGAAACAGTTACGGCATACCAAGACGCCAGAGTTGACTTTGTGCAACCGGATGGAAGTTTTATCGGAAATGTTATAAGTGAGGGCGCGGGTGGAGAGATGTATTTGACTTATGTTTTTGAATGGCATCACCCTGGAGTGTCGCAGGAGGAGCTTGATGCTTTCTATGCGAAGGAGAAAGGTATTGCTCGACACTCGGTTGAGGGAACGATCGATGTCATCAGGAAGCTGGTCAAGGAGGGGAAATTGTAGGGGCATCATTACATAGCGTGAATTGGTTTTGATAGAGCCCTCTGCGCTTAGTGATGGAAATGGATATCGGGATTCGTGGCCGTATTAACATGCATAGCTACCTTACGACTAATGCACTGTAATATCAACACACCAGACTTTCAATCCTCCTAGAAGTACTTACCGGTTCTAGCCATGATGATTCTCATCGGGTCGCCGAAAGAATGTGTGTCGCTGATGGGCATTAATCCATAAAACCATGGATTCCATCATATTTCCATGACCTAGGCGGATTCGAGATATTAGTGGCAAGAGGACAGTCTTGCATGCCTGGGCCTTGATCAACGGCATGTTTTAGAATTTAATACGGATTGATCCTGCATGTACTGGGATGACTTATATTTACAATACATGACATTCTACGAAGGAAGAGCTGTTATTATCAATATTAAATCAAATTTTTATGTCTATACGTCCTCTTTGGGATATAAATCTCCAGAGTGTAGAAGTTCTTCGTCCTTGACCATATTCTATCAAGTTCATACTCGCCAGGTACGGTGACTTTCTTGTCAAACTGAGCCGTAAGCCGAGCAACGGTGCTGTCACCCTTTCGCGCGGACTTTGCTTCTTCTAGCGAGACCATGGGTTCATGCCCTAGTGTAGCTTGAAGAACATCACTGTTCCACCCTGTCCGCTCGAACAGAATCCTCCATGGATTTTCCGCCGTGGATATCACCGCGCCTGCACCACGTACATTAGAGATGATCCTGCCGTTGAGCACCTCGAGCCGATCCGAGAACTGTGTTGCGCATTCCAGGTGAAAAGAGGAATGGCTTGGCTGAAGGGTACATGACAGGACGAGAAGGTCTCCGCGCTTGTCCGTCCCTAGGTTTGAGCTCAGTGAAGACCAGCTCTTGCGGCGGCAGCGCAGGTCGGTTTTCCGGTGGTCGTTGCTCAACACTTGCCCTCCAGTTCTTGAAATTTTTCCGCGTCGCCCTTGGTGACTTTAGTCTTTCGTAAAGGCGCGGGTAGTGTGCTTTATAGCAGGAATATGACGATGCTTGAATACCCTAAGTGTCAGCGGGCAGGTACCTCAAAATGGAAGATGAGATTTCGCATTATGAGCAAGTGAACTACCGACCTGAGACAGACTCCATGTACCAAGCATAATTGTTTCCCCTTCCATAGCTAAACTTGCTCTGGGTGGATACGTCGTGCCTGAACCTTCTTTCCACGTGCTTGAAGTACCGCACCCCCCAAGGGGTCAAGAAATCAATCTGCTTCACGGAGTATGAGGTCTCATTTTGAAAGTAGAAGCCAATATTCCAGGAACCTTGAGAGGAAAAGAGTGGGAAGGGCGTTCATGCCGCACTCATAAAGCAAATGCGCAAGGCTGAAAATTCATAATCAAGTGACAAGAAGAGTGGCGCACGGACATAGGTACCTATGTAGTGTTGAAATGCATCAATCAGGCTGTACTCTTGGCACGCTCTTGGAACTCTAGTCCCTGAATATCTCCGTGCCAATGAGTTGCTTACGGCCGCCGCCGCTGCTGGGACTCCTCGCGCTCTGGTGATAGGAGTCTTGCATGTGATATTTATGCAAATTACCCTCCATTTTCTAATTCTGTTAGGCTAGATGTTGTAGAACAAGCAACAAGTGGTGGCTTTCTAACGCCATTTTCCAGATGTCCTATATATGTAATGATGCTACTCATCTTCAAATATATATGCAAGTGCAATTCAACAAGTACCATACAGGAAGAGAAACTCAAACATTCATGAGGAGTTCCCAACAATCGGCAGAAACCTTGGGCCACAGTCTCGAGGCTAGAGCATCAGTTACTGATATCCGCAATCTGTCTTCATACAACTGCATAGAGACTTATAGTAAGTGTTTGTCGAAAAAGTCCACCGCTAGTTTGTATCCCCTTTCGACTTCCGCTTTTATACTTGGATCCGAAAGATCGCCACTAATACACAGACCAGAATCATTAACGTTTAGACTTTTCAAAATAAGAAAAAAAAAATAAAAAATAAAAATAAAAAATAAACTTACCGTCCACTCATCCACCCATGTATCTGACCTTCAAATCTCTCCATGAATTTATCGGACGTGGAAAGAGTATCGTAGAACTTCTGCATGGTAGGTAAATCTTCGTCCTTGGAAAGCAACAATGCCATTGGAACTGCAATGTTTGCTGCCTCTTCAGGATCTGCCCTTGAGGGAGACGTCTGAACGGCCACTGAAAAGATACTATCCGAGGATTTCTGGCATGCTATAGATGCCAGCTTGCCACCCCAGCAGAATCCAAATATACCAAGACTCTGAACATTGAGAAGAGGCGACTGCTGTTGTTTCAATCCCTCGGCAAATTTGAGCACCCGGGGAACAACAAGCTCAGGGGCGGCTTTTGTCTTGATGAAGTTTCCTAGTTTTGCTGCCTGTTCGTCTGTGACGGGGGGCACCCAGGCTTTGTCGGCCACAGTGCCATCGAACCAGTCCGGAACAAGAACTGCTACAGGGCCCTTTAATGAGCTTGACAGACTGGCAGCAACGATATCTGCGCCTCGTAGTGTTTGTGGTGAGTATCCGAAGATGTCGAAGACCCAGACAATTGCCCGAGTAGCATTCTTGTCGCCTGCCACATCTGTTTCATGACAATTAGTGTGATTGAATGACATATAACCAGTATCAGTATATCAAAAACTTACACACTTTCTCGCCGAGTATGTCAAGGTACTCTCCTTGGGCTTGGTAATCTGCAACGTTGGCAGGGACCGTGGTCTCACAGCATGCCTTGGAGTGTGTCGCCGCCATGATAGTATAACGATGCAGTCGACTAGTAACCTGGACAGTAATGGCTTCAAACTAAAAATAAAAAAAAGAAAAAAGAAAAAAATGTTGAGGAAATCTAGCTAAGCTAATCGCAATAGAACGTACAAAAGATGAGTGACGAGCATATCCAGCCAGGATGTACATTTCTCTCCCTTTTATATTCGTCAACTCTCTATCAATCGTTCGGACTTTACAATATCTCCCTAAGGCCCGTTTTAGGAACCGGGTATACGGTAGATAACCTTGTATCGAGATGTACAGCATCCAAAGGCCTCGATATACTCCAAGAATTCAGAGCACGCTGATTGGTTGAAACGGATCTAAGCCGAGATGGAGACCCACACCGCGATATCTGCCCGATATGGCTAAGCGTGCTCACTTTGACCAATCAACGGCCAACCAACCGTCTGTGTGTAAATGCCGACTTATTATCTTCGACATCTTCCTCGACCTCATTTTTCGCTACTGAGATTGCTGTCCAGAAGAGAGCAGAAGGAACCTGCCATTATACGAACCAGACTCACCGGAGGGCCAATACGATGGTTAGGCGGGGTGGACGAAGCAAAGCATGTGCGTCCTGTCGACGCGCCAAAAAGAAGGTCAGTGGAAACCGCCCTTGCGGACAGACATGCCATTATTCAGGAGAATCATATATGATTGTCAGGGATAAATTAGTATACTGCACCTATTAAAACTCTCATCTGGTCACAGTGCGATGAAGTCTATCCACAATGTGGTCTCTGTGTTGCCGCCAATCGGCCATGCCCTGGCCCCATTCAAGGGAATATCTTTGTCAACACGGACGTTTCTACCATGCATAATGGCGCCGCAAGACATGCAGCGAATCATAACGCTAAGACTCAATTAAACCCTGATGCAAGAACAGATCCTTCGGGTCATAGGCCTATACGTCAGCGCCAAAAAAGGTCCACCTCGATAGGCAGGAGACCCGACGAGTCATGTACACTGTGCGTAACCTTTGCTGTCCTTGTTAGTGGGGAGTGACTTTATTCTCTAATGCTTGACCTCTAGTTCTGGTATTTGGAAAGAATTTCATAGTGTTCCGTTGCACGACATACAGATTATATCCAACCTAGTACATTACTACACGCTTTCAGGACGAAGACCAGTATCCAGCAGTCAAGGCAAGCAATCATGGCTTGTACGTTTACCCAGCTTGTTACAGCAAAATCTCTCAATTAGGATGCGTGCGCCTTTACTCGCTCCTTCATTGGTACTTATAGCTCTTCAATCCAAACAGCCCGCTATGTTGAAAGAGGCCTTGAAGTGGTACGATCGAGGGCTTAGCTACATACGGACAAGATTGAAGCATCTCAACGATAATATGCTGGATGATATGGAAGATAGTTTCTTGATTTGCGCTGCACTGTTCATGTCTATCTACGAGACACTTCAGGCTACTGTCGTGGGCGGATATGAGCAACATGTCATAGGTGCTGTTGCTCTGCTGCAGGCGAAGGGGCCTGACTTATTTGCGAAACCCGAATACCATGACCTATTTCTTGCAACCCGTGGTCACGCGGTACGTTAAAATCCATTTAGATATATGTCACACGCGTGATACTAAACATCATACAGATTCACGTATCTTTGATGACGGGCAGACCAACATGCCTTGCAAATGAAGAGTGGTTACTTAAACCGTTCTCCCAGCAAACGAGGACAAAGTTTGAAATAATCAATGATGCCCTTCTTTTGATACCCAGATACCTTTCCGAACTTCAATATGAGCTTTCTTACGCTGTCGATGTGTTCGAACAAGACAGTGCGAAGCAAAAGTTTATGCAGAAAATTGATCTCATGAAGAGAGACCTGGACGAATTACAGAGTCATATATTGCAATTCTTGCGACCGATACCTCCAAGAGCCCCGACCTTAACAGATGAGAACCGTCCACATTACCATGATCTATATGATTTCACCAGTCCATTACACGCCAAAATAGTGGCAATGCACGCTTCCACCAAAATCATTATCCTCGGCATCCAATCCTCAACAACCCCATCTCTTCCTCTTTGGCCCTGCTTCTTTCCGATCGAGAACTGGCACGATGGACCTCTTATTACTGAAATTGAGGAGGCTTCTGAACGGATTATTTCGGCGTCACGGCACCTCTCTCGGTTCATGATCGGATGTGCCTATTCACGGATGATATTACCTCTGCAGCTGGTCGGTCAGATGAGCCCGAGTCAAGCGCAACGGGCGGAAGCAAGGAGTATTTTACAATCTTGGTATAATGATACACCTGTTAAGGGGTTGACGTTGCTGGCATTGCAAGCTATTGATACTGTGTCTACTTTTATACCTAATCTCCCGCCTTCTGATGACTTGCAATCGCATGTGATGCAATGAAGCAAATTTATGACATTCCACATACGTCGGAAATCTTACTCGATAACTTCTTAGGGTCTCTACTCGTTTGAGTGTAGGTAAGAAAATGCCCTAAGCAAGGGCGAAGATATCTATGTCGAATGAATCTTCCGTATAGTCCACTGCTATGGTGCGTCAAGGGCGATTAGAAAATATTCGCTGTGACATAAGCGGCTTAACTGTCAGGTGTAGATACGTATATCTCGAGTCTATAAAGCGACTTCCTGTTTTCTCAAAGATAACAGACCATCATAGAACACTCGATCGCTGTCGGAGGTCACCGGAGAGAAGCCTCAAAACTTGGAGATTTGTGTGGGTCAGCTCTCCCTCGATAAAGCAATAGTAATCATACATAAATCTGAAGACATGTCAGGTAGACTCGTATACGTACTAGGCTTCTAGTATCAGTAGCGGGGATACATAAATGTCCTGCATGGTTTTGCTGTTGTGCAGATGTACCAATGATCTTGGAGTAGACTCGCTAAAAAGCCACTACCTTATCTAAAATCAATGCAGATCCCCGTGTGAAGTTACCTTATGCTCAAAACAACCTTATTGCCTCACCCACGATCGATGACACATATACGCTATGTTTTGGCATGAAACGAAGGATTTATGCCGGCATACGATTGTTATGCCGCAAACAAGTCCGACCAGAATGCCGAAATCTGGCATCTCTCTTTCAAACTGAATCTCGCCGCAAATCGATCTTAACTTCTTAAGCCATGTAGTGTGATCCCAATGGATCCGGACAGGCAAACCCCTGGTACAGGAACGCCCAAATTTAAAGTAAACAGCAAACCAAAAAGGCAGCCCTGAGCCCACGACCCAAATTCAAAGTCTAAGAAGTTTTACATGCGTTGATTGGTAAAAAGCCGTTGTAACCATTGCCCGTAATTTCGTAGTGAGCGAATAACGAAGCAGCATTTTGGTCTGCATGTTTGGGACGAAATGAGACGGGGTTTCCTAATTGGGCAATCTGGGCAGTTTTGTGGAGACTGAAACGGACGTTAACCCTAAAGCCGATGATCCTTCTTCCATGTTGCAACATCCGTGCCACATCGTCGCAGCATTGAAACTCTGCTGGAATTAAAATAAACACCGCTTAGTGCTCACTGTACAGCACTTGAGCCTCCCAACAACATACCCTATTGTAGTTATTATTAGATGCTGACGTAGGAAATAACGCTGAGTTGAGGCTGAGTCCGACAAGTTACAACATCTGCCTTGCCCAGGCACCAGATGCACGCCTTTGTCAATCAAGAGGCTGTCCTGTCAGCATTTCTCTACAATTAATCCCCTCATTTATGGGCCCAAAGGCTTAGCAGTTTTCCATGGATCCACAAGAACAAGGAGAATCAGCTGAATGGACACATTCAACTACCGATACGAGCATGGCTCGCGGTAGTGTTGTATCGTGGCTGATTGCTGGCAGGGCCAAGAGGCGATGATCTTCGGCACTAGAAAAAGGGACAATTTGGCAGCTTCAGTGCCATTGGACGTCCTCGAGTTGCCCATGTTGGCCCTCCGTCCCATCCGCATGTTGGGAGTCGGGGATTCCAAACCTTGTGCCTGAGACTGAGTTCCGTGGTTTCTCTTGGGTCTAGAATAAAGGAAATCACCTGAGTGTTGATTGATGCTATTTTCAAAGAGGCATTGCTTCGTAACCAACGACAAGCGGAGCCGCGTATTGGGCTACGAATGTGTTCCATGAATCCACGTACACCCGGCAGACCGAGTACCAGGATAATGAAACGCCGCACACTACCCCAGAGCACTAGCACTCTAATGCACTGTAACTACCCTCGATAATGCATGACCATTTAGACATCCTATCGCCTGCGCTTGGAATAACTAAATTAGACTAGCTGATGCCGAATGCCTAGTCAGATGAAACTAAACAATCTTCTCTGTCTTCCTACCTACCGGATACAGTAAGTATCGTCCAGATAAGGTTGTTTCTTCATACGACCTTGACCCTGACCCAGAGTGGAAGGTCATCCGTGGATATACATGATTCATGATAGAGTCTCAAGTATAAATAAGACCTCCACGTCCCCATCTGATCCAGATTTTTCCATCCAGACATCCAGCCCACAATAGAAAGTCATATATCTTCTACCACTTTCTCCTCTTTCATTCTAGAAATCATCCAAAATGAAGTTCGCTACCACTGCCAGTGCCCTTCTCCTTGCCGGCTCTGCCGTTGCCTCTCCTCTCTCCCAGCGCGTTGCTCGCCGCAGCAACCGACATGGTATCAGCCGTCCTAACGCCCGTGTGACTGGTACTCGTCTGGCCCAGAAGAACGACGACCAGAGCACAAACTGGTCCGGTGCTGTCTTGGTCGACTCCGGATTCACCAAGGTCTCCGGAAGCGTTGTTGCTCCCACCCCTTCCATCCCCAGCGGTGGTGATGACAGCACCCAGTACTGCGCTAGTGCCTGGGTCGGTATTGACGGAGACACCTGCCAGAGCGCTCTCTTGCAGACCGGTTTCGACTTTTGCATCCAGGGCAGCTCCGTCTCCTACGATGCCTGGTACGAGTGGATTCCCGACAACGCCTACGACTTCTCCGGCATCGACATCTCTGCTGGCGACACCATCGAGATGAGCGTTGAGGCCACCAGCACAACCAGCGGTGTCGCCACAATCACCAACCAGTCCAACGGCCAATCCGTCACCCACACTTTCACCTCCAGCGAGGTTCAGAGCTCCCTCTGCCAGACCAACGCGGAGTGGATAGTTGAAGACTTCACCATCATCAGCGGCGGATCCGAGTCTCTTGCTCCTTTCCCGGCCTTTGACACTGTCACTTTCACTGATGCCAGTGCCACCAGCGGTTCCGGCTCCGTCGACACCTCTGGTGCTGATATTATTGACTTGATTGATCAGAGCGGCAATGTTGTCACCACTGCCAGCGCTTCTGGAAACCAGGTTGTCGTTACCTACCAGTAAATCTTTCGCACCGGTACATGAACTGGGCATACAAATCAATGAACATAGTGGATAGCAACTGGATGGCTGTTTAGGCTGAAAGTTTTCTCAAGGAGAAAGTTGTGTTTATTCTTGAAAGTACATATTGCACAATCTATTAAGTACATACAGTATAATCGGTACATCAATCTATTCCAAAAAACTTCCTTGCACGCTTTCAATCTTTTCATTCCTTCATATCTGGTGAATCGGTAACGACTGTTGATTTGAATTTCCATATCTGTAACGATTTAGTCATAAGATCAAGAACATGTTAAGGAAGCTACTGACCTGTTTGTTCTGCCGACTTGATTAACGAGCTTAGATGCAAGCACCCTGCAAAGTCCAGGCACCCTGAGGCTCCCAGCCGCTCTTGGGAGGAATGAAGCATCGCAAGCCCTCGCAGCAGCCAAGAGAACCTTCGATACACGCACCACCTTTAGGGCTGCAGGTGGCGCTCTCAACTTCCTTGTCGACGTTGAGGGCATCGCTGCCGTCGTTACGGGTGTCAATGACAGCGCCGAAGGCCATGGTGGCGAGGAAGAGGGCAGTGAGGCTGGTGAAGAACTGCATTTTGATTGATAGAGAAAGTTCAAGGATGGGCTATGGGAACAATGTCAACAATCGGTCTAGTCGCTTACGGGGATGGGAAAATGTACCTTGAGTGAGTTGGGAAGGGTTATGTTGGAGGAGGTTGCTTGAGGAGTATGTTTGACGGCTAATGATTCTCTATTGAAATCGAACAGCAAGAGGACTTGGCCGGTTTTATATCTCTTAAAAATGTTATCTGGCCCAAGCGTATCCCCCTTTTACTTTGATCCTAATCGCAAGTGTGATCGATCATAGCAAATGATAATCTACAGCAACTGTGTGATTTCATATTGGTGCAAAGCAAGGGACATTGTGATGAAGCCGCATATCCTAATTAAGAATATGCAGCAAACACATCTAATGGCTCTGATTTGATTTGCTATTCGGCCTAGTGATCACTCATCGACGGTTTGCATGCAGGGCCACTACATTTCCTGGATCGGTGAAAGGGCTGACGGGGGGCTTACATTAATATACCAGCATATGATATAGGACGTCAAATGGACACTCCTCAAATAAACAAGCTAATAAGTCAAATTCTAGTCAGAATTCTCAATCAGGTCAAAACATTATAATACCATACAAGCATCGGATGATTTACCGACGCAAGGGGTTTGCCGTTATGGAAATTTCATGCATTAAGCAGATAAATAGCATTATTCCTTGCAGGCTTGGCAGGAGTTATTTTATGAATTGCATAGGATGCTTTAGAATCAATTGATCTGATGATCTTTTGTCTTAATAGTCTCTCACGCTTTGAAGCTTTGTGTTACTCGACCGGTGGTAGCTAAGATTTGCAACGACGAATCTGCTCAAGGGGTTCGATGCGACTTTCTTCTGATCTCTCGTGTCAAATAGTTTCGTCTGCTTTCTATTCTTCCACAGCAAGGCACTCGTCATACTTTGCGATCTTCAACCCCAGTACGTGGCGTACTTGCTTTGACCTTTAACGACCTCAACGAAGCGCTCTGCGATGATTGAGTCGGTCTTCCAGGAAGGGTGAAGACTATTGAACCAGAGGAATGATTCTGGATTTGCTGCAAGAGTGCACACACCACTTGCATCGCACTGCTGAATGTATCCTGTAACATTGGCTGGGGAAGCGAGATATTGGTCCGGGTTGTAGTATATATCAGCAATCTGTTGATCAATAATTAGCATCTCTCTTTCGGCGCTCAGCGCTCGGCCAGAGAAGGAAGTCATACAATGCTATACATATCCATAAGAGCGAATTGAGCACCAGGATATCTATTCTGAATCAGCAACTCATATGGGAGCTGATATTTGTAAATGTCGTTGACGCTCTTGACACTCTCCCACATCCTATAAGAGACCTCGGTGACATTGATAGTTCCATCTGGGTTGGGATATACTCCCCCATTTTCCGGCGTCGCATAGAGAGGCGCAAGTTGTAAAGGAATGACATTCTGGAGGACAAAGAACCGAGCACCATTCGCGTAGATCTTGTCTAGAGCCGAGAATACGCACTCTGTATAGTCGGGAAGAGTTTTTCCGGGTACTTGAGAGTCTGTCAGGAACGCATCCTGGCCTAGGTCATTCGTGCCAATCCACATTGAATAGACGGTCTCCGAGGGAGGGATATTTAAGAACGGTTTTCCGTTTGTGGTGAATTTGCTATCCGCAACATAGGCAGGTATTTCATATTCGAGGACGGATGGGAAATCGCCATTGATGGCAGAAATCCAACGAGGTGTGATCTCGTTGGAACAGACGGCACCACTAACGGCGTAGTCGTAGAGGTTGACTTTCGCATCAAAGGCGACATAGCGGGCCCATGTGTAGCCACCGGACGCAGTGTTGTTGCTCTTTATGCCATTATGCTTCTCTTCCAGCTAGAACAGGGGTAAAGTAAACTTACGATGGGGTCAACCCAACCAACCGGCGGCGCAGAGCCGTTGTGACTGTAAAAGTAACCAAACCGACTTTCATCAGTATAGCTATCTCCAAACGTGACCAAGCTTTTGAACTTTTTCAGTTTCCATTTGGAACTGCTTCCGTCACGATTTGAGAAGGTTGATGGAGTAGAGGTTGCGAGCTGGCTCAGCAACGCTGAAATATAGATGTATTTCATTAAAGGCAGCATCTTGAAGCAAAAGAATCGAAAAAGCGGAGACCGTTAGACAAGAAAATAAACCCCTGCTGAAGTCACCTTTTAAAGAGAAGATCAATGCGGGGTGGTCTGGACATGTCCTCAATTGCTACTCCCCGCAACAAGCATTTTATATCTATGTAAGTCAAGATCATCCTGCAGTGTTAGTGTATTTGTGCTATTGGCAATAGACAGTTGTATAGGAAGTTCCTCTGCAGCTTAATATCCATGCCCTGTTCTGATGTTAGTGATTGGACTGGGTAAAGCCATGTCCAGGATCTGCACGACGCTATACAGGGATATAACCGGGGTAGCTTGTTCTTTACAGACACCTTGACATCAGTTGGCGGAAAATACTATGCACTGCACGCATTGTACAGGCTAATATAAACAGAATTATTCCGATATTCCGAAGGTACGTCCCGCTAGATAGCTTCAGATGTGAGTATTTTTCAGATGCGGTAAAACATCACCAGCTGAGCCGTGTAATTATCCGGCAGTTTGCACGTCATACCTGCTGGATGAATGCGGGGTTAAACTGCCCTAGAAAATAATGTTGATGGCCTTAGTATCTAGACTTTTTAGAGGGTCAGCGATGCCATGTAACCTCACTACTTCGCTTTTGTACTAACTCACGGTGAGTTTGTGTGAAGAGAGAGCCTTTCTCTCAAGAGTATATGAAGCTCGCGGGCGAACGGAGATAGATTCGTAGTAGTATTGGGGGTCAGAAAATTGAGAGTTCGCCGATGTGGGATATCATGCCATAGTTCACTGAGGTCTTCAATAAAACGATCCGTGCCTAGGCAACATGGTACCGGTACGGCTTGGAGACGAGCTTCACTCACTACGGACTTTTAACTGTTCGGAATCTCGGAAAAAGTTGATGATTTGGTAGGTTGAATTTAGATCCATCCGAGATTCCTACTTCTTCGACGATATGTCCTTCAGAGATTTGTTTGCGGCGTGTCGTTTCCAGAACCCAGGTGATCATTACAAGCTCAGGAGATACTCAGGTCGACGAATTCCATCAGTGAACAACTTGGAGGATATCGTGCCAGGGGAGGATAGTACAGCATCCGGATACAGCAGCCCACCAAGTGCGGAGAAAGCCAACTCTGAAGCTGCAAGATGTCGGATTGATACCGGGAGCTTCTGGTATAATCCGTCTGGAGAGATCCTGGCGCTACAACCAGGGACGTGATACAGGGTCCTGCAACAAATCGAACGCGGGATCTATCGGGCATATGAAGGAGTTGTATCTCGTCGTCCAAAAAGAAACGGAGGAAGGGACGATAGAAGGTGGTGGGGCACTGCAGCATAACTAGCGGCTCGTGACTTCCGGGGTCATGACATGTCAGTTAACCCACGACAAGAAAGCTTCCTCCATGAGACACGTCTTATCTTCAAATACGATCGTGTGAGCGCTGGCCTGCTCATCGCTAACTCGGTCTAACATGCATTACACCTGAGCCCGTCGCTGAGTCTGCTACATCCCAACTTCCACGAAGCTGCCGGGCTTGAACGAAGACGAACGTCATCGGATTCGCGATTAAAGTGAGCTGAAGTACGACTCGGCCACGAAAACTCACCATAGACCTGCTATCTCGATTCTGGCAGATTATTGGAACACAGAATATTCCTGGTTCTCAAGTTTTCGAGCGGCCGAATAGGAAAGAAAGTAATTCGGCAAGATGTTCGCCTCCAAGCGGTTGGGAAAGGTGAGTCTTTAAAGCCCCCTCACCCACAAGATTCCGAGTTCAGCAGCTAATGTGCCTTACGATATAGGAGCTTGCTAAGGTTAGTACACAACAAACCTCGTTCTCGTTCTGTCGTTGCGATCTTGTACCCCTAGGGTACAACATGCAGACCCATGGCTAACGCAGAATAACTCTACAGATGCAAACCCATCTACCTCCCGGCATCGAAATAGTCCAAGCGGAAAACTTTGAGCAATGGCTCATGGACATTCGCGTCCTCGACTCGAATCCTCTCTACCAAGACCAGACCTTCCGACTCAAGCTGATGTTCAGCTCCAAATACCCTATCGGTATGGCCGATCACTTCCATAGCCGCATTCAGCAGTCCGTTTAAACAAGCGTACTGACAGTGTATTGCAGAACCACCAGAAGTCGTCTTCGTCAAAATCTCCCAACCCACAGACACGCCCCGCGCCATACCCATGCATCCACACATCTACTCCAACGGCTTCATCTGTCTCGACCTCCTCTCCTCAGCGGGCTGGTCACCCGTGCAGACCGTCGAAAGCGTCTGCATGAGCTTACAGAGCATGTTGACCGCCAACACCAAGAACGAGCGTCCACCAGATGACGCCGAATTCGTGAAGGGAAACAAGAGGAGGCCGCGCGACGTCAATTTCTACTATCACGATGATAATGTTTGATACGTCTGAATAGTATTCTTTACAGGGCTGTTGATGATAATGATTTTTGATGATATAGAACGTCTTATGAAACGCCCGGGGCTTATCATAATATACTTTACCAACGAAACGAAATGAAAATCACATATTGTTACGACTGATTGACCATCCATATCTTTCTATTGACACTAGCTGTACATACAAATAAGAAAGAGGACTAGCAGGGCAGCCATCACAAAGGAAATTGGGGTTCAGAAAAAGTAAAACATGTCAAATCTCGGAAGATTTGATGAACAATGCCGATCGATGAATAATAAACGCCAGTAGTACAGTGCTACTTCTTCAAGTAGCTGTATAATTTCTTTTGCTCTTCGAGGTTTTATTGTAACATGAGAAAGGTCTATCGGTCGACTTCACCAAACACCAAATCCATAGTACCAATGATGGCGACGGCGTCGGCAAGCAAGTGGCCGCGTGAGACCTGATCGAAGCCACCGAGATGGGCGAATCCAGGGGCACGGATCTTGCAGCGGTAGGGGCGTTCGCTACCGTCACTGACAACGAAGACACCCATCTCGCCCTTGGGGGCCTCGATGGCAGAGTATGTCTCGCCAGGAGGAACAGCGTAACCCTTGGTGAAGAGCAGGAAGTGGTGGATCAAAGCCTCCATGTTCTCCTTCATGGCGGCACGAGGAGGAGGGCTGATCTTGTAGTCCTCAACCTTGACGGGACCGGCGGGCATCTTGTTCAAGCACTGGTGGATAATGCGGAGGGATTGACGGAATTCCTCCATACGGCAGAGGTATCGATCGTAGCAGTCACCGTTCATACCGACGGGGACATCAAACTCGACCTGGCCGTAGGCATCGTAGGGCTGCGACTTGCGGACATCCCATGGCACACCGGAACCACGAAGCATGACACCAGTGAAACTCATGTTGAGGGCATCTGCGGCGCTGACGACACCGACACCCTGTGTTCTGGCCTTCCAGATACGGTTGTCGGTCAAAAGTTCTTCGGTTTCGTCAATGCGGTCACCGAATTGAGTGGCCCATTGATAGATATCGTCGAGCAAGCCGAGGGGGAGATCCTGCGAAACACCGCCGGGTCGGACGTAGGCGGCGTGCAATCGAGCACCGGAGACACGCTCGTAGAATTCCTATCAACCACAATTAAAGACAGTCCCATCTCCAACGAAGAAACAACTTACCATAAGCTTTTCACGTTCTTCAAACCCCCACAAGAAAGGTGTAAGAGCACCAACATCCATGGCGTGGGACAAAACAGACATAAGATGGTTCAAGATACGAGTGATCTCTCCAAACATTGTTCGGATCCATTTGGCGCGCTCGGGGATGTCAATGTTGAGAAGCTTCTCGATAGCCAACGAGAAACATTGCTCGTTGGTCATCATCGAAACGTAATCTAATCGGTCAAAGTACGGCAGAGCTTGCATATATGTCTTGTATTCAATCAACTTTTCCGTTCCACGGTGCAACAGACCAACGTGAGGGTCGGCGCGAACAATCTCTTCACCATTGAGCTCGAGAATCAAACGCAACACACCGTGCGCGGCTGGATGTTGGGGACCGAAGTTGACGGTATAGTGTCGGATCTTGCGATTGCCGGTGTCGGTGGTCGACTCTAGAGCAGCACCCTCTCCAATGGGCTGAGGGCCTGCCTTGTTCGCAAGGTGAGCGAACGACGGATCTGTGGGAATGAGCCTGGTGGCTTGGTAGGGTTGAGGTTCGGCAGCTCGTCGAGAGGGGGTGGTGCTCATATGCCGCGAGCACGAGGCGGAAGCTTTGAACAGCGATTGATGACGACCTAGCGTCATTGGCACACGGCCAACGACGCGAGAAAGTGAAGAAGCCAT
Organism: Talaromyces sp. PL2406; assembly: GCA_023626215.1. NCBI lineage: Eukaryota > Fungi > Ascomycota > Eurotiomycetes > Eurotiales > Trichocomaceae > Talaromyces > Talaromyces sp. PL2406. The sequence goes on along the minus strand of JAMAGL010000005.1, from coordinate 1,124,533 downwards.
CGGGGGATGCGGCGGGCGACGCTGGGGATGGCTGCGAGAAGAGATGCGGACGTCGGGAATCTGAGGTTCTCGGTGTGGTCCTCAGTTCCGGCAGGAATTGTCAAAGCCTGAGGTGTCGATGATGCGTGTCACGTGATTGTATTTGTAGATCAGTCCTACTCCTCGACCTATAACTCTTTTGGTCTACCAAAAGAGAATGAGCATTTGGTGTATTTCTTTATGATAATGGAGAACTAGCTTTCTCAAAATATAGCTATCGAAGGGTGAATATGAGCAATAATTGTCCAGGTCTTCTTGATTGTCTGCTGCTAATCGGGATTCAATGGGACGTGATTGGCTGAGATTTGATAAGCGTCTCCCGCCTTACTCTAAACGGCCTAGTGTCTGCGGAGCAGAAAAGACATCTCAAAGAAAAAAAAAAGTTCGTACAGCTTCTTCGCCATTTCAGCATAACGAATTCGCATATCAGCGGCAATGGCGCCGATCGCAGCTACAACAAAGGAGCCTTCGCGGCGAAGAGTAAGCGCTCAAATTGCCTTCATATTTACTTGGTCCATCTAACGTGTCAGATTATCAATATCAATGCCGAAACCATCACCAACATACCCTCCACAGACTTCCCTGGACACTGGCCTGGCGAATCGCATGAGTGGTCCATAGAGAAATTTGAAAATGTGTGTCACTCCAGCTAACAGATCGCTGGTCTTGTATACTGACTCAAACAGAATTTCCGAGTCGACTTTCACAAAAACGAGACATACGATGCCTCCTTCTCCCTCGTCGGCCTGGATGCCTCCGTCGCAAACGCTCTTCGCCGTATCCTGATCGCCGAAGTGCCCACTCTCGCCATTGAATTCGTCTACATCCTCAACAACACATCCGTCATCCAAGACGAAGTCCTCGCCTCTCGGCTCGGTCTCATCCCGCTCAAAGGTTCGATAGAAGGACTCAACTGGATGCAATGGTTCAAAAAGGCCACAGAGGAAGATCCCACGAGCAGCGAGCCCAGCGACTTCAACACCGTCGTTTTGAATCTCCATGTTGAATGCAGCGTCAATGAAAAAGCTGCGCCGGGAGAAGAAGACCCCCGCCTTCGCTACCATAACGCTCACGTCTACGCAAGCGATATCACATTTGATCCCAAGGGCCGTCAAGTGAACTATTTCAGCGGCGACGGAGAAATCAAGCCCGTCAACCCGGACGTTCTTATCGCTAAGCTTAGACCAGGACAAGTCATCGAGCTCGAGATGCATTGTATCAAGGGTATTGGTGCTGACCACGCCAAATTCTCCCCCGTCGCAACAGCAACCTACCGCCTCCTCCCCGAAATCCGAATCTTGCGCCCCATTATCGGCGAAGACGCAAAGAAATTCGCCAAATGTTTTCCCAAGGGCGTCATCGGCTTTGAGAAAGTCACTCCCGCCGAAGCTGCTCAAAAGGGTAGTGGATACGAAGGTCATGCGGGTGAAGATAAAGCCGTGGTTGTGGACCCCTTCAAAGATACCGTCAGCAGAGAATGTCTACGACATGATGAGTTCAAGGATAAAGTCAAACTGGGCCGTGTGCGGGATCACTTTATCTTCAATATTGAGAGTACCGGCCAGTTTCCCAGTGACACTCTATTCTTGGAAAGCGTCAAGGTCTTGAAGCTCAAATGTGTACGACTGAAACGAGACTTAAACAAGTTGGTGCAATAACGCGTGTTACTCTCTGTCACTTTTGTCGTTAGGGTCTCGTCTGCCTCTTTGCGGTTGCATTTACTGGCGTTTTGTGTTGTCTATTGGTGCGGATATAGATGTCAATCATTCTACGGGTCAAAAAAGTCTCTTTCTGGATGTGTCTAAAGGTGTTTTCATGGTATTGTTTCGTCAACTCATTTACGTACAGCAATCAAGCAATACGCTTCTTCGTCATCAAGCTCTCATGAAAAAACGAGCTTGTATCGGAAGTCGATGGCGAATGCAGGGTCGCTGACTGCAATTTCCTGCCCATCAGATACCAGGTCCTTCAGCTTCAACTGTAGATTAGGCCGAGTCTGTTTTTCCAATTGTGGCGGGAATCGTTGGTATAGTGTCTTCTCCTCGGATCGCAAGCTAGGCTTCTTGAGTTGTGCCTCTGCTCGCTCACCCAGCCTTTCTATGAACTCTTCTAGAGTGAATTCAGGATTCACATGGATCGTGCGTGCGAGATTACCGCAGACGGGGCAGTCTGGTTTCTGTTCTGCAGTAAACGTGTAGGTGTATACACCTTCCTCGCCAGCATACATCATGTAATTGTCCAAGTACGGGTTGCATGAAGTAGCAATCTTCAAAGCTTCGGAAGTCGTGGACGCAGCAACAACAGCATTAGTCGACGCGATGGCAGGAATAATGTTCTTCACAACACCTTGCGTCAGTTGAAAGGTAACTCCAGGAATGGAGAATTGCTTCGCGCGCTCCAAGGCGTGTTGATAAATCCAGGATATGTGGTCAAGGTCATCGCTGTCGAATGGTTCATCTTTCCGCTTTTCCTGCCAGGCGATTTGGTGGGCCCATTCGATGCAGTGCTGCGGTTGTCGGGGGATGGTGGCGATTGTGCATAGTGGAACAGCAGCTCTGGGGGCGTGCATATCGAGTTGGCATTCAATGCATGATGTGAGTGATGGAAGGATGACACGCGCTTGTCCTTTGAAACCTAGATTTTCTTTAGTAAAGAGCAACAATTGAGCCATACATTATGTCAACATACCCTCTGTTCCTCCATCGATCAACGGTTTCAAACTCTCCGGATTCTCAGGATCTACCATCCCCACAAGCGTAGAGTTAATCCATCGGCGTGCTTCGATACTGTCCAATCCGCAAACAATAATCTTGAATTGCATATAGTAATCTTCGTCTTTATCTTGAATCTTTCCGACATAAGGCGTGATCTTGACTCCCTTGACTCGTTTCTGGACAAATGCTGCCGCAACCTCAGCTTTGGGCTTTCCTACATCTGCTTGACGGAATAGAAACTGGCGGTTGAGGTTGGAAATATCGATTGTATCTAGAGAATGTTAGGTTGGGAAAAGTGATTCGTCAATGTAACGCACCCATGTCGATTACATGAATATCCTTGAAGCCAGAAAGCGCGAGATTCTTCAAGATTTCACATCCTAGACCTCCCGCTCCTCTGAATGCTGTTAGATGGACGTAGATAGCATGTATCCAGAAAACAGAACTCACATAACACTATTGTCATCAGCTATTGTTATACCAATAGTCAAAAAAGACTTACAGAATTTTAGACGTCTCAAGTGCATCGATGGTCTCTGATCCAGGTACCCAATCTTCATCACTGAAGGGACCTGGCTTGCTCAAGGATTTGTACAAGTGTCTCCTACAAAGTTGATTGTTAGTCTTCTCTCTTTCCCCATATGGGAAGTAATATATTACCATCTTGCACTCGAAGAGTCTGTAGCTGTTTCCAGGGAAGGCATGGCGAAAGATGGGTCGATATAAAGTCGATGTTCGTCTGCCTAGAGCCTATTCGCGGGGCAGATATTCTCAAGTTGTGTTTTCAATCACCGACCAGACAGCTCGAATAGAAATATAATGAGCAATAGTATGGCTCTCCGATAACCCGTATAGGACTTGTCTCCTTCTTGAGATGTTTGAATGTGGTGTTGTAGAGAGATGATGTTGTTGTCGAGTGGACACTGGAGCATGACATGATTGGCGGGGCGGCGATATGATAACCCGCGACGGCTCCAGGAAAGAACCGACTGACTCTTTACTCCTACATCCCACTGACAAGAAGGAACTTCTTTTTTCAAAAGTCATGATGAGACTTTTGAAATAGCATCGGAAATAAGAATGGATGGCCTGTTGACCGCTGTTCAGACAAAGCGCATCGAAGTGCTATCAGAATCGCCAGCGCAAAGTGTTGATGCTTTAAATCAGGAAGCTCCCTTCATCAAAAAGATTACCGATGAGGGCAATTCTCTAGAAGTTCTACTGCAGCTTCTTCAGGAGCAACCGTCCGAGCAGGAGCTTTATCAGATCTTGAAGTCGTTGCACCCGTCGCGAGCTGGAAATGGAAGCACCTCCTTTGACATACGACTACCCAGTCCGCTCCATGGGCAAATCCTTCATGTCTTAGTCAACAAAACAATCCCGGATCATTGGAGCAATGTCGAAAAGAGCAATTCTAAACTCAGGGGATTAATTCTGAGATGCTTCTCCAGCGTTGTAGGGCTACGGGTTCTGGTGGGATATATGCAGATATCCAATAACGCCACGCGGTCCATGTCGGTGCAGGACAGGGAGTCAGGGAGAATCTTCGCCCTAAGAGACGTCGTGTCATTTATTTCTACGCTTTTGAAGCCCAAGGACTTTGTTTCGCGGGTTTACCACGACAATACCCTTATATATGATTCAGGCACCAAACGCCGTGTAGCTTGGTCCGAGTTTTGCTCCCTTTTATCGGGAGGAAAGATTCTTTCCACAGCTGCTGAGGCTTTGAATGTTATCAAAGGCAACGAAGAAAGTCACACAAAATCATGGATAGGCGAAGGTCAAGCCTTTGCCGAGTGGCTTGGTAAGAATATGAGCTACATGATTCTTCAGGGTGCTCATGGCGACGATGATGTCTGGAAGTCTGCAGCTCTCATGGTCGGTCGTGCGACGGGACTGGGCTATACTGATAAATTTGTTCACGAACTGTATACCGGCGTCATTGTGGACGGGACCATTTCTTCGTCCTGGGGACTTTGTTTTCAACATCTTCGGCATCATGAACGGAGCACGATATTGCAAAGTATCTTAAAAGTCATCCAAAAACAATACTTTGCTGCAGATGAGAAAAAAATTCAAGAAACAAGGTCAATTGTTGGTGGAGCCGCTGCACTCTTACACGAGATTCTCAAAGACACTGCTAGTCCTCAAGAGACGCTTCGATCCTGGCTGTCAAATGCAAGTACCAATGTGGTCACCACCTTTGGTTTGCGACGTGTTCTTGTTATGCTAGTGGCTAGGGATTCGGGTTTGTCTATTTGACTCTGTAAAAGATCTTTTGCTGACACCTTACAGATTCTCTTCAGGAACTCTTAGAGCAGGCCTTCCGTGAGTTTGGAGATAGCTTCAGCATCAAGCACACATTGATACCAACTCAAGAAGGTAAATCGATCTTTTCCAAAGAAAATATCACGTCAAATTTACAATTTCATAGCAAACGCACAAATCCTTCTATTAGCTGCCGGATATCTGCGTAAACTCCAGCCTGCAGAGTTACTTGCAGTCGGGCGGTCATCGCTATATCTAAACGCAGTATCGAATCGATTAGCCGCCTCATCTACGAGGTCTCGCTTTCTAGGTATGATTGTCGGAATGGCCATCTCCGAACTAGTCGAACCAGCAGGGAAAGTGATGAAATTTGATCTCGACGGATTTGATACCGAAGAAGCAGAGTGGTATCTGGGCTTGACCCGGGTTGACGATAAAATGAGTTCTATCCAGGACTTACAGAAGCTTGATTCTGGAAAAGAGAAGATCAGCAAGCCGGCGAAAACGTCCAAACCCAAGGTTGCATGGGCGCCGTCCCCTATCCAGAGAGAGAGTTCGAAAATAGTTGCTATCGAAGAGATCATGGATGATGATGTCGAGGACGAAGAAGACGAATTCATGCCGTATGCCAAACCTGACAGTGACGCCTCTGATTCTGAGGATGATCCAACTCTAGTGCAGAGAGGCAAACCTTCAGCCCCGGTGTAAGTTCACCGCCACTTATCTCGCTTTTTATATTGTGAGACTGACATGATATAGCTATATACGAGACCTAGTTTCTTATCTAAAAGATAGCGACAACGTAGACCGATATCACCTAGGCATTACCAATGCATCCTCGCTGATTCGCCGAAAAGCCAGATTTGGCACTGAGTTGGTCGACAATATCGATGGACTTGCATTAGTCGTTATAAGTCTTCAAGACAACTACTCGCTACCAAATTTTCACGAATACCGTCTCCAAGCCATGATCGCTCTACTTGCCGCGCAGCCTATCCGTATGGGTCGATACTTCACGGCGACGTTCTTCGATGGAGATTTATCCCAAGCTCAAAGATCGGCTATACTTACAGCCATGGGCCTAGGCGCAAGAGAGATTGCTGGTCATGGGGAAGAGGACGCCAAGGCCCTGGGGCTACCCTCAACTTCTGCGCAAGCCGATTTCCCTTCCAAGAAACTTCCTGGTCACCTACAGATATTTTATGATATACAGAAAGAGACTTCGCCTATCGCTGCGCTTACCAAGCGACTGGCTCACACATCACTTCAACCATTGGCACTTGATGCGGCCGACGCAGCCTCGGGGCCTAACGCGCTGAAAGTCCGAACGTTCTCGTCTCGTATGGAAGTCGAGCGTCAACGTCAGTTGCGAGAAGCTCAGAGGAAGAAGAAAACAGTTTCGAAGGACTTGCACAAAGACTTGACTGAAGGATTCTTCTACCCGTTGGTTGGGAGATTTGCGGTCATGCTGCAATCACGATCGTAAGTTTTCTTCATTACATGAGTAAAAACATTTACTAACTTTTCTTCAGCGTATCCTCCTCAGGCTACAATCCATTCTACTCAGCCAACATTCTGCGACTATTCCTCCAGACAGTCACCCTTATTATATCGACCTTGGGCCCACACACACCAGCCCTCCCAACCATCAGCCAAGAAACACTATCCCTCATCTTCGCCCTCCACGGCAGCGCCGTATCAACAGAACCAATCGTTCTACCGGCCTTACTCTCCCTCTTCCTAGCAGTCATTGACCTAAATATTGCAGCCGGCTCAACCGCAGAGGAAAGACTTGTCACCGACCACGGGGTCCAAGTAATCGAGCTGAGGGATTGGTGCAATGATGTTTTCGAGAGGACACCAGCTACTTCTACCAAGAGTGCTCAATCTGCAGATAAGATGGATGAGACAGAGCAGACGCGAATGCTTGCAGCTGGTATTTTAGTCAAGTTGGGAGAAGTCATTGAGAGGTATCAGGGTCGTTTGATGGGGATTAATGTTGGGTTTAAATACTAATAGCCAGTGAATCACACAAGATTTATAAGTTGAAAGAACTGAATGATGGCTCAATATTCTCTGGATCGTTCCAGCTGTATTAGGAGTATCTGGCGGTATTTGCCTATCAACCTCTGGTAATTCCTGTCTTTCAATTCGGCGATTTAGGATACTGTTGTTCACACGCCACTATAGAGGAGTAACACTTGACTCTTTCTGACGCTGTCATGTTTTGATTGTCCTGTTTCCTTTATTTTTTTTCTTCTGCTGTCTTCACACACCTTACCCCCCTCCACTCTTGTACATGACAGTGGAAGGTACAGCCTTCCTAGTCACTCTTTGCATCCAGAAAATTGATCTTCAAGCCTCATTTTCAAAATGAGCTTCTATCAACAAAATGCAACAGATCTCTCCTCTCCAGCATCATCAACAGCCTCAACCCCGCTCTATCGAGTCTTTCGTGGCCTCAAGTCAACGCAGATCGTCTCGATCCCATCCACGAACGCAGCATGGCGCGCAACTCTGAACGAGCTCAAGGGGATTTACCTTGAAGGACGATGGAAGGAGTGTGAGAGTAAATGTCTTCGTTTGGTTGGGTGTTGCAAGGTGTGTATAGATACAATGCCTCCTCCAACGAAAGGGGATGAGACTAACCAGGCTATGGTGTTGTAGGATTCGCCTGTTATTCATGCATATTTGCTCTTTCTAATCGGTTGTTGTGTCGAGATGCATGCGAGAAATATGCATCAGTACTCAGCAGCGAAACCAAAGAAAATCGAAAACGCAGCGATGTGGTTCGAGAGGTGCGAGGCAGCCTTGACGAATACGATCGATTTGCCCGATGACAGCGATGGCGAAGATGTCGTCTCAACACCACGAGTTCCCGTCTCAGAGGACCAGGGGTCTCCATTTTATGGTCCTGATGTGTCACCTTTGGTTCAGAAAAAGGGTATGCGCACTAATTTTGCTCATGTCTTCAAAAGTTCAGACTAACCCCCCTCGTTCTGCAGCGAGAATTGAGCACTTGACAAAAACAATCAGCCGATTGATTGACGGCGACCCAAAAAATCCTATTTGCGAAGAAAGCGACCCATTTGCGTCAAACAATACCGCTCTTCAGAGAAAGTCTTTGTCAAAGCGTCCGAATTTGTACGTTCAGCCTCGACTGACGCCCCCTGCGCTACGGATTCGTAAGGGTATTCCCTTGCACGTCGATATACCATCACCAGCACCCAGTTCTATGGGCTTTGTCTCTGCGGAAACGGATTATTGGGATGATAGTATGATGAGCACACCGGTTCAGCGCGATGGGGGTGGGTTTCGCTCTTTGGCGAGTATCATGGAGGATATGAGTGACTGTACCTGGGCGTCGGAGGCGTGGAACACCACTCCGATGAGCAAAGGCCAGGATTTCGCCTACCAACCATACCTAACGCATTCGAGGGATTTGTTTTCAGGGGGTGAACAGAACGGTTTCACCTCTCAGGCAATCTACGAAGCAAGAATCGAAACAAAAAAGGAAGCCCTGAAGACGGAGATTGAGAGACGAGTCGCAGAGAGAATGCCCAAGATAGATGAGCCGACCCTTGTCAATTCAGGGAGTCTTGCTTCCCTTCCTGGCACAAGAGGAATGCCTCGCTCAGTCAGCGACATGATCCGCGATTATTTGGGGAAGGAAGGCGCCGAGAAGATGACGCCTTCCTGCCTGAGACCCATACCGAAATCATCCAGTGCGAAGCCGTTACCTTTGTGTCTCAAGCCAAAGCAGACTATGAGAGCGTCGGACTCAGACAAGGCTTCGCTGACTCGTTTGCAACATGCCTGGGAAGTGGCTTCCTTCGGCGGGTGGTACATGGTAGACTCCGACTGCCACTCTTCGTCTCTCGTTAAACGAACATGGCCACAACTGCACGAGCAATATCACTTCGACGGGGTTGTTAGTCAATACGAAAACGAAGCACGCATAGTCCGATTCGACCATCAACTCTCGTCTTTGGTGCAGTCTCTACACCAAAACATCGCCGATCTACACCAACTAGCCACCGAGATCAACCACCACCGTACACTACACCTGCAGACGCAGAAAATGCCACCATCCAAATCATACTGGAGCTTTTCGCTCCTGTCAAAAGACGCTACCGACGAAAAGAGCAGCGACGAGTTCGATGACGACCACGCCAATCGCAATACGAAGGATATGAGATTCAACCTCGGCTGGGCTGCGCCGGGAACAGTACTCAACGAGAGCAAAGCGGCGAGAATCGAGAGATTGAGGAAGGATGGGTTCAGGACGGTGGGGTTATGGAATGTGCAGCGTGGGCACAAGGGGGATGAGTGGTATTCCTATCTGTGTGAGGAGGCGTTGAAGGATGTTGCGTGTTTGTAATTGGCATGACGCTTACTCTTTCTGGTGTGTGTGTGTGTGTGTGTGTAATGCGCTGATGAACTATGCCACCTGCTTGTACTGGCTCGGTGATATGAAAAACGTGGGGGCATCGGACATCGTTGCGAGGAGACTATCACTCCATATCCACAGCATATGCAGGTATCAGAGTCAGCGAATCCATTGGCTTAGGAAGACGCTACTAATTGAGAATCAAGTCATCCGCCATCCTACATAGCATAGAAAGAGAAGTAAGTTGCTGGTATCCTCTCCGTTTTTCCCCTCATCCTTCTTATCCTCCCCCGCACACCACTCAACCAGCGGGTGACACGCATGCTTCAGCCCTTTGACAAGTCAATCAACTTATCGGATTTTCTTGTGCTTCCCTGTTTCCTGCTTACTCTTTCGTCTCCTGCCGGTTCGCTCGGTTTCGGCCCTACCCCGAGTGGCCAGGTGGTTATATATAAAGTGACAGCTTCCCCGCTAGGCTTTCCAAGGTTACGTCTATCAACATTCAGCTGTTCTTAGCGCCACGAATTGACAACTTTCATCATGTAAATCTTAGATTCCACCTGAATGGATTGTCATTAACAAAAGCTAGGGGATACACAGCTGCATTCGCCTTCTTCGAAGCTCTCTGGGAGGTACGTTCCATCTCCTTACTCTTCGACTCATACTAACTGCCCAGGCCGGCATTCAATATGTCTTTGTCAACCTAGGAACCGACCACCCCGCCATCATCGAAGCACTAGTCAAAGGCCAGCGAGAGCGCAGAGATCAATGGCCCAAGGCAATCACCTGTCCAAATGAGGTATGTCGGCAGTGCGCGGGTAGCATCGGCTCAAATACACAATACTAATGCGATCTAGATGGTCGCCCTCTCAATGGCCGATGGATACGCTCGTCTTACTGGAAAACCGCAATGTGTCATTGTCCACGTCGACGTCGGCACGCAAGGTCTCGCTGCTGCCGTGCACAACGCTTCGTGCGGTCGAGCACCCGTGCTTATCTTTGCCGGGTTGTCGCCATTCACGCTTGAAGGGGAGTTGCGAGGTTCCAGGACGGAATACATTCACTGGATTCAGGATGTGCCTGACCAGAAACAGATTATATCGCAATACTGCCGGTATACAGGCGAAATCAAGACGGGTAGAAACGTCAAGCAGATAGTGAATCGTGCGTTGCAATGGGCTACTAGCGATCCTCAGGGACCGGCGTACCTGGTCTGCGCTAGGGAGATTATGGAAGAGGAGATTGAGCCATATTCATTGAAGCAGGACCAATGGGTGCCAGTCACAGGCTCTGCGCTGCCATCAAGTGCCGTCGAAATGATTGCAACTGAGCTGGCGAACGCAAAAGAACCTCTGGCTATTGTTGGATATAATGGTCGCAAGGCAAGTTCTGTAGAGGAACTGGTCAAACTAGCCAACTCGATCAAGGGCCTCCGCGTGGTCGACTGCGCCGGATCGGATATGAGTTTCCCAGCAGACCACCCTGGTTGGCTGAGTTTACATTTCGGAAGACATGAGGCTGTCAAGACTGCCGATTTTATTTTGGTGGTTGACAGTGATACGCCCTGGATTCCGACTGTTTGCAAACCCAAAGGTACGGCGAAGGTGGTTCATCTAGATGTTGATCCGTTGAAACAACAGATTCCGATGTTTTATTTGCCGTCTATTGCGACCTTTAAAGTCGATTCTACGACTGCTTTCAAACAAATTAATGACTACATTGCTTCGAATTCGGCACTTACTCAGACACTGAACAGCGAAGAAGTGAACGAGAGACAGAAGCGGGTTGAGGAATCGTACCGAAAACGACTTCAAGAAATTGCAGACTCCGCGGCGACTCCGGATGGTGGACCAGATGCTTACCTGAACGCAGACTATCTCATGGGCCAACTCAAAAAGGCAGCGCCGCAGGATACGATCTGGGCAGTTGAAGCGGTAACTCTGACGCTACAAGCAGCGGACCAGCTTCAATGCACTCTACCGAAATCATGGATCAACTGCGGTGGAGGTGGATTGGGTTGGTCTGGCGGCGGTGCTCTCGGCATCAAACTTGCCAGCGATGACCAACACGGGGGTAAAAACAAGGGGAAATTCGTCTGCCAGATCGTTGGAGACGGCACATACCTCTTCACCATTCCGGGGTCTGTCTACTGGATTTCTCGTCGATACAACATCCCCATCTTGACGATCGTGCTCAACAACAAGGGCTGGAACGCACCTCGCCGAAGTTTGTTGCTCGTCCACCCGGACGGCGAAGGCTCAAAGGTCAGCAATGAAGAGTTAAATATTTCTTTCGATCCAACACCGGATTATGCGGGAATCGCCAAAGCAGCTGCTGGAGGGGAGTTGTGGGCTGGTCGAGCGAGTACGGTGGGTGAACTCGCGGAAAAGCTTCCGCAGGCTGTTCAGAGTGTTTTGGAGGGCAAGTCGGCTGTTCTGGAGGCGCAGCTTGATGGGACGGTTGGGAAGTATGTGGAGAAGTGATTATACCGCACCCTTAGCATATTATCAGCTTGAATACAGTTGTAGCATCGTGATCACGACACTCGAATACATCCATGGACGCTAGTAGTTACACTCGCACTGTATCCCCAGTCTGTTGGATTTGTTCAATCCGCTCGTCCCAGAAGCCCATTATCATATGGCCGCGACATGCCAAATCCGCCACCTCTACCTCTATCACTATGGCTCAGGCTTACCAGCCGGCTATTCCAGAAACGCCATCTTGATACACTAAAGCCGGTAGGCGGCAAAACATTCGCTGCTTGCGCAAGTTCACCAATTGCCGAAGAGTCATCAGCATAATCTTGATTTGCGAGCGAGAGACTTTCCAATTTGTAGCCGCAATACTCAAATTAGGTGATCGCTACAGGTAGCATCGTTGCAACGGATTTGTCCTTTTCGGGGTCACCACTCACATCACCTTTCCCAACCAAAGGCAGACTTATCTCTAGCGCATCTCTCAGGATCCAGATAGCGCAGAGACAGAGGTCAGGGTCACAAATACCCCAGGACGCAAGCTAGATTAAAGTAACCCTAAGGGCTATTCTTATCGATAAGGCTACCCCTCCCGCGGTCAGCCGAGAGTAGCCTGCGATAAGCGACAAAACCAATCCCTCACCAAGTACGCGACGAAGTAATCAGTCAAATTACCTAATTGATACAATCGGTGAACTCGTGGCCCTCGATTGAGCCAGGTCTTTGTGTGTGAATAGCATACCAGAAAGGTTGCGAGGCATTGCTGCGTTGGCATCTTGCGGCCAGAAAGAGAATGCTGTCCGACGTCGGAGTGTCTCCGAGGGCTCACTGCGTAACAGGAACAAAACAGAGCTGCATCGAACAGCGACCAACATGTTGGTATCTATATTAAGTATGATCAATCCACTATAAACATGTCGAATATCTAAGGAACTCGCCAATGATCTCAGGGCGGGAGAAATGTATAATATTAGCGGTAATCTACTGTTCTTTTTGCCTGGATACGGTTAGACCTGAACGGACATACCAGTTACTCCACACAGATATATACGCAATACAGCGGTAATACCGTCACACGCCCTTATCTTGACAAGCAGCGGTCCACCGTCGTTTTTCCTTCCTTTCTCGTCCAAGACCTGATCTCAGTGACTCACGCGCGCCGCTTATCTCGGCAATCCGTGCCGTGTTGTACTCTCAATAGTTGTCTACTCTCAGATCAATTGCCTCCGTCCGACTCTGTAGCACAAACAACACCCGACAGAGACGTCAAGATGAGCCCCTCCGCAGTCGACATCAACGTCCAAGGCGAAACCGACACCACAGCCGTCCTCATCCCCAACCAGCGCGACCCCAACGCCATCGCCGCATGGCGCAAAACCGGGAGCGTGCCCACGGGCATCGCCGCATTTTCCACCAGCGACATGTTCAAGAGTCCCGCCTGCTTCAATCGGCCCAAAGCTAAGAGATGGGATCATTACATCTCTACCGAGGCGAAAGCGCGGAAGCCGTCTTCCCTAAAGGGGGCGGCGAAGTTTCTGTCGAGACCGGGGATGATTTCGTTGGGTGGTGGGTTGCCGTCGAGTGAGAGTTTTCCGTTTCAGGAGTTGAGTCTTAAGGTGCCCAAGGCGCCGGGGTTTTCGGAGGAGGAGACCCGTGTGTCGGGTACGACTATAACGGCGGGGAAGCATGATATCAAAGAAGGGAAGAGCTTGTTCGGTATGATGGCAGGATATCAATGACGAGGGATTGGTGGCTGATGTATGCAGATTTGGAGGTTGCGCTCAACTATGGACAGTCAGTAGGGTTTGCGCAGATGGTGCGATTCGTTACGGAACACACAGAGGTATTTCCTTCCATCCATTGATTCAAAATCAAGCAATTGACGTTGCTCAGATTGTCCATGACCCCCCGTATTCCGACTGGCAATGCTGTATGACTGTCGGAAACACAATGGCCTGGGACGCGGCTCTCAGAATCCTTTGCGAACGAGGCCACTATATCCTCACCGAAGAATATGCCTTTGCTAGTGCTTTGGAGACCGCCGCTCCTCTCGGAATTCGCATCGCTGGCGTGAAAATGGACGAACAAGGTCTTCTGCCTGAAGATATGGACGAACTCCTCACCAACTGGGATGAAAAGGCCCGCGGTGCCGCAAAGCCGCATCTTCTATACACCGTCCCATCAGGCCAGAACCCGACGGGAGCGACTCAGAGCGCTCAACGACGCGCAGAAGTGTACAAAATCTGCCAGAAACATGATGTCTTTATTGTCGAGGATGAACCGTACTATTTCCTCCAAATGCAGCCTTACAAGACTGCTGCGCCTCCTCCGTCTTCCCGCGAGGAATTTTTGAAAGTTTTGTTGCCGTCTTTCCTCAAAATCGACGTTGATGGTCGTGTCCTTCGTCTTGAGTCATTTTCCAAAGTTCTCTCCCCTGGATCTCGTACAGGTTGGATCGTCGGCTCGGAGCAGGTCGTCGAACGTTTCGCGCGCCATTTTGAGTCGTCGAACCAGAACCCTAGCGGATTCGCACAGCTCGCTCTGTTCAAACTTCTCGACGAAGAATGGGGTCATGCGGGTTATTTGGATTGGTTGATGCATTTGCGTATGGAATACACCCGTCGTCGGGACGCGTTGCTCGACGCCTGCGAGAAGTATCTTCCTCGTGAAGTCACCAGCTGGGTTCCGCCGTCTGCTGGCATGTTTGTAAGTCGTCTTCTAGTTCCCTGATCTTGGTCTCATTCTAATTGTCAATAGCAATGGATTGAGGTCCCCTGGAAACAACACCCAGGCTACTCCCAAGGAAAATCACATGCCGAAATCGAAGAAGCCATTTTCTTAGCCTCCGTTGACCGTGGCGCGCTGTTGTCGCGTGGAAGCTGGTTCCGCTCCGATAAGAACATGGCTGAAGACAAGATGTTTTTCCGCGCAACGTTTGCGGCGGCGCCGGCGGATAAGATGCAGGAAGCTATTAAGAGGTTTGGCGATGCATTGAGGGCGGAGTTTGGGTTGAGGGCTGAGTAATATGTTGGGACATACGGAGTAGTAGGTGTATATAGTTGTGATGTATAGTTGTGATGCAACAGTCTATAGTTATAGCCTGAGATGGCCCGTCTAAAGCCACGCACTAACTATATCCATGGATGTGACAACGGCGCCGGATCTAGATGTCATGCTATTCTTTGCATCCACGCCGCCAAGGTTCTTTACAGCAGGTGAAATCACCGAGTACATCGTCGGTCGATATCAATAAGATACTATCCGGACAATCGTTCATCAACAAAACAACAAGTCTTGAAATACGGACTCACTATCTACATAGTACCGTCGGAGCACTAGTAGCTAGGTAGAGTAAGAGTGGGTTAATTGCCAGGATTCAGGGTAGTACGTACTACTACGTACTAGAGCCACGGTGGTCAAATTCTTTTCATTGCGCCAATGTGCCATTCAATCTGACATGAGATACCTGTCCAACTCGCCGTCTTCCAAGCGTCTTTGTCCTCGTTCTGAGACACATGCACGTCCTTATCAATATCATCTCTTTTAGTTTTGATTGACGATAAAGTGATCGACGGCGCGTCGGGGGAAGCTGTTGGCTGATCCAGACGCCAAGTCGAGCCAGCGCATCGTTTCTTACATGGTCATGGACTACTCCATAGTAAATAAGATCGACTTGTTTCTGAATTTTAGGATCAGGAACAAACAACACAACCTTCCTATTCGGTCGGTAATTAGTAGTGACCAGGATGACGCGCTTCGTGTTTATTCGGGTACTACTATGTACAGAGTACGGTACGGAAACATGGGATCCTAAAAAAAGAGCCAACTTGCTTGGTGATGTTCTACTTGAGGCTGTGAGACCCGCAACAGGTGGAACTGTCCGGTCCAATTCTTTCAGCCTTTCAGGGGTTCTGTCGATCCTGGTCAGTAATTCGCTCTTGATTGTCCAGTAGGGTTGTTTCATGTTGCGGCTATTCTTATCAGCCCAATCCTCCGAAATCATGATCGCTGCGTGTAAGGAAATATGCACCTCTCCACGAGTGCACAAGTACAAACGCTGTCAAACAACTCGGATGTCTCAGACCGGTCGTCGTGTTAGACTGTTGCCCTGATAACTAGAGCTAATCCAGCTCCAATCATCTCATGAAGCCACAATGGTGTTGGGTTACCCCCCGTCAGGGTGTGCTCCACTGCTACTACGGCTATGGTTACAATTTCTTTACTGGAGGATCAGATAAAAATGACTCCATCGTCCATATCGGAACCCCGTAGACTACTACTAGCACTGGGCCTATGGTCCTTGGCATGGGATGAACGTACGACAGTAGGACTTATAAGAGTCATTCATCCCTCTCCACGTCTCAGTCGCTTTGTCTGTCTACACAACGCTGTCGTTTGAGGCACAACAATATGACTCGTATTGTATCTCTTACTGCCATCGTCGCAGCTCTTGCGACTATTGCTGCAGCTCGTCCTGCTCCTAGTACTCACACTGTCCACGAAAAGCGTTATGGACTTCATCATCGCTGGACTAACCCGTTGCGCATCAGGTCCGAGTCTGACATCCACGTCAGAGTCGGATTGACGCAGAACAACCTCCATCGCGGTCATGAATACTTGATGGATGTGTCAGTCAATCTCCTCTACTACGATCAATCGTGGCATCTGACAGATTCATAGTTCGCACCCTGACTCGGAAAATTACGGCAAGTTCTGGACCGAAGAGGAAGTGACTGAAATGTTTGCTCCCTCTGACGAATCTGTCAACATCGTCAAGGCCTGGCTCGTTGAATCCGGTATTCGTGATGTACGCATCACCCATTCTGACAACAAGGGTTGGTTGGCTTTTATCGCGACTGGTGAGGAACTCGAGAATCTGTTGCACGCAGATTTCTATCAGTACGAGGACTCAGAGACTGGCGACACTGCTGTCAGCACTGAGAGATACCATGTCCCTAAGCACATCAAGGAGCACATCGACTACATCACCCCTGGTATTCGCTTCCCATTCCTTCAGAAGCGCAATGCTCTTAAAGACCCTCTACGAATTCCTACTCCTCCTCATATTCAAGCGAAGTTGACGACCAGCGCCGCTAGCTGTGCCGACGCCATTACCCCGGATTGCATTGCTCAATTGTACCAGATTCCTCCAGTCACCGGCACCCCATCACCAGACAACTCTCTCGGCATCTTTGAAGAGGGCGACCAGTACAACCAGACCGATCTGAACTCTTACTGGGCTGCATACCCTTCATACGGTATACCAAATGGAACAGCTCCTATCCTGAAGTCTATCGACGGTGGCACAGCTCCTGGCTCTTTGGTCGACGGTGAATCGAACTTGGACTTCTCGCTTGCTTTCCCTATCGTCTACCCTCAGAACATTACTTTGTTCCAGACGGATGATCAATACTGGTCTTCTTTTGGCCAAGGATTGTTTAATACCTTCCTTGATGCTATTGACGGTGTACGTTACTCTTCTTGGCCTTTTAATGGTGGCTCAAGCTAACTTTGAACTGAAAGTCCTACTGCACATCTTGCTATGCTGGCGAATGTGGCAATGCTAACATCGACCCTGTCTACCCCGACACGCATGGAGGATACCAGGGCCAGCTCATGTGCGGTACTTACAAGCCCACCAATGTCATTTCCATCTCCTACGGTGCTGCCGAGGACTATATTCCTCAGTCGTACTATGAGCGTCAATGCAATGAGTAAGTTCACCACTTACCTTCGAGATAGAAAATTGAAGCTGACTTTGACAGATTCATGAAGCTCGGTCTTCGCGGTGTCTCAGTTCTCTTTGCTTCTGGAGACTCTGGTGTTGCTTCCCGCTCAGGATGTCTAGGAAATAGCTCTACCATTTTCAATCCCGACTGGCCTGCTAGGTAATCTCTTCTCCCCTGTGCCTGGGTTCAAATACTAACCATATTTCTCAGCTGCCCGTATGTCACCGCCGTTGGTGCCACCAAGATCCCTGCCGGTGGATCTGTCAGCGGCGGCGAAGTTGTTGCCAACGACCCAGCTGGTCATCCTTATTTCTCGGCTTATGCCAGTGGTGGTGGTTTCAGCAACCTCTTCCCTATTCCCGACTACCAAGCAGATGCCGTCGCCAGGTTTGTACTTTCTTCTGTACACTCACCATTCTGTCACCCACTAACATGCTATCAGCTACTTTGCCAACCATCCTCCCCCATACCCATCCTACAACGGCACCATCCTTGGCGAAAACGGCGGTCTCTTCAACCGCTCCGGCCGCGGCTACCCCGACGTCTCCGCCGTTGGCGACACAATCCCCATCTGGATCCAGGGCGACTCCGTCATGGAAGGCGGCACCTCCGCCTCTGCCCCTATTGTAGCCTCCATCATCAACCGTATCATCGACGAGCGTATCGCAGCCGGCAAACCGGGGCCAGTGGGATTCCTGAACCCGGTGTTTTACGCGAACCCCGATGCATTCAACGATATTACCAATGGTACGAACTCAGGATGTAATACTGCTGGATTCTCGGCTGTGCCTGGATGGGATCCGGCTTCGGGTCTGGGGACGCCGAATTACCCTAAGTTGAGGGATGCTTTGATGGCTCTTTAGATAGATGCCTTTCTATGCTCTAGTACTAATAGACAATGAGAAGATTTACACTCACTATCCACATCCACTGTGTATAAATAAATAAATAAATAAATAAAAAGAATCAAGTCACTTACATAAGCATGCCAAGCCTCGGCCCAGACAGGAAAAGTGGCGGAAGATCTGCAGAAGGCCAGCACGAACAACGTTATTTGGACATCTCTCTATATTCATCCTCTATCTACTTTTCCTCTCATTCTTTATTACTTCTTGTTGGCCATGACTCTTTCTCGATTTGTTATACGATACCCTTGATTGCACATTCTCGATTGTCAGGCTGTTTGCGGAATATCCGCTTCCACTGCTTCCATCCCTTCGTTCAAGGTTCGCGCTTCCCCGGAGTTGACATCTGGTAGGTTTGTTGATCTACATTTCCATGGATTTGTTATACATCGAACTTTATGCTCTATACTCTATACCTATTCCTATCTGCTTTTTGACTTGGGTGTCCCGTCACAGATTAATTCGCTTGATGGAATGCTTCAGGCGTTGTTACATTTGCCCCTTGCCCCTTACTACATCACATGAGCCCTTGGCTTTTATCTTCTCTGTGCTAACTTGCGTATAGATTTATTCCATTTGTTGATATACTTTTAAGACTACCATCTACTTTGTTCTATCTGTGGCAGTACATACAAAGCGGACAATCTATTGTCTAGACTGGTCTACTCGCTAAGCACATTCACACAACTCAAATACTGTTTGAGGTTGGGGTTCACTCCTCACTAGCCCTAAATCTTTGCGAAGATTAGTGTGTGTGTGCAGCGTCTCGCTTAATGAGCTGCTTTCTGTGAAGTCTGTAGGTACTTCTCCAACTATCATCCTATATTTTCCTAGAACTACAAACCTGAAGCCATCATAAAGGATGGTTGCATCTCATCTTGACCAAAAGTGGGGCTATGTGGAACTTGCTAACATTGCTTAGTCTACTCAAATTATCCCACTTGTCTCCAGATATGACTTGATCTTGCTCTATGGCTTCAAGCTCGTGTCCCTTCTGTCTATTAAGCAACAAGATATCGAGACAGTGTCTTTCTTGACCCTTTGCTTAGGAGAGGACCTATAGCCTCGACAGATATCTTCACTGTAAGTATTCAAAATTCCTCTCCTCCTCCCTCTTCTCTACTCTTCTCCAAGATTGCATCTCAATATACCCTCATATATCTTGAATACCTCTTACTATTGCCTTAATTCCCCTTGAAACCTCCTATCACCATGCCTTGCCTCTGCAAGCCTTCAAAAAGCCGTTTCCTAACTCCCAAGGCAGGAAAACGGAGATCAAGTTGGATAGAGAGAGCCTTTCGAGCTCTGAGGTGCGCTCCTGACATGCACCTGTATATCCTCTACTAATATTTCTTTGCTCTTTTCCAGTATAAAACAGAGGAAAAAGCACCGTAAACGACCAAAAATCTCCCTGGTACGCCAGGATTCGTCAGATCTCTTTACGATCGTTCGGCCTTCTCCCTTGTTCGACCCATTTGTCAACCCTCCCGATCAGCATTCCCCGAGTACCCCCATATCATTTTCTCCAGATTCCTTCTTCCAGATCCCCTCCCAGAGGCCTTCAGAGGAGCATTTGATAGCTGGTGCGAGTTCAAGTCACCAAGATAGGAATCTGCTTCTCGAGCCCTCCCCAAACCCTCTTCTGCCTTCGCGAGTGAGATTCCGGAATACTGCGTCGAATCATCAGTATATGGTTACCTTCAGGTATCATAATGATTATCGAGATACTAACCTTATTTTAGATCTCCCTACTTTGACGATCTTGTACGGAAACGCCCTCCAACTCCTCCATTCCCTCCTGTCATCGGAGATCAGAGTGCTTCCCAAAGCCATATAAACAAAGGGAGCCCTGCATCAGATCCTGGGGTCCTCTCAAAGAGGATATTTCCATTACCAGAGGATTGTTATTTTCCTACTGAACATCCTTCATTCCTTGGCACTGGCGAGAGTGAGGAGGATAGTGTGGTCTCTAGTGAAGCGTGTGTTAACCAGGTAATGCCCACCAATTTTTTGATCTGCTTCACTTGAGAAACAAAGGCTGTTCACATGACCTTGATTTCTTAGTCATCGAGCTCTCACTTCCTATCACAAACTAACTCACTTTTCAGACAATTCAGGAGCAAACCTATCTCAAAGAATTAATACCAACCTTCACTCAACCCAAGAGCTCACCCAACAAACGTCCTCCCTCAAAACTCCGCTTCGGGTTACTCCCTTCCAAAGCTGATTCTGATCGGCCATCAGCATATTCCCGCAAATCTCGATTAACAGCGAAAATGGAGGTCCCACGGGCATCCCAGTTCCTGGACCCGTCCTCCGCCATGGCCACCCTCACCAAACAAAAAGCAGAGTCCATAAAACTCGCCAGAGAGCAAGCTGCAGCCGTACACGAGATGTGTCGACGCGCAAAATCTGAAGTGCCGCCTTACGAATTCGAAGAACTCATTGGAAAAGGTGCCTATGGACGCGTCTACAAGGGTCGTCAGCTCCCATCGCGCGATGTGGTGGCTATCAAGGTCATGGATATCGATGCGTTGGATTATAAGATGCATCGCGATTTGAAGGATGAATCGATCAAGGATTTTATTCATGAAATCAAGGCGATGAATCAGGCTAAAGAAGCGGGGGCGAAGAATATCAACATGCTCATTGAGGCTATCTCGATTCACTCTCAGCTGTGGGTTGTTTGCGAGTACTGTCCAGGAGGTAGTGTCAAGACTTTGGTAAGTCATTCATTATATCTTGAAAACGTTTCTAGTTGCTAATTTGATCAGATGCGTGCCACAGGAGACAAGCTTGAAGAAAAATACATCATCCCGATTGCCCGCGAACTCGCCAGTGGCCTCCGCGCAATCCACGACGCAGGAATCATCCATCGAGACGTAAAAGCAGGAAATGTTCTCATCCACGAAGAAGGACGTCTACAGATTTGCGATTTCGGCGTTGCTGGCATCCTACAATCCAAAGTCGACAAACGATCCACCTGGATCGGTACTCCGCACTGGATGCCACCTGAAATGTTCTCGACTCGCGGCGGTGAAGCCCATCAATATGGCAGCGAACTTGACGTTTGGGCCTACGGCTGTACTTTGTACGAATTCGCAACTGGAAATCCACCCAATGCTGGACTTCGTGAACGCATGCAAATCGGTCGCTCGCTAGGACGCAATACACCTAAACTCGAAGGCGATCAGTACAGTCAGGAACTCAAAAACATCGTCGCTTTCAGCTTGAACGCAGATCCTCTCACACGTCCCACTATGGCCACGATTCTCGAACACCCTTACATTGCAGGCTCTGAGGCCGATTATCCAACCAAGTCGTTAAGCGAATTGGTTAGAAACTACTATCAGTGGTCTCAACGTGGAGGCCAGCGCATGTCTCTCTTCCATCCTGGTGGCGCTGCAGCAGCTGAGTTTCCAGACAATCCACAGCTTGAGGAAGACTGGAACTTTAGCACCACCGATGGCTTCGAGCGTCGCTACTCAGTCTTGGATTTGGATCAGCTCTCTGCCTCGCTTGCCGAGTTGGCTGGCAATGAGCCCTCATTTCCTCAAAACCCCGAGCCATCTATGGATGACATGACGATTACCGAGATGACACCGATCGAGAAGGCGAACTTTGACGAACGCGTGAAGCGAGGTGCTGCGGCCATGGAAGGTCTATTCGACGAGCAGAAACCTACATACAAATACGAAACGAAGAATGATTTCGTTCCGATTGAAGAAAAGCCAGCACCGTCCGATTTGCCACTTCGTACTACTACAGATCGTTCGTCCGTCACGTCGACATTCATTGATATCAACTTGGGCTCGTTCGACTCGGCTCACTACGCTGCTGGAACGGCCTCACAATTCCAGCTCGCGGACGCCGATACGATACGTGCTAACCGATCTAGTCTACGTTCTGGACGCAATTCTGATGGCGATCAAACTCGCAATCGCTACAGCGATGTCGACAGCGAAAACGATACCTTCCAACCAAACGCGCCACGTCCACCTACTATGGATTGGAAATTCCCTGCCATGATCGTCCCTGAAGACCATGAGTTAGAAATCTCGCCGGCACCCGTTGCAGATGAACCATTCATTTCTCCTGCAGAGGAAAAGCGGGCTACTCGCGATTGGAAGTTCCCTGTCATGACTGACACGGTGAACGACGAGGTGCCTATTCTAGAAAAGGACAATATGTACACATATGATGAGACACCAGCTCATACTATCCGTCCTGCGCAAATTCAGACGCATCAGTCTCATCCTTCACATCAATCTCAACAATCAACCCTCGACCTCAGCATTGGCCACGTCAACAACAACCTCAGCGTCGACGGAATCGATGTGGCAGCCATCTCCCGCCCCTCAACAGCTACATCGACCATCAGCGACTACGACCCATTCCGTTTCGATCGAAGCCCCGACATTTCCCAACGCACCCACCACCGTATGGCCTCCAAAGCGCCTTCCCTACTCAGCATTTCCAGCCTCGATGAAGGTCCCGGCCCTGACCATGAAGATGATATTATCATCGAAGAAGATGGCCCAGGCCCCGATCACGAGGACGTCCCCGAACTCACCCCCAACGCTACGGCCGGTACTTCAATGACAGCCCAAATGGAACTCTCACAACAGCGTCAGCGAGCCGCTTCTTCGTCTTCCCGTGACATGAGCCGTCCCACGAGTCAGACTTTGCAGTTCCCAGAACTCCAGTTCCCAAGCGCAGAGTCGATGATGGAGGGTGCGTCGGATGATGTTGTCACAGCGGAGTTGGATCGTTTGATTGATGACTTTATGCAAGCGTGCTATACGACGATTAACGTGGTGGAGAATATGGAATAGCTGGCTGTTCTCTTCTTGATTGCGCTTCTGAAACGAGAAGTTACGGAGAGAAGCTGGAAAAATCTTGCTTTGTTGAAGTGTTTGGAGTTTTTACTTTTCTTTTTGTGGAATGTCCGAGTACTTTTTCTTTTGCGTCGTTTCTTCTTTCTTGTAGCGTGTATACTACCCATTGATCGATTTCATTCAAGTAGCAAATCCAAGAGACACTGAGTTGTCTCATCAATCTTGAAGACTTTGAAGCCATTACTTTCATTCTATCTATCTATGTCAATATCCGAGTATCCCTCCCAGCATCGATGTTTTCTGTATTATGAATGCCCCTACTAATCAGATTCAATCAGGCAACAAAGTCCTCACCAACGTGTCGTTTGCATATTTGGCCGGACTACCCATCCTGACAAATAACTTTGCCCAGTATTTGCCGCACAAACACTTTCGTTTTGGTACTGTAAGTGTGTCTTTGTTTTTCTTTCTGTTGAGCTAGTCAGTTCACTTAGACCCTAGAGCAAAATTACGCGGCTGTGTCTAGTCATTCCCGCCTGCCTAGTCAGGCAAGGGACCAGGGCACAACAGGGCACGTGACCTGTTTCTGTATGAAATGTTGTCTGTTCGTCTGATATAGATAAGTAGATGTTGGGACGAAGAATAGATGTTGGTATGAAGAAGTCTGGTAGTAAAAGTTAGTCTATTCTTCTGTGCTTACTATATGAGCTCTGCACAAGCTGTCTTTGTAAAGGGGCACTGAATTCAGGGATCAAATAGCTGCAGAGCATCTACAGCTAGTTAATTATACAGTTCAAGCTAGAGGTTATAGTACTATCAAGTCTCTCGGAAATTGCCTTCGATATCTCTCTTCAAATATGCCCCAGTTGGTTCACACTGACATCAATCCGGACGGTTTTGCCCATGAAACATCTTCAACCATTCCAGTTCTATACACACCTGCGCAGCCACTGTGACAGAAATTATGCGTAATTTTCATAAATGATGCTATACAATAACACATTACGAGTAATCCACTAGTATCAGTCCGACACCCTCGACACCGGGCGTTTGGCCTTTTCCTCCTCGTCATCTTCCCAACCACGTCTTCTTCTTCCCTTCTTATCTTCTCTGGAGGATCTCCCCATCTCCTACCTTCCCCCTCCTTCCTCCTCCCCATCCTCATCTCCCCCTTCTCTTTCTTCGTTCCATCCTACTCTTCTCCTGCTCTTCATTGTTCCATCATCGTCCTCTACCCTTCTCGCCTTGTAGCCTTGTGGCCTGCTCGTACTTCGTCCATGCCGTACGCGCCGGTTACTTGGTTCCTGCCTCCCAATCCAGACGGGACCATGCGTCTTGTCTCCATCGTTCCCCGCCAGGACGGATCCGGCGCTGACCTGGAATTCTGGGATCTCCCAGAACAGTTGATCGAGGGTGTAGAGGAAATCGAGGAGATAGACGAGCCATGTCACCTCCTGGAACTGCCTTTGGAGCTCATGACAAATATCCTACATCAGGTAAGCTTTTTTCTTTCTTTCTTTCTCGACCCATCAAAATCTGACTTTGTGACTGGCAGATCGAAGACAAAGCAGATCTCTATGCCCTGCTTTTGGCTGCTCCTAGACTTTACAACATCATCATTCCCATCTGGTGGCAGCACTTGACCATCAACCTTCGCAATGATCGATTCGTTACTTCAAAGCCAACGGATCTCCAGCAGCTAGTCCAGGCGCGTTCCCCAGAGCTTGATCGTCTTCAGTTCGTCAAGAGCATTGTTGTAGAGGGGACCTGCCCACCTCTGAACTGGTGCGTCCACCGCAACCGTATCTATGGGAAATTCTTCACGAACCAGTGCAATGACATCGCAATGTTTGTGCGTCATTTGAAGCCTAACAGCCTCAAGAGCTTCAGGTAAGTCATGACTGTGCTTAGAACCTTTAGACTTAGATCGTACTGACAATATTCTTCAGCTGGACCACGGCCACATGCATGACAGATTCCTTGATCTCTCCATGGGGTAGTTTGACCACATTACAGCGGGACCTCGAAGAACTGAAGCTCGTGCTGAGTGCCAAGTGCCAGGACGAACAACTGAACCTGTATCTGGGCTCCTTCAGAAAGCTCAAATACCTCTCTGTGCGCGGTCTTCGCAACCAGCCAATGTACCCGTCCTTCTACCACAGTCTGAAGGCTATGATGCTCGGCTCCTGCTCCACACTCGAGGAGTTCGAACTAGCCGCTGTTCCGGACATTGACAGCGCTCCGTACTGCGAGGCATTGGAGGGCAAGCAATTCCTGCCAGTCCCCATTACGAAGCCCTCCTCCTCCTCCAGGCCATGGGAAGTGTCAATTCTAATCCATCATCCCTGGCCCCACACATATGACGAAGATTTCTTCCCAGCTCAGCCCATCACGGAGGATTTCCTATTCCCCAACCTCCGTGTTCTGCATCTCGAGATGGTCAAATTGACGGATTGTGCCAATCGACTCGTCAAGACTATCGACGTCGCATCCATGACCGCCCTCACGCTCCGTCACTGCCAGGGCTGGGATGAATTCCTCCTGCTCATGGCCCAGGGCACCGGACCGATGAGTCTCCGCAAACTCGAGTTGGAGTATTACGAAGGAACGCTCCCCACTCCCGACCTCATCAACCTCCTCAACCGCTGCGCCAATATCGAGGATGTCGCCATCTGCGACGCGGATGAAGAACTTCCCTTAGTGGCATTGCAGACCTGGAAGTCGGTCTGTCACGGACGTCCCAGCCTACGCCGTTTCGTGCACCATCAGGCCGATCATTTCGACAAGGAGGATTGGCTGACTCCTACCGGCGATCCTCGACGCGGAGTCGATGTTGCCGGTGATGAGTTTTTGAGAAAGCTCTCCGAGTGCATTAGTTCGCCTGATGCCAATCCGTTTACTGATTCCAATCTCGAGTTTCTCGGCATCTGCTGCTTCCCTACGGATATGTTGGTTAGTAGTCCCCCGAAATATCTTGACTCATTCGCATCGTCCAGATACTAACAATAAATAGGTAGGCCTCCTCCGCCCATTTTTACACCAAACCAACCTTCGCGTCATCCACTTCCGCAAATCAGCCTTCCACATGAACACAATCATGTACCTCCGTCGCGCCATCGATCACTTCGTCCGCTGGGCCTTTGGCTGGAACGGCATTCCTTCCTTGAAGGTAGTCCTGTTCGGCGATTACTCATCCTACCGCGTAAAAAAGGGGGCCAACTGTCGCTACAATCGTATTGAGGGTAGTAACCAGTTCCCCAATTGGGAGGTAAAAGTTGATCCGGATATCTCTGATCTTCCTGCGCATTTCGTGGCTATGGCGAAGGCTTGTCCTAGTCAGTTCGCGATGTGAGCCGATACGATACCTAGTTGGTATGGAAAGGGAAGTGATGCTTTGGACGACTCCGGATATCGATATTTGAATCACGACTACGTACGTACGTCTCGATGGGACGCTCTTCAAAATTGGTGGAATATTGGCCGGTTCTATTTCTTTTCTTCTTTTCTTTTTGTATTTTCTTTTCTTCGATCACGTGATGCCACTCCTTTGTCCTCTCACATTTCAGTAATTCAGACACTCTCGCAATTCTTGCCAGGTGCTACTTTAGTTAATTCAAAATGCAAGGCCCATTCCACTCTAACGAAGTCGTACCTTATAACCTGTAACCCAACAAAGCGGTACCAGCAACTAACATGTTGTGATGCAAGAGGATACGCCCTTTTTGGGCGTCTGTATTGTCGATGCTCTTCACGAAGACCTATGAATCAATTCATCATATTTTCATTCGGTTCTATCATATGAACATATCTAACTTTTATACGGGAGTACAGACTCACTCCCCAATCCGACCAACGCCAGACAAAGTCAAATATACATCCGTCCCCCATCCCCACAGACTCTGAATCGCAATACTTCCTCCGAAATATTCTGCATAAGCCCTACTCAACGGCAAGCCATATCCCAATCCAGCAATGGTACTGGTATTCCCACCGCTGCCCGAAATCGTGTTGAGCGCGTCAATGTTGCCGTTATATTCGCCGGACGCGTTGCCTTCAGAGAAAGTCGTGAAGCTGTACGACCAGACTTGTGATAGAATTTCAGGTCGAATACCGCCACCCCGGTCACGGATGCGGATCGTTATACTTTGAGAGGAAGTGTTGGTAAGACGAATGTTTTCGTTCGCGACTAGAATCTCTTCTTCGGCGGATATATCCACGTCGCCGTCTCGGGCATGATGTGGTATGTTATTGATGTGATTGAGGTGATTGCCCGGGATATCGGGGGCAGCTGCTATGGTGACTTCAATGGGCTCTCGCTCTTTTCCCGACTCAACGACTGCACGGAATGCGTTCTTTAGTAGTTCCGTAATTATGTACTCCACGTGCACGGGAATGTAGGCAAAGCTTGCGTCGGGTTCTCCGTTGATCTCAACAGTCGGTCGAACACCGTACTTTAACTCGCAGATTTCACTCACGAAATGTTCGCATGAGCGAACAATCTGTGCCGGTTTGAGGGCAGTATCAATGACACCAATATAATTCTTCGGTCCATGCTCTCGTTTTGAGAGTGGCGGGTTCGGATTATCATCACTAATCGGCTGCGATGCGAAATGGAGAGCAAGATGTTGCTCGGCAATCAAACGTGTCCCGATTCGGGCGCGCAAGTGCGAATCCAGGAAGCGAGTGACTTCTTCACCATTAATGTACTTTCTGCATTCGAGAAACCCTCTTGCTAGTATAGGTATGGTATTGGTGTGGGTCTGGACAAGGTCTGCCATCACTTCGGCAAATTGTTTCTCTTCTTCGAGGGTGGTGATTCGGCGTTGTTGATAAGGTAGTAGAGTCGATAACGAGTGCAGGTAATTGTTGTAGATTTGCGAAACGTGCGGGTTGGATACCACGATGAACGGTAAATTTCTCAGACATTGTATACGATAAGCCAGGCGGGCCGGAAGAAGCGAAAGAGTGAAATTGGCCGAGTCGAGAAGAGCCTGTTTGGATAATGGTGGTTGACCATGTCTGTATATCGTCAGCAATTCAATTCAATCTCGGACTAGGTCAGAAGAGTCACCCACTTGAGAAGGTCTGCCAGAGTCAAGGGCCGACGCCTCAAAGCGGCCAATCTAGCAATCTCATCTTCTGCCACATTGGTCCATACTGGAGGCTTATTCCAGCTTTCCGACGTCGATGCCCATGTGGAGTTATGTCGCAGGTGGGTGGTCGATCGTGCAAGTCTGCATCTTGAGCGTGGAAGCGTCCCTATAAGACGAGGGAGTTTATATTCCATGGCTTTCAGCTTGCCATTATCACGATGTAGTATATGTAAGAAATATAGATAGCAAGATCCAGCTGAAGATGAGCGTTGAGAATGTTGGTGTCTGCAGTCAGAATAAAGAACGCCGCGGATAGCCTCAGGCAAACCCCGTCGGTTGCCGCGCCGTGCGTCATGGTCATGTGACTAGCTCTTATCCTGGCCAATCAGAATTGAGAATTCTACTGTCGGTCAAATGGATAGAAGTAGTCAAATTATCATTCGAAAAGAACATGGAATTGTTATCCAAGAATATGGATTGGAGCAATGGCTTATTCTAGTTTAGCTAGTCTTAGTAAGTATATTGTATTGTGTTACATGAAGGGCTCCAAGCTTATCGCGGCTAGCATTTATATGTTGACGAACGAATGGACGTAGATACATACGATTATCGTATGATAGGTATGATAGGGTCCGATATACGAACCCTGCAAGGGAAACTATAAGTGATCTACTATTGTAACAGTAGCTGGTCATTAGGCTAACTACCAACTGCAAGAAGAACTGAAGAACTGACTTGTATTATGCGTACAGTATCTGGTATAATAATCAAAGCATGCATTTTCGTTATCGTCATAAAATGGGCGGGGTCTTTTATCTGCCAATGACAGGAAAGGGAAATAGAATCGAGAACCCAATCTAAACACTGTCTGTGAAATAGTATCCGGTACCGCAATGCACGAGTCGACCAAGCTCAGATCATTTTATCCGATAGCTTTAAATTCAGCTGAGAGTGGCATGAGTTGTTGATCGACGACTCCGATTTCTCTTGACAGACCTTTGGCAAATAGACATGGCCGACATCGCCTACTGGGTAGAGACCTTTCCGTCTTGCTCGACGTGGAGGTGTTCGTTGCTCTCGAGAACGCTCACGTGGTCGTCGGGGTATTCGACCCTACGAAACAAGTAATTAGCATCAGTCGTGCAAATTATCATTTATCAACTCACGTAAATCCCTTGATGAGGGTGTATTCGTGCTTGATAGTGCCTCCTTCAGAGCGAGCCTTCTCCTTGGCCCTGTTTTACAGATTGTTGTTAGCGTCTCGCTTCGATACTGTAGAGTAGCACGGTAGGGTAAGTACTTTTCAAGCTCGGCGGGAGAAGCGTTCTCCTTGAGGGTGACCTAACGGGTATTTGTAAGTCTTGTTTCTATCTGCAAGGACAAATGACCTACGTTGTAGAGGGTCATTGTGTGTATTTCGTGCTGAAATAGTTGAAGAGATCGAAAGGCGAAGGCAACAAGTCAAGAGAGCGGTGGTGTAGGTTTTGGAGTTGATGAATGAAAGAAGAAGAATGAAGGAAGAGAAAAGAAGATGGCAGATATAAGGCTATCGAAACCGGTGTGTCACGGCACAGCCAAGCAATTTATTTATAATGGGAAGGAAAGGGGGAGGGGACAAGGCAGCCGCAAATCACGACACCGACTGGGCGAGCCTTGGAAGCGTACGTGCTACGTCGTCTACGTCGTTGCTACCACACAAAGAACTAGGTCTGATAAGAAATTGCGTTTCATGTTATTTGGCTCCATTGAGAGACAGAAAAGCGGGATGCTGTGGTGTCTGCTAGCTGATGTCTCGGTTTGAGTCAGCACACGATGCCTACGGGGCAGACAGAACAGCGCGCAGTCAGATACATTTCTTGAAGGCATCACCGCCATTACTTGCACGATATGGGCATCGCATGTCGAGCGAGATACACAGGCAAAGAAGATTGCATGACTTGCATGACGGAGCTGGACGATGACGCACTTCTTGGCATCCGCCGCGGGGTCATCACGTGGCTGGATGCCCCAGTTTCTGGCAGGAGCACCTGCTGCTTCCCATCCGAGTATCCGACATGCAAGTCATTTCTTGACTCGTGCCTGCTGCATTCTTACTCCCAGCTGAATGAAAATGCGGTCAATTGGAACTACACCACAATGTGTACTTCCTATCAGGACCACCACCAGTCCTTTGGCCTCAGCTAAAAAGAATTGCCCTATCAGACCCCAACATGACCTTTTCTACGGTCATCCCTAGTCGGCATCTTCAACCCGTGCATTCCCGTGTAATTGGGGCTTTCCGGCTGCTTCCAGTCTTTGAGAATCTCGGTATCTGCCAGATGGTAGACTTCAACACCCAGAGGGCGGCAGGTTGCCGCCATGTCACCTCCTTCCTTTCCTTCCCAGCCCCACTGCGAAAGATCGCCTAGCATCAATCAGCATCGTATACTTATGTTGAGTACTCACCCAGCAACCTAACTTACCTCCCGGGCACGCTGAAAGCGCGCAGAGTACGTCAATTTCCGCAAAGAATTCAAAGTATTCTTCGGGTCGCGCGGGCGATGCCTCCATAAAGTACTTCCCTTGCTCATCCAAACCTGTAACTTGAAATACATTCAGGACGTCGTGTACATCAAGCTCTGTCAAGCCGAACGGAAGTACCGCGCGAGTCAAATTCGAATGACAATGGAAGTCAAACGTTTCTCCCCCCATGAGCAAGTTCACGTATGGATCACACCGTGTTCCCAGCAAATCGTGGACCCGGCCTCCCCATTGAGTTGTTCCAAACCCTTTCCCTTGGACTATATTACCTTCCGTGTCCAGAACTGTATCCAATTGGCCGCCTGCTAGAGAATCCCCAGTTATAGTCACCAATGGCCGTAGATATGGGAGATTGGACCATAGGCGATCGCCAACTGAGACATGCGAGCTATGAATTTGACGTGTCCGCGCTGCCCACATACGCTCTCGAGGATTATGTGCGTTCCAGATGTTGAGATCTCCCACCTGTGGTCCCTCTGGAGTCGATATCCTGCACACTTGACCTGCGCGAACTATCCATGCCTGTCCGGAACATGGAGCAATCGTGAACATATTTTCTAATCTGCGAGCAGATTTCTCCGCTGCTGAGGCTGCGACTTTCCGGTAGACGGGCGAGGATGCATGGACGGTAGATGAGGGAGGAGCGATATACGCTGGTGGTGGTCGTCGAGGAGATCGGGACGTCATTGTGGCCGTTAATGGATGTTTGAAGTTCTGATCTATATTCGTTTTCTGGCCCAGATCCTTTGTAGCGAAGCACTTACAAAGGAGGGGAAAGAGTTCAACAAGTCGATGATGGACTCGCAGAGGAATTAAACAGTGAATCAAAGCTCATCGGCAGACGGGAGGTGCCACTTTCCTGATACGGACTAGCGTAGCTCCGCATCTAATCTTTTTCTTCTGCGGGCTGGAAGAAAGTTGTTCCGACCGATAAAAGCGGATATGAAGAAATTATTTTGGGATAAGTTGCATGGCTTGATGACTTTGCGGCTGCATGTTCCAGCACAATCCATTCCATTATCATTCACTGTAGCCCAGGAGAGACTTTGGACGGCATTTGTCGTTACATTCTTCTCAAGATGGATGATCAGAAGAATCGGGCTCATCACAAGACCAAGGAGAAGAAGAAATACGAAGGTATGCGGTTTGAAGAAACTTCTTATTTACCTATCTTCCTCAACTCGATTGATTGTATGGTTTGGCTGATATTTTGATTCTGGGATTCAGGTCAAAATCCGAAAGCTTTTGCCTTTTCCAACCCTGGAAAGGGTAAAAGACAGGCTGCAAGGTCCCATGAACTCAAGGAAAAACGTCTGCATGTGCCTCTCGTCGACCGCCTCCCCGAGGAGGCGCCACCAATTATCGTCACGGTTGTTGGACCTCCCGGAGTTGGAAAGACTACGTTGATCAAATCTTTAATCAGACGGTACTCGAAGCAAACACTCAGTTCCCCGACGGGTCCTCTTACGGTCGTTACATCGAAGCGCCGACGCTTGACGTTTCTAGAATGTCCTTCAGATTCATTGGCGAGCATGATCGATGTCGCCAAAATCGCAGATATAGTGTTGCTGATGATTGACGGCAACTACGGTTTCGAGATGGAGACTATGGAGTTCCTCAACGTTCTTGCTTCCAGCGGTATGCCTGGTAACGTCTTTGGGATTCTTACCCACCTTGACTTGTTCAGGAAACAGAGTACATTGCAAGCCGCAAAGAAACGATTAAAACATCGTTTCTGGAGTGAACTATATCAAGGCGCGAAATTGTTTTATCTCTCCGGTGTTGTGAATGGCCGGTACCCGGACCGCGAAATCCACAATCTATCTCGATTTCTCTCCGTGATGAAGAACCCCCGTCCTCTGGTGTGGCGCAATTCGCATCCTTACGCCCTCGCCGATCGATTCCTTGACATCACCCCGCCTACCGAGATTGAAAAGGACGAAAAATGCGACCGCACAATAGCATTGTATGGCTATCTACGAGGAACAAACTTTCCCGCTCAAGGTGCTCGCGTCCACGTTCCTGGTGTCGGTGATCTCACGGTGTCAGCCATCGAATCCTTACCCGATCCCTGTCCTACACCATACATGGATCAGCAAATAGCAAAAGCAACGGGTAAAGGTGGAAGGAAAAGATTGGGCGAAAAGCAAAAACTGTTATTTGCCCCAATGTCGGACGTTGGTGGTGTCTTGATTGATAAGGATGCCGTATATATCGATGTTAAATCCGCGACCTTTAATCGGGACGACGACTCAGACGACGAGGATAGGGGCCTAGGAGAACAGCTTGTCATGGGTCTACAAAACGAACGTAAACTGCTCGGAGAGGCCGATGATGGTCTTCAGCTTTTCAGAAGTGGTGGGACAATCTCCAAAGTAGACGGTGAAGCAGACACTGGCCGAAAAGAAAGACGCAATGTTCGGACAATGGATGATACTGGTTACGTTGAAGAAGAAGAAGACGAAGGGTTCGAAAGTGGGGATGCAGAAGACGACGAAGATGAGATGAAGGGAGACTTGGACGACGAGGATATTGACGAGGAGCTGGAGTCTGGCGATAACGAAGGTGAATTCGAAGCACCGTCGGACTTTACCCGCAAACTTCGTGAGAAGCAGAATGGTGATAGTAATGGGAAAGAAGGTGACTTTGCTTTTGCAGATAGTGATTCGGACCTTGGATCCATCTCTTCTGTCGAAGATCAAGAGTTTGACGATTCCGATGAAGATGAGGACGCATCAGACGATGAAGACGGTGCCTTACGATGGAAGAGCAATATGCTGGATAATGCCAAGGCTCTCCATGGAAAGAAACCTGCATACCGCGTCATTGATCTTACTCGCATGCTCTATGACGAGTCCATCTCCCCTGCCGAAGTGATAGCCAGATGGAAGGGCGAAGATAATCATGATTCGGAGGATATGGATGAGGATGAAGATGAAGATTTCTTCAAAAAAACCAACGCTGAAAAGGAAGAGGAACGGGAGGATCGGACGATTCCCACCTTTGACTACGATGAGTTGGAGAAGAAATGGTCGGATCAAGATGCTATCGAAACCTTACGACGTCGCTTTGCTTCGGCCAGACTAGGTGGAGCCGGTAGTGGCGACGACGGTGATGAAGACGGCTCGGATGATGGACTATCGGACGAGGGAGATGGCGCGTTTGAGGATCTCGAAACTGGCGAAATCTTCAATGGCTTTGATGAGGGCTCGGGCGGCGAGGAAGAGAATGAAGCCGAAGAGGCAGCCGAGGGTGAGGTGGACCTTGAAGCTGAGCGAGAGCGAAATGCCAGAAGAAAAGAAGAGCTCAAGTTGCGATTCGAGGAAGAAGATCGAGAGGGCTTCGCTAATGCCCGGAATGGTGATCGAAACGAAGGCAAAGACGATAATGAGTTCGGAGAAGACGACTGGTATGACGCTCAAAAGGCTCAGTTGCAAAAACAATTGGACATCAACCGTGCGGAATTCGAGTCGCTTGATGCTATCTCCCGTGCTCGAGCTGAAGGTTTCCGAGCTGGTACCTACGCGCGAATCGTCTTGGAGAAGGTGCCATGTGAATTTTCGACCAAGTTCAATCCTCGATACCCAGTTCTTGTTGGTGGATTGGCACCAACAGAAGAACGCTTCGGCTACGTACAAGTCCGTATCAAACGACACCGATGGCACAAGAAGATTCTCAAGACGAATGATCCACTTATCTTTTCTCTTGGTTGGCGTCGCTTCCAGAGTCTACCCATCTACAGTATCTCCGACTCGCGTACTCGCAATCGCATGTTGAAGTATACACCAGAGCACATGCACTGTTTTGGAACATTTTACGGACCTCTAGTTGCTCCCAATACCGGTTTCTGCTGTGTGAACTCGTTCTCAAACAAAATTCCGGGCTTCCGAATCGCCGCGACTGGCGTCGTTCTCAACGTAGACGAGAGTACGGAGATCGTGAAGAAACTCAAACTTACTGGTTATCCATACAAAATTTTCCGCAACACTGCATTCATTCGTGACATGTTCAATTCTTCTTTGGAAATTGCCAAGTTTGAAGGTGCTGCCATTCGTACTGTGTCTGGTATCCGTGGTCAAATCAAGAGAGCCCTCAGCAAACCCGAGGGTCATTTCCGAGCAACTTTTGAAGACAAGATTTTGATGAGCGACATCGTCTTCCTCCGTGCCTGGTATCCGATCAAACCTCACCGATTCTATAATCCCGTCACGAACTTGCTAGACATTGATGAGAGTGCTCCTGAAGAAAACGGATGGCAAGGTATGCGCTTGACTGGCGAGGTCCGCAGGGCCGAAGGAATCGCTACGCCACTCGAAAAGGATTCGAAATACAAACCAGTCGAACGTCCTACACGCCACTTCAATCCTCTCCGTGTCCCTCGACAGCTCGCCAAGGACCTTCCATTCAAATCTCAAATCACTCAGATGCGACCCCGCAAAGAGCAGACGTACATGCAGAAGCGAGCTGTCGTTCTCGGCGGAGAAGAGAAGAAAGCGCGCGATCTCATGCAGAAACTCACCACCATGAACAACGAAAAGAGAGCCAAACGTGCCGCAGCCCAAGAGGAGCGTCGAAAGGGATACCGCGCCAAGGTGGCAGAGAACTTGGCCAAGAAAGCCGAGCGCGAGAAACGTGAGAAGAGTGAATACTGGAGACAAGAAGGGAAGAAACGGAAGAACACCGAGGGAGATTCAGGGGGTGGTAAGAAGCGCAAGTGAGCGTTATGATATACTTGTTGTAGCATTTTGGGCGTCCATTAGTCTGGTTTGGTTGTCTGTGTATGACACAAAAGTTTGCAATATACCACCTATCCATGTGTATATAAATATAGACAATTCTATCTGTCGTCGCATATTTCCAAGCTCACCGTCAACTGAGGCTTCATTAAGTATGCCTGAAATCTAGGGCGTCAACGCAGCACGTGACCCGCGACACGAACGCGTTTCTCCGACCCATCTTCTATCCCCAATCTTTCTTTTCAACAACTTTATCCATTTCTCAAGGTACACGCCAGCCACGCGACAAACACACACCGTTCGTCCTATGACACTATTTTCTATACGAAAAACATTTTCCCGAACAAAGCACAAGCCCTAGTTACCCCAGATTTTTCCCAGCCACAATCGAATCACAACCCCTCCTTGGTCACCTATACGTAACTCGTTTTATGCTTCAGGAATTGGCCCCTCTTTGACAACTTGCGGCGGTCATGTTTCCAGCGCCTTGATACAATGAGATTTCTTTCATTTCTACCTTCTGTCCTTGTTCGAAAGCTGTTAGTTTGCCGAGTTTTCCCGTTCATCTCTGCGTTGCAGTTGCCTTATCGGGTTCTTCTCGAGTCATTGCCTGTCTTTTCTGCGGTGATGTATGCCGGATATTACCTTCATCACTCAACAGATCCCTATCAGGTAGTATTCAGTCTTTGTATGTGTGAGACATTCAGGAGTAGATGTGGATATTCTGTAGCGTAGATACTAGATGGCGGAGTTGCGTAGATTATAAAATGTTGGACATCTCTGCTCTCATGCCCACGGATGAAGTATTTCGAGAATTTTTTTGCAGTGAATTTCCACTCAATTGCTGGACGGTGTGTATTCAATCCTTGATACATAATCACTCTTGAAGACTTTCGTAGTGCTGCCTAGATTGTGCAGTTTGTGGATAGTCGAGGTTTGGGCGAGCGTGAGTGGCCATCGCGTGCAATTGGGGCGGGTCGTAACTGCCTGCTCTGCTGCAGCAGTCCAGCTGTCTCTAGGCAACTCACGATCCTTCAGACCTCTTGAACTTCAATCTCCATCGTGCTCTGCATGAGATAATTGCCAGATTTATCATTTTCTGGGACCATTGGGTCTGTCCACGGTTATCGAGCAGATCAGGTATATTACCGTTGCTAACTCCGAACCGCGTCCCGCGTTTTTTCAATTGCAATGGATGCGAGCATTATCGCCTCAAAGGCAGCAGCAGCCATGTCAACAAATGCCCTCCCGGGCCAACAACAACACACAATACCTCCTACATCCGGTCACTCTGGGATCATAGCAAGTGCAAAAACCCAGGGAGAGCCGTGGCCGCAGTCAGCATATCCAGAACCGCTTAGCAATGGCCACGTGAGAGGCCTGGCGGCGAGTCCATCCAAGTCGAGAATTGACACTCGACCACCACCCAGTCGAGGCCACAAAAGAAGCGCAACTGGCGAGATAAAAACGCCGGTATACAAGAATCAAGACCGCAGCACACGACAGTCCAATGGAACAAATGGTCATTCGAGAACAGCAAGCCTGGACTCCACGGGGAACAGAATTGCCGAGGTCAGCAATTGATTTGATTTCAAGCCATGCGAAATTGTAGTCAGTTTTACTGACGAGAGTGAATTATAGTTATCTGCCCAACTCAAAGCCCGTTTATCGTATGCGGCCGCCAAGGTAGAACAGAGTCGGCAAATACGGCAACTTGGGGAGAGCGCCCTGTCGCAGGGAAACACATCTGGTGTGCACACCACCACACAATCAGTACAAGAATTCCGTCAACTGGATAATCGGTCCGAAGGGAGGTCACACTATCATGTGACAAACCCGAATGTGAATGGGTCCATAAGTCAAGCCGGCGCAAACGCAACAACACAATCCTCATCCTTGTCGCAGACTCCTAGGCTTGCGCCGCCAGTCGATATTGTTACAGGAGATAGGTTGAAGACCGCACGACGCCGACCTAACCCTAATGAAGCAGACGGCTCGATTTCTCATACCTCAACGCCTCGTCATCGCCGACATCATACAGAGCAAGAAGGACAGGCCGTTCCTACTTCGGGATCTCGATTGACCAGAGCACTCGATGCAACTCCATCACGTCTCAAAGGCAGTGTCCGAGATCTAACGCCTTTGTTGTCAAGTAATGGGTCGCCTGTAAAACGAAGAACGCCGTCTCAAAATGCACTAATGGAGAAGGATGCCATTGAAACACTTCTATTCATGTCAAGTCCAGAAAATTCCGGTTACCATTCCAGCTCTCGTGCAAGAAAGTCCAGTATGAGCGTCAGCATTGAAGCGCAAATGGCGGCCAGCACGCAAAATTCGTCACAAGGAAGCAATACGTCTGCGGCGAGACAAATGGCGACCTTCAACTTTCTTGATAGCGACGTAATGCGGAATGCAGCTTCCGTACCCATGGCTGGTCATCATTTTTTTGGCTTAGAAGCACAGGCAGGTGATGAGATTGATCGGCTTTTGGACCAAATGGAAGTCGATAAAGGCAGTGAGGCCGAGTCGCGTCTACTATCGTATGATTTTGATTTTGGCGTTGGTGGCCAACCTGGGTCCTACGACTCCGGTGGTGTCAACCGATGAAGGTCTTACGCTTGATATTCCACTGTGGGATAATTTTCGTAATCAAGCGGTCGTCGGTCAATATCAGGGTCCAGGACAATGATCTCCGATCAAGCGATTCCAATTTTCGATGGCAGCAACATCAGGCGTTTCGATCCATGTACGCTGAAATACTTTCGTGGTCGATGATCTGTGGGCGCAGACCTAAGATTTGGAGATCAATTGTCATTCTAGTTGCTAAAGGTAACAGGAAGAAAGATGCATAAATCGCTCAAAACGCCGTGAACATGCAAGTGGATATATTATCAATACAATCTAATGAAACGAGCAAACTGAAACAAGGTCTAAAACAGACGCCCCCAAGAATATGCAAGCGGATATAAATTCAATCCAATCTGAGCAAAGAAACAACAGGAAAAAGCACCAAGACAAATCAACAAAGATGGAGTTGACGCAGAAGCGTGGTACCACTGATCCGGTATTAACACAACAGCCAAGCGCTCACAGTTGTCGCACGAGGCAAGGCATCCTGCCACGATGCTCAAGCAAAAAAAGTGCACTACAGAGAAGCTAGTTTTGAGCGTCATCACGAGGATTCTGTGCCTCTTCTAGCCTTTTCACTTTCTCTCGCAGGCGCTTAATTTCGTCCTGAGCATCGTGGAGGGCGACCTCCACCTCCTCTAACTGGCCGGGCCTGATCTGCCGGCCAGTTAGATCATCGCGATACCGGCACCGTAATCCGTACTTTGCGCACAGAGAACACGCCGGGTATGCGTGATCACATGGCTGCTTAAACTTGTTACAGCGTCGGCAAGCCATGCGGGGAGGCTTCCAGTCGGTTGCCTTGCCTCGAGCCTCGATCTCACTGTCAGAGACGTTGTCGTCTCCGGAGTAATACTCATTGTCAAATCGATCCCATCCCTCCGGGGCAGTTTGGCGCACGGTCTCCACTGGGATGTGTCTGCGAGAATTGCCCTGCCGACTTCTTCTGTTCGGAGTACTGGATGAAGCCTCTTCTCCAGTTCCAGGGAGAGCCGTGCTTGCCGTGGAAGGGATGGGGTGGTGAGATGTTGTGGCGTTAGCCCCCTTCTTGCGATAATACGCCCGCTTTGGTATGATTTCGGTCTTCAAGCCCTCGAAGAGTCTCTTTACCCCCTCAGGACGCGACTGTTCCGGCCTCGACTTCCTGAGGGCATTTCGGTACCGCGCGTTTTCGTTCTGTATCCTACGTGCATACCGGGGCCTGCTAGCGTCCTCCCCATCGGGTTCCACGTCGCCATCACTTCGCTTGCGCTTGTTTTGAACGACGTGTTTCCCTACGGGGGGGGTTTCGCTGAGACGGCGACTTACTATCAGCGCACAAAACATGTTAGCAACCTGATGATAGAAAAAACAACAATGAGAAACCTACTGGTTGCGCTCGTCTCGCGTTTGGGTTGCGCGTTATGGAGGTTGTAGGACTGGTGAGGTTCGACGATCGGAGGTTGTTCTGCAGCTTGATTACCAGTCTGGTAGGGATTTTGCTCCAGCGGCCGAAGACTCGAGTCTTGAAAATCAGTCGAGTCGAACATCGGGTCGGCGATATGTCCCTGCCTGGTGAACTGATGTTCATCCCGATGAGAGTTTTCCATCGAACCCGTCACCCCACTCTGGTA
This sequence comes from Talaromyces sp. PL2406, assembly GCA_023626215.1. NCBI lineage: Eukaryota > Fungi > Ascomycota > Eurotiomycetes > Eurotiales > Trichocomaceae > Talaromyces > Talaromyces sp. PL2406. The sequence continues at coordinate 1,084,583 of JAMAGL010000005.1, read as the reverse complement.
GGGGTTTCCCATCGCTGAGAATGGGAGACTTGGACGGTGGCGGACACCAAACGCGTCGTTCGTGTGGAGAATCGACGGCATGCCAGAGAGATCATATGGGAGATGATTGTTTACGTCTATCACGGCCTCCAGAAAGATCCCATCACTCTCTTGCATGGCTTCCACCGTTTGTGAGGATCGGTTGTCCGCCTGCTCCGCGACAAAATCCGCAAAGAAACTCATGTCGTCTGGACCGGATGACCCCATTTCGGTGGATTGAGAGTCTTCTATGGGCTGGCCAGACCCATAGATGAGTCTCTCTAGGTCTTCGAAATCTTGTGTGTATGAAGACATTGTGAAATGATTGATGAGCTGAAGATATCAGAGAAGGTGTTTCAAATTTGGAAAGGTTGAGTGATCTTTTGATGATCGTGGTGTTTTGTCTTTCAAGGAGAAAATGGGGTTGAAGAAGAATCAAAATATGGAATATGGTGGGAAAGGAGGAGGAGAGAGGGACAGGGAGACTAACCCTCAGATTTCCCTTAAATACCTGGTTGGGCGCTGCTGAAAAGGGAAATGAGATTTCACAAGTTATTGCAAAAACTGTCAAATGACTCTGATGGGCGGACAGAGACTACTCTTTGTTCTCAAATTTTCTGAAGAACTAGCTCTACCATGTTCAATACTATTATGAGCTTCCTCCAGCAAATTCTCTAACAAGTTTACATCAACGTCTAGCAGGCTTTTTGCTCACTCTGTAGTAGATCCTCATGTGGTGAATCTCCTAGCATCTCTCTTGATGTCCATGAGTGAAAGTTCATCATAGGCTAGATTATGAACATGTGCTTCCTGCGTTTGAGAAGACTTCTTGGTCTCTTTGTACAGCTAATGTTCAGGCAATCGTGTTGACATGTTTCTATACAGGCAATCTTGTAGTTGATATCAGAATACTCTGGAGAACTTCTTCATATAGAGCTAGACAATTGCCATACTTCGAACTTTTCTAGTCCCCAGTCCAACTCGCTCATTGTAGGAATGGCATTGTATCTCCGACAGCTTTCTCCCCGACTACTCGAGGCCGACAATTGGTCCTGCCCACGATCGTCAATAGCAAAACGGTCTTTGTACGGGGTGGAGCCCCTTAAAAACACGACGTCCGTCAAAAAAACACGATCATGAGGCTTGCCGAAACTTCCATCGAACGCGCTGCAAATCAAAACATAATCTCGGCTTCCGTATCCCCTTTCCCCGGCAAATAGAATATAAACCCGGTCAAAGAAACTGTGGATGCCTGCGCCTTACGTATCTTGGGGAAATGGTGCTATCGTGTAAACTTATTTACTCACGAGATCTTCTGGGTTCTACGTATCGATCTGGGCACTGGCAGCAAAAGTGGAAGTATGTACACGACGCTTATGCAAGACACATGAACGGGCTCCGTGACGAAGGGTGGCATGGAACGGATCCTATTGGCTTTGCATGATTCAAGGGCAGGATTTTCCAGCCTTGTGGCTGGCATTGCTTTACCAAGCGTTCATGCGGACTTCTTACGAGAAGCTTATCAGGGCAATTTGCTGGTCGGATTTGACTTTGATACTTGAGTTCTATAGTACTGTACATTCCTTGAAGTCGAACTTCGAATGATATCTGATTTTTTTTTTAACGCTCTACAGATGGAAACATCAGGACGATCAATCCGGCAGTCACACTTAGATGATCTATAGATTCGACAGACAGACGGAATATACGAAGTTCTCATCTGTGTACAAAGATATCTGATTTCAATTTGATCAGCAGGCGAATTAAGTAGATCAACATGACTCGAGAACTTTTCAAGTCTCGATGATGTGTTGTTGACAACTAGCCCTAAAACCGCCAAAAGGGGAAATGGTTGCGCGCGGGAAAAAGTGGGTCCATTGAAAGAGCCGCCAACAAATTTTGCTGAAGACTACTTCCGAAAATGGAAATATCCCCAAACAAATTCCAGCAGTATTTATCTCCTCGTATCTTCATGCTGACAGACTATTGGATAATATCTCACCGCAACAAGCTGGGTCTTACCCATCGGAGAATATATGCACGCTTGCCCTATCATTTTCCCTATAATTTGACTGTCTGGTACGTGCAGTGTGTTTCAAAGACCTTACTGCTGGGCGTCCCTGACAATTTACAGGGCAAGCGGTATATACAAAGGATTTGTTGCTTTGTTACCGTGAGAGGAAATGACCCACCCAGTGCTATGTTTCTGGTGAACATAACTCACTGCATGACTCCTACTGGTTATCTATCGGAGACGAAAGAGGAAGTCTTACGTCAAAATCTTGTTTGTTATCGCCACTTTTGTCTGTCTTTGCTAAGGTCTTTGTTCTTATCTTCGGGAATGGACACCGAGTCGAGAGGGCCTCTTATTGGGTACAGAACAGTCAAACGCTTGAGATCTATTTTCATATGTGCATATAAGAGCATGAGAAATCTCTTGGCCATCGGTTCTGAGCAGATCCGACGTATTCATCAGGGATTGTGGTCGCCCTCCGACCTGATCAGTGTGAGTTACCTTATTTGCAAAGTATAATGACACTGACTCGACAGACAGGCTGTTTATAAATCAGATTCAATCTCTTGTTCCGTTGCCTTGCTCTGATAAGCGTCTCAAAGCACTCGTCGATATATGAGTCGAATTTCGTCAGTTTTCAGCGCCCGATAGCTCCGTTCCTTTTCCAGGTGCGGACGGTCATATCAGTCCTGGGTCTCCCGAGCTCCTCTAGCTGCAACTTCCAGGGACTACTGTACGACAGCAAGTCTGTGTGCCCTACGAGAAGGAGAGGTTCAGATACTCAACATGCGTCATGGAGAGTAGGAGAGATACGGCACCCCGGATGGCCTCTACGTAATACAGAATACATTGCTGAATCGATGCCTGCTGATTCTCTATCTATACTTTCAGCTCTTCTAGACAAAATTCATTCATCTCTTCTACCAACGATTCGAATCCTGCCTCTTCGTCCCTATCTCGTTGATCACTTCATATTCTGCGGCACAAGCTCTATCCAGTATCCGTTCTGCAAAAAGATCAGCCATACCCCCATCGAAAACAAAAATCAGCAAAGAAAACCCAGAAATCGACATACCGGATCCTCAACAAACCCAATCTGCTCAAGCACATGCCTATACCCCTCAGCCAACTCCCCAATCCCAACCCCAAACTTCTCACTCTCCCACTCCGTAATCGGCACATTCCCCCTCTCCGCAACGCCCACATCCTTGAGTATCCTGACTCCACTATCCTTCAACCTTTGCAGGGCGGCAGGAACGTCCGGCACCGTAAACCCAACATGCCCAAACCCCAGAAACGGCGCCACATTCCCACTATGCAATTCATATTCTTCCCTGGACAATTCCTCCGTTCCATGTATATGCACCAACTCAATCAATCCCTTCGTCGTAGTCAGGACGTCATTCGACACAGTGTTTTGAGCATATAATCTCGGATCTGCGCGCTCAGCGTCGGTTTGCGGATGACCCAGGTAATAGATTGAGCATGGACCGGTGTTCATAGCGAAGATCGTGCGGAGACCCATAAGATCAATGTAGAAGTGTAGGGATTCGCTGGGGTCACGGATTCGGAGCATGAGGTGGTTTAAATGATAGCCTTGGGTTGTGTTGGGGGGTACGGCTGGGTCGAAGCCGTGGCCGCCTGGGAGGTGTTTGCCCACGGGGAGAGGGGGGAGGGAAGAGGGGAAGGAGTTTGGAACTGGTGGCATTTCTAAGTATTTGAAATTATCGATTCAATGTTGATGCCTCGGAACGAGAGTGTATATAGAATCTCCGCGAGATATATAACGGCGCCGGTGCAAGTGAGATGAAATCAAAGAAAACTTAACAGATACATCAACCCGACCACCCCCCAAAACAGCAAATCTCCTACATTTAAACTAACTCACTGATGTATCTCCACAGTGCTTGGAATTCTTAAAGGCGAAAAAGCAAATATCCCCCCCGCAAATGCTGCGTCTCTCCACGCGGGGTATCCCCATAGCCCGGGGAGGATGAACGTCTCCGGTACTGTTCTAGGGTTGCATTATTTCCTGTATATCCCCATTCACGGAAATTAATACATGGTCAGATTTAATAAACTGAGAAGATGTCTTGCATATCAAATGAGTCCAAATTTGCTGTGTGTGTTTTGTGTTTGCCCAACCCTAATGATCCTCGATGATAGAAAAATATAGACTGAATTTTGTACTAATGATACACAAGTAAATAACTCCATGATGCACCATTGCGAAATGCAGAACCACGTCAATTGTCCAACCATCATTACAATCCAATTCCCCAACTATCCTCGTCATCTGCAACGTCATAGTCGACCTCACCGGAATTTTCCATCGCGGTATCTTCACTCTTATTCCCCGCTGGAGTAAACGTGCCGGTGCTAGCAGGGGTGGTGGAGATGGGGGGGTTAGGGACCCATGAAAGCTCGACTTTGCCTACGGATGGGATCTCGGACGGGCCGAACATGAGCTTTTCGGCGAGGTAGCGCTCTTTGAACGTGACGACTAGAGAGTTGGGTTGGTCGGGGCTGGGTTCGATGGATTCGTATTCACCAACGCCCTGGAACATATTAGCACAAAGCTTATTCAGTGAGGTGGGGTGGAGTGGGAAGATCTTACAATGAGATACTGTCGTAGAGCCTCATCCTTTTCAGAGTTCAAGTCAACACCGGAAATGGCAACTCGCTTGGGTCGGTTGTCTAGACGCAAAACTCCGCCTCGTCCAGCACCGCGAGGCGCACCACGGCCACGGAAAGAACCTCTATATGAGCCACGAGAAGGATCAAAGCCACGTCCTCGTCCGCGATAGCCACCAAATCCTCGTCCGCGTCCTCTGAATGATTGAGCGCCACTCTCCGGGTCGATTCCCAGGCTTTTAGCCTCAGCTTCGAGCGCTGCGAGTTGTGCCCGCAAGGCTTTGGTCTGTTCGCTAGCGTTTTCATCTCCAGCTGCCACGGAGCCATTCTCTGCAGCTTCTCCCGTTGCCCCTGAGGTTTCTCCCAGCCGTTTGAGCAACTTGGCCTTCTCTTCTTGCTGTTTCTTCATGAGCTCTTCGCGTTGCTTTTCAAGCGCAAGTCGAGCTTCTTCTGCCTCCTTGCGCTTTTTCATTCTCTCCTCGTGCAATTTCTGCGCCTCGGCTTGTTGTTTCTCGAATTCTTCTCTATCGAACATGGGCGTGTCTTGGTCCGCGGCTGCTTGACCGTTCGAATCAGGCTTGTTATGAGACTTGTGCCAATACACCTTCACAAAACGGTTGTCAAATATAGCCTTAGGACTTGACCAGGCACGGCGAGCGGCCTCGTGATCTTCAAACTTGATAACTGCCAGACCCTTCTTGAACCCTTGCATATTGACCTCGGAAATATTGCCAAACTCCGAAAAGTAATCACGAATGACTTGTTCTTGGTATTTATCTTCGGGGATGTTCTCGACAACAACCGTGGTGTTTGTTTTGTCGTCACTAGGTCCGACGTGCGCAAACTCTGAACGTCCGCCTCGGCCTCTTGATGAGAAACCACCACGATCACCGCGACCTCGTCCCCGGCCACGGCCTCTGTCCGATCCTCTGGAGCTATCCTTGCCTTGTACATCGAAGATGGTAGCATTCGAGGGATCATATTCTGTTTAATATTAGCAGGAAGACTCTATAACAGAGGCAAACTGAACTCACCATCTTTGCCAGAAGGAACAGTAACAGGACCTTGCCCATGCTTGTACGGACATGCAGCACCCATATAGCAAATACCATTGGTCTCATAAAATGGACAAGGCTCATTCGACTTTGCCTGATCGGCACCCGGTTGACCAGGCACTGGCATCGGCGGCAAACCTGGCATCTGAGGGAATCCCATACTCTGCAAAGCCATCATTGCCGCCATCGGATCATTCTGATCAAATCCAGGGAAACCCGGTGGCATTGGTGGAAATCCGGGCATACCCTGCTGGAATTGGTTAGGAAGAGGAGCAACGTCCCTTCCTCGACCATTCATTCGGTCGCCGCGGCCGACACCACCGCGACGTGTACGGGGAGCTTTGAATGACCTTCCGCCTCGTTGCGAGTCACCTTGTTGATTATCCTGCTGAAAGCCTTCGTGGAAAGTCCGCTTGCGTGAGTTTTGAGCATTGCTCCAAGCATCCTGAGCCTGAGCGGGAACCGCCTGTGGCACGAAAGCCTGCGCTGCGGGGTTATAAGTTGTAGGTTGTGCAAAAGGAGCAGCAGAAGGAGCTGTAGCGGGCTGGACTGGAGCTGGTTGGGCGGCGGCGGCGGCGGGTGCAGGAGGTTGAGTCTTGGGTCCGTATTTAGCAAAGATCTCGTCAACGAACTTGACAGTATCTATCAAGAATTCGGTCAGCGAATACTTTCAGTAGCTAGAGAACGGCACACGGACTCTCTTTCAAAAAATCTTCCAAATTCTCAATCGATGCCTGACGGATTTCCTCGTCTGGCGCATCTGATCGGATAAGTGCAAGGACATAATCGGCCAAGACGTCGGAATCAGCATCGGAGCTAAATTCAAAGAAGAAATCTAACGTAAGCTCTCAGATCATGTAAAGGCGCGGTTTCCCACGTATTGATAGACGCGCGGAGAGTCGAGTACATACATATCCTCCAATCGCTTGATCACCCAAGTCTTGACATTTGCAGCTTCTTCCTCGGTGAAATGCATGGTGAACTAGTCGCTTTGATAGACACACTCAAATATGGGCCTATTCGTGGCGATAGTCACTTGTAGAAGTGAAAAGTCCCTGGCTCAGTACTATTATTGAGTAGCTTAACAATGCGGCGATCGAAGCTGAGAGAGAACCAAAAGATGATCGTACAGTGGTGAATGAGAAGAAAAATCAATCATGCACACATTGACTTGACGACACCATGTAACAAATCAGCTCAATTTATCAACTTTTTGAATCGAGCAGAAAATGGTGAAAGCTTGACTTCTCAAGCACCAAACTTCACGCGGTTGGAAAATCATAACTAAGGTCACGTGATTTCTTAGATGCATTGTTGCGCCCGCTGGGCAGAGATCAAGCTCGAGTCACAAACAGCTACAAACTAGCCATGTACAACTACATACAGCTACATGAAGTTCATATGAGTGCATATTTATATTGTTCTCTTCTCTCTGCTTTTTTGGAAAAAACAAAACAAATTTTCAAAAATTCACACTCATCACATAACAAAGGAAATAGCAAACTACGACCCTCTGGCCCATATTCTACTGATTGAAACCCCATTCCCAATGACCGAACTGCATCATACAGGAGGCGAGGCTAATTCATAAGGTTAACATTGGTATCATATCATGACTCGCCTATTTCCCTTCAGGCATCTGGATTCGTCATACTCGTAACAATTGGCGCCCAGTTGTCATCAAGGCGAGATTAGTCCGGCTAACGACCTGTATAATGTTTTACAGCTTGTCATAGTACTAGACAAGAAGTTAGCGTCAATAAATACAAATTTACGGAAAAAAGTAACTCACGTTGTCATATCCAGGAACTTGTTCCTTGAGACCCTTGCGCTTACGGGTCTCAGCAATGATCTGACCAGGCTTGGTGGTGGGGTCAAGAGGAGAACCACCGGGAAGGATAGCCCAGTGATCAAAGACAGATTGAGGGAAGGCCTGTCCACCAGTGGCGGCACGGAGATCTCCGTTGAAACCGAAAGACTCGTTGACGGGCATGTAAGCCTTGACGGTGAAAAGAGGAGTACCGACACGCTGCTCCTCAGTGTAGACGTGACCACGACGACGAGTGAGGACACCGTAGATACCACCCATAGCTTGCTCGGGAACCTGGATCTCGACGTTGAAGATGGGCTCCTGGAGACCGGGCTCGGCAAGGAGGGTAGCGGCGTAGAGCACACGACGAGCGGTAGGGATGATCTGACCACCACCACGGTGGATAGCGTCAGCGTGGAGGGTCACGTCCATGACGTTGAAGCGGACAGAGCGCATAGGCTCCTCAGCAATAGGACCTTCACGAGTAGCCCACTGGAAACCGGAAACGACGGAGTCCTTGATTTCGTTCAAGTACTGGACAGCCTTGGTCTGGTCAACGAGCAAGTTGGCACCGGTGGTGTCAGGACCGAAAGCCCAGATCTTACGGGCATCGGTAACATCCCAACCGAAGTCATCAGCAAGGACACGAGCACGGGCCTTGAAATCGTCACGGGGAGTGATCTTGCCTGCCTCGATGGCCTGGGAGACCTCCTCGCCAAGGGGTTCAGCCTCGACGTAGAGACGGTTGTGCTTGTTGGGGGACTTGGACAAGGCAGTCATGCTGGACTTGCCACCGACAGTCTCACGGTACTGGGTGACGGGGTCAGAGATACGGAGGGGAACACCAGCGTGGTCTTCCTCAAGATCCTTCAAGCAAATTTCCAAGTGAAGTTCACCGGCACCGGCAACGACGTGCTCACCAGACTCGTTGATGGAGACCTGGACACAAGGGTCGGACTTGGAGAGACGCTTAAGACCTTCGACAAGCTTGGGCAGATCGTTGGCGTTCTTGACCTCGACGGAACGACGCACGACAGGGGAGACAGAGAACTTCATGACCTTCAAGTTGTGGGCAGTCTCAGAGGTGGTAAGGGTACCAGACTTGAGCAAGAACTGGTCAACACCGACGAGACCGACGATGTTACCGGCAGGGACATCCTCAATGGGCTCAACGAAACGACCCATCATAAGAATGGTACGCTGGATAGCCTTGATGGACAAGTCCTCCTTCTTACCAGGAGTGTAGTTGGGACCCTGGATACGGACCTTAAGACCGGACTTGACGGTACCGGAGAAGACACGACCGAAAGCGAAGAAACGACCCTTATCGGAAGTGGGCACCATCTTGGAGACGTAAAGCATGAGGGGACCCTTGGCGTTACAGTCACGGATGGAAATGCAGGCCTCGTCGTCGGTAGGACCCTCGTACAAGGTCTCGGCACGGTACTTCTGAGCAGTGACGGGGGAAGGAAGGTGGAGAACCATCATCTCCATGAGAGCGTCAGCAGCAGGCAAGAACTTGCGCATGACAACCTTCAAGAGAGCCTTGCCCTCGAGATCCTTCTCATCAGAAGCAAGCTTGATCTCGAGCTTATCAACAAGAGTGGTGATTTCTTCCTTCTTGTTGTGGGTAATGGCAGCGAAGATCTTGAAGATGGGGTCCAAGATGAACTGGTTGAAAGCACGCTCGAGCTGCTTGCCCTCGTATGTGTCGGACTTGGTCCACTTCTTGGTCTTGGGGTTGAAGAAGTTGTCGCCCTGTACTACATTAGTAAACATGCTACTTCTATACGAAGTGATGAGAGATAATTACCCAGAGACGCTCCATCATCTTCTTGCGGTCAACACCGAACTTCTTGGCGTACTTGACGGCGAACTGACGGACGGTGAAAGCCCATCCGTGGAGACCGGAACCGAAAGCGATGGTACCGCGGTCAGGGTAGACCTGGACATCACCGAGAGCCTTGTCGAAGTAAGTAGCAATGATGACGTTGACGGACTCGATGGTACGAGAGAAAGACTGATAAAGATCTTCCTTGGAGACCTGGAGTTCGAGAAGAGCACGGTCGACCTTGTTGATGATGACGACGGGCTTGATACGCTCACCGAGAGCCTGACGAAGGACAGTCTCGGTCTGCACGCAAACACCCTCGACGGTGTCGACGACGACCAAGGCACCGTCAGTGACACGGAGAGCAGCAGTGACCTCAGAAGAGAAATCGACGTGACCGGGCGAGTCGATCAGGTTGATCAAGAACTCGTTACCATCGACCTTCTGGGGGATATCCTTGAGATCCTCCTCGTCGGGCAAGTGGGCATAGAGGGAGATGGCAGTGGACTTGATGGTGATACCACGCTCCTGTTCATCTGCACGCGTATCCGTAAACCGGGCTTCGCCGGCCTTGGCGGCAGAAATGATACCAGCACGCTGGACAAGGGAGTCGGTCAAGGTGGACTTTCCGTGATCGACTAGTAGCGATATCGTTAGCCTCGAGTCCCCAGCTCACTTAAGATATAGATTTTTGTAACATACCGTGAGCAATGACGGACATGTTACGGATGTTGGCCGGACGGTCCATCAGGGCCCGGATCTGTAGTCATCTCTGTCAGCATTGTGTGTGCGTAGAGCGGATAATACAGCCTGTGTCATCCGTGACGAACCTCTTCGATGGTGAAGCTAGACGACGCATTAGTACGATTTTCATCAAAGAATCAAGATAATGGATGATCAGCAGTCTCGAAGACATGATCAAAATATCTCGATGACCGAGACGGGGGACTTACTGAACCATTTTGGCGACTTTTTCTTCTCAACGGCCTATAGAGGCGGGGTTGTGGGATTGGAAAATGTGGGAGATGTCGAGAACACACAGGTGTATCAGGACCGAGGACTTGCTCGACCTGACTACTCTAAGAGGAGAGAGAGAACCTGTCTGCGCTACTCCTACGGGTGGTGAAGAGAGCTGGAAGGGATGGGGAGGAGGGAGAGGGAGAGAGAAAGAGGAAGGAGAGAAAAATAAACTGAAAAAAAGCGAGGCAGGCAGAGAGGGGAGGGTTGGTCAAGTGGGGAAGGGCCGTCCACTCTGAATGCTTCTGCCGCTAAAGACAGGTTTACTCCATCGTTTCATTTATGATCATGATTATGATTATGATTAGGATTAGGATTAGAATTTTCTATCGTTGCTGATTGTGCCGAAGCTGCTACATGCTTTGCTTCGTGAATATCCATATTCCACGGAGTGTGGCAGCAAAGAGAAACATGATGATGATGATGATGATGTATTGTGCGCATTAATAATACAAGCAACCCTCAAAGGAAAATTTTGCCCCTCGTTTATTGCGCCGGCCCCTCCCTCCACGCTGGGCCAATCGCTGCGGCTGCCTGCTAGATGACCTGTATAGTACTAATTATTTCGATCTGAAAATTTCTGTGTTGCTATGATCAAGTAAGAAGTACTACAGAGAGACACCGTCATGCGTATGTTTACATTGCTATCTTGATTACTTTCTTTCCTCCTATTTCCCTACATACATGCTTGCCTGCTACAACAATCGGAGCTACAGCCAGCCAATCAGCGTGCGCGGGATAGCTGTCACCGCTGGCCGCCCGGCGTTAGGGCTTAACGCCGGACATCATCAATTCGCTGCTCGAGATACACGACCATACGATAACGAAGTATTCTGTAAATAGACCAACGCCGACTAATGCACCATATGTACAATAATGAGGTAAATAGTAAATAGAAAGAGTGAAAGACTCATCCAAGAATCTTGCCATAGGCATCCGATACTTCTTTAGCAATCTCCAACAGCGTCACGATGATAATCTGATGCGTGACGTTTGGCAGTCGCTCACGATTCAACCCAATCCACTCCAGTGGCGGCGTAGCTTCGCCCATGTCTCGTAACTGCGGAGTCTCGATCAACGGAGGCTCCAGGGCATGGTATACGTATTTGGACTGAGGCACATCCACGACTGCGGTGATTTTCTCTTCCTTATTTTGCTGCTCCTCGGTTCCAGACTCTTCTTCACCACTCACCCCTTCCTCGGGCACCCCTGGTTTCGGGCCTCCGGTAATACGCACGGCAGATGGAGGTAACGGCTTCCCAAGCCGGTCTGCCAATGCTCGAGAGTGAGCGGACCACATGCCTCGGATGAAGCTGATTCTTGAGTAGTTCCATCCCACGTCGACCTTTCCTTCAAAAGCACTCTTAAAAATATAGTCGATTTCATTGGATGCCAAGCTCTGCCACGTTTGCATGCTGGCAAGCACCCGAGGAACCTTCAAGATGGTACCCCCGCGAGAACCTGTCGCGCGTGATGCAACTTCTGCCACTGACAATTCCTTCATCTCAACCGCAGTTGGCCGATTGACGCCGGATAGGGCGACGCGGAGCTGACCCAATGTTAGACCCAACGAGCTGTGGATTCTGTCGTCTACTAAGGACACTCCAAAACGCGCCTGGGCGTCGAGTGCTTCCATCTTGAAGATTTGGTTATCAAAGAAAGTGCTGGGGAAAGCACCAACATTGACGGCTTTCAAGGTCACGACAACATCGGTATGCAGCGTTACCGGTGACTTTTCCCCATCATCTTCTCGCGTTGTTTGCGGTAACGGAGGGCTGCTGATAGAGGATGTCGTCATCGTAGACTTGCGACGGAAAAATCGTTCCATCTCCTTGAGAGAAGTCTCATACGCCGCATGCTTATCCTGTACCAAGCGTTGCCATGTTTGATAAAGGGCCAAAGATTGTGACGCCGTCAATGTCGTGCAGAAAACTTGGACCTTCTCGCCTTCTAAAATGCTGACCAGTCGATCTTGCACGGGTTGGCGGACATTGTACATCAAGAAATCAAATGCCACAATATCCGCCACAAGGAAAGGTTGATATTCAAATGAAGTATTGGCTTGTAACTGGCCAAATCCAATAGATGCTTGAATGAGTGGTGTTTGACCTGATTCCGAAGAGTCATCGGGCCACTGTATAGAAGTTCGCACCCTCATTTTCTCCAGCGTAACGGAGCCACTCATTCTACCCTTACTCTCAATGGCCATGACCTCAAAGCCACCACACAAATTTTGCTCCAAATTTGATGTCTTTTTGGAAGAGACCCAAAAGTTCTTGATCACGAAATCAGCTTTTCCGAGCGTCTGTCCAAGGTCCAGCTGGATTTGCAGCTCATCAATTGATAGTACTGCATTCCATGGGAAAGAATCGGCCGAAGCCACTTGCTGGTAACGTTGGACCATCAGAGCCTGTGAGTCGGCAGGGGTTGGAGTGGGCGTTGGAGCGGAGTTCGAGGAATCCTCATCGTCAGAAGGAACCCAGATTTCACGGAATAGAAGGAAGTCCTGAACTTGCTTGGCATTGATCATGGTTTTCATCGGGCTAACCTTCAATATTGCTGAAATCCCACTCGTTGTGCTCACGTGTTTGCTGTTCATCAGAGACATTACCACTGATTCCACTTCAAAGCTGGCAGTTGACTCGTTCGAGTATACATGTTTAACTGATGCCTGCAGATTATTGCACGCAATCAGTACCGCAAAGAAACGGCGTTGTTCTTGAGATTGTACTGTGTTGACGGTCACGAAGATGTCCTCAAATTGTGCGGTAGCTGCCACCCTCGCGATTGGTTGACAACTCAGACTGAACTCTTGTTTACAGATCCGCAGACCTATGTTGAGCTTGCACCGACCAAGAATACTTTCAGGATTGGTCGCATCAATTGAGCGGTCCTCTAACATCTTTGGTGTCTGTAGCAGTGAGGATGAGGACATATTTGTGTCACTTTGATCACCGACAACTTCTTTGATTGAAGATGATATTTGTTTGATAAGAGGAACCACCGTTGGGTAAAGCGTGTTACTTGATGGGCTCACCCTTAGTTCTGCATTCAATGTCGGATCATCTGCCCCGCTGTCGCCGTATTGCACTTTCAATGCCACACCAGGACTGGTCAAAGACGCGGTTGTTGTAGGGTCATCTTGCACGTATTGACCATATCTGCCTTCTGATAGGCGCTTTCCTGTAGCGGTTGCAACCAGGCGAGTCTGCTGGTCATCGAGTTGGCGACCCTTGAGACCAAGAACGGCGCCGGCAAAATCCACATCAACAAGTAAAGATGACAGCCGTCTATTACCAAGTAAGGCATTACCACTCGGCGACTGTGACGGAGACGTAGACCATATTGTTTTTGCCTCGCGCAATCTCTCCGCCGCCGAGGCAATAGATTTCTGTAACAGGTTCGCTGGAAGTATGAATCCTGTAGTAGAGCGTATATCGAGAGCCTTTCCTGCTGCTTGAAAAGCAAGCCGCAACTCGTCTTTGGTAAATAGATATGCCACGTTGAATACAACCTCAGGCATCAAAGCAGAGTTCAAGGAACGCCTTCCTCTCTCCTGAACTTTTGGCGCAATTTGAAGCTGGGTGTCTCGGATGCGAAGTTTGGCGGAATTGTCTCCAGATGTTGAAAGCGAGACCTGTCGTATCGAGAAAATTAAGTCTTCAGGCTCGACTCCAGCTTTCAGGTGATGTTTACCATCCATAACCCAGCAAACCTGGATGTTTGATAGCTCGACCGAATACATTGCCTGCAAGAACGCTAATGAATTGGAATCCTCTATGTCAGCAATGTTGAGTTCAGGTAGCGGGCTTGATGGTCCACGACTGCGGGCTCGTGCAAGTCGTCCTAGATGTTTCAATCGTCTCATGTCTTCAGTCAGGTCCAGGCTTTTGATGCGATTCTGCAAGTGTGCTGCGATATCGATCACCAAAGATACTGTTTCGGCATACAAATTCACGTTGAACCCTTTACTACTCACATTGTATGCTCGGACTGCTTGATTGCACTCATTAAAGCGTGATGTTGCACAGAAACCAATATCGAGTCCAAGGCTACCATACGATTGAGCTCGCGAACGCTCATTTTTGATCAATTCCAGGCCGATCTGAGATACGTTCACGTGTATGTTCGGTGAATCGAAGTTGGCATTTTGATCTGACGCGTCGACATGCACCTGCGTTGAACCAAGAATAAAATTCATGTCGGCTGAATAATCTTTATTCTTCAAGCCTGGAGCACGAGCGTGAATTAGCCAACCCGCCATCGTGAGGCGGACATTGTAGGATATCTCTCTTTTGACAGAGCCGACTGGAGACTGTGGCGTAGGCTCTGTACTGGCCAGTGTTTCACTCAGATGTGCTTGAAGCTCACTGGCACTGCTGGAGCAGTCCGAGATGTAATGAGAAATCTCCGGCCGCCTAGCAACATCCAACAAGCTACGCAATGCACTTGCTTCCAACTTCACCCGCTCGACGGTAACATCTGCTTTCAGTGACAATATCTCAACCGACATTTTGCCTGAAATTCTGCCATTGATTGGTGGGATATCAATCTCAGACACGGACCAAGACTTTTCTTTTTCCATGGTGTGGAAAATATGATGGTTTCTTTTAACATCAAAGTCAATCTCTATTTCGTTTGCAATATCCGACAAAACGGACATGCGCGCTACTTTCCCGTCGATTGAGTATGTCAGGGACGGCAGGAGGCGGAAATTAAGCTGATAATCTTCCAAGAATAGGGCAACATGGAAGTGATGGCCGCGCGCCATTTCATTTGCCTCATTGACAAGCTTTGGCGACGATTTCGATTTTGGAGATGTATCAAGACGTCGAACGAGAGCGCTCACATGTTGCACTTCATCTTCCACGACTCTGCTGGCAACGTGTATAAAATTGAGTGGATCTTCTTGTAGATTATATATCAGACTGCGACAAGAACCAACCAGCTTCCAATCATCATTGGTTCTGCTTCGAGTTGGAAGAGACGAATGGGAGCCATAGAAGTGTGGTTGCAAAACCTCCCACGTCATCAGAGGCTTAGAATGGCTTGAGATCTTCGTTGAACATCCCTGCCCATTCATAAGGATTGTTGTCTGCTCCGGCTGTTTCTCATCACTTGGGCTGAGGACGAAAGAGCTATTCAGGCCATATCCATGCAGGAACAGACCTATATTAATTCCATCCAAGCTGATCGATCCGTCGTCCGTGCCAACGAAGACATGGATTTCTGTGGCTTCTGCTGGCTTTTGATGTTCTGTTGTTGAGGGTGGAACTTCAGTCGAAGTGGGTTGAGTCTTTGACATTGCCTCGATAATCCCTTCAACAAGGTCAAGGATCTCCCATCGCAGACGCAATGCCGAACTTGAGCAATGGGAGCGAACACAAAGTGAGTTCCTGGATGGCACTGATTCATTGACAGTCCAAGAGGCGTCTTCTGCAGCGGAGGCAAAAGCGACCGCAACAGACATATCAGCCACACTGATATCACACTGTCTCGGACCAGGTTCAATGATAATCCTTATCGTCTTCAGGTTGCATGAGATATTGACCGGCTTTGTGGGAGATTTGGCAGATTCAAGGCTCTCTCCCCAGATGACTCTCATCGCATGGCTCTTTTCTACATGTGCAAGGTCCCAAGGTCGCCAGTTGTTGAAATCGTGAAAGACTTTCTCCATAGCATTTCCTGGGCAGCGATGATCAAATTCGAAGCAACTGGTTCTTATCGCCTTTTGTTTGACTTGGGGTAGATTTCGATACATGTTGCGTAAACGTGATACGATTTTCCAGGAATCGTGCAGTCGAAGATGAGACTGCAATCCACGTAACACATAAGCCGGGCGTGTCACAAACAATGGGTCCGGCATACCGGTGGCGGAGTCTGTTATGGACCAGACCAGATAACGCAAGCGATCATCTGAAGAAGGCTTTGTTTGAAAGGAAGACGCAATCGAATCAGCCAGGATCGTTGTGCGTTGTATGAGACTTGCGAGCGGCGTCGCTGATTTCGTAGCGTTTAGTGCCTCAACAGTGCGCATCTGAAGGTGAGAACTGGTCTTCGAGGAGATGACGATCCAAAACATGATATCTTCTAGCGACAGTTCAAGCTCCGCTCTGTCTTCGCACGTTTTAATCTGCCCACCCGTGGCACTTATTGAAATGCGTCCGGCCGTGGAGTGTAGAGTCATTGCCTTTCGACTGTCACGGATCAGATCGTGTTCTCCTTTTTCTGATTTATTCTGCATCGTGAGCTTGAACTGTGTGCACGACACCTGGTATTGGTCTTCCAAGACAAATCCTGAAGAATCTTCCAGCCCGTCTAACTTATTCAAGATAGTGAAAATCGCAGATGGTACTCTGATGGAGAAGCTCGATGCCGTCCTTGGTTGCTTTTTCTTATTCTTCTGATGTTTCACAATATCAGAAATCACGCCACTTTGTAGAGAATCGATCAAATCAGTTGGATCGTTTGCTTGCATGCCATCGAGTAGAGAAGAGATTACTTGGAAGAACTTCGGTGTACAGTACCCTTGCAGGCCAGGCTGAATTTCACAGAAGAGATCTGAGTGGGCCATTTCATCGTCACCGAAACTTGCTGTGAAGTTGTCTTCCTCTGAGACAATTTCTCTTTCTTCCTTAGATCTTGGAAGGGGTGGGAGATAGCTTGAGTCTGGTCTTATCTTGTAGTAATGGAAGTGCGGCATGGCCCAGGGGCTAGACGGGTCAAGCATAGAACGTCGTATATCATGTGATCGAGCAGTCGATTCACGGTCATATCTTTGTCCCGCCTCCAGTGACATTTGGATAGGATGGTGGTATGTTTCTGTCTCACACGGGTAATTGGTAGAGTCAATGTCTTGTTGGACACTCAAATCTCGGCCGAATGGATTTGCTGAAAGCTGAGGTGTGCCATTTCGCTTGATATGTCTCGAACTTGAGCCACTAAACGATAAGAATGAGCTCTTATGACTCAATAGTCGGCGAGCACTGGATATAAAGCTGGACTGTTCGGTTGTATCCACAATTTCGCCTACAGGTTCGGGCATTAGGGGTAGGGCCATAGTGGGAGGCTGGACTTTAGAGTTGTTCATATCAGAAAAGGTGCTTGCGTCGTTCGAATCAAGTAACAACCAGGGTGTACGATACGTTCTTTGATCGCTTTCTCTAATATGTTTTTGTTGATGTTTGCGATCCTCGGAGAGATTGAACTTTCGAAACAGCATTGACACGTTGATATTCGTTTGAATTAGAGCATGGGTTGTCACTGAGGTTGATTTTTTGCTCTGTCTGGCAGCAGATTTTCTGGCAATTGCGGATACCATGACATCTGGAATGTTTACAGACAAGCGTTTGGAGAATCGGGACCGAGACCAATCGTTAAGCCTGAAGAGAATGAGCCCGGCGGCCAGCACAAGTGCAGTCTGATCTACCAGAACAGAGAGATGGACGGAAGCAATCTTAGCACGTAAGAACGTAACATCATGTAATGTGAATGGGTGCAATGGTGGAAATGCGTTCTCCTCGTCGTCCATGGTGAAATCCAAATTGCGAAAAGCGGCACCTGCAGAGCGCAAAAAATGCGGACTACATTCCCCCACAATCTTCCCTATTTCGAAATCCCAATTGCAGACATATGTAGGTTCAGTCGGCGGCAGTCCAAACAAACGATGACCGTAGACTGAGACCCCGTCAATAAACAGTTGAGTATTCGAAATACTAAGTTCACCGTCCCGATGCGAGGACTCTAGTGATATTTCCGTAGGGGTCAGGTCCACTTGCAAATCCATGTAGTAGCTAGTGAACCGCAGGTCAAGATCAAGAGATGCAGCGTTCAGACGAAGACACCGGGAATGGTCATAAATGTTGGTTGGTAACAAGGCGCATGGGTTTCTGATGATTAGATTGAGCATCACATCCAACTCGCTATGTTTCTTGGCGGGATTAGACGTAATCTGAACGGTTTTGTTCTCGGCGATTGCATTGGCAGCTTCTTGAAACTCTTCCAACGTTTTGAAATGCATATCCTCTCCGAAATAGTTTTCCCTGATCTTCATGAAATAGCGAATCAAAAATCCGTAGAGGTAGCATCTAGGGTTATCTGCAATGATGTCCATCGCTAGAGTATCCAACAGAGGCGATGCTCCCGCATTGAGAGTGTATGTCCCGTCTAATGACAGATTTGAGAAACGACCAAGCGAATTGTCTTTGAGAAACGTATGTAATGTATGCCATAGAGGAGTCACAAGATCGACGATGCACTCTTGCGTATTCACGTCGAAAGCAAAGTTACTCTTCTCTGCTCGGAATGTGTCCGAAGGAATACTAACATTGGACATCAGATTCGGCACCTTGAGCAGAATAAAAGTGTTATCATCGAGATCCGAAGGATTGTTAATAATATTGGACTCGTTCACGTTCAGATACAGGCGCAGGTCGGTAAAGGAAAGCTGAATGTTGTACATAAATGGTACAAAAGTGTAAAATTCAGAGGTTGAATTCGACGTCCAGTCACTGACGAGATCCGTAATCAGGAATAAATGATCTCGTAGTAGGAAAAGTTGCAAATCATGGCTGATTATGTTAAAAGACCATGTATGGAGAGCATTCCAAATGAGCGGGTTGGAGAGATCGCAGGTGATCACCTGTCGTGAGCTCTGCCAAAGTAAACCGTGATTTACACTCGAAGACAGTTTGCAATCTCTTAGGTCAAGACGGAGCTGGTTGAAGAATCCCTTATCTGAAGCCACCATGTCCATGTCATAGGTGACTGTCGAGTCTTGGGATATGCGAAATGTAAGCCAGCCGAATGGGCGAATCTCTGGGCTAACATTTGCCTTTTCGTTATCTTTCCCTCTGGGTTGTCGTTTCGATTTCTGTTTCTTGACCTTCGACGCACCGCTAATAGCATCAGCACGGCCTTTCCATTGCCAGTCCTTGGATTCTTCTCGAGTAGGGATCCTCAAAGTTGTCTCATCTGTTATTTCCAAGACGAATTTGAACTTCGTGCTTCGTCTGACGCTTCCAGGTTTCAAGGCTGCTTCAGCTTGAGCACTTCGAAAATTGCTTGGAAAGAAAACGTTTTGTAATTTGACACGTTCGCGATCCGCCCATGGACCATAATTTATCGTGCCGCTTTTTATCTTCATTTCTATACCCCATTCCGGTGGGGCGTCGCCATTGATGTCAAATGATGCCTTTCGAACTGATGAATTGGATGCGTAGTATTCTGAAGGCACCTTTCCTGGTATATCCCAAAAGTACGTTACACTAAGTGAAGGACAATCTAGAATGGTCGAGTATCTCGCGTATTCCACGACATTCCAACTCTCGTGGTTCTCGGCAGTCTCTTCCATGTAGCGAGTGAGACCAAACCATTGATCATTGACTGGAAACCCGGTATGACTGGTTGATGTGGTGTTTGTCCCTTTCTCATGGAAAGATTCCACGGACCTTTGGAAGTAGGGAATTAAAGTTCGAAGCGAGTGCCAGACTGCATGCTTTCTGCGCCGATATGCCATACGGTAGCTTCTTCTTGACTTGCGTTCCACTTCGTCCTGGTAGAAAGGATTGATAGTCCTAGCTGTCGCTAGCGGTTCTTGCTTGAAATCAGGGTTGGGTCGCATCTGAACTACAGGGTGCGAGATGTCAAACTTGATTAACTGGCGGTATATGTCAAGTGGACCGGCATCTGATGCGTCGACGAACCCAACTCCTTTATCAAATGTTATGGTCAGCAGAGAATGGGTAGTCTCGTTTCCGGCCACGATGGCACCCTTCGTACAGTCCACTTGTATCGGCAGGAACTGTAGAAACGTCCAAGCAGCCTCCAAGGCCTCGTCTTTCTCAGCAGAAACGTCTTGGATAGACGAAAAGGCCGTGTCCATGCGATGCCCTTGAGGTCTGACAGGCGGTACACTACTAGTTGCGGACTCTTTTGATATGGTAGGCTTGAAGCGGGGGGAGAGGTCGCTTTCAGAGGCTTGTCGGCCGGTACTTGTTCCTGAGGTACTTGTACGGTTGTCTTCTTGCGATTCCCGGGATTCGAGTGTCGAAGGGTTGAAACCGGACAGTATATCATCGTAGGCAGGAGTTCGATTGTATACGAACCACTCCAGTCCGGATAGATTGATTACTATACGGCAAGGTAGTTGGGTTTCGGGTTTCAAGCCACCACTTTCTTCTGTTCCATCGGCTTGACCATCAGCACTTGCCAACGAACCTCCATCACTAGCCACGAATGACTGATTCTTTGTTCCAGGGGTTGTGCCTTTCCGTGTCAAGTCCAGCCTCCTCACAGTCCGCATCCAGTAATTCCATGTTATATGCCCACGCTGAACGAGAATGGTCTCGTTGACGCCATGGTATCGTAGTCCCTTGAAGAATACCCTTCCGCCAAGTAACGAGACTTGAAGAGCTTGGATATCGACATATGCCCGGCAGTAGTGCCATGTATACGCCCGTATGCCGTAGGAAACTAGAGTCGCGAGGAGACGATTGAAGTAGAAGAGGAAGAAGAGGGTTCTGTAAAGTGCGTGAGTCAGCTGTTGTTCAGGGTTATATCATCGCAAGTCGATCTTACAGGATCCCGCAAACAATGAGCTCGAGCAGAAAGAACCTAAAATAGATACTTAGTCAGTAACCCTTACGGATGCCGTACAGCGACCTACCAATTGAACTGGGGACCCGAGGTGAGAGGCTGCAGAGAAATGGCAGACGAAGCCATATCGGCAGCTTAACGACAATGCCGATGCGGAGTATGCATTATTTCCGTGATTCAGTAGTGACTGGGTCCTGTCCGGTACTGAAATCAATGGCGCTTTCTATAAACTGTTGCATGCGTGCTGAAGAGAATGCCGCGTGTCTATTCTCATCGTATTATCTCTTTGCTGAATGTGTCTTCGAAGAAATAAAAAAGTGTCGGTAGAGGTTGAGTGCTCAAGGAAAGAAGCTACCCAGTGACCGCACGGCAAGTGGGTCAATAATCACGCGTCATTGGGTGGGTCTGCGGAGAAGCTCCTTGACCGTCCAGAAGAATCCTCCTGCCTGGCCATCTCTATTATCTCTTGTTCTACAACCACACCCCTACAACTGTCGTGGTATTTGCTCGGTTTATTCGACGGCGCGCACGATGAGAGTCGATTGATTGTGTGACGTTTCGACAGGCACGACATGTAATCGAGCTCCGACGTCGAACCGCGCTTTCTGCTACTGCTCTGATATCGATCTGAGATGGAGTGGACTATAGCCTCTTCTGGGGGCACTGGCTCGAGGCTCACGCGGGTGCTTATTATCATATCTGGTGTAGCGTCTCTGGTGGCTACGTTACTGTCTATTGTGTATGTTATCAAGTCCCTCTAATTTTACTCCTGATACTGACAACATCCGTTTCCCCCAGGTCGATATGGCTACAAATGTTCGTGCGCAATACCCTGAATACTCTGGACCTAGTCTGACAGCACGCAATTTGTGTAGGAAAAACTATCGGAAGCCTTTGCTCCAGCGCTATGTTGTACGAATACTTTTGATGTGGGTGTCTTGATGGGAGGTGTCTATATCGACCTTCTAACTTGTGTGACAGGATTCCGATTTATGCTGCTTCGTCATGGACCAGTATCATCTCCCTTAAAGCTGCTATGTTTTTAGATCCTGTTCGCGATATATACGAGGTATGACCGACAGGAAGCGGGTTTCTAATTGACTGCTTGGGTCTAACAATTTCTAGGCATTTACGATTTATACCTTTTTTCAGTTACTGATTAACTTCCTTGGCGGCGAGCGAGCTCTGATTATAATGACACATGGACGACCGCCAGTTTCACACATGTGGCCGCTGAATACATTTCTCTCCAAAGTAGATATTTCGGATCCACATACATTTCTCGCAATCAAAAGAGGCATTTTGCAATATGCCTGGCTGAAACCTATTCTTGCGTTGGCGTCTATCATCATGAAGGCAACGGATACTTATCAAGAAGGATACATTGGAGCATCTTCTGGTTATCTCTGGACGGGCATCATCTACAACGTCAGCGTCAGTGTCAGCTTGTACTCGTTGGCGCTATTCTGGATTTGCATGCATGATGACATGAAACCATTTCGTCCGGTCCCAAAATTTCTTTGTGTCAAGCTCATCATCTTCGCCTCGTACTGGCAAGGCTTTTTCTTGTCGATTCTCCAGTGGCTTGGCGCTATTCCGAATGGTGTGGCGGGTTATACTCCGGACAATCTTGCTGCCGCTATTCAGGACACATTGATTTGTTTAGAGATGCCGGCTTTTGCAATCGCCCACTGGTATGCTTTCTCGTGGCACGATTACGCGGATAATAGAGTATCTTCAGCTCGTATGCCAGTCAAGCATGCACTAAGGGACTCTTTCGGTGTCCGGGATCTCATCGAAGACACCAAGCAGACATTCCAAGGAAATGACTATGAGTACCGCCTTTTCGATTCAGGAGATAACATCATTGCCCATGAGGAATCAAGCTCACGTGTGAAACGAGTAATGGAAGGAATGAGGTACGAGCGAGGAGGAAAAGGCAAATACTGGATACCAAAACCTGGGGAAGCCAATAGCCGAACGCCATTGCTAGCTGGAAGCGTTGCCCATGGACAACGTAGCCTATCAGATGGACTCAAACGAAACAGCACCATTGACAAGTACCGGTCATATGGTGAGCTTGAAGAGACCACTATCGATGAGGACGACGAGCGTCTTTTCAACAACGCACGAGCGTTAGAGTTTGGTGACTGGAACGTGGGTTTAGTACGACTTGCTATGAAGAGGCAGAAGCTGACAGAATGAATAGTATCCGGTCATCACAGCCAATATCATTCCTCGCGATCAAGTTTTACCTCGGACTGTTAGCTACCAAAGCCAGACTTCGGACCACGGTCATGTGGTGAGAAAGGCGCGGAGGCACAAGAACAGCCATGTCTCTGAGGCAAGCCGCGAAAGCAGACAGACGAACTCGAAACCTCGCCGGCCTCCGCGACCAAGTGATTTGCCACGTCAGTCCAGTTCTTCGACTGCTAACTCTCGTCGCAGCCAGTTGGTCGACTTGGTGGTCGAGAATACCGAAGCTGAGCACCGAGTACAAGACCAAGCCCGACGGGAAACGGGGTCTGATTGGCCCGAGCGAGACGCTCTTCATTTACAGTATGTTTCTAGTAGTCTCACTTAGATGGTTTTGTGCTAACACATCTCGCAGGAGACCTACTGGCGAGCCAGTGGGAGTAGTAAACCCTCAACCTACAGATGGCACTGTTTCGCCTGCTTCACCAGCAAACTTTGCTGTTGGCGAAGATGATGACGACAATAATGACGACGATACCAATGAGAGGACACCACTGAATCCTGACTACACTGACCTGGGGGAAGACCGCAATGTCTGGGGTAACTAGTTTGAGACTTCGTTCTAATCAGCATACATACGATGGAATTGTACAGTATCTTCAAGCTTGGAGTTTCAAAGTGACTTATTATGCTCAAGAGCCTCAGCAGAAGAGTTAGATGTCGTAGGTATGATGCGACGTAGATAAAACCCTGAGAGCTTTTGGTGTTTCAGCTCGTAGAGGACGAGATTCTGAAACCAAACATCTATAGAATCTCAAACGAGGCAATTTCCGATTGCCCTCCAATAAGATCAGTCAATTGGGAGTAGTTGGAAGAGACAATAGTAGCTTATCGTCGGCATTTTTAACTGTCGATTATTGTCAAGAATCGAGATGGTGAAGTATTTGCCTGATATACCATCTGATTGGCGGATGCACGACTCATCCTCAGGGCGGCGGACAAACAAGGCCCAATACTTAAGCGCCCACATCGCCGGCCCAAGACCATCCCTGCCCAGACTAAAGCACGCAAGTTTAGAAAACTATCCCAAACCTGTCTGAGGCAGCGAGCAATACGAGCCTATCAGAAGCCGTACCGGGATCAGGTTCCATACAGAAACTCGGCTGGCGTGCCCCTGTTGAAATGATTGCATCCGTTGCTGCTGACGAATGAATGGCTCCGATCTATTGATCATCGACACAATGAGCAGACAGCGTGGCTAGCCTTGAATGGCTACAGAGCGCTTGCAGATGCAAATTTATCTCCCATCAGCTGCAGCCCACTCGTGGTGGGCTAGCTCGAGGATAAAATAGGTTAGCAGCATGCTGTTGTTCTGCGTGATCTGAAGCGTGCATATATCAGGTAGTCACGCCCGTCCCCTCGTTGACTCAGGCGGGGATGCTTCTTCTCTCTCTCTTTCTTCCTCTTCGTGTGTGTGTGTGTGTGTGGAGGTGTTGATGAGTTGAATATACTCTTCTCGTCGTATCATTTCAAACATTTCCTTCCCTTCTTTATTTCCTTCCTTCTCTTAAAAAGAGCTGCCATGCAGGCACTTGACACCTAGGCTTCGGCATTGGAACAAGCAGTGCTCATGTTCAGGGCCTGGATAACGTCGTGTGTCTCATGCCTCTGGCCCCAGGCGGACCAAGAGAGCAAGAGACCTCAGCCACGACAGCAAATAGGTTTGTCGCTTTCACTCGTCTCTTGGTGGAATCAAAACTAAACTGACTATGGCAGGAGTAGAGCGACAAATGGAAATCTGCCAGAGTCAACCGCACCTCGTTCCACCCATGAAGCTGGTCTTCTACGGTGACCTCCCCAGTCCTGGAGGTCACGATCAATCACGGTCATCTCTACCGTCACTACCCCCCTGGGTACAAGAAACCAGGAGTCTAGCCAGCAGAGCATCGCAACGGGCGAGTGTCATGCTTACACGAAAGAAGACACAATCCCGGCCAGTCATCGGTGCACCAACAGACTTCCGTCGAGTCGAACCTATTGCTGCTCGTCGCCGGTCCTTCCGCCCGCTGGAACTCAGTATCTATCTACCTGGAAACAGATTGTCTGATCTTCCGGAATTCAGTCATTTCGATCTAGATACCCCCGGCCAACCCTCCCCACCTGAGAAAGCGCTAATGTCGCCGTTCGATGGCTCGGGACATCTGCGTAGAGACTCTGGTCCATTCCAGCTCTCTCGCAAGCCTGTTGGATCTGCACCGTCTCGCAGAAGTTCCTTGGCGACTGTCAACTTGCAACTACAGCTAACACAGAGCCAAAGACAACCACCACCACAAAGCATGGATACAAATCTGACCAGCCCACTAATCCCTCATTTCTCAATGGTCACTGCCCTTCCTTCTTCTCAGAACAAACAGTCGTCCACCGACACTACAGGCAGGCCCTCCTCTTCTCGCAAGTCGACAGTGCCCACCATGACCCGAGGCTCTCTCGACCACCAACGAGTGAACTCATACATCACCGGCAAACGACAACCCGGCCAAACCACTCCTTCCTCTGCTTCACGCAACACTCCTTCTACCCCCATCGCTGTAAACCATCACAGCACAAAATCCTCATCCACTTTCCAAAGCCACAGCCGTATGCGCACAACCAGCAACTCAACTTCTTCCTCCCGCACTCCTTCACTGTCAAGCGCCATCACAGCAGCCACAACCATCTTCCCATCTGACAAGGAACTCGATGCTCCGTACACCACTGCTCTACCCATGATTCCGGCCAGTGTCAAGAACAGCGTCGTTATGGAAGAGCCTCTTGTCCTTGACGAACAGCTTTCCACCAGGGGAGGGAGGTATGAGTTTGATCAGAGGTTTCCTTTGAGTCCTGTTGGAGTTGCTTTTTGAAGGCTTGACTCCCTAAATTTTTCAAATTCTTTATTGTGATACCCTGTTTTCTCTGTGGTGGTGTTTGTTGGAATAGGTCATGGTACCTGACTATCTAGTTTTTTTTATATCTAGCGCTAGACTATCGTAGTAATATTATTAATTGTGATTACGCTTTACAAAGTCGCTTTTGCTTGTCTCCATTAACATAGGTGGGGTCCACCACATGCATGTAGTTGACAATTGTGGTGCTTTTATACATGTCTGGTAGATAATAAAACATCAATTGATTGACACAAATATATATTGTGAATTCTAGAAACAATGCTGGCCTTTCGAGTATCCTCACAATTCAAACCTGGAAATAAAAAAGGTAGCCTTGAAGACGTGCATACGTGTATAATCTTGCCCAGGTGGTCTAATATAGAATTACTTCTATATAGGCATCGAAACGCTTCGATCGACATATCCAGATTATATCACCGATCAAACATCAGACACAATCTCAACCCTACCACCCTCCTTCCCATCACCCTCATTCTGCATCCCCAATATGGCCCACGCCCTACCCATCATCCCAAACCCAGCCGAAGGCGTTTTGGCATGCCCACGATGTCCCGCAGCACGACGTTTCGCCTGCTGCTGCTCACGCAGGATTCGTTCCGCTTTGGCCGTTATTATCCTCTCCTCTTCCTTCTCGCGCATCGCGACTTCATTCTTCCATTCGCTCCATTGTTCGTAATTTTCGCGGTTTTGAAGTGCTCTGTAGCGGTATGTTGATTTTGTGGGACGCCATGCAGAGCGTCTCTGGTCTGAGGGTAGAGTTGAGGCGAGATCGGTGATTGGTGTTTCCTTGGTGAGTTTGAGGAGATGGTTGAAAACATCTCGGCTCTCTGCAGCACGGGCGTATTGTGCTTCTTTTCGAGCGGAAGGTTTGAATTGTGTAAGCGGTGCGTCGAGCCAGGAGTACATGTTTATCGTTCGTTTGACGGAGTAAGGATCAAGCAGATTGGCTCGACGGTTCTCTTCACGCAAGAAGCGGACAGCAGCTTGGAGACTGCTAACCTCTGAGCGGAGTGCTTCGTTTTCACGCATAGCTGCCAGGGTAGCTTCTGAATCGACGACAACACCTCCTGCAGTAATGGTGGCACCGACATTGCCGGACGCCCGCTTCGCTCGCTCAAATCGTTGCTTGTAGTCATCACGCTCGGATTGCATGGACTGCAGATCCTTGCTCAGCTTTTCCACTGTCGCCTGTAGTTGACCTTCCTTCTCTTGCATAGTCTCAATCTTGACTTCAAAGTCCTTGACAACGGAGGCCTTCTTGGTAGCTTCGCGCATTCTTGATTCAAGCAATTCCACTTTCATTGCTTGTTCCTCGATTGTCTTATCTTTGACACCGAGAGCAGTAGATGTCTCACTGAGTTCGTTCTTGAGTCGACGAATCTCTTCCTCCGCATCGGGTGATGATGCTTTGTGTGACTTGAGCTCTTCCGCGCGAGCAATCCATGGACGCTTCCCCCTCTCGAATTCTGCCGTGTGTGTCAAGTCAGAAGCATGATTGCTCAACTCCTCGAGTTGGCCAGTCAGGGTCTTGAGTCCCGAGGTCAATAATGACAAGGCATCATTGCTTTCGTCCTCTAATCCAAGACCCTTGGCTATAGTTGTAGCAGTCTGCAACATTTTGGCGGAAACTTCCTCGTAAGTGAACGGCTCCGTTCGACCTTCTTCGCCAAGCAAAACTAGTACATCCTCTCCAAGCTGTCGTACCAACTCAGCCAGTTTCTTGGATATCGCTTCTGCAGATTCGAATGGTTCAGCGACTCCATCCGTCAGGGCAAGTGACCTAGAGTTGAGCTCCTCCAAAGAACGTATTACTTTCGTGATGACCATTTTCAAGCCGCGCGCCTGGCCAACTAGAGCATCGGTCTTATTGAAAAAGAACAATCTCTCCGCGTCATCTTCTTCCTGGGAAGCAGGAAGTTTGCTATGCAGGAGATTTCGCAGTTGGGTCAAGGCTGAAGCAACATGTTCGAGGTATGTCTGGATCATGATAGCATGTGTCAGGGTTTCATCTGCATATGTTGCAAGCTCTGTTGGGATTAAGGTTTCTGCGAGATGAGTCAAGAGAGCAATAGATCTTTGTAACTCCAAGGCACATTTCTTCTCATCAATCTCATTTTTCTTCAAGGAGTCGATCCAGTTGTTGACTGTGCGCTCCACTGGCTCCAACTCGAACAAAGCAACCCCAAATTGGCCAAATTGCTCTGGTGAGCATGATGTAACATGCTTGATGAACCTTTCACACACACGTGATATCCATAATGCATTTTCGACAACCTCGTATGATGCAAAGATATTCTCAGGTGGGCTCGAAGATTGAGATTGCTCCGCAAGGCGTTCCCGGACGGTATTTTGAATCAACGATGCCTTAGAAGCTACCCTCTTCGCACGCAAGAAAGCTCGCACTGAATCTTTTTCGGTGTCGTAGTACTCTGGCAAGTAGAATTGGACAATTGCAAGGTGCTCTGAGGATTCCTCCGCCTCCATACGGCCCATCTCAATGTCGATTGTCTTGCTCTGAGCCTTTTCAACTGAGGCTTGCAACTTCAAATTCAGGTCCATCATTGCCCTGGACCGTGTCGTGAGTTCATTCGCCTCGGTTTCAGTCAACTGCTGAGATGCACGCATATCCTCAAGGTCACTCTGTAGATTGGTAACGAGCTCGCGGAACCGCGCCAGCGTATACTCTAGATCCTCAATAACCTCGTCTTGCTGAGCAACCTTCCGAGACTGTTCGTTGAAAATTGATTCCCGGTAGTCGATTTCTTCCTGCAATTGTTTCTCCGTCTCAACGTGATTGAGCTCAAGCTCGTCACTGATTTCCTTCAGGCTTTCAAGGTCTTCGATAGCCGCTTTGAGTTCGTTGATCTCCTCTTGGTATCGCATATTCCTGTCAGCTAGCTCCTCGATCATTTCCTCGGCACCCAGCGCCGTTTCTAGCTGTTGTTTGAGCTCATCCACATTGGTTTCGGAAGCCAGCAATTTCTCTTTGATCGATTCATACTCGGCTTTTACAGTTGTGTATTCCTCGAGATCATCTTGCAACTCCTTGATCTGGTCACGAAGTTCTGATTCTGTCTGCTGTGTCATATCACGAAGCCTTATCAAAGCCTCACGGAGTCGCTCGTTGGTTTTCTCCATCTGTAACCAACCCTGACTAGACTTGTCTTCTGGACTCATGACATTGCTGAGTTCCTCGTTTTCGTCCCGCAGAACTTCAAGTTCCAGTTGCAACTCCTCCAATCTAATTTTGTAATCCTGACACTCGGCTTTGAACGCTTCGGCGGTTTCCTCTGCCATTTCGCGGTCCAGCGCAGCCACTTCCAAAATGGACTCGTGTTCGGCTTGAATTCTTTCGGCCTGTTCGAGTTTTGCTTCGGTCTCACGGATCTTTTTCTTCAAATCTGTCAATTCAACCTGCTGAGGCTGGTATTTTGCCTGCAGCTTCTGGATGATACCCTCATACTTGTCCCTTTCAGCCTGTAGTCGTTCAAGACCTTTGAGTCTCTCCCTATCTTCAGCCCGCTTCTTCTCCATGACCTTAAGCTTTGTTTTCAAATCTTCCAGTTCCCTAGCAATGGCGGAGCTTTGGGGTGCGCCACGGGATGTTGTAGAAGCTCTCGCCCCTTGTGGCTCCGGTCTGGAAGTTGTGGGCGAGACATCATCACTTTCGGCTTCTTGATCTAAGTCCTCGGCATCGGCGCTTGGCTCTGATGCAGCACTTGCTCGACTTGAACTTTCATCCGTCGCCTTCTTGGCTAGAGTTGGACGTACTGAGAGACGCCTGACGGAAGATGTAGATGTCGAGGTACTCGAGGGAACACCAGGTCGTGTCAACTTGTTCTGACTGCCCAACAGAGACTGTCTGGGTTTCGCTGCGACTGATCCGGGGGCAGGCGGGCCCATTGACGTTCGTCCGCTAATACTAGCCCTAGTCTTCACCGTAGGAGCTGTTCTCGAAAGTGTGGAAGAGGGTCGGGAGGTGGCACCGAGTTGCTTGACGGGAGACTTGGTTGGTGACTACAGCTAGTTAGCAAGTAGGTCATGAGCACACAGATTGTGAGTCGTGAAATTACCCTTAAATTCCGAGCTGCTATTTCCCTCGGGGCAGGTGAGGGACTTGCTGTGGCGCTTTGTCGTTTGGAAACTGCTGTGGCAGCACTGCCTGTCCGCTTCAAAGCGGCTGCTCCAGATGCTGGGCCTTTGCTGACGGCTGCTTTTGTTGGTGCTACTTTACTTTCACGTTTAGGAGCAGGCGCAGGAGCCAAAATGGATGCAACGGCTGACGGTCTAATAAACATGCCAAAGCCATGTTCACAGTCGAAATAGCGCTCGCCTTGGACGGAACCATCGTTCTTTCCCGTCGCATCGTCGAGCTCGACTCCGATCCAATCTCCGCTGGCGAAGTGTGTTGACCCAACAAATCGTACGGTGGCTTGTCGGCCATCCAGGAGGCTGATGACCTGGCCTGTCGATACATCAACCATGGTGGCCAAAAATTGCGCTCCAACTGCCGGGATGAAATAAAAGACAAATCGGAGTAAATAAGCTACTGCTCTGGTCGATGTTGGGCTCCCCTGAAGCCAAGACGGACAACGCGACGAACCGCGCAGCCCCACTCTAAGCTCAGCAGCCAATGAGAAGTCCGGGTCTATGTCCTGCTGGCCAATCAGAGTACGAGCTGCATTTCTAGTATTAACAGTGACTCTATGTATCTCTTTCTAAGCTCTATGGACTGCGTATGCTGCTCTATCATATCGTTTCTGCTTTGGCCTCCTCTTGTTTGCTCTTGAAGAACTGGGGGAATAGCTCTCGGAGTTCTTCCAGACGGCGAATTGTGATTTTAGACGCTGGGGTTACTGGCATCTGTAGCATCGGTTCGACCAAATGCGCTGTCTTCCAACCCCGTTTCTCTGCATATTTACAGTTGAGGGCAGAGTCATCTGTGTGCAATTTCTATCAGTGTCTGTTGATTTTGAGTCAAAATCTTTGCAACGTCTTACCAACAAAATAGCAATCATCAATTGACTTGGCTCCTGCCTCCTTTTCTGCTTTTTCCCACATCTCATCGGCGGGTTTGCAAATAAGTCTCTCCTGTCCATAATCGCAGTAGGTAATACCCTCAAAGAGATCGTCCACGCCCAGAAGTTTGACTACTCGCTTGCCGTGCGTCACATAGGCGTTGGTGAGCAACCACGGCTTGACTCTGGTCGTGTCCAGATCCAGAAGGAACTCCCTCAATTTAGGATCAGGCTTTAGAATTTCATCCAGCGGCAATGCATCATCGACTTCGCGATTGAACACGAGAGGATCGATCTTGTGGTGGCGGGTCAAGCCTTCGATAGCAAGACCATACTCCTTGTAGTACTTTTGGTGAAGCATAGTTGCGTCCTCGGGCTCAAGTGACAAATACTTCATAAAAAACACGTCTAGAAGTGTGTCAGATGAAGTTAGCCTTAGAATAGAAGTTTCGTCCCATCTTTGGAGATCGTACCAATCAATTCTTGCATCCTATCATGGATCTGAGAGCCTATTTTGTAAATTAGACAGGCAATGCGTCAAGGGTACGATGTTCTGATATCAACCCACCTCTGGAATAAAGCTACAGGCAAAGAAAGTCAGTATGCTCTTTAGAGTAGAAATTGGGGCAAATACCCACGCAGTTGTCAATGTCAAAGAAGAAGACTGGTCGGGCATCCTGCCCTTGGCCGGCTGCCATTTTGTATATATTGGGGACTGAAAGATGTGATGCAACCTTCCAAACAGAAAGCCAAAATCAGGTGAAGGGAGTGTGTACTATCCCAATGATAGTATTGAAATGAGTGAAAAGCCTATACAGAGAACAAATTATTCACAAACAAAGCAATGCTAGAATGAGAAAGCAGAAGACTGATCAAGGTGGGAGTCATCCAAGTGGCGGATTGGTTGGTTGTGGCGCCTTACCCCTAAGGCATCCACCTGATCCACCCTTTCAACTCCCTTAGCTCGGTGGCACTTGCTGGTCGTGCTTTTTTATTTTCCTCCTACCTTGGAAGCTAACTGCTACCACACAACACCCAGACCTTGCTTTTAGCTCAGGATTGCCATCACTTGTGAAGATCTATCTTCCACATGCGACTATCACTGCTTTCCTGCCACTTGCTAAGCAAAGAATGCTAGTACTTTATTCCTGCTAAGCACTGAAACAGAGCGGCAACAGTACAAAGCTGTCCGCAAGCTTGACATACCATCTACTCATGGCAGAAGCAGGTTCTTCTGTTATAGTCACTGACGTGCAGTCTACGCCACGCCCAGTCGACGAAATCAAAGAATATGAGAAAATTCTCAGAATCAGCGAGGAAATCTTTGCAGGAACTCACCCCAGACTAAAGGTTCCCGAGCAGTTTGTACGCAAAGCCCTTTCGCGCCCGCAACAGTCATCAATTGCACCGGCAGTGACTGAGACCTCCCGCGACCAACACACAAAAATCGCACCAGCCAAGCCATCCGTGGCAGAGTCTCGACCATCACAGCCACAGGCTGTTTCATCTGTTGTGTCGCCCGCAAGAACCCCGTCGTCCGTAGTCCCAAAGCCTGCGTCCGGTCTCGACCCAATCTTTCTGACAAAGTCTGATGATCTTGTACGTGCGGAAATACAACTGCAGAGGAGAAGGATAGAGAATACGCTCAAGGAACAATTCGAGCGAAGCAAAAATGAGGCAAAGCAGAAGACTGTCCTTGAAGCAAGGTCAGACCTTGACGTCACCGAAATTTTGAACAAGGCGTTGGAAATTGTCAAGCCACTCCCATCGCCGGTTGAGCCAGCGGTACATGATGCCGTGATTCCTAGCGATTCTGTCGACGAGAACTCGTTGTATTCTAGTAGAGCCCCTGACTCCCCACTGACTTGGGATTACGAGAAACAAGCTCCATCAGAGCCAGACCGCCAGACGCTTGGTCAAATCAAGGGCAAAGCCTCCCAGGTCGATGGAAGGAAAGTTGTTGATGCTGGTTCTCGAATCTTGCAAGGTACTACTGACAAAGCTATTCTACCTCAGAGTCGTAATCAACCTGTACCGACGGAGCCCAGCCAACAACAAGAGGAGATGGTCCTTGATGAACCGGAATATTCCCCGCCTGAGCCCACTGTGCCTGCAGTGGGTGTCGGAGCGGATGATGAGTATCAGCCTCCCGAGGTGCTTGATTCTACGCG
Source organism: Talaromyces sp. PL2406 (assembly GCA_023626215.1). NCBI lineage: Eukaryota > Fungi > Ascomycota > Eurotiomycetes > Eurotiales > Trichocomaceae > Talaromyces > Talaromyces sp. PL2406. Next base: position 1,051,278 of record JAMAGL010000005.1, on the reverse strand, counting down.
CCAAGCAACTTTGGGATCACAGCCATCTACTGTTCCCTCCAATTTGAGAGTCGTGAGGAATCATATTACTTCCCCTGCTGCTCCACAGCCATCAAGGGTATCGCCATTGGCGACTGCTAAAGCCCCTTCAGTTCACCGGATCTTATCAGCTAGGCCTAGAGAACGCGATTACATTGATGGGGATGCGTCGGATCCATACTCTAGGCAGACGAGCCCTGAGGGACCGACCCAACAACACTTACTTCCTCGTAAGCGACGGCGCGTACAAGAACCACGAGACAGACTCGAAGTGCGACCTACAGAAACAGCCGAGACACATGTCAAGCTGGAACCGGTCTCACCGCCGCCATTCCATGATACACCGCCTTCAAGAGCTTACCGAGTTTCGGAACACCCTGTGTACATTGACATCTCTTCGCCACAGTATGTACCCTCAGTGGATCGTCGAGAATATGTTCCTAGGGAGCCTTTCCATGAATTGGATCCTCGATATGAAAGTAGTGGCCGTGGATATGTTACCCCGGCTGATGTCGGCGTTCGAGCAGTGTCTCGTCTTAGCACTCGGAGGCCGATACGTGACAATCAGGACTTACGTAGGGTTGCTAGCCTACACAACGCGCGAAACCCGGATAATGCTCCCCATGAGATTATCGAACCGGTGCTTCGCCCCCAGTCAGCAGCACGAGCATCGCCTTTTACTGTTGTCGAGCGCCAGCCAATTGAGAAGCCAACGTATTACGAGGAAGTCATTCCTACGTACTCTAGGCGGTACTCACAGTACGAGGACTATCACCCATCCTCGAGGTATCGTGCATGTTATGTGGATGAGGACGCAGCACCACGGTTTATAGAACCGGCACCGCCGCGACGGATTGTGGTGGATGAATATGGCAATCAGTATTATGAAATGGTCCCAGCTCCTAAAATACGACGGGAACCAGTGCCCACTCGAGTCGTGCGGCCTGATGAATACGCTGAGCGTGCATACATTCGCAGTGCCAGTGTTCGCGCGCCATCAATTATTGATGATGGATATGGCGGCCGCCAATACATTCAAGAGATGGCACCGCCTTCAGGGACTTACCGACGACTAGCTGACCACGGACGGAATTCCAGCGAGACTCAAGGGCTATATCCAACACGGGCAGCTGTAGATCGGGAGAGCGTTTTTCGAAGTGGCAGTGTTGCCGTTGACTACGCACCAGCACCACGACAGGCTACTACTTATATCGAAGAAGAGATTCCGCGAAACAGACTAGTGCGGACGTCGAGTGTGCGTCCACCATCTAGTCGCTACGAGCCGCAGCACCGTGAGGATCTGCATCGCGTACCAAGCGTTAGACCTGGTGGACGAGAGGTGAGCGTGTACATGGATGAAGACGGCCACCACGTGGCTCGTGAATACAATGAACGGCCAGGCTATACAGCAGCTGTTCGGCCCGAGCGTGCAAGTAGATATATTACGGAGGAAGATGGGACGCGAGTGGCTATCGAGGGAGCAGGGGATGTTGTGCATCGAGTGGCTCCTCGGTATTAGTTCGACTTGGGTACGGGTTGAAGGTTTCATGTAAATAATCCATGTACAAATTTGAGGTCATACATACTTTCATCGGTTGATACGTAGTTACTGTACCGCGTAAGGGTCTAGGCTGGTCCGGATACACCGGGAACATGAAAAACGGTTGGGGAGGGTGGATGGAAATAGCTTCCGAACAGTAAAGTCACTTCACTGCACACGCAACTACTTGATGTTTCGGTATCATCATGATGATCAAGTGAACAACAAGTCGACAATTTAGAATTATATACCGGCATTTGTGCTATTCGTTGGTTATGATGGTAGGTACAGCTGGGTGCATCCGAGATCACGTGATGAGTCGGAAACATTTACGGAGTACCTCAACGACTGTAAGATACCGTAAGGTCCATACAATATACTCAACGTATTCCGTATCGTCTTACGCAGCGCAATCCTCGTCTCCGAAGTCTGATCATCGTCACTCTCCTTGACAACTGTGGCTGGATGCTCGTACCGCTCAGCTGCAGCCTAGTAAGTTCGTCCTTCATTCCAGCCCTTGACACAATCACTGGCAATGCCATAAAGTCCATCACATTCTTTGCTTTGCTTAGCACATACTTGGGAAGTTGACGTACCTAGTCTACGTAGAGCGACCCACCTCTGGAGTCTTGGAATTACGGAGTTATCCAAGGTTGAGCGAGGGTTGATGGTGCCAGAATTTGTGGTTTGACGTTTTTATTCGGATTTTTTTTTGTTGCTTTTTATTTGTGCGTGTATTCGCGACAAGTGGATTGTTTAGTCTTGTCTGTTCTGTAGATCAGTCCCGGGGTCATTGAGTGTAGACTCTATACCACTTATTTTTCAAGATATAGCAACTGTGCGTAGAGTACGTAGTACGTGGCAGGCTGTAAATAAGTAAGTACAAGCAGCTGTCTCAATCAGGTAGGTCTTCAGCTGTTGTTGATCCATTCCACATTCCGTCCTTCAACTTCCAATGACCCGGCAGACCCGGACATTCGTTCCCATTCGTACTCTTGCAGGCTATGTATATTTTTCCCGACGGACACGGATTGCCTTTGCTTAACTATGAGAAGAAGCATAAAGATAAAGTTGGCATCGTAGGGGTAGAAGTAATGGTGATTGAAAGGTTTCGGTGTCTCCAAGGCTGACTAGTGCTGATATGGATGTATTGAGGATCTGTGTTCAGCTCCTCATAGATGTCAAGCCCGCTAATGAGGATTCAAGACAGATCGTAGACTTGATCATTAAATGTTGATTAACTAGATGCTCGATTAGTGGGTAGTCAAGTAATGAACGGCTGATCCGATTGCAGATTTTAACCGCCGGGCCTGCAGTCTGGTGTATCTTCTCGGGTGTCATGCTAGACGGATCAATCGATCATCACATCACATCGAGAAAAGAGCCATTCAGATCTTATCCAAGCGTCACCCAGACAAGAGAAGCTAGAGCTCAGAGATAACTCGAGTAAGCGAATGCCGGCCCAAGCAAGCAACTAACTCCACTCTCCGGCGGCCTGGACTGCGCTGCGCCCAGTGAGACGGAAGGTGCTAACCTTACCTAGTGTGCCCGGCTGGCTCTTTCCCTCTCACCACTCACCACTCGCTCGCTCTTCTTCTCTTCTTCCTTCTTCTCCAGACCTCCAACTCTCCTTCTCACCACCCCCCCGACAACCACCAAACAATATTATTCTTTTGATACCCTTTTCTTTTTCCATAGTTCTCTCCTTTGCTCTTCGTCTGCCGCCGGCTTTTCTCCCCTTTATTTTATCCTCTATTCTTCCTGTCCGTGTTCCTCTCTTCTCTCCTCTTCTATTCCTCTTTCGTCATTCCGTCCCCTCCCTCGCTCTCTCTTCTCCCGGTCGACCTCTTCCCTCGACTCGCCGCCGACATTCAAAAGTTATCATCGTCTTTTCGCTTCTCCTCTTTCTTCTTCTGATTCCCATCTGTGTCTTAGACCTGGGAATTTAGAAGAAGCAAGACCTCTTTCGCCCTTCCGCTCTGGCAGCATGCACAAGATTTCCAACTTCACCGGTCAAGCTCGTCATGGCTGGGAAAGGATGACTCCCGCCTTTGGGATGTCTCGCCCTCACGCTGATATTCATGCAGCTTCGCAACCCTTACGACGTTCGCATGGTACTCCGGCCCTAAATCCTCCGACTGCCGTGGATCCCACTGTCAATCTCTCCTTCAATGTCCCATTCTCGTCCTATCTCGCCGGCCCCGATGTCGAGGATGTGCTCCACGCCAGTCCCGGAGCCTTGCAACGCTGGTCCTTTCCCGAAGGCACCCCAGAAGGTACTCCCATCCACAACCTGCCTGTTCACGTCAACCACGTCGAGGCCTTACGAAAACTATGTCGGACCGTCAGTGAGACGAGCGGAGGTCGCCTCGAGGCCACTGTGACAACCTCGGAACCCAAGTCTTTGCCTTCGGTGCAACGTCGTCAGCCCGGTCTCGTCACCAATGTTTGTCTTTCCGGGGACGGTGAGACCGTCCGGAAGATGAGAGCCAAGATTTTGAACGAGACTCCCATTTCTCTGGTGAGTCATTTCAGCATATCTATCAACACTTTTTTTTTTTTTTTTTTTTTTTTGTTTTAAGCCTGTTGATTCTCCTGGATTTCCAGTACTAACGATCCACTAGCGATGTGCGAATGTCGACGTGGATATGCATCTGATCATGGACGCGTCAACCAAGGGAATTCGCGTTAATGTACTTGAGCATTTGGATACTTTGGCTCAGTACACTGGTGCCGACATCTTCCTCCTCAGTCCAAAAATGGTTGATGCCGACAGTGCCGTGGTTTCTTCGTACGGAGCCGACAATGGCTTGGACAATCGCTTTCGAGTCGCTATTTACGGAGACATGGAGAGTGTAGAGCATGCCAAAACCAGATTGCTCATCATGATCGACCAGATTGTAAGCCCACATTTCCGTCAACTACTCTCTAAATGCTAACCTTTCAGCTCAAACGACATGTCGACGCCATGAAACTCGAATTGACCATGCATACTCTCGTCTGCGGCCGCACTCGTAAGAACATCAAGTTGATCGAAGCTGTTACTGATACTGCGATTTACTTCCCGCCGCCATTTCCCCGTATCTTCGGCTACACGCCGCCTGGCGCTCACCGACGAAGCGAGGATGAGGTTTACATTACCGGTGAAAATATGGAGAGCATTGCAAGGGCTAAGCAGAAACTTCGTGAATTGGTATTGGGCGTCAAGATCTATGTCAAGGATGTCGTCTTGTCTGCTAGCAAAATCGACAATATCCTGCTAGACCGATTGGACAAAGTACGAAAAGTCATGGAAGCCAATGGTTCATATGTCCTTTTTCCACAGCTGGGTAGCCAACGTGGCCTTGTTCGGATTCAAGGAACTGAAGTGCTTCATGTCGAGCGAACTGTGCGGGAGATAATGGCGCTGGCAGGTCAATTTTACAGTGCTTCTTGGTGGATTATCATGTCCGATCCCAATCAAGGTGGTATTCGATCTCCATCTCCTCACGAGGTTCGCCCTATGTTGTCCGACATTTGCATCAATTCGGATGCCGACGTTAGTTTCGAGAACATGACTTTTTCCATCAACGGATCAGACGATGCTGTCAAGGCAGCCATGAACGTGATCTACCAGATCCCATTCGTCAAGCGCTGTCCTTACCAGATTCGTGTCAAGATCGAACTCGCCAATGAGCACAAGGAATTTGTCAGCGGCAAGAAGAACGGAAAGATCAATAAGATCATGGGACAGAGCAATGTCCAGATTATTTTTGACGGATTCAACGAGTACAATTTCTACATCGATGTCTGCGGTACTCAGTATGACGCTACTAAGAATGGTCTGGATCTGGTAGAGCAAGAGATGCCGGCATCTATCTCCTTCCATGTGCCAGATCAGTATCACAAGCGCATCATCGGTATTGGTGGTCAGCATATCCAGCGTATCATGAAGAAGTACTCCGTCTTCGTCAAGTTTTCCAACGCAATGGACCGTGGCGGTATTGGTAAAGAAGACGACGATGTCAAGGTTGACAATGTCATCTGTCGAACCCCGGCGAGGAATGCGCAGAGCTTAGATCTCGTCAAGCAGGAAATCATGGACATGGTTGAGAAAGTTGTAAGTCTTGATCTTGGAATCTTGATATCGTTGAAAGTGCTAATAGCCTTACAGGACGCTGAATACGTTTCTGAAACTGTTCTTATCAACCGTCTTTACCACCGTGAACTGTTGGCTCGCATTCGTGAAATCGAAGAGCTTGAGAAGAAATGGAACTGCAAGATTGAGTTTCCAAGCACTGAGCTTGCTAGCGACGTCGTGACCATTTCGGGACCTGAATATCAGGTCCCTCAAGCTGTGGATGCTTTCTTGGTGAGATTCTTGATCTGCTGCAAATTAATAGAATGAGAACTGACCCTCTTTCTAGGGTATGGTGCCTGAAAACCACGAACTGTCCTTCCAAAGCTCCGCAGAATTGAGAGACTTCTTCAAGTCTGTGGATTTCTCCGATGATGTCCGTAGTAAGCTCAAAGACCAATATGAGGTTGACGCTACTGTCGATATGGCTGCCGAACTTCCCAAGCCTGGAACTGAGAATGGCACGTCGTCCCCCACACCTTCAGAAGACCGAGTTGTGCTAGGGTATACTCGAAATAACGCCGGAGGACTCAAGGACGCAATCGACTTTTTGATTTCCCGTCTCGTTGCGCATGGCCTTGATGCCACAACAGTCAAAGGCGCTATTCCACGTCCAAAGTCTGACTCCTTTGAAGAGTCGCTTCCATTCTTCGACTCCAAGTTGTTGCAGCATGCGCCAGCACCTCTCGTTACGGACTCGCCCACTCGCCCTAGCTTTGGCGACGACGTCAGTGAACGCGGATCAATCTTCGAGAGACTGCGTAAGCCTGGAAGCATTTCTTCGTTCTCATCCTTCATCGGCCGTAAAAACCATTCCGCCTCACCCGCATCGTTCTTCAAACACGCTTCTAGTAACGCGTCGAAGGCGTCTTTGATCTCCATGGAATCCCGCGACAGTGGTTACCGCAACCCATGGAACGACTCGGGGGTCAACCTGCCCGAGGAAGATCTCCATCATGTGGGTAGTTCCCACAGTCACAACAGTAGCAGCAGCAATGGCTGGCCAGCTCGCTTTGACATGAAATTCCCCTTTGGTACCGCCCCTGGTGATATTACCCCCAAGCATGACCTGCGCGCTTCTTTTGATTCTGGTCGTCCTAGTACTTCCAATTCTACTTCTGGATACCCGGCTCCAATTGGGCCACCTCGTTGAAAGCATAATACACGTTGAAGGAAAAACAAAAACACACAGAGAGATTATATCCATGCCGAGATACCAATTTGCAGCAATATACCCCGACACGCTACGCTATGCCATGCTTTTGTTTCCTGATTTTTGAAGTTTCCAGCCATGTCTGTCATGTGCTGTTGCGTTTTGATGTTCTTTTTTTTTTTTCATGTGCTTGTTATTGTCTTTCGATACCACTAAAGCAAAAAAGGTTTTGTTCTTATTAGTATGAATGAATGTATGGGAAGGATCGGGCAAGAGATAGGAGTGATGAGAGGTCATGTTTCTATCTTGATTTGATGCGAATTGAAGAAGAATAGGGTATCAAATTACAAAACGAGCATGAGCATGAGCAAGAAAGAAAAAGTCATGAAGGAAGTCAAGTTAGAAATGAACACACAATTTCGGCCTGGTCTGTCTGAATGCTTTTTGAACCTCTGAAGTAAGAATACCCATACTCCAAGTCTGCCCTGTAGATCCATGTAGGCAATAGATCGCAACTCGCAACAAAGTATGGACATGCACCTATGCCTAGGTATGTACGACGACCTCTGAAGCGAGGTCACCAGACACACTCATCGATGCAACGACTCTATCAGCTCTACATATGTACTTAAGTCTGGTCGATTCAATGTTACATGTAGTCTTAGCATCAACCTTGGAATCTTCCAACCGTAGAAGTATCACCTATCGTCCAGGAGCGTGTGAACAGCACATATCATCAAATATATTATTAGTGATCATCCATGTCTTATTAAAAACCTATGTAGGTACTTCCGCTATAATTTAATCATACAAGACACGAAAAAGTCGCAAAAAAGAAACAAGATTTTATGTATGCTACATCATCAAAAAGGAGAAAAGAGATAAAGAAATCCGCGAGGAAAACGAAAGATGGAAACCAACAGCATATGGAGGATTAAGAAAAAAACATGATAGGCCCCTGGATCTTGCAAGTAAAAGATTTCGAACAGAAAAACTCCGTATTTATGATTGAGGGGAAAGTAGGAAAAGATATACTTCGTTATCTTTTGATGCGCTGCGAGATGTATGAGACGAGCTTGGAGGAGAATATTTGTTGTGTTAGTTTTCTTGGTTTGATTATAATTGACCAGAGAGGACTGCTTCGGTGGCTAGACACAATTCCTGTTAGTAAATCTGTGCAACGGGTACGAGTGTTTTATGGATGAAGAAAACCTACCAGAATTGATGTATGGACGCTTGGCATCGAGATTAACACCGAAGCGCTTCTCAAGCTCTATCTTGACGGCCTTCTTCGTAATCGTCATCAAATCAGCTGTGCGCAAAATCTCCCGAATTTCAGCAAGGATGGCATCGTCAGAAGGCAATCCAGCGAGATCGGCCAACTCGTAGTTGGCACCACCACCCAACATCTCGGACGGAGCGAGTGACATGCGGGAGCCAAGTCGAGATGTCAAATCAAGTTGTGACATCGGCCGGGATGCCGGGTAACCGTACTCAGTAGCGGCTGGATGGTATGACTTGGTGGCGTACGAGTAACCAGACACCTCTGAGCGGGCGTCGTCAACTCGAGATTGTGCTTCCCACAACTCCACTTGGTATTCTTCCCATCTCTTCTTCGGGATCGAAGCAGGATCGAATTTGCCCTCATCGGAAATGACAACCTTCTTGCCCTTTTCACCAGTGACCACACGAGTGTTACCCCAGGTAAAGTCATCCATGTGCCAGAAGGAGTACAAAGGCAGACCCAGCGAGAAGATAGGAGTCGCGAGAATATAGATGATCATCCAGCCGACCATCTCCCACTTGCGTCGAAGAATAAAAATGATCGCTTGCAGACCGTAAATGGCACCAAGAAGAATGAAAGCTGTGATGGGGATCTTGGATGTATCAAGGACGAGCCATACAATAAGGTAAACAATATATGCCACAGTCACTGGTTGAATGACCGTACTCATCAAATCAATGAGAACCACGAAGCGCATACTGAAGCAACAGAAACCACAAAGCTGCTGCATGGGAACAAGCTCAACCAAGTTATGGACGGTAGAGTTGATCCATCTTCGACGCTGAGAAAGGAAAACACTCCAATTCTCAGGCGCAATAGTCCATGCGTGGGCGCGGAAACTGTATTTGGTCTTGTAATTCGGATGATGCTTGATAAGAAGAGTAGTGAGATAACGATCTTCACCAAGGTGAAGCAAGTTCTTCATATGGAGTGTATCGACTCGGATTTCCGCGTATGCCTCAACCACTTCCTTGCTCACAAACAGTGGCTTACCAGTATCTGCGGATCTGATGCGATACATGGTGAAACAACCAGGCAAACAGGTAATGGACCCGAACAAACTCTCGAATGCTTTTGTCAGGTTGTGAGAAATGTAGTATTCATAAACTTGAATCATCGTAATGATAGACTTTCGCGCATTGCTCAAGGCAGTCTCTCCACAAAGACCGATGATACGAGTATCCGCAAGGAATGAAGACACCATTCGTGTGGCAGAATCCGGAGCAACGACTGTGTCAGCGTCGACTTGTAAGATGAATTCATAAAAGGTGGGATTGACGCCAATAATGTTGCGAATTTGGTGGTACATTTCCAATTCCATAGGGCTCATAGGAAGGTTATAGTGGATGCGGTTCAGGAAGCGCATGAGGATCATCTGCGAGTCTCGTTTACCACGGTTACCTGGTCGAGATACCTCGGACGGCTTTCCAACTTTGACAACAACCATGAAGGGCACGATGTGACCTTGGACTTCGTAAAGACCGGAATAGATCTTGCCCATATTATGTTGCCTCATGCCCTCGCCTAAACTTTCGAAACTCAAAGGTTCAGGATCCACAGTGTCAGGCACACCGAGAATATCCAGAACTATTCTTGGGGTAGGACGGTCGTTGCCTTGACCAATAATCATTCCATCACAAATGACAACTAGCAATTTACGCTTGTCATCGTACTTCATGCGAGCCATTGAGTCGATAGCACGGCGGAGGGAGTCCTCATCTTCCGTATAGACGGGGACCTGGCAAATGATGAATTTATCTAAATTCTCTGGCATATTCTTCCTACCAAACTGAAGAGCTGCCAAGAACCTAGCAATGATGACCGAAGCCAGCAGGGCTGTGATGGCAAGGATGAAGTACTCGGAGAACTTGCATTGCACCGAGTTACGAGTGTCGACTTTGCCGACGAAAAATAGGTTGTCCATACACAACTGCATACGCTGTCGTAGTTCGGGGTCCATATCGAGCTGATTAAAACGTTGGGTAACGTCTTGCCCAGATTTTTGTGAGAACAAATCGACGACAACAGGATCCATGAAATCGACACTGACACCGGCCGGCCCAGTAGTGTTATTTGGACCAAGAGTTCGGCGACCTCCGGCAACGTAGTCTGTAAAATCGTATACTTTACCGTTGAGACTAGCTACAGAGCGGCCGTTTTTGTCTGCTAGCGTCTTTAAGTACTGTGAGCTGTATCCGATATAACCTTTCTTGTAAGAGCCCTTGAGCATCATCATCTGTTCAGCGAACCAATCTGCACGATAATCGTTGGTGAAGTAGCGGAAATCATGATACTTGGAGTTTTGGTCTGCGGAGCTTATTGTCGTGGCGGAGCCAGTAATATTGACTGGGGTGAAATCAAGAAGTACGCTTGGGTCAACAGAACCGTTTACCCCCTGACAGAGAGCCGACACTTGGACCGGGAAAAGAGCTGTCGCGTCGACTCCGGCGTAGTTTTTGAACGCGGACGAAGGTATCAGGTTTTTCGGATAGTGAGAAGGGACAAACGAGTCGAGATCAAACACCACGCCTCGGATGGAGACATACGATGTCGCGCCGTCCTTCCCATTATGAGAGGATAGTTCTTCTGCCGAATATACGTCTTGTCGAGGACAAATCAAAATGGGAAAGGCGACAACAATAAAAGCTGCAATGAGGCAGGATAGCCAAATGATCATGTTAATAGCCAACTTTTCTCGCCACGCCATTCGAACATCCTTTCGCTTCATTCTCCCTAGAAATCTGATCAAGAAATCAGGTACCCAGAAGGTGAGGAGGTACACAATAAAGAGCCACCGTTTGCGACTATTGGAAACTGGTAGGATATCCACTTCTTCCATTTTGCGTTCTTTGCTCTTTTCCGCCATCTGCTCTCGAGTTTCCAGGTTTTTGAACATATCGCCAGAATTGAAGGCTGAAGCACCAGCGTCTGATCGACCATCAATATCGCGACTGCCAAAATAGCCACCTTGTTTAGACTCATCCCCGTAAATGAAAGCGCCACTCGGACTGTTTTCACCAGAGCTGAGAAGTCGGACTCTGTGGTCACTGTATGATCCCTGAGGATGAAGCATGCCATCTCCATCGTTGAGAGAATCAGCATGGTATGTTGGAAGTACTCGTTCGCCGAGTTTTGCAATGTCGGCCCAGCATCGTTCGCTAAGAAAAACGCCCGTGCTACCGACACGTGCTTCGTTACCAGGCCATTTTCGTTCATCAAGGACAAGCTCAGCCTTCTCACGATCACTTCCAACCACAATGTTCTCAGCTTCTGCTAGGCCCAAGAATTCAGCGAAGGGAAGAAAGACACTGAAGTCCGCGTTGCGCAGCCTTTGACTGATCTCAGCGATTCCGAAAGTCTGCACCTGCATGCGCACACATTTGCTGTCGAACTGATTTGCGATGCGTCGGTCGTTGGGTTTGAGACAGAAGACAAAATATGGATTCAAGTTGGGTGCATTCAGACACTGTTTGATAACTTCCAATGAGGCCAAGAATTGGCCTGCAGCCCCCTGATCCACGCCGGTACCGTTGGTCTTTTTGCGTGATGTGGTACCAGCCTTGGTGCTGCCATTATTACTATCGCTATCATCGTCATCCCGACCGGCTCGGTTACTAAACGGGTTCAGTTTAGACGCCGGACTGATCTTGCGACGAGCCATGCTGGGCATCCGCATGGGCTTGGAGCTGACTTGAGCCTGAACCACAGCACTTCGCTCCTTAGGATGGGTGACTTTCTGCAAGGCAGCCTGTCCGAAAAGCTCTCGCACGAAGTCGCTTCGTGTGGAGCTAATCAGGTTGATTAGATCCCCCGATATGGTCTCTCCGTTCTCTTCAATCAAGCCATTGACTGGATAATCAATTTCACCTGCGAAGTGCCTAACGGTGAATGTAGCACGCGTACTGGGCGTCACGAAATTGCTTCCAGGTAGCTTGGTCTCACCATCTCCTACTGTGATGGCGGGGTTCTTATTCTCGAATCTTTTCTTGAGGCTTTCAAGCATTTGCATGTCGGTTTTTCCTCGCCTTGTCTGGTCATCGATGATAGCCAGTAAACCGTTTCCGGTTTTCAAAAGGCCCCGAACAGCATCTGAATTGTCGAAGTAGCTTGTTGCTGGCACGCTAACCTCCTCACTTTCTAAGCGATCTGCTTTATTCGAAAAGAAGCTCTGTAGGGCAAAGCTGTAAAGCGATTCGACAGCAGCGTTGTTGAGAAGTTGATCAAGGGTCGATGAGTTTGCAGATTGAGCAAAGCCAGGGAAATCAATAATAGATATGGTATTGCCAACGCTATCTTCGGCAGCACAAACTCTCTGATTGATGCTCTCAATCACGTAGGCGACCAGAAGGGAATAGAGTGTTCGAGCAAGCTCATCTGCATTTTGTCGAGCACCGCGAGGATCGAGCATCACCGTTACACGTTCGCGATGGATAGTTTTGGTTTTGTGACGCAAGCTGACCGCTAGGTCTTCCGTACTGAGTCCCAGGAAAGCGGCTACACATTCCAAAACTTCCTTATTCTTCACCATTGTCACGCTTTCGCCGCCTTCGTGAGAGTAACCACCGCTTTCTTCAGCCCCAGTTGTAGTGCTTTGACCAGTCACGAACTCAAGTTGACCAATGTGAAGAATGGTAGCTAGGACCTGGCAGATTTCCGCGATTTCACTACGAGGAAATTCCAATTTCCGCAAAGCCGTCTTGAAATGCTGAAAGCCTTCGGCGTCATTAACACCAACTTTTAACTGAGTGGGATGACCAAGATAGCGCCATCGCTTCTGATTACTGGCTGGGCCAGCATGTATGCCAGACGACTCGAGTCCCAAGTGAGCCTTTTCGGCGGTGCTTGTCCCCGCTAGTAGGTAATATAATACATGAAGGCTGCGTTCACCTGTCGGGACTGAGGTGATGCGATTCCTTTCCAAGCGATGATCGAGAATTTTACCTCCAATCAACAAAGGATTATTTGATGACGAGTCGTATTGGAGTTCAAAGAATAAACCGGCTTTCGACGCTGTCGGCGTGGTCACAGATTTGGTGGTAGTGAGGGTATCGAAAACGAAGGCTGCTAATGACAATTTGGTGGATAGAGGGGTTGCAGAGAACGAAAGAAGGGCTGACAGGAGGTGAGATCGCACCGTGGTTTTGCCGGAACCAGTTTCGCCCCTGTAACAAGACACAGTTAGACACAAATCTATAGGCGAATGCAGGATAATTTCGATAGAAGCTCTGTTTTTATAGACTTACAAGAATACGACCGCTTGGTTTTCACCACGGGCTCCTAGGCGGGTAAAAGCTCGCTTAGCCAAATCCTCAGCTTCGCCCATGGCGCTCCCTTCTTTTCCGCCATCGGGTCCTTTGGTCGAGGAAGTATAGGTATTCAAACAAATCAAAGCCTGCGATGAGAGACGAGCCGTAGGCAAGGAGACATGAAATCTGTACCAGAATCATCGCATTAATTATGGTGCTTATTGCCCAGTCACAGAATACACTTACCTGCTCGCCAAATGGGCTGTTAGATGTGTATCAGATTGTAGATGTGAAGGCAGTGATGGTAGCGAAGACTGTGCATGGGAGGGTGTGCTCCCAGGAAACGAATTGAGGGCCATGGTGGCTGGCCGGTCGCCCGCTCGCTCAAAGTCTCAAGATATAGATCGATTCGAGTACTGAATTATAATCTGGCGTAGAATATCCACTCCAAGGTAGCACAGAAGAGGCGTGCTTCGATGAAAATGACACCCCTGGAACAGTTGCAAGGTTTGCCGATTTTCCTTACAACGCGAGAGACAAGGGGCACATTGTTCGTCTGTTATTCTGGCCACACGAATTTGCTCGATAGCTTCCAAAACTAGAGCGGTTCTCGAAAACGTTGTCGTCAGTGGAACGAAAGAAAAGTTATGGTGTTGAAGAAAATTAAATCATCTGTAGACGAACACACCAAACACACCACAGCGAGAGTCTGGTGAGAGAAAAGGACCCAAAGCACGCGGTCAAAGCAAGAAAAAAAAAGATGAAGCGAAAATAGTGTTTCGTAACGAATGTGTGAAGGTCAAATGGAGAACGCAGGGAGTTGGAGAGATGTTGAGATGGACAGACAGACAGATCTAACTCTCGATCTTGATGGGAGGAAGGTCACTTTCGATTCTCCGTTGGTATTGTATTGACAATACAGTACAGTCACGTACGCCGGCAAGTCGTTTCACAAAGATAAATTACAATGCTCTATCATATGATTTTTTTTGTGCCATTCCACAAGAGGGGCAGGCGTATCGTAATTTTGTGAGCCACAAGATCTGGCTCCTTCTCCCTTTTTTGTTGACAGCTATCTGTAACAAGTAATATTACCACTTGTTTAGTACGGGTAGTGTTCCGGAACACCGCATTATGCAGAGCTCTGACCAATCACAAAATATATCAATGCCACAGACCGAGAACGTCCTAACTTAAGTCTTAAGCGTACGGACTAACTATGGTATCCCATACGGCGCTACGGACTAGAGGCTGATCGACTTGCCCACACTGAGACCCGTCCAATCCCACTGTGCGGCGGCTTCCAGCTACTCCCGACCCAGCTAGCGCGCTGAAGTATTGACTTTGCTGGCTTGGCCACTGCAACTGGATTGTCTAAGACAAACCAGCGCTTGTGTTTATAAATAGGCACTTAGCACCGCTGAAGATATCTTAGCAACTGTCTTGAGAAAAGTCTGACGTATTCTGTCAGCTGCAGATGTACATGTGTCAGGCGACAGTCGTATTCTGTAAATCAAAAACCTCAAGATATCCCCTCTTACGTGCCTGGTAGAAAACCCTTTCGCAGTGTCTGGTGCAGCCAATCAGAGCGTTCCGCTGCGGGTTTCCTTGATTATTTATACTTTCCCCCTTTGGAATGTGGTAAACAACAACACCGGTACCGCCACGTAAACAATCCAGCCCTGTTCTGTGCTGATAATCCTCGTGGTCATCTTTGCATGAGTGAAGCCATGGCCTCTGCTTAATACCAAGGCGGCTTTTTTGAATCTTCTGGTGTCTTCTCCCTCCCTCAAATCACAAGGACTTGTGTGAAACACTGGGAGAAACATCTAGATTTTTGGATGGGCCCGGTGGAGATGGGCCGAAAGCTAATCGACGAGCCTCGCCAGCCAGCCACTCAGAGCCCGTAATTTTGGTCTTAGTCAGCAGTCTAGTCTCTGTCGGCTCGTTACACTAGAATCTCGTGAAAAGTCTCAAGTCATGAATAGTAAATACAGTGTCCTCGCCAATTTCTATTGAAGCTGGTGTTCCTTTAGCAGTAGTCAAGTGTGCAAGAAGATTGAAGATCTATCCAAGCGTAGCATCATTATGTACTCAAGCTTATGCTTTGTTTATCATGAGCAGCCGTGGTATGTCATTCTTGTTTCGGAAATACACCACGGTACAGTACGGAAACAGATACGAAACAAGGGGCGGCATAAATGATGGGTTTCCTAAAAAGAATCCGCATTGCATCTGTCTCACTTTCATCGCCACAGCCAGCCTGTCATCGAGGATCATTGCAACGGAGTAACTAACTTACGATCCGTTATTTTCAATGTTTTCTTGCCTCGGGTATGTGATTCATATACTCGTCGTTGGATTACATGAATCATAAACCAACGAAAAGGGTATATATAAACACAGTAGAAGGGTTTCCCCTGGCAGATGACGAGTTTTCAAGTAGTCTGTCTTTAAACAAGATGCGTACCAAGTTTTACCCAGCTTGTAACTATGGAGTATTTCTGATACAGTGGTGATTAAGGACCAAAATTGAGTTACTACTTCCCCGAGTTGTCACAGTCCGTAATACAATACATGTAATTTACAATACACGCCGAACCGCCAACGGCAACTTTGCAAACAGAGGAAGGAGCGAAGAGGCATGTTCGCTCAGGACATTTCTCTTCCGTGTCTCATTCCGATCACTGTTCGATCCATCGCTTTTCTTTATTTCTTCATTCTGTGGACAGCCCGTCATCCTTAATTCGGTGATACCTTTTGATCTTCCGTATCACCGTCGACATTCGCTAGAGACGAGATCGATCTATTCTTTCGCTACCAAAACACAACAGGGGGGACGTTTCATCGAGTGCTTGCCTTTTCGATCGAGACGACCTGCCATCTTTGACTGCACTTTCACTCGCCTCCTCCTTCATCGACTGGATAAACCATATTTCTGGTTCTAAACAAACATCAGGACGACGACTGCACTCGCTCGTCGTTGAGACTCGCTCATGTCCTAAGAAACAGTAGAACATTTGCTTCTTTCGTCGGTTTTCATCAGCAACGACCACAACCATGTCGAACCGTTACTCGATATTCTCAGCTACCTCGAATCCTGGTCTTCCGAAGTCACCTTCTCAAATTTCCACGACCACCTTGCTCAATTCGCTTCACAACTCATATTCGACAGCTCAACCATATCCGCTTGAAGCTGGGACAAGTCTGGTAGTAAACACATGGCTAACAGTATCTCATTTGAATCCGGACGGCACGCCGGGCGGCATCGTTGATCCCCAGCTGGGCCAGAGAGCGTGGGAACACGCGCGACGCAGAGCAGAGGATGGCTGTATTGTGCTGAGGTATATTCCCTGAACATGGTTACTCCATAAGTAGGTTGCTTACTCTTTTTACAGTGCCCTCCATCGATCATGTCCTACCTTACTTCCGTCCTTCCTTTCTGTCTTACCGCTATCGACACCTGAAATACTCTATGCTTCTCTCAATGCTATCCGCCCGTTCGTCACCGCAGTCACACCATTCAACCCTTCATACTCTCTTTACTCGTCCTTGGCGGTGTCCTACACATTTACTCTTGCTGGCAACGTCACCGGCTTGACACTTGCATTATCCAAGTCGGGGCTCAATCTTACAAGAGGCTTGCTGGATGTAGCTGCTGAGTCCGGCTATCGTGCCTTCGACGTCTTTTATTACCTGATAAATGCCGAGTCCAGCCAGGCAGAGAAAGAGTATCTCGATCTTAAAGACCCTTCGACCTATTCAATCTTGAACAAATCTGGCACCTACGATCCTCCCTCATTTCTACCGACTGCAGACGATGCTGCCGCCGCCGAAGACTTCCGTTCTGCTCTCAAGGCAATTGGAATCAAAGGTGCGGCACAGAGAGGCCTCTTGTCCATCTTGGCTGGTATTCTCAAGTTAGGAAACACCCTGGGATTTCTGGTTGATGAAGAAGATCTCGAGCAAGTTTGCGAAGAAGCGGCCGAACTTCTAGGCGTAGATCCCGAAGCCTTGCTTCACGGCTGTTCTACCGATGACCGCACGGTTCTCGTCACCGGCATTTATGAGGCCTTGGTCGATTGGGTTATATCCAAAGCTAATGAAGCGATTGCTACACAAATCAAAGCTGATCAGGAAAATGAGTCTAGCGATGGCTCTGGCGCTCCATGGCACACCGAAGACGCTTCAGATACCGTCACTATCACTGTTGTTGATATTCCAAGCCCTCCCCTTGGCAAGGCTGCGGCTCTTCAAGGTGTCTTCAATGACGAACAGGGCATCAATGCTGAAATGAAGGAGGATGGCGTGGAGATCGTTAGCCCCGGACAATCCGTCATAAATGAGATGCACAACGCTGTCGCCGAAGTCGAGGCAGATCTCGGGATAACCGAGAGCGTTGCCTTCCGTGAGCGTGAACATTTCAATGATAAGAGACAGGGCGTGCTAGAAAAAATTGGAGTTGAGGTGGAGATTGGTGGCTTTCTCAGGGACATTCTATTCCCAGATCCAAACGAAGGTATAACCCTTGGGAAACGTGGCCGTTTTGATCTCGCAGCAACTTTGGGTAGCAGCAGAGTGTGGTACCATCTTGCCGTTCATCCTACAGACGATACACCTGAAACCTTTGCAGCATCACCTACTACATCTCCATGGTCCGCTGGAGCAGTTTCTCGTCAATTGCGCGATTGGCGACTACCTGAATGGGCCAATAGACGACATAAACATCTTGACTTCACTGCCGACTTTGACGTGGAGGAATTTGTGACTCGATATGCGCCTCTGGGTTGCAAGGAGGGTAAGGATGGAGTCGAAAGCTGGATACTCGAGAGAGGTTGGAGCAATGGAGACGTAGTTGTTGGGAAGGAACGAATTTGGATGCGAGAAGGCGCTTGGTGGGAGGCCGAGTCAATGCTCGATCTCAAACCTCCTGGCGGTATGCCAGTTAACCCTTTCGAGAGCGGTTATTCTGTAACACCCCCAAACCCCAATGGATCAGGCTTTTTCCCAGCGATGCCCATTGCGGATAGTAGCAGCTTCATAGCCAGCCGTGACAATCTCAACGTCAATAGGCAAAGCACAATGTCTCCAGGCATTGCTCGCTCAATTGCTCCAACCAATAACCAGACTCTACGCTCCATGGGCGGTGGTGACTATGGGCTGGGATCAAAGGGCGATGATTACAAAGGCGACGATGCTTATTATGAGGCTGAATTGAATCGTCTCGCCGGTGATGATCCCGAATTCGGTCAGCGCAAACATATTGAGAAGAAGAAGATCACTCTGGGCCGACGTCTCTGGACCGCATTGGTATGGTCATTGACTTTCTGGATTCCTTCATTCCTTCTACGGTACATTGGGCGCATGAAGAGGCCGGACATTCGTATGGCTTGGCGAGAGAAGGTCGTACTTGTGGCCCTCATTCTTCTCTTCAATGGGGTTATGGTTTTCTGGATTATCGAATTTGGAACTCTTCTCTGTCCCAATAAGAACAAAGTCTGGAACGAGAAAGAACTAAGCTATAACCAGGGCGATAATGATTTCTACGTCGGCGTTCGCGGCACGGTCTATGATATTAGCAAATTCTGGCGGACCCAGCATAGTGACACCACTACAACGACCAGTGCAACAAATATGCAATGGGCCGCAGGAGAGATCTTGGATCCTTACTTCCCCGTCCCTTTGACTCAAGGCTGCGCGGCATTCGTATCGGACACATCTATCACCTTATCACACAACAACACCGACGCCACCCCTGAGGTGACTGCTATACACACCAGCGGACCTCTGCAAGCCGTTACCACCTCTGCGCTACACAACATCACTTGGTATGCTGATAGATTCCTTCCATTCATGGCCCAGTACTACAAGGGAGAGATTGTCTGGACGAGAGACACGATTACCAATCAGGCAAACGACGACGCAAGATACTGGGTGATTATTAACGATGGGGTATATGACTTGACCGACTACTTTTACACCGCTTCCTTGATGAACAATCTAGACACTTATGATTTCCTACCAAGTGCCGTCACAACTCTGATCAAACAAAACATGGGCTCGGATATCACCGATAAGTGGCAGAATTCAGTGCAGTTTCAGAATGCTCTTACTTGCATGAAGAACGTCTTCTATGTCGGAAAGGTGGATTTCAGACAGTCTGCAAGGTGTACAGTCAACAACTGGATTCTGCTTGCCTTCTCGATCGTGGTTTGCTCCGTTATTCTAGTCAAGTTCTTAGCTGCACTTCAATTCGGCTCAAAGCCTCGTCCGGCCCCTCAAGACAAATTTGTCATCTGCCAGGTTCCAGCGTATACAGAAGGTGAAGATGCACTTCGGAAAGGTCTGGACTCGCTCACAGCTCTTCAATACGATAACAAGAGAAAACTCATCTGCGTTGTCTGTGACGGAATGATTGTCGGAGGTGGGAATGATAGACCAACTCCAAAGATCGTGCTTGACATCCTCGGCGTAGACCCGAAGGTCGATCCACCAGCCCTGCCATTCAGATCTGTTGGCCAAGGAAGCGACCAATTGAACTACGGTAAAGTCTATTCTGGTCTTTATGAGTTCGAAGGCAATGTTGTTCCATACATTGTCATTGTCAAAGTCGGAAAGGAATCAGAGCAGTCAAAGTCTAAGCCAGGAAACCGTGGAAAGCGTGATTCTCAAGTCCTTTTACTCAACTTCCTCAACCGTGTGCACCACAGGGCACCGATGTCGCCACTGGAATTGGAAATTTTCCACCAGATCAACAACGTGATTGGTGTCGACCCCGAGCTCTATGAGTTCCTGTTCATGGTCGACGCTGATACTAGTGTCAAAGAGGATTCACTCAACCGACTTGTGGCTGCCTGCGCCAACGATGCAAGGATTGCGGGTATTTGTGGTGAAACCAGTCTGCAAAATGAAGAACGAAGTTGGTGGACGATGATTCAAGTTTATGAATACTATATTTCCCATCATCTCTCCAAAGCTTTTGAATCCTTATTCGGCAGTGTCACTTGTCTTCCTGGATGGTGAGTAACATCCTTTCCAAGATTGTGGTTATGGTATATACTGATTTACGTGATTGCAGTTTCTGCATGTACCGTCTGAGGACGGCTGATAAAGGTCGACCATTGATTATCTCTGACAAGGTCATCAAGGAGTATTCTGATGGTGATCTTGACACCTTGCACAAGAAGAATCTTCTGGCCCTAGGAGAGGATCGATTCCTTACAACTCTTATGGCAAAACATTTCCCTACCATGTCCTACAAGTTTATCGCCGACGCCTTTGCCAGCACCGCTGCTCCCGAAACATGGAGTGTCCTCTTGTCTCAAAGACGTCGCTGGATCAACTCTACTATACATAACCTAGTAGAATTGGCTGCCCTCAAGGATCTGTGCGGTTTCTGCTGTTTCAGCATGCGTTTCATTGTCTTGATCGATCTGTTGGGTACAATTATCCTTCCTGCCACCTGTGCATACTTGATTTACCTCATTTATCTGGTCGCCAGCCATAAAGGAGACTTTGGTATCATCTCCATCGTGTTGTTAGCTGCCGTTTACGGTCTTCAGGCCGTCCTCTTCATTCTGAAACGTCAGTGGCAGCATATTGGTTGGATGATCATCTACCTCTGTGCTTTCCCAATCTACTCTGTTGTATTGCCTCTATACTCGTTTTGGAAACAGGATGACTTCACGTGGGGAAACACGCGTGTTGTCATTGGAGAAAAAGGCGATCAACGTGTTGTGGCTGTGGAAGATGAACCATTCGATCCTAGAAGCATTCCTCTCCAACGATGGGATGATTACGCTCTGGCTAACAACTTACCTGGTCGACGCGGTAACGCCGAATATGGCGAGGAGAAACAACCCATGCATTACACTGATGAAGCCGCGATGGAGATGGACGATTTCCGCTCGACATATTCGTCTGTAAAGCCAGCATCCACTATCCTGACAGGATTCCCTGGTGGCCGTGGCCCGTACATGCCTCCCCAGTCGCCTGCTCCTTTTGGTGGTAACAACCACCGCAACTCGCGAATGTCCTCTTTCACACGATACACCGACGCTCCTCAACTCGGTGGTCACGCGCAGCGTCATATGTCTATGGGCAATATCAGCAGCTACCAGGACAATCCGATGAATGCAAGCAGACTAAGCATGCCTATGATGCAAAGCTCCGACAATCTCTTGGGTGTTCCAGGTCGACAGCGAAGCCCTCTAGGCGGCGGTTATGGCTCTCGGCCTGTAAGCACCGCGATGGACTTCCGAACTGGACCCGGCCATGGACCTGATGATCATACGATTGTGGAGGCTATCCGCCAGGTTCTGGGTGAGGTTGATCTTGACAATGTCACTAAGAAGCAAGGTGTGTAAATCCCATGTCTGAATACATAACGGTATACTAATATGTTGAACTACAGTGAGAGCTCTTGTCGAACAACGACTCCAGACTGAATTGACTGGCGACCGACGCACTTTTGTTGATTCTCAGATCGACCAAGAACTTGCCAACATGTGATGTGAATCTGCGTTTCGATTCTTCCGTCATTTATATTTCCTCCCAATGTTTTTATAAGAATTTCTTAGCGGGTTGATATTTGAGGCTGGGAGCAAAAGCACGGCGTTGATCTGTTCATTTGTCTTTTGACATAGTATATGGCCACTCTGTATGGATCTAATCATGGCTTGCTGGTGCCTTATCCACGCAATTTCATTGTTTTGATGTGCTTTCAGTTATTTGGGCGTCTGATGTATGAGTGTCGATACATGTATCATGCTACATTTCATTGCATAGAGGGTGGGAATAATATATTCGGTTTATATAACTAACTACTATACGTATAGACAGACGTACGTATCGATTGATATAGTTAATGGTTCTCCGGCGGCCTGTTGACGTTTCCCAGACTTATCAGCAAATGATAAGCAAAGGATCTTGAAGAGCGGGGAAGGCGATTAAGCTTAACTGCTATCCACTTCAATGTTTATACAAAATAATCTCAGTCTCTAACAATATCTTAAAGTTGAAACCCGTTTGACTCATTCAGAACAATGTCCGCTCAACAACCCGGGAAAGGAAGATCCCTCCAATCTCCCCCGTTACATACACCAACAGCTCTAACCTCACCACCACCAGTCTCGACTTCAACAACAACAACTCAACCATCATCTTCATCTATGCTCTCCCTTCCAACAACGACAAACCAACCCCAAGACCCAGAAACAATCCGCCGCACCCTCGAAGCCCGCACCGCATTCACCGCCTCCCTCCACTCCGTCGGCCAAACCGTCTCAGCCGACCTGCGCGCCCGAGCAACAGATCTCCACGAAAACGCAGCCGCAATCCAAAAACAAGAACAAGATTTAGCGCGACATACAGCCGAGCTCGCGAAGCAGAATGATCAGTGGGACAAAGTGGTGGATGGTGCGCGGCAAGGGTTGAAGGAGATTGGCGACGTGCAGAATTGGGCGGAGATGCTTGAGAGGGATTTATTGGTTGTTGAGGAGGTGTTGAGGCAGGTTGAGGGGCATGCTTTTGGGGATGATGGCGAAGGGGAGGAGGGTGGTGTGGAGTATCGTGAGGATCGTTCACATGAGGAGGAGGAAGAGGAGGATGGAAGTTTGACGGAGAGAGAGGACGAAGATAGGAAGAAGGTTTCTCAAGCACCTGTTGATATTCTGGATGATGTTTCGTCTTCGGCGTCTGGTATAACTGGTACATCGGCTACGATGTCTGAATCTTCTGGGAAGAGTAGCCCGCCGGACCAGGACGGTGGACAGGAGCAGATCAAGGCCAGTAATGATGCTGGCAAAAAGAATGCAAGTGGATGGTGGAGATGGTGGTGGTGATTTTACTCACAGGCCAAGGCGGACGGATATAATGTCTTATGATTTATGACAGTGATGACATGCTATGAAATTGTATCTAGGTAGTGATTATAATGTTTCTAATCCAAGATTGCCAATCATCTATGAGTTGCTATTCATCATTCTTCACCTTCTCCATCCTCAGACTCCTCTTCTTCCTCTTGATTCTGCAAATCACAAAATCTTTGCCAAGGACTTCGTGAATCTTCCACGTCTATATATCGTTCATTGCTCGAACTATATTCATCATATTCGTCCCAAGACCACAAACTCATCAAATGGCGCATCGTCGGCCGCCCATGAGGACAGTTCCAAGGTTTATCGATCGTGCCCATGTTCCGTACCGCCTTCTCCATTTGTTTGACGGTCAATGTTTTGCCAATCATGATACTTGATCGGCACGCACGCATAGCGAACATCTTTCGCACCTTGCTGGGTCGGGGGACGTAAGCCGACGCGTCTTTAGTGGCGCCAGTTGGAGTTTCGGAAAGCAGAACGATGAGTTCCTCGAGATCACGGATGTCAAAGACGACTTCTTTGCTGAGTGGGAGTGATACCAGTTTGCATCTTCGACCAATGGGCTCGTCGCCACTGTCGTCAACTTCGATGACAAAGCCGTTCTTCTCGAGAGCTGCCTTGTTCTCTCTAATTATTTCTTCTTCAACTGCCGTCAGGTCTAGTGTTTTCGGGTGTACGAGGCGCTGGTTCTGCACGACCGTTTCGGCCTGAAGGCGCTCGAAATTGTACTTTTCGTCTGAGGCATGCTGATCGATAATGAAAAGCTCATCTTCCGCAGGGGCCGCCGGCTCGTCGGCTCCGTGTGATCGGGTCGCAAGTATAAAGCCTAGATTGAATTGCCCTACAATCCGCATTTTGGCAAAGTCATCCTTCGAGACTGTCAACGAGAGACGCTCTTCACCGGTTTTCTGTTGATTAATAAATAGTTCTTCGTCCTCCTTGGCTTCCTCTAGTCCTTTGTATGATCCCAACTGCTTCTGGAGAGTCTCCATTTGAGTTTGTATCTTAGCGAAAGAGCTTTCTAGTGTTCCAACAAGTTGAGCTGTGGAATGTTTATTAGTGAGTTGCTCCTTCTCGATATACTTCCCACGTTTGATATGGTTTTCGCCACGGGTTACGCCCCTTTCCTCTGCTTTTCGAATAAGGTCTTGGACTTTCGCATCTTCGCGAGCTTTCTTCTCCCTTTCATCCATAACGTCCTTGTCAGGCTCAGTGGACGCGGCATCTGGTGGTAAATTTTCAGTCTGTTCGTCGACAGTTTCGTCAACAGATTCATCAGCTACCTCGGTCTCATTCGGTAACTCTTCGGATTCCGCTGACGACTGCGTGTCCTCTAACATATCCTCGTCACTGGTTCCCTCGACCTCATCGACCTCCTCCTCCTCCTCCTCCTCCTCCTCCTCCTCCTCATCTTCTTGAGCCTGAGTCTGCGTACCTGGAGCGATAAAGGATCTGAGATTTTGACCGAATATGTTCGGCTTAGATGGAGTATGAATTCGGCGTTTTGATTTTTGTTTACTCTCTACGTTGCCTGCAGTGAAAGAGTCTCTCTTCCGTAATGCCCCATGGCCCACAATCGATGTTGTCACTTTGTCACCTATAGTGATAGTGGCAACTTCAGCCGGTGGCCGTCTGGGACGCATCCGATCAAAGGCATTTTGAATCACACTACTTTGCTTCGGCGGAGACTGACTCTGCAATGTCAGAATTCGTCTCTCGCCTAGTTGCGGAGACATCTCAGCAGCTCGTGCTCTTATCCTTTTGACTGCCTCGTCGGCATCTTCGGCGTGATCAGACTCTTCAGCGTCCGCAGTCGTCTCGACAACCGTGACTTGACTGTCGGTTACTTCCTGTGTCGCCGTTGAAATTTGTGTCTCTTCCGCAGCTTTATCTTCCTGAGCATATTGAGGAGTTACTGGAGTTTGCTCAGGCGTATATCTTTGCCTTTCCTCAACAGAGGTAACTTGTACACTCGTAGTCCTATTCGGTGGCGTTCTCATGGGAGACGATTTTAATCGTTGTTGGATATCACTTTGCTGCTTGTTACTCGTGAATTGAGACTGTGGAACGCTTTGCTCGGCTTCCTGAAACATTTGATCCAACGCCTCTTTCAACGACTCAATAAGTGCAGCAGAGTCATGCAATAGGATGGTGCGCTTATCCGGCGAAACATTCACATCGTATGCATTTGTATCCATCTGAAAGTCTGCAAGCACAAACGGCGCCTGGGAGATGTTGTATGTCTTGTATACTTCATTGAAAGCTTTGGCAATTTGCGGAATGCCGCATGGCCGTGAATTGACATAGTACATTTGGCGATCGCGTGTTCCTCGCCCTTCGCCCACCACAGGACGTGAGACATAGCCGCGAACATGGATCTTATTCAGATCCCTGTTGAGCTTCTTCCCAGTTGCTGATGGTTCAAACTCGAGCTCTAACTCCAGAGGAATCAACGTCAACAGTGTCTTGGCTCCATAGACATTCGCAATATTGTCCCGAATCGACGCATTCGCTTTGGTCGTCAACAGCACCAGTTGCCTTTTCTTCGAGTCCGTATTCTTGACGCTGAATCGTACCCCGGTGCTGATACAAGCATACTCATTGAGTAAATTGATAACCTTGCCTAGTTCACGCTTTATATTTTTCTCCAGCTCCTTTCGGCGCACTGGCAGCCTGGAAAACAGATTCGAAACGGATACCGTTGTCCCCTTTTGTCCGGCAACGATTTGTGTCCCCTTGAGTTTTCCCGAATGTTCAAATTCTAGTTTATTTGCTTTTGGCGCTTGGTGCGCCTGAGCGGTGATTATATGGAAGTTGGATACGGCACACAGAGAAGAGAGCGCTTCGCCGCGGAATCCGAAGGTCGTCAGGGACGTGAGGTCGTCGTAGGAGGCAAGTTTCGAGGTATAGTGTTTGAGAGCTGTTAAAAGAATAACTTTAGATGTGTATTCAATATGCGACACTTTCTCTAGTCATACCGATGCTCTCGTAGTTCTGAGGGTCTATGCCACTTCCATTGTCCTGCACCTCGATCGAGTCCAGCCCATCGTTCTTGAACCGCACTTCTGCACATAACATCTTATTAGTTCATAGATCCAAAGTAAAAAGACGCACTTCGTACCGATCGAAGTAGCTCCGGCGTCCAAGCTGTTTTCCACCAGCTCCTTTACCACCGAGCAAAGGTCAACAATGACTTGTCCGGACTGGATTTGATGAACCTATCTCATCGTCAGCAGTATAATCACTTTGATATAAGGTAATAAACTGTACCGAGCGACCCTCGATAGGCTTTATCGTGGCCATCGTCATCCCATCGTGCGATGTTTGCAGGTGTAAATCAATTAATCCATTAACACGCCGTGACGCGGAAAGCCGCGTTGTTATCGGTATCAGATCCTTATCGGTTATCGTCCTAGGTCGTAGGAGTCTGAAAAGACCATCTCGAGAACGATTCAAAATTCAATAGACCCGATATGAAATTGGATGATACTGTGATAAGCAACCTGGTATATTCAATGCTATAGTTTACGTAGTATAACAATGTGTACAGATTTCCAACGACAGACGAAAAACGAAAGACATGTACCCAAACACCGGCCAGTTCATGAAATCAATGACAAATGCTCAAGCTAATAATCAAATCGATCGGGCATCATCGTCGGAGCTACGAGTGTCCACAAATATATAGCATAGCAGACCCAAGCACTGATAATCTTGACCCAGCTAGCCCAGTAGGTCCTACCAACCGATGCAAAATTACCCTCAGTCTCCGGATCCAATTGTTGTGTGAGTAGTGTGGCCACCCATGTTGTGGCCAAGAAGAAGATGATGTGGAATAGAGAGTAGTTGTATTGGGTAGAGCCGCGCTCATCGTCCTTATTGTTGTACTCATCATCTTCGTCGTCGCTCTCGTCTAGAGCACTGGCGGGGAGACTACCGCTTTCGACGGCAGCACGCAGGGCCTCAGCCCTCATTTCACGTCGGGTCGAAGGTTGCTGGGTAACGAGTCCGTGCTCGTTTGCCTCTGTGCTAAGTGCAGAATAGTTGTGTCCGCCTTTGGATCCTAAAGCAATGCCCTGGGTAGCAGCACGAGTGGTGGTATAAGCGATAGTGGCCATTGTGACTATCGCGCCGAGGACGACACTAGCTGTCCTAGTGTTACGTGCACGGAGAAGTGGGTTGCATTGACGGTCGTCGGGCTCCATCGATACAGCAGACATTGTCAAATATGTGCAGTAAACAGTGACCATGGCAGCCTGCGCCAAACCAGCCCGAGAGTTGTATTCTTGAATCGCAGGCTGAACCGACACGACGGAAATGATCAAGAACACGATGAGGTTGATGCTGATTGCGGCTTGATTCATCGAGCATCCGCTCTTGGCGAAGAAGATGTACATCAGGATCGTCATGACAAACGAGGCGAGATACATTCCCATTGTCGAACCGATCAACAATCCACGCCAGAGGCGAGAGTCGCTATCTTCGATTTTCTCTAGGCAGAGCTCAGCCCAAGAATGAGCAAGGTCGACTAATAGTATGAGACCAAGCAGAAGGAAGAGCATGGCAGCGATGAAGGCGATGTAATGGCCGTAAACGAAAAAGAAGGATTCCGGAATGAAGAATGACATGACGACGAAGCCGACCCAGACAAGAATCTTTGGACCCCAGAAACCATTCTGCAGTGCAGCCCTGCCATCTTTCGACGATTTCACGCCGAGGAGAAGAAGAGAGAGGAGCAAGTGGAAAAGACCGAGACCGAAGTTGATACGATGGACTGCGACCCAGCCGTGACATTCCTTTCCGTCACACCGAATCTTCATATAGTCCATTGTGAGATGTTCTAACTTTTCGAGTGCCCATGGCGTGAGCATGATCCACGATATTATCGAGTTGATGAGTAGAATGAAGGCGTATGCGATTCTCGTTGCCATGCTAAACACGAATCCGAATTAGCGCCCTAGTAGAAGCCTGCGCATGCGTGTATACGTACCTGCTCTGGAACTTGCCACATGCGCTACACACAGCAGAACATGTCGCTGCACCGCAACAAGAAGCTGCGACAGAGAACATCTAGGACCAGTCAGCGTTGTCTCGGGATATCAGGCAGAGAGTGGAACGTACAGTGCCGGCGCTGGGCAGAACCAGCATCGGGATGGAAAGAAGCGCACCCATGGCGTCTTACTTCCAGATTATATCAGAAGCGCCGTATATCAAAGCAGTCGAGATTGTTATACGATTGTTGCGCTGAGAGAAAAGAGAAGCAGGTCTTGCTGTTGCCTCTGGACCGTGAAGAAGCCGGCTGCGGCAGGCACGAGCCATTCTGCCGGCTGCGTCACTGCTCACGTGACTGCTTACGTACACCGCTATCATGAGGCCAGCTTATCAGGAACATCGGCGCAAATCGTCTCGGACAGCGCAGCTCGCAATAATTGTGGGTGCTGCGAGAGGATCTCCGTACTTATTATCTCTCGTTGAAATGCGCCAATATTGTCTTTCTTTTTATTTGAATGCTACGGTCTTTTCTTCGTCTTTCGTTGATACCCTTTTTCTCCACGACGAGCCGCGTCGGCCACCTCTCCGTCCTTATCAGTGGCCAGGAACCACCCTATAGAATTGTCAACAGATTCAACACACTCCATATGATCGCATAAAGCACACACATCATATATATCGCCGACGTGGACACGGTCGTCTCTTCGTTCCTTATGACACCATGGTAATCGGATCGTTGCACACCCAGAGGGTCATAGCAGCTGTTGCTGCAACTCTAATATCGCTCGCAAGTGGGACAAATGTGGGTGTTTCGAAGAGTTGCAATTGGATGCTTGATCTGATACTGTACAGTATGCATACTCGGCATGGGCGCCCCAATTCGCTGAACGGATGGTGCTGTCCTCGAAGCAGATTAATATGATTGTATGTGCTGTTTGAAACATGCCGACCAGGGAACAAGTCGACTAATGATCGAAGGGCATGGCGGGAAACATTGGATTATATTGCTCGGGCTTCTTTACAGGATATTTGACTGACACAAGAGGCCCTGGGCCTGCTCTGTTACTGGGCGCTTTGGCGCTCTTTTGGGGATATTATCCTCTATACCTTGGTACGTTAGACCCTAAGGCGCTTGTCAGCAGTCTGGACTAACGTGGTGATAGCATACAAGCATGGACAAGGCTTCCTCTCTTTTAGTTCATTATGTTTCTTTTCGTGGGTGACGGGCCTGGGAGGATCGGCTGCCAACTCTGCTGCTATCAAGGCGGGTATGTACAACATCATCCAGCTCGCCACACTGGTTCTGATATATCTTCAGCGGCAAGCAACTTCCCCGAAAAAAGCGGTACAGCTACGGCCTTCCCGCTTGCTGCATTCGGACTTAGTGCCTTTTTCTTTTCAAGCATGGCAGCAATTTTCTACCACGGCCAAGTTCAGCCATTTCTGCTGATGCTGGCCGTGGGCACGTCGCTGATGGTGGTGATTTTTGGAATATTCCTTCGAATACTCCCTCCAGACCAGCCTTATACCGCTGTACCAGAACGTGATGACGAGCATCGTCATCAGTTCACATATGAGCGACCTGAAGAAACAGGTAGGCAAATAACAAATTCCGCATCTTCCTCACTTCTACCTTCATCATCAACACAGCCCCATCTGTACGACGCGGCCGACACTGCACAGTCCAATTCCAGTGGTGTAGTCAAGCCAGAGCTTGAAGAGAGGAGAGATTCAGAGGTTTCGTCTCTGCTTTCCAAGCCAGAGTCCCTACAAGATTCCCCGAACAATGACGGACATGGCATACGGTCACACCAAAGTGGTGAAGATGACGAAGACGGCTCACACTATTCAGATATCCGAGGATTGGCTCTGTTCAGAAAACGCGAGTTTTGGCAGCAATTCACTTTGATGGCGCTGTTGTCAGGTATCGGATTGATGACTATCAAGTGAGTTTCGAGAGTTCCACGTAGTTGGAGCAGTAAGCTAACATTCCCTAGCAATATTGGCAACGATGTAAATACAGTCTTCCAACTTACGATACTGCACACAACTTAGACTAACTTTGAATAGACCAAAGCGCTATGGAGGTATTATGACGACAGTGCAGACTCCAATTTCATCCAGCACCGTCAAGTGATGCATGTCTCGATTCTGTCGTTCTGCAGCTTCCTCGGCAGGTTACTGAGTGGTAAGACACCTTACAGACTATGATTTGCGCGTACTGACAAAACTGATTAGGTGTTGGCTCCGACTTTCTAGTCCACAAACTCTATATGTCCCGATTCTGGTGCATTTTCTTCTCCTCAGTCGTCTTCACCCTGACCCAAATCGCCGGCACATCCATCAACAACCCAAACCACCTCTACCTCCTCTCATCCTTCACAGGTCTAGCCTACGGCTTCCTCTTCGGCGTCTTCCCGTCAGTCGTAGCGCACACATTTGGCATTCCCGGCCTGAGCCAAAACTGGGGCGTGATCAGTCTCGCGCCTGTGCTTAGCGGGAATATTTTCAATCTGCTTTATGGCACGATCTTTGATCATCATAGCATCGTTGGACCGCAGGGACAGCGCGACTGTACTGAGGGACTGCAGTGTTATCAAGCCGCGTATTGGTTGACTTTTCTCAGTGGTCTCGGCGGCATGGCTGTCGCGCTGTATTGTATCTGGCAAGAGAGGCAGATTCATGGTCCGCGAGGTCGCAAGAGCGATAGTCATGACAGACTGGCTTGAGCCGAATGACCGCTTGATTGATTTACTAGCGGTCACCATTCGCCTCAGGCGCTTGATTGATTGATTTCATACCCGCATCTATTCTGGTTTGGCAGCGCCTTCTTATCGGGTCATCCCCAGCCAGCCATTCCAGTCCAAGATACGAGTATGAATCAATCAAAACCGCTAGGGCTGATTGCTGACTGCTAGATGGGATAGAGGTTTCGATATATCGTTCGCATTTTGGTTGGGTATAGAATCCTCATGGCGTTTCATTCCGGGCGATTTACTGCATCTACTCTGATCATGTACATTTCATAGCATTCATCAACGCTTACTACCAATGACATGGTTCGACTACTTAGCTCAAACCTATTGTTTGATGCTGGCAAGTGTCTTGGGAGAAAGATATCATAGACTTGGATAGTATTACACTAAATAGCATACATAGCATACCTGACGGCCTGAGAAGCGCCATACAAGACCACACCGGAGCGACGAGACAAATTACATTACAAAACTTTTTTGTTGTAGAAGCCCTGACGATAAGCAAGAGGCTATCCATCAACAACGACGGAAAGCCAGTAGAAAGTCATAAAAAAAAGTACTGAGGGCAATCAAAACACAAACCCCGACTCAGTCAGTCAGTCAGTCAGCCAGTCAGAAAAGAAAAGCACATGATTAAAACAGTATATACACCCAAGTCCACGACAGACTCGAAGTGTAGATCAAAAAAGAAAAACGAATAAAGGCAAATCAATACACCAAGCAAAGAAATCGCAAAAAGAGATGCAGTCCCCATTGCTGATCCCTAACCGCCCGTACCGATCTATATTCATAATAATAGTAAAAAGACATAGCCAATACAAAAGAGGTGTAAAAAGAAATTGTATAAAAGTTGAGAGATATTAGAAGCGAGTTGCCTCGAGGTATGAAAACAAAAATGATGTAAGCTTTTCCCTCCCCTTCTATATTCGCACATGTTCTTTTCCTTGTCTTCTGTTTCCTGCAAGGAAAGTTTCCTTTTTCTCCTCTCGCTCGCCGGATGGCACTTCACTTTCGAGTTGCTCCTTAAAAACAGAGAGAAAAAGGGCAATCATTTGAATATACGCGAAAGTCGATAGCAGAGGTCAACAAAAGTAGACGAATTATGAAATGAAACAATAGCAGGATTCCTTCTTTTTTCAGTCTTCGCCTGTTAAGCGAAACTCATCATGGGGTATCAAAGATATAAAAAAAACTTCAAAAGGAGAATGGCGTAAGGTTTATTGGTGCAAATCTCGTACAAGCGAAGCTGAAAGTGATTCCCTTATGTAGTTTTAGGAGACTTGGCGGTGTTTACTGCCTCATAGTCAACTACATCTGATAGGCGAATCTTCTTCATGGCGGGTTCATTCGAACCATTGCCTTGAAATGGACCAGAGCCGGAGTGGTCTGCGAGCTGTTGCTCTAATTCACTGACACGGCGTTTCATGTCCTCTTCGCGACGTTGAGCATCTTCCAGCGACCGACGTAGTCTCGCCTCTGAATCGCGCGCAATCATCTCGGAGCGACGCGCGGTAGCGTCGCTCTGTTCAAGTTCCGCGACGCGACCACGGAAGAGCTCATTGATAACTTCGAGTTCACTCACGCGAGTCTTGAGAGATGTGTTCGCGGCAAGTAGCCCTTCATATGTTTGAGGTACTTCAAGATGTCGATCCACCGCCATGGAGGACGTGGATCCCGGGGATGGTTGACGAAGCTGCAATGCCGGGAGTGTGTTGGCCGGATTGAAGCTGGAGTCGCCGAGGGTTACACTATCAAACATGTGCTGCGGCGCGATATTAGAATTGTGTTGATGGAGCGATGACATTCCTGGTGTATCTGTCCGTGACACAGGCGAGTTCGAGCGATCCGAATGCCCTGGGGACATCTTTCGCGAAGCGCGACGATAACCCTGGGCTCCCAGAGGTGGCGTGCCGGCCTCTGATCTCGAAGACGATAAGCCATTCGGTTCTAATCCTCCTCCAGACTGTAATGCGACGCGCGTTAGTCCACGTCGCAAAGACGAATTCGCGGGCCAATAGACCCTTATCAGTTGCGCGAAAATTCTTCGCGTTGTGACGTACCTTGCGTTTCGGGGCCTGCCCAGCAGTTTTTACCCGATTGCGACTTTTAATAACATCGGTCTTGAGGCTGATCGGCCGTGGGCGACCGTGTAATTTCAGAAAGAGACCGCATGCGTTGCAGAGAACGGAGCCCAGCTCATCTCGGCGCCAGAGGGGAGTGGTTGATGTCCCGCAATTCTGGCACACGGGCTGCAATTGCGGACGTTTTTGGTCAGTAAAAGTCGAGGCCATTTGAGAAAACATAGGAATGATTCTTTCTGTATAGGGATCAAGAAGCGGGTGTAGAGTGAGGGGTGTTGTCAAGAAGGATATTGATAGAGGGCGAGATAGAAGATAGAGGATAGAGATAGAGATAGAGAGATAGGAAGATAGGGAGATAGAGGGAAGTGTGCTGGCAGAGAGGGCGCCAGATAAGATCCGAGAGATTTGCGGTCGGGAGCGATAAGGGAAAAAAAGGACAGCGAAAAAAACCGGGCAGCCAGCGCCAAGCCTGGCCCTCAGCTGATAACGGAAAAAAAGAATGCAGCACTCCAACCCCCACGCGTCAAGTATGCAGAGAGAGAATCAACAGCAAAAATAAAATAAAGAAACAAACTTACCGGAGTGTTGCCCTGGCCCCCGGTGGTAGCGGCTGGCGAAGACGTGGCGTACGACATGCTCAGACTGACAACATGGTGGTTACTATGATGATGAGGATGAGGAGGGAGATGATTGATGGAGGATCTGCAGCGATAGGGAGAGGAAAAGAGAGAGAGATAAGATTAGTGAGAGATTAATTGGCTGGTGCCCGGAGCCGTCCAGTGTGGTGTGGCTGCCTGGGAAATCAGGCAACAACACCGACATTGTCCGGCATCAGGGCACCCACGGACGAGGGACGGGATGACATGAATACAAAGGGAAGTCGCTGCATTCCTGGCCGAGGATTTCTCACATACCTGAGATCTGAGGTCGGCGCAATTGCAACCGATGCCAATGCTGACAACCCAGGCAGCGACGTCGTGCTGCGAGGCAGACCGAAGTTCTCCTGTCTCGAGTCGAGTGGTGGTAGCGTAGTCGACGGCGGCGTGGAATCGGGGTTTCCAAACGAGTGAGCTAACTCAGACGCGGAGGGGAGTTGAGGAGTCTTGCGACCGTCCGCGGGCAAAGACGTGCTGTAGCTGGCGAGATCGCGGGACGAGGAATCCGGTGATGCTGGGGAGCGAAGCGCCGGGTCGATGGGCGATGCCCTGAAGAGTATGGGAGCCACTGTGGAAGCCGTTTTGGACAATCTATCGAGACCACGAAGGTCCCCTAAGGTATCACGGAGGGCGGGCTGTCGTCAAATAACAAAGTAGACCGGGCGAAGGTCTACTGATTGAATGCTCGAGGAGGAATGGACGGCACGACGGGCGGCAAGTAAGACCGAGAACAATTATCCAGCAGAACCGAGAAGGACGAATTGGGAAGAAGCGTTTCGAGAACGAAGTAAATACGTTGAGCAAAGTAATGAAATTCTAAACGTTTGGTTCGTCACGAATAAAGTCGTCGGATAACGAGAGGAACCGTGGGACACAAAGAGTGACGATAAGTAAATAAATTCGAAGTGATAGAGAACGAATGGCGATGGCCTGTTGGGACTATGGCATTAAACGAAAGACTGATATCTGTTGAAAGAGTGACTGGATAAGAATTATCCAAAGCTGGTAGAGATCGTGATGTGTAGAATGGATGGAGTATCCTTTTGCATGCGAACGAGGAGGAAGGAGAAAACATTACGGAGCTATTTCAGAATGCTGTGCTGTATCGGTGGTACGGTACAGACAGCAGCCCGCCAATCAGACGGCACAATACCGCAACGCAAAGGCGGATATGCCGGCATGCAGGACGCGGAATTACTAGTCGATACGCGGTATCCGATAAGATTGCTCCTTTTGATATTTATGGTTATCGATCGAAGTTTACTTAGTTGACTTGTCGACTACGGCTACTGTGCTACATGCCACCCCTACGCAGAAACTCTTTTTAGTAGCCATGTCTATATGTGGTTATCTAATGGTCAAAAAAGGTATACTGGTTGAAATTCTATGCTTGATAGCATAATTTCAGGAGAACCGATACGGAATAGCATAGTCGTGTAATTTATGTATTTAATGTCCGCGCCGGCGGATCTCTGATTGGCAGCGCGCCCCTAGCCTCTTGACGTTCGACCTCGCAAGGGGGCTGCTACCTCGAGCCTCTAGCAATGACCTCCTTTCTTCAACTTTCTCACTCTCCACCTGTTTGTCGATGATGTTGACGAGACTTACCTTTCATACAGTATTATTTTAATAATTTCATATCGCATTTTAATGTTTTCATATCGGTCACTCATTCGATCTTCGCGATATTGATTTTCTCGTTCCCGTCTTCCTTACGACCACATTTCCTCATACCTCATTTCTAATCCTGAATACTTCGCCTTCCACTCATTTCAACATCCACCACCATGCCAAAGCGACCAGCCACGTCGGGTTATGCCCGACTTGCCCAGGCCGAAGAAGATGACAGAGACTACTACGATGAATCCGAAGAAGAACGCGATCCATACAGCGGTCGTCCGCCGCGGACGGTATCCTCGCCGACCCAATTTGCTCCCATCAACTCGCGCGCCCAGATGCAATTGTCCGGCACGTCAACCCCACCGGATTATCGACGACGAAATAGCGGTTACGTACGACGTCGAAAACGCAGCAACTCGTCCGGAGTAGACATCAAGGCAATCAATGCTCGGCTAGAAAGATGGGCGGAAGAAATAGCCTCCCGCTTCAAGATCAGCAGGGGACCCGGCAAGTCGGCGCAAGACGAGAAGCTCGAAATCCACCACACCGTTTTCCGACCTCCAAATGGCGTTACACCTTACACGGCCGAGGAGCTGGACACGGAGGAGTACGAGGCTGAACAAAAACAGAACCGTGCCGAGTTCGAGGTTATTGTTGACAGTGTTCGCACCGCAATTGAGCTCGGTGTCCACCCCAAGTTGATTACACAAGGAAGTTCTGGCAGTTATTTTGCTCGTAATGCCGAAGGAAAAGTGGTCGGTGTCTTTAAGCCCAAGGACGAAGAGCCCTATGCTTCGAGGAATCCAAAGTGGACAAAGTGGTTGCATCGAAATCTTTTCCCTTGCTGTTTTGGCAGGGCTTGTCTCATTCCTAACCTATCATACGTTTCAGAAGCCGCTGCATCCGTTTTAGACGCACGGTTGCGCACCAATATCGTTCCATATACGGATGTGGTCTGGCTATCTTCAAAATCTTTCCATTATGATTTCTGGGAGCGAAGAAAGGCTTGGAGTGGTCGCAGGCCTCTACCACCAAAGCCTGGAAGTTTCCAAGTGTTCTTAAAGGGTTACAAAGACGCTACTTTATTCTTGCGAGAGCATCCTTGGCCTGATCAGAACAACACGGGATTCAACACTGACGATGCTCCTAAACGAAAAAAACGACCTTGGAATGAAGCGTGCCGTCCATCCGGTATACACTCCGATGACGAAGATGAAGACTACGACGAACGACGTGCGCGTATGCCGTCTCCTCCAAACGCCGAACAGGAAGAACGGTTTTACTGGAGCGAAAACCTCAAACAAAATTTCAGGGAGGAGTTGGAGAAGTTGGTTATTCTAGATTACATCATGCGAAACACTGACCGCGGGCTGGATAACTGGATGATCAGAGTTGATTGGAAGTCGGAAGAGGTTTCTATCGTTGCTGAACCTCCAAATCCCAATGGCACCACTCACGATGACGACGCCGACCCAGCCATGCCTGCTCGTACTGTTCCTTTGGACAGACAGAACTCGAGCCAAAGTGTGCCATTACCTTACCGACGACATGAAGCTATGGTTGCGTCAAGCCGAACCGGCACACCCTCTCATGCATCAGAGAAGCAAGCAACCATCAAAGTCGGTGCCATCGATAATAGTTTGTCATGGCCATGGAAACACCCGGATGCTGTAAGTCATTCCTTTTAGAATAATCCGTTCTCCACTGACATATCACAGTGGCGCAGTTTCCCTTTTGGCTGGCTTTTCCTGCCCGTTTCGCTCATCGGACAACCATTTTCACAAAAGACACGAGACCACTTCCTCCCACTACTTACATCGACCGCCTGGTGGAGCGGTACTCAGGCTGCCTTGCGAAGAGTTTTTATTGAAGACTCCGACTTCAAGGAAAGCATGTTTGCCCGACAAATGGCCGTCATGAAAGGACAGGCGTGGAACGTTGTCGAAACTCTCAAGCAGCCTGACCACGGACCTTTGGAACTTACGCGCCGAACCAGAGTATGCGTATGGGATGATCTTGTAGATATTCCCGTCGCTATTCCCATGAGAGGCCCATCTACCGAAGCCCAGAGGCAGCGTATGCGATCTATGCGAGACGAAGATGACCAGGAAATGGACATCAGTGCCGCCATCTCTGGAGCTGCGGAGCAGGATCGTGATTTACTAGCCCTCGGCTCGCCAACCAGTGAACTTCCCAACCCTAACCGATTTGATCTGGCCCGTGGTCGGACCTCTGCTGAACTTGGCAGCATCGGAGAGGGATCGGATGGTATTGGCTTTGATCGACACAACGCCGATGAAGGCAGAGATCTAGCAAAGAGCTGGGGTGCTCAACCTAGTCGACCACACGATTACAAAGAATTTACATCTAATGGACGTGCGGAACGCTCTGCCAGACATGCACGACATGGCTCCTTGACGCAGCGACGAGGCAGCAATGCATGGTCCTTTGCCGGAGACGAACTTGAAGGCGATCTAGGCTATGCGGCCGCCGAAGAAATGGAAGGCCATGAACGAAAGGTTATTGTCGAGCGTCTCGAAGCGGTCAAGAGCAAGAACCCTATCTTCACGTGGTGCTAATCTTGCATCTCTTCTCAAATCTGCATTTTTTTCTCTTCTCAGTAGATCTGTTTTCTTGCGTCTCGCATCATTTTCCATTTTGCACCATTCAGTTGAGCGAGGCTTTCTTTTTATATATTATTCAAACTTAACGACATCACAAATCAGGACGGAGCTTTGGTCAATGAGGCCAAGGAAGAATTCGGGGACAGGGAAAGACATGACGGTTGTACATATAGACGCTGTTTTAATGGTGGCGCGCTTTATCTGGTGGGCCAAGTTGCACTGTAACATAATATTGATGACTGGTAGAGAGACGTTGATTACTACTGAAAATGAATCTAGAGTTGTTGCGCTAACTTAGCTGACCTTGATGCGTCACGAAAGAAATACGGAGTAAGAAATATGTCGTGTCCGACCAACCAGCGAGGGCTTATTTTGGGTACTTTCTATTGGCTTATCCGCATACCCTGATCTTCAGGCATCAACATAAACAGGCCTTAGGGTTAATCATCCAAGCCCTATAGAAACCACTCTCACGAAAGTTGCGATATTCTAACCATCTTCAAAGAATACATACAGTTGTCGGTGTAACATCATTCAGCGAATCCACCCAAATATTCGTCGTGGTATGAAACCCGCCCGTGCGAACAAAGACATTCTTCTCTTCATGGACAGCATCCAATACGAGCCCTAGTCCATCAACGAGCAACAGACACCACACTTTGCTAGGTTTGTACTCGGCTTCATCTAGGTCGAGCTGCAAGTGTCCTGCTGGGAGACTGTCCCATGCCGTCTCGCCATCGACTCGCGGGGATCGTAGGATTGCTAGAGGTCGTTTGCCAATCGCCACGTCGTTTCTTTGGTGTACGGCCAGAGCTTGCTCGTACATGTTATTCCATCGCTCGAGCTCGTCGCTTTTGTATACCACCTCCATCTGAAACAGCGGAGCCGTGATGTACAAAGCTCCGTTCCCTTCAAACTCGCCCAATCCACTTCTTCCAGGGCTGCTATCAGCAAGTGGACGCGGAACTTCATCAATCCTAGCTATAATCTTCCTTTTCGTCCCGATGAGCTCCCCCTTGTTATAGTACCTAAACCCCATACTGGGATGAGAAATGGCTCCGTTCAAAGCCGCCCATGACCACGACGGTGCTCTCTTTTGGTGGTAATCAGGCCTCGTCATAGAGAGTTTGTATGGATTCGTCTGCCCCGATGCACTGAGAATCTCTTTTCCCAGAAATGCACTCGCCTTTCCGCGTCGACATTCCCACAATAGACCCCATGGTAGATCTACTTGCCACAGACCCGCAATGTAGGCGCCGGGCATACGCTCTCTGAATCTGCGCACGAGACCGCCAATTGCAACGAGTCTGTCACCCGGTTTCGTGAGCAGGCGAGGTGTATAATGCAGATCCAGAATCGAGTACCAGACCTTCAACAAATCCAGCGTTGGATCCGAATGCCAGACGGACTTCGGCGCATTGGTGCCTTTGTACCACGGCGAGGGGTCCAAAAAGGCATGCGGAGACTTCACGGTTCCCTTTGCGTATCGTCCGTAGTCGTCGCATGAATGTTGCATACATCTGAATCTGATTCGTTCCTTGGTATAACTCAGGATTCGTAGGGGGAGGATGCTTTCTTCATAACACCATGCTCTAGCACCCGTTGGACCGTCAGAGTG
The DNA here is from genome assembly GCA_023626215.1 of Talaromyces sp. PL2406. Taxonomy (NCBI): domain Eukaryota; kingdom Fungi; phylum Ascomycota; class Eurotiomycetes; order Eurotiales; family Trichocomaceae; genus Talaromyces; species Talaromyces sp. PL2406. Next base: position 1,011,694 of record JAMAGL010000005.1, on the reverse strand, counting down.
GAAGATCGTTTTTGTGCGTATAAAGACTTGGCTTTTGTCGTTCTTACCATGGGGATACGGAAGCTCGGGGACTTCTTCAATCTCCGGTCGAGGGCTCAAGAATCCGTCGTGCACGGAAGCGGCTCGACAGGCTTGCACGGTGAGAAAGGAGTTACCAAAGGTAAGATGCATGCGTCCGATCTCTTTCATTTTGCTCTCTTTATCGTCGTCCTGGATGATACATAACGCGTCGATCCAGATGTATCGCACGTTCAACCAACGGGCTACCCGGATAGCATCGCGGTGGGTTTGTGGTAGATTCGCTTCTAGAATATCCTTCATCAAGTCGGGTTTTGTGGCTTTTGTCAGCATTATTGGTTGCCTTGCGACGCCCCAGACATAACTCAACGCGATATATCTTCGGTCTTGTTGATTTGGGCTTGTCTGGATTAGACGTATTTTGGGTGGGTGTTCTTGTCCGGGGCTGTTTTCGCCTAGGTCAATGAGGTAGGTGGGTAGAGAAATATCTCCTGATACACCACATTTTGGATGGTTGTTTTCGCAGGTTGATAGCCAGGATTGAATCAGGGAGACCGCCTCGTCAGAAGATGGGTCGTTATCAACTAGTCTTCCCCATATATACTCGGCAGCCGGATTATCTGTTCAGAGTTAGCAGAAGCTACACATGAAATCTCATATGTATAGTTCAACTCACCACGACGCGCAAATAAGTACAACATAACCGAACTATCATTCAACGCAAGCGACTGGAACCCTTCATTCTCCTTGGAGAACATCATATTCCCAAACAGCTCCACCGCAGTATTCTCCTCGGCTAACTGTTTGAAGACATCTCGATACTCCGGTTTCGAGTCTATGTATATGTATAGCCAGCGACAGAAAGGGCAGCGGCATGCTTGAAATTCTTGAAAGGTGTCGTGGAGGGTGTAGTAGTGGTTGCTCAGCTCTCGGAGTGAGGGGATCGTTTTGCATGATTCGCACAGATCGTTGGGCGCTGTGTGGGCTTCGTCCATGGTGACTGCTTGTATATGAAAGATCTTCGCCGAAAATTCTCATGGATCTGTAGCACTTCAATAACAGTAGTTTTCACCTAGTTTTCAATGCTGTTGACTAAGATGTACGTTGTAAAAGGCGCTATAAGCGCTGAGCGCAGACGCTCTATAAATACCCAGCTAATATATACGAGGCTACGAGTACAAGCACTAGCATCTCGGGATTTGTCTAGATCGAGAGGGGTAAACGAGTCAGCAAAATCAAAGATGCAGAAATACCATTTGCCTTATAGTCCATAGGGCGTAGAGATAATGATCCATGTTCGTCTGATGTCTAGAGTATAGCTAAACATCAGATCAATAGATAGGGCATGCTCGATTAGGGCTAGGTATTGCCACCATGAACTGTGTGACCTCCACCCCTGGCGCATCGGAAGATCTCTCTTATCAGGTACATTGGACATCGCAACTAGATACATATTATGCATACAAATGAAGACACTTATGTATATTTCACTTACGAATTCTTGCCTTATCGTGGCTAATCTACAGGCGTGAACATAGCAATCAGCCGTGGAAATAACGCTATCTTATCACGCTTGGCGGGCATCGATCTCCAGTGCGTCATGTACATAATGCAACTCTTGTCGCCTGCCGCAGGTCCCGCATGAACACCTTCCCATCGCTTCATCTTCGCCGTCGCCTCACATCCACACGCGGATGTGAGGGTTCTATGAGGCCTCTCGAGCAGTTTAATAATTCGAGGACTGTCTATACTTCACTTTCACATCTCCTTCGAATGCAAGCAACAGCGTTTGCGCCGAGGCTCGCGTTCTTCGAGGAAAACCTCACTGAGGCCTCAAATGTCTCAATCTTATACGCCTTCTATATACTTCATTCTGACTACGACCTCACTACGCTTTCATAATCTGACCCTCTCCTCCTTACTTCTTGAAACCTAATATCTCTTCCAGTCCTCGCCTCTTCTTTCTTTCTTTCTTCTCTTTCAATCAGCTCGTTCTTTCTTGATCATGGCTTCCCGAGCGGCCATGCTCCTGGACCCCAGGTCATACAGAAAGCAACTGGTTTCTAGTGGTGAGTCTTCTTTTTCTCCTTTCAACTTCACTCAAACACATTTATCCTCTTCTCTCTCCTTGCGCATGCTTTTCTACACTTGCCACTTCATTCAACGCTTCTCTTCTTTCGACCCCGCATGTCCTCGGTGAATCTTACTTACACTTAAAAGGCCACCAGCACGACAAAACCAAATCAAGCGCTTCCATCTCACCGGCGCATATCAAAGACCCAAAGATGGACAATCCTGTCTTGACCCCGCCTTTCCAAACTCCCTCCACGCAGTCCAACTCCGATACCATGTCTCCTCGTCGCATCGACGTCAAGCTGGAGTCGAAGCCAGCCCCGGGCACCAATAACGAGATGCAGTTTCAGTTCGTTAGCAGCGAGGACATCTCTAGCGAAGAAGAAGGGAGCACCGACCGAAAGCGCAACCGGGAGAGCAAAGACTTGACCAGCGAGCACAAGTCTTTGATCGAGGATATCTACAATGTTGAGCGTCGCGAAGATCAGCCCAAGAAGCGCTTCAAGACAGCTGATGACGAGAACACCGTGACTAAGAGCAAGCCGCAATTCAACATGTCCGGTAACAGTGGTCTTGGTGAATACATGAAAGAAGGCAGACAAGCTTCCGAAACCGCCACTCCAGTTGTGGATCTTACGAGCGGTGTGTATTCCACATCTATACTTACAAATATACAGAGCTGACATTTGACTATAGAAGCACCGACCAAGGCGACTTCAACCGATGATGAAATTGAGGTCACCGGTTCCGTCGATTTGAGCGAACAGATCGTATGTTATGGCAAGATATCAAACGCATTCATACAAGCGCATCAAGTACCCAAGCCATCTGCAAACAATTTCTTTGACGATTACTCGCGCGACTGGCCTCCTATCAAATTGACCACCCGCCGTGGCCCAGTCAACAGAATCGATGTCAGCGATCCTTTCGGTCGTGTCTTTGGGGCCGTCGATGCTAGAACAGCCGCCGCCATTTGCCCCTTACTGGATACTCTGAGCATGAATATTTCCATGACGGCACGTCTCGAATTACGACGAAGACAACCCGGTGAAGAAGTCTGGCAGCCCTGCTCTGCCCAGTATCGCGCCGCAATCAATCTGATTGGACCAAGAAAGTTCGCAGAGATGGTTGGAAAAACTCTTGGTCATGCAAATATCTGGTTGGATACTCCTTCCATGGTGGACAGGGGTATGCCTGTCTTCAATCCTCATGCCAAACTCAGACTCGCCCAGCAGAATCATGGACCTACCGCTGGTTCTCGTTCACGAGATATGGCAACCTACGAAGTTCGAACTGCAGAAGAGGTCAACGATGCTGTGATGAAGATGTTTGATCAGCTTAAAAGTACCGAGAACATTCCTGAGATGGAGCCATCTCCTTTGATTCTTACACCTCTTCTTCGTCACCAGAAACAGGCTCTATGGTTCATGATGGAAAAAGAACAAGACCGCAAGTATGGAAAGAAGGAGGAAGAAAACAACTCCCTGTGGCGTGAGGTCTACAAGGCCAATGGAATCAAGCAGTATCGCGAGATTATCAGTGGTGTTACCCTCAATGAAGAACCTGCCCAGGTTTACGGAGGTTTGTTGGCTGATATGATGGGTCTCGGCAAGACTTTGAGCATCCTCTCCCTTGTTGTCGCAACACTACCACAGTCACGAATCTGGGAACAACAGCCACCCCACCATTCTCTTGTCCGTGGCAATCCTGGTATTCGCAATACGAAGACGACACTGCTGGTTTCACCTCTGAGTGCAGTTCACAATTGGGTCGGTCAGATTAAGCAACATCTAAGTGATGAAGCCATTTCTTACTACGTCTTCCACGGATCTACTCGAAAGAAGATAGTCGAAGACTTGTCTCAGTATGATCTGATCATCACGACTTACAGCACGATTTCCAGTGAACTTCGTGGACGTGGTACCAAGCCGGTAAACAGCCCATTGCTGAAGATGAACATGTTCAGAATTGTCCTTGATGAGGCCCACGTTATCCGCGAGCAGTCTGCACAACAGAGCCAGGCCATTTTTCGCTTGAACAGTCAACGCCGCTGGTCTGTCACTGGAACCCCGGTGCAGAATCGTCTGGAAGACCTCGCATCGGTAACAAAGTTTCTTCGGTTGTATCCCTATGATGAGAAGGCCAAATTTAACGCACACATCGTCAATCGATTCAAGGCAGGTGACTCGACCGTCTTTGCTAGCCTCCGTGTCCTCGTGGATTCGTTTACCCTCCGCCGTGTGAAAGATAAAATCAACCTGCCACCTCGGGAGGAAAAGATAATCATGTTGGACTTCTCTGAGAAAGAAGCTAAATTGCACGAATTCTTCCGCCGAGAGTCAGACTTGATGATGAAGGTTCTTGCGAATGAGAGCAAGAGCTCTATTGGCGGTCGAATGTATCACCATGTGCTCAAGGCCATGATGATTCTTCGCCAGATTAGTGCACACGGTAAGGAACTACTCGACAAGGAAGATCGTGAGAGGATGAAAGGCCTGAGCGTTCAAGATGCTATCGATCTCGAGGAAGGCGAAAATGGAGATCAAGCCTGGACAATTGACAAGAAGGCCTACGAAATGTTCACTTTGATGGAACAGACTTCTGCCGCATTGTGCGCTGTCTGCAACAAGCCTCTGATTGAGAATAACAACACGGAGTCCGATACGCCAGATCCAAAGCTTCCTATGGCTGTGATGCTCCCCTGTTTTGATGTTCTCTGTCTTGATTGCTTCGGTCCGATGAAAAAAGGATTTGTCATGCAGCCGGAGACATCTACAGAACAGACACGATGCGTGCAATGCGAGGGATGGATCACTATGACTTACTCTGCCATTACACCAGCTGGACTCCAACAGTACAGAGAGAGTCAAGCGGAGGCCAAGAGCAATCGGAAACGGGCGAAGCTTCTAGGAGAATACGAGGGACCTCACACCAAGACTCTGGCGTTGTTGGAACATCTGAAAAGCACGGCTGAGGAGAGCGCAACCATCAAGGATGGACCTCCAATCAAAAGTGTGGTCTTTTCAGCATGGACGTCTCATCTTGATCTTATCGAAATCGCTCTGAAGGACCACGGGTTGGACTGTTTTACCCGTATCGACGGGACAATGACACTCGCGGCGCGCAAAACTGCACTCAACAGTTTTGCTGAAGACGACAATATAACTATTCTGCTCGCTACCATTGGAGCAGGAGGTGTTGGTCTCAATTTGACAAGTGCGTCTCGCGTTTACATCATGGAGCCTCAGTACAATCCTGCTGCAGTAGCTCAAGCGGTGGACCGTGTCCACCGATTGGGACAGACTCGTGCGGTGACTACTGTCCAGTTCATCATGAAGGCCAGCATCGAGGAAAAGATCTACGAAATGGCCCAAAAGAAGCAGCAATTAGCGGATGACAGCATGGCTCGCGGCAAACTCCACAAGCGTGAAGTCCAGGAGGCGAGAATGCAAGCTTACCGAAGCCTGTTCCGCTGATCGCTCGATTTCAGCAGTCTATTTTTCTTGCCATATACCAGATGATCATTATCTGATTTCATCTACATTTATGCTCATTTTACTCAATTATTTTTTTATACTTGCAATCACTCTTCGGTGACATGGGTGGCGCTCCGGTTTCTTATCGATACCCTGGTGAATTCTAAGTTCTAACAACGATGATATATGCACGGGATGTGCTTTTCTTACTTATATCCTTCTTTTCTAGTTCTGCGATGCATGCATGTTTCTGTTGTTATTTCCCGGACAGCTGAGAGGTTCAAGGCTGATAGATTGATCTTCTCGTTCTCATACACAACCACTATGCTGGTTGACATCATGTTTCTAGAAGATGCTTTACAAGGTCAGCGACTACAGTGGTTAGAGAGACGGTGATTCACATGGATATATCTTTCTATTTCGATATACAAGACATGGATGCATGTCCTAGATATGGTATTTCTTTAGCACAGTACTAATATGAGACTACTTTGATAGTGATGTTTCAAATTGACAAGTAGATTGTATCATGGGTATCATTGTATAAATCAAGCTGGAGTGTATCCATGGGACAGAATAGTACATAAGTATCAGTGGTGATAGATCAATCCTGACCATTTTTCTGCTGCTTCGAATAAATGCCTCTCTCCACGGTCCCCAAAACCAATTCCAGCTTTTTCCCCAACTTCTTCAATTCTCTCGCTTTCTTCTCCCTCGCAAGCTCAACCTGCCTCAATTCACTCTCCAACTCCCGAATCCGCGCTTCTTGCTCCGCTTCCGATGATCCGATACCAGGTAACCTCCCAATCAAGTACTCAATCTGCTGCTCCTTGATAATCAAATCACGCGCTAACTCCTTCTGTCGATACAAAAACAACTGCGGCGAATCCGGTAACGGAGGTTGATTCGGATCTCCCTGCCCAGGCGTCAGAGACATCATTCCAGCAGCTCCATTCGCGCCTGGAGGGAGCGTTGATGTTTCTGCTCCTGCTCCAGCTCCGCCTGCGCCTGAAACGCCCAAGGAAGGTGAGGCCTGACCTTGTTGTTCGGCGGTTTGTTTTGCGGCTGCGCCAGCGGGCATGGGTGCGGCGGAGGGTTGATTACGGGGTATTTTGGCGAGGGAGGGCATGGAGTCTGTGATACCGGATGATGGGGGTGGGACGGTGGCGGGGACGTGGTCGTGGTATGTGCTGAGGTAGCAGAGGGTTGCGTAGAATTGGGTTGCGAGCTGTATAGCGCGCTGAGTTAGACTTGATGACGGGCTGGCAGGAGGAGAGGGACGTACCTGGTCGAGACATGTTTGGAGCTGGGTTAATATGTCTGCCATGATGGATGTAGTATTGAAGCATGCACTGAGGTGTAGGTCAAGGATTAAACCAACAGTGAGTGCTGGGAGGGATGTTTGATGAAGCTGGTGGTCGACGGACAAAAGATGGAGAGTGGAGACGGTGGGGCACCATCAAAGCTTCTTCGCCGCAACGGAGGTTAAGCAACCAAGCCCAACACAATATTCAACGCCTTGACTAGATGTGACCAAAGGGGAGAATGGTGCTACGTACAGCATCATGGAGACTGACAACAAGAAGCAGACTCTTCCGCTCATTTATGTCTAGTCGCATTTCTAACGACATAAGTCCATTCGCTCGCCACCTCCTCAACATCCCCAAAGCTCCACCAGCTCCATCGCAAACCCACCACGATTTATCTTCCTTTTTTGCACACGCAAAACAAACCGCTTTACCGGAAAATACTACTACCTACGTCGGCACAAAGTACGAATATACCGTACAGTCTACTCTGCGCCGTTTCGCGTTCGATCTAGAGCGGATCGGTGGTCGGGATGATGCCGGTATAGATCTCGTGGGCACTTGGCACGCTCCAGGCAGAGAACTCGCGCCGTTCCGAGTCATTGTTCAATGCAAAGCGCTCAAGACGAAACTTGGTCCTAATCTTGTCAGGGAGTTGGAAGGCGCATTTCGGCATTCGCCCGTGGGATGGCGGACGAGTGATAAAATTGCGATACTGCTTAGTCCGAGAGAGGCCACGAAGGGGGTTAGGGATACTTTGACGCGAAGCTCTTATCCGCTTTTTTGGATGATGATGGAGGGTGATGGGGCGTTGAAGCAGGTTTTGTGGAATTCAAAGGTGGAGGAGTTGGGATTGGCGCCGTTGGGGGTTGAGACGAGGTATACACAGGTTGTCGATGCTGATGATCGACCGCGTCCGGATGTAGTTTTGACATGGGATGGAAATGATATACCGGACATGGACTGTGTTGAGGACAGGATATCGCAAAAGGAAGCCGAATGGCTGTCTACTTGGGGGTGTCAAGGCTTGCCAGAGGCACAGAAATATGAGCTGCTCTCTATATTGGAGAACTCGTATCCTGAAATGGCACGAGAAATCCTCCATGGCGGTATCGTCGAAGACTTCGATGCAAAGAAGGCGCAGATACTACTGCATCTGGAAGATAAATTCAAATCATAACTTATTCAAAGTACGAGCGATGGCCGTGTTGGTAAACGGACTGTCTCGAAATATTGCACAATGTATTAGGGTATATAAATAACACGCCGGTGTAGCTGTCAAGCCCACCATCAACGCCAATCATTGCCATCGTAAAATCACATCAAGTCTCAAACATAAGTTATCCTTGCATAGTCTGCCAAAAGTAGTTCGCATAGAAGAACCGGGAGAACTTTGGATCGATGTTGACCACATGAACATCGCCCTTGCGACTGTTTCGGATGATAGCCTTGTTATAATTCCCAGCTTCGTCGGCTTCAACGTCGATTCCAAGTGAGCGATAGACTTTGAGTCGCAATCTGTTCCAGTTAGCATAGGTATAGCAGCATAGGCAAGGGATACGTACATAGTAGCATCATCAGCCTCCCTCTCCCGACGCACAGTCTCATCACCCTCCAAACCCTGTGCCTCGAGTTCCGCCAATCGCTCCTTCAGCATCTCCAAATCGCCCTCTAAACGTTCTGACTCAATCTCCAGATCAGATGCGGCCTTTGCAATCCGAAACTTTTGCGCATCGAGTTCGAGGATTTCCTGCGCGTGACGGGCCGGATCGTGAGCGGCCACGGTCTCCTCATAGTTGGTTTCTAGGGATTTCAGGTTGCGGGATAGTTTTCGGAGAGCAGTTTCTGCTTCGCGGATGCGCAGGTCGCGCGATTGCTGAAGTGCAGTTAGGGATTCGTTGATTCGGGTTACGGCGAGTTTGTCGGGGTTGATGTTGAAGTTTCCGATTGTGTGTTGGATGAGCTAACAGAGATTAGTTGTTGATCAGGGTTGCAAATTTGTTGGCAACTTACAGTAGCGGGATCTTCGTCGAGCAACATTTTGGCGATGCTTTCAATAGTAAAGAAGCCCTTCAAGGAAGAGTATGCGGAGGAGTGATAGTCGAGTAAACTAAGCTAAAAAGATACGCGTGCCTACGCCATAGCGTTGCGGGAGCAACAGCCACAGAAATCTAGGGTCATTGCGTCACTGTCTGCACCGCCACATGTTGAGTCTGTTGTTCCGCTTGATCCAATGATCAATTGTCGTCGAGACCAGATCACAAGCACACCATCTCTTTCTACACACACTCGGACTATTCTTTGTTACACCGAATCTTTTTGTTGAAGCCCTCATCGACACTAAATATTTCAATATGGTCACTAATCTGCCTTGTACGTACTGCGCCCTCGGTCTTTCATTGTCGGACCGAATAGTAACTAACTTTAATGATGATCATTAGACGCTGCAGATGCGGAGAGGCAAGTACGATTCTATTCCGTACTGCGTCAAATCTAACTTTGAACAGCCCTCTGAGACCAGAGGAACTACAGGTGTTGCGCGCACAGTATGAGAAGGAGGGTGAATTCGTCGGAGTGCAGACCAAGTTCAACTACGCCTGGGTAAGTCGGAGAATTATATCTACGATAGCCTTTCATGTTTTATGTGACTAACTGGATTCAAGGGACTCATCAAGTCAGATAAACGCAACGAACAGCAAGAAGGCGTTCAGCTACTCTCCCAGATTTTTCGCACCGCTTCAGACCGTCGTCGGGAATGCCTCTACTACATCGCTCTCGGAAATTTCAAGCTAGGCAACTATGCAGACGCGCGCAAATATAACGATGCGTTGCTTGAGCACGAGCCCGACAATCTCCAGGCTGCTAGCCTGCAACAACTCATCGATGACAAAGTCGCCAAAGAGGGTCTGATGGGAGTTGCTATTGTGGGCGGTGTTGCCCTTGCTGCTGGATTGATCGGTGGTCTCCTTGTCAGAGGTTCGCGCAGACGTTGAGAAGGGGAGTCTACGACAGATCCAACACGGCCGATATACGAAAAATCTTTACTCAGTACATATTTTGTTTGATTGATAGCTAATTGACCACGGCATGGGCGGGCGTTATCTCTCACGTTCTCTATTTCTTGAACTGTTTTTCTCCCTCTATGCTGATGTGTAACATCTTACTCTATTCTAGTAGATATCAGAATTATACAAATACCACGTCCTCTGCTCCATATTGCCTGTCTGGGTTGCTTCATAGCCACAATACATTCGACCTTGAACAAATATATCTCGACCAATAATCTAACAAGAACAGCAATCGCTTCACTGAGTAACAGCAGACGTTGTGCAATATGGACATTGTGGCGAGGTGCTGATGCCGTGGATACCTTTGAAATCAGGCGGAAATCGGCCGCTAACGTCATCAGATCCCGCAGGCGCCATCCATCACGAGGCTGTTCTTTCCTCTTCCATGCTCTTTCTCCCTCCATTTCCCTGCATTCCAGGCTGATTTTGATGCTGATACCGACAACAAGCCATTATCGCATGTGCACAGAGACAAAGGCATCCCCGTCTTTTCAATGAGTTGTTTTGCTTGCGTTCTGTTGCCCAAAGGGTTTGTCTATGAGCCTCTTTGGCGGCCTCTTTGACTCAACTAGACCCGTCACTTCTTGTCACATTCGAAACATTTCGCTGGCAGAAACAGTCTTTCTGCGTCCACGACTACTACAAGTCATTCTCATATATATTGGAGCTTAGCTTCATTTCCATCTCACATATCTCGATACTTCTCCACACCCTGACTAGACTTTTGGAGCTCTCGTCCTTAGTTTCCCCTCAATATGCCGGAGCGCGGAGAGGACGTTCTGTGCTATCATTGTAACAATGTGTTTCCCAAAGACACATTCGGCTTGATGTGTCCACGATGTGGCTCTGACTTTACCGAGATTGTAAGTATTCGCGCCGTCAGCAATATCTAGAGAATTCGCTCTGATTACATGCATGGTAGATCGAAGGAAGCGCCGAGGAACACCAACCAGCCGAAGAAAACAATACTCGTTCTGTAACCCCGCCATTCCCTTCTTCAACATCCCCACGGCCCCCTCCATCTCCTCAGTCTCCCCAGTCTCCCCGGTCAGCGCGTTATGACGCAGAAAACCCATTCTTCAACCACAATCCGTGGGCGGAAACCAACGATGATGAACCACAGAGATTTGGAAGCCCTCCCAGAGTCAGTCGCCATCAATACCGCTCACCAGATGGCCGAATCACGTTTACAAGCACAACCTTTACAACTGGCATGGGTGGGCGTGTTAGAAGCCCTCCGTCTGCTGATACATATGGCGGCGAGCCACTGTTACGGACAGTTGGCTCTATATTCCAGGAACTAGCAGGAGCCTACAATACACAAAATCGAAATGGTCCACCACCAGACCGAGAAGATCCATGGGAGACTCCTGGCGCGACTCGAGGTGCTAATATGCATGGGGGATTATGGCCAAGGAACACAGACAGCCCGGAGCCACCAACAGTTCCTCTGGCTACTTTGAACGAGTACGTGTGTGCTGATTTCTTTTGTTGCAGATACACTTCAAACCCTCCTTCCGTGATGATATGAGCTTATATGATTCTAGTATTTTTGATTTATTACGCACGGATACAGCAGGAGATGGGTTTGATCGGCCTCGAGGAGGTATTCATATAATGGGAACCACGGGGATGGGTCCCATGCATCCTCTTTCTTTACTTGCTACTATGCTTGGTGGAGGGCGCATTGGAGACGCTGTATACTCCCAAGAAGAGCTTGATCGTGTCATTTCACAACTTGTGGATCAAAATATAAACCAAGGAGCGCCGCCAGCCGCTGAAACTGCGATTCAATCTCTACCCAAGAAAACCGTCGATCAAGAAATGCTAGGGGAAGAAGGGAAGGCTGAATGCTCTATTTGCATGGATCCGGCTGAGCTTGGTAGTGAAGTTACAGAACTTCCTTGCAAACATTGGTTTCACGGGGATTGTATTGAAATGTGGCTCAAACAACATAACACCTGTCCACACTGTAGGAGGCCTATTGATCAGGAGTAAGTGCTCTTTGCAGTTTACTGATGCTATACGTTTGCTAATAATATCTCCTTAGTGAAAATGCTCTTGGAACTATGAATAATCCCGTACTCATACCAAGCAGTCCTCCTCAATCTCCTCCGCGACGCCGATCTTCTGCATTTGGCTATGAGTCGAATCGCGACTACAGCGGCAGTCCTTACCGCGCTCATCGCCATCGAACCAGCAGTGGTTCCTCATTTAACAACAATCACCGTTCCTCACATCACGCAGCTTCGGCTCCTCCAGAAGAACGACACGAGCAGTCCAGTCGGGATGAGTCCGAAAATCAGCCACAGTCCAGTGGTGGAGGAGTTACCGGTTGGCTGAGAAGTCATTTTGGCGGCAGCTGAATGTATAAATGTATAGTGAGACTACGTGCCGATTTGTACAGTGGCTTGGACTTTCTTTACGGAATCGTATGTTTATAACGAATACCTGTGTTTATTGCATAGACAGGCCAGGACAATGAACGAATCTCTTTTGACTACGAGGACCTCTGATCCACTTATGGAATATTTGTAGCCACGCCGCTCTGGCTGTTCTCCAGATATGCCCTGTAGATATATATGACCCATAATTACCGCTCTCCCTTAGGCTTCAAGCCTTCAACGTCATCCGTCTCCATGCGTATTCGCAAGCATTCCAGAATCCGAATAGTATCAGCGATAGCGGAGATTAGCCGATATCTCCGCAATATCCGATTTAGCTTATACTTCAAACAAATCATACGTCTAGATAGCAAAGTCGCTGAGTCTTCCTGTTGGTAAACCCGATGTCAGTGGTGATAACGCCGTAAAGATCGGGGAAAATCCGATTTGAGAACTTGCGGATTTATATAAAGGCGTATATTGTAGAGGTCGATACATACTTTCCTTCTCACTTAACGACTGTTGCAGAAACTCCTCGATAACTTGTCCCAATACACAGGAAGGATTGATATATCATATCAAGGGCTGAGAAACTTTACAATGGCATCAAAAACATGGCTCATCACCGGCGCCTCCTCTGGTCTCGGCGCGGCAATCGCCGAAGCAGCCCTCCAAGCCGGCCACAAAGTACTCGCAACAGCGCGTAATCCAACCAAGGCCGCCGCAGAGAACCCGCAAATCTCCAAACTCGGCGGGACCTGGATTGAGCTGGACGTGACTCAGGTTGAGACTACTAAGAAAGTCGAAGAGGCAATCAACCAAGCCGGTGGTGTTATCGATGTTGTCATCAATAATGCTGGATACTCGCTACTCGGCAGTATTGAGGATATGAGCGAGGAGGAGATTCAGACTCAGTTTAGCACGAATGTATTTGGTCCTGTGAGAGTGCTCAAGGGTGCTTTGCCGTTTATGAGGGAGAGGAAGTCCGGGACGGTAATTAATATTAGTAGTATTGCCGGGTTGGATGGATTGCCTACTTGTGCGATGTATGCGGGGTCGAAGTTTGCGCTAGAGGGTGAGTCTTGGCTCAGACGCTAAATCTATTTGAAAACTTTATGCTGAATGAAGTATTCTAGGCATGTCCGAAAGTCTGTCAAGAGAGCTATCGCCCTTCGGGATCCGGGTACTCTTGGTTGAGCCAGGCGAGTTCCGCACAAAGTTCTTATCGGCATACGTCGAGCCGGCTGCTGGCATGAACGAGGCATATGCCGGAACACCCCTCGAAACATATCTTCAAGCATTCAAGTCAAAAGACGGAAAACAGCAAGGTGATCCCGCCAAAGCGGCGCAAAGGATTCTTGAAGTCGTCACCAATACCGGCATGGCTGCCGGAAAAGAAGGGATTTTGCGAGTACCGCTTGGTAGGGATTGTTATGAACGTTTCCGGGTCAAATGCGAGTCTATGCAGGAGAATATGTTGCAGATGAAGGATATTGCGCACTCGACTGGCTACTGATGTCATGGTCTTGCCGTTAAAAGTGCTTTGTTTCTGTAGCCACAAAGAAATAGAGTGAATCCACATGCAAGTGCTCAGAGAGACAATGATTGACTCATTGAGAGCTATGAATGAACAGTTCTCACATAAATCTAGACAATGACATAAGCTTTGTATCCTTGGTACAACATAAAGCTACTAAATCTTCTAGAATAACCCTAACCTAAATAAGGTTATCGATAAGTGCGCCGTGCATGGTTAGTTCAAGTCTTAGTTCCACCGCCCCACCAAGGGCTTTTAGTATCTACGTATGTAGTATGTACTCTCCATGTTTATATTGATAGTATCTGAGCTGATATTTGATTCCAGTGGCATGATCTGCAGATCTTGTATCAATCTTATACTGAGGAGTTTCGCTTCTTATAGAAATGGAGAGGGCTTCGGTATACGTACCACCCTTCATCACTAATTAACATAACATTTAGCTTAAATCCTATCAACCTAAATCTGCACATGTGAAGATGCTTTCCCTTCATTGTATCCAGGTTCGACTGTCTGGTAGATCTGTATCTAATATTCAAGAGTCACAGGATGTATAACAAAGAGCCATCAACGCTTCTAGTGAGCATCAGATATGAAAGACTCATCTCCAATCGCATTTCGATAAAATCCGTCTCAAAACAGTCAACTGATTGGCCAGGATCATTGAAACCCCTGAAATTCTTTCAAGAACAGATACTGGGAACCCGGAACCAGAGATTTGTTCAAGCCGGGCCAAGTTCTAGACAGCCTCCATATGAATTGCGTTCAAAGAAGGTTCTCAAGACAGTTCGGGAAGGACTCCAAGACGGAATCCAAGCCCTGGCGAGAAAGTTGCCTTCAAAAATCTTTCCTGAGAACAGTCTTCTAGCTAGCTGGAGCAATGAAAGCGAAAGCAACTCATACGATTCTGCTGGTATGGAGATTCAGGAGGTGGAGGAGTCAACAAATTCGTATAATTCAGACGAAAGCTTTTTCGGTCCGGACGATCATACCGTGGCAGTGAATGAGCCGACACCAAATGCAGCTCTGATTATTCTGCTACAGGCCATCTCGGACCTCGTCTTCGAACCTTCTTTAGAGTGGACGCTGGATCCTGTGCGATTCTATTCGGAGTTTCGAAACGGGAAATTCAATGCTTACACCAATGGTGCACTGCGAGTCACGGGGGGTCCAAGTGTGTTCAGTATTGTTGAGGCAAAGAGAGGAATCCGGACATTGAATCAGAAAGTTACGCAAAAGATCCGGATGCAGGAGGGAGTGGAAATGGCTAGTTGGATAACGAGTGACCGGGGCGACCCAAGGTTGCAGAAGTTCGGTAACTAGTATGTGAAGCAAGCAAGCTTTCAGAAGGCACACACTAACCAGCGTTCACGGTAGTCGACTCCTCATATCTCAGGGTAAGGATCGCATAAACCTCACCGTTGCAGAATATCATGAGGAGTACCTCCTGTATCTGGACGAAACCCAAAAGGACCCTCCGATTACGGACCAATCAGTCCTGGGATTGCAATCATTCTGCACAGTGGACATGGGAGATTCCGAGGAAATGAAGCAATTTGTCATTCGCATGCCTTCGATCATGCTTTTTATCAAAAGACCTGGCGCAGATCAATTGCAAGAGTCTGTAAGTTAGTGTTTGGAAAGGCAGATAGACTTGAATTCAGTAGAACATGATCTCAGAGACTGTATGCACTGACCTGTATGCAATATTCGATTGAACAATTGGATTTCATTATTCTGATTAGGAGCTAATTCGTTCCTAGCAGTAAAAAGACTCCACGCCCTCTTTGTTGCCCTGACAGAGTAAGTAGGGCCCTCCCTGAAGAAATCATTTCTTTGTTTGTAGAGTGAGTCATGTGATATAAGGAGGCGGCCTTGTCATATGTTCTTCTGGATGACAACTTGCCTTCCTCTCTATTCTTCTCAAAACACATCCCTCACATCATCTTTACAGCAGCAAGTTTGCTCCTGATCCTTCGACTCTTTTTCTCTGCCACATCACGACCAAGACTCGCCTCAATGAAGAACCCTTTGGAACTCTTCCCTCCCTACCGTAAGGCGTCCAGCGCCGCCGTTGATCTGGCTGCTCGCAATGACCCCATTGCTTCCAATTCCCCCAAACCCTCCAACGATGCTATCTCTGCGAAGGATTTTACTACTTCCAATGCTCCAAGCGGTTCCGATATTTCCGGTGCTTCCAATGAAAGGGCTACTCCCGATTCCCCTGTCGCTGTCAATGCCTCCAGTGACCACGATTCCGATACCCCCAATACTACGAATGCTTCCAATGATTTCAGTGACTCCAATGTCCCTGCTGCCGGCGTTGCTTCAAATCAACCTATTGTATCTGATGCCAGTGATGGCTCCAATGCTTCACATTCCCGATCCTCCAGCTCCACTCCTATCTTCAGCTCTGATGCGTCCAGGCCTACCGGTTCCTCAGGAACTCCCGATACCTCCTTCTCTTCCGATCACGCTGATCCACAGGCTTCCGCCGATCTTCCGGAAACCTCGATTCCGTCTAAGAGGAAACATCCCACGGAAGAGCCTCGGGAGGTGGTCCAAGATATCCTTTGATCTGGAAGATGCTGTGCGTTGAATGGGGGTTCGCTTGCTTCTTCTAGTTTACGGTTTCTAGAATGTTTAATACCCGAGAATGATTTGCATAGTTTATAATGGGAAGATGTGAAACTCAAAAATAATAAGGTCAAATTACGATGTAAAAGACATGATTCCTCATTCCGGCTTGTGAGCCCTTGCAAGGCTTACGCCCCTATTCGAAAACTTAGCAAGGTAGACCTCGAGGCTGTCAATGTCTAATGATCCAGCTGCGTGGCAAGCAGTCTTGATGTTGATACGAATAATTTCAGCAGGAGAAAATTCTTAGCAATACTACTGTGCGTGCTTTACCACTATTCCTGTTTCATTGAGTTTTCTAGGCTATCGTACATGACTGTTTGAGGAAAAAGGAGCAAGTCAATCCGCCACCCGCACCAAATGCATTGCAATTGCCAGGTATGATTTGAAAGCAATACTCCCATACCATTGAATTTGATCAAGTAAAGACACGATTTTCTGACCGCAAGCCAGACGCTCTCCTCAGATCACATAGCATTTACCGCTTGCCCTTCTTCTTGCCAGCGACAACCTTGAACGCAGCAGCGCTCTCGTCCTCCTGCTTGGGCTGGCTTGAAGATTTCTTTGCAACCTCGCTCCAGCCGCCAGAAGCTGCCTTCTGGTCAGTGATTGCACTGGTGCTGACAGGGTCAACGATTCCCTTGTCGGCGAGCTTGCGGCGGCGAATGAATTCTTCGGCGAAACGGCGGCCATCCAATGTCTGAGAGTTGGCATAGACAGAGTCGGAGATGATTTCTGCTTCGGCAGGTAGGAAGAGGAGTTGTTGTACAAAGTCGTCCACTGTTTATGCATGATTAGCGTTATATCAAAAAAAAAAAAAGAAAAAAAAAAAAAAAAAATACAGAGTGTAAAAACCATACCATTGATCCCATTGTTGAGACCCTTGCCCAGAGTTATCTTAGCCCACTTTGTGAACTCCTCGTTTGCGCGGTTTGCATTTGAGACTGGGGCGGTGGCGATGGTCGTTGTTCTAACTGGGGCTACAGGTCTTGGCTTGGCGACTTGAGGAACAGTAAGGGTAGCGCTGGTGGATCGAGGACCGACTGGAGCAGCTGGTGGCGCTTTAGCTTTGCCGCCGGCACCAACTGTAGTCCATGCACCAGAGACCGCAGTAGTTGGTGATGCAGCTACCTTACCGGCGAGATCAGCGTACCGCTTTCCAGATACCGGGGAAGCGGCAGTGGTGGCTGCAGCCTGAACAGCGTTGACTTGAGCCAACTTTTGCTTGCGGGCTTCTTCTTCCTTCTGAATCTGAGCGAGAGTCTTGGCAGGAGTGCCAGTAGCCTTTGCAGCTGGCTTGGACCAAGCTGGACTGGCAGTGCTGGGGGTGACTGGAGATACGCTGCTAGCCCAGTTGGCTGTTGATGGCAATCCAGGAGCGGTTGTTGCCTGTTGCGCTTGTGAGAGACGCTCTTGTTCAGCCAGAAGTTGAGCGCGACGAGCTTGTGCTGCAAGTTCTTCACGCTGGGCTGCACTGCGTGCCTCAGCCTCCTGAATTTCCTTCAAAGATGGACCCTTAGGTGCTTCAATGCTGTCTTTCGCCCAAGGAGCAATTGAAGCGGATGGTGTTTCAACAGGAGTCTGGTTCTGAGAACGGGAAGTTGCAGCAAGAGCATCAGCGACGTGCTGACGGTTGCGCTGAGCTGCCGGTGCTGGAAGAGGAGATTGAGATGGAGGAGGTGGGAAGGGATGAGGAATGCCGGGATCACCCTTGGCCACCCAGGCAGCCTCAGCCTGGGCTTGTTTTTGCTGTTGCTGCTGTTGTCTTTGCGCGGTAGCTGCCTTCTGGACCTGCTGGGAAAGAGAGAGTGGTTCATTGGTGGACGTCTCATGATCTTGCAAAAAAGCCTGATCTTCTTGTTGTTCCTGAGCAGACTCGGTTTGCTGTGCCGTGGCAGAAGTTGGAATTGACGATAAGCCTTCGCTATTTCTTAACAGGTTCTCCTCTTCATCTGAGCGGAGAGCATGAAACTGGCGTAGACGATCTTCGCGCGCTTGTTGTTCAAAGATATTGTCTGAATGAGTTCTATCGTATTGCTCCTGCTCTTGTTGAAGACGTGCACGTTCCTGCAAGATTGAGTTGACCTGTTGTGGGTGTATGCCAGCTTCTTGCTGACGACCGCTGAATGAGCCTTGAGAGTTCAGAGGAAAGGGGCCGGGGCGATTCAAATTCAACCGATCAAGAAAGCCTGGAAGTTCTTCGTGCGACCCAAAGTCCGTCCCGAGCATTTGTGGCCCGAAAGGGTGGGTGTTTTGTCTAAAGGGACCATCGAAGTAACCTGGCATCGGTTGTGGAGGCTGAATAGGTCCCTGGATAGGTGACTGCTGATAACCTCCAGTGGGAGACGTGATGCTTCCGAAACTGGGCTGGCTTTGAAGGCTGTGGGCACTGGAATGATGTTGAAGCTGAGGTTGCACGCTATGTGGTCCGCCCTGTAATTGAATTTGCTTCATCATAGCTTGTTGTTGAGCAAGATGCTCTTTCTGCCTAGCCATGAGATATTGTTCCTCCTGCTTTCTCCGTTCTAATGCGTTCTGCTGCTCTGCAGTGAGTGTGGTTCCAAAGGTCGGGAAACTGTTTGCGAACGGAGGTTGAGCGGCTCCAGGCTGCGTTGAAGCACCCCATGTTGCAGCCTGGTTGGGCTCGGGACCATGAGGTATGCCTATCTGAGGTACGAGGAATGGCTCGCGTGAGTTCCCAATGCGACGAACAAGTTGAGCTAATGGCTCAAATTCAGGATCCTCCAGTTTCTTGACTTGAAGCTCCGCAGTGAAGAATCCTGCCTTGAACCAATCATGCATTTCCAGTCCTGACCAAGGTCCCTGAATGTTTCCCTGAGGATCACGATAGATCCATCTCATGCGATCCGGCATAACCATAGTCCGTTGCTGAGCCGTAGGCAAAGTATTAGAGCCACCAGAAGACAAGCCCTGTTGATTCTGTGGGACTTCAGAAGATGAGGCCAGAGGGGTTGTCAGAGCACTACCGGCAGATGTAGTTGATAGTTGCAAGGGCGTTGATGTAGAAGGCTTAAGATCTGTCCCAGAATAAGTCATGCCTTCCCTTATAGTACCGTCAATTCTCTGATATGGCTCACCTTGAGACCTACTTCCGTCTTCCTGACGTCCAATCTCACCCGTTGTATTATCTTGCATGGAAGGTGGGAAAAGAGAACCCATCTTGCTCGCTCGGCCGATGCTTCCAGTTCCACCAAGTCCTCCGTGAGAACCAAAGAAACCGCCTGCACCAAGCGTAGAAAGACCCGGAGACTGAACTTCGGCCATGGATCCAAAGATAGGATCGCCAAATCCAGTAAAGGCAGCTCGTTCACGTGTTGGCGTGCCAATTGCTCCGGCAGAAGGCCATGCCCCGGAACCACCGATAGCGGGGAGACCAGTCAGTCCGCTGAGATTAGAGAAGCCCCTGCCAGGACCTACGCTAGAAGTTTGACTGCGGTCACCAGCGGACATATCTAGAGCAGAACCACCACGGCGAATAGAACCAAAGGGAGCAGCAGTAGCGTCATCACGCAGCCCACTGATGCCTGGATGCTGGCTTCGCTGTACATCAGAGCCATCAGTGTCAACGTCATCATCAACCTTTTCACCTCGCGGGCTTTGATATGGATTTGTGTTTGTCGGACTGGTTGGCTCAAGACCCTGGAGGTGACTTGGAGAACCATGGGCACCGTCGCCACGACCGAGCAGATCACGAAGTCCAGGAACGCCAGCTGTCATGCCAAAAGCGGCAAATCCAAGCTCGTCTATTCCCGATCCGACTTCCTCAGAACCGCCTAAAGCAGCGCTCCCACTACGAGGCTCATCAAATGGATTCGTTTCGCTGCGGGTTGCACGAGTCTTGACAGTTTCATTCCATGGCGATTGCGAACGACTTGTTCCCTCAGTTTCGGCAAGACGCTCTATCTCTTTCGCCAAACCCTTGTCCTTAGCGAGCATGCCAACATCTTCAGAGCTATCTTTTGAGAGCAGCCCCTTGAATCTGCTTTCACCACGAACACTGCCGAAGCCAGGTCTCTTTTCAACAGCAGATGGTGGAGCTTGAGGGCTAGAGGTACCTAGTGAAAAGCTACCAAAAGCACCCATCGGTGACAAATTGGCAGTCTGGGAAGCCGATGTCCAAGGCGAAGAAGTGCCGCCCAAGCCACTGACAACTGGGTTCGTAGCGCTCCGCTTCAAAGAACCAAATGGTGATGCAATGTCCGGTAACTCCTTTGGTTTATCTTTCTCTTCAAACTGTTTGGCACTCGATGCTGCATCCCGAAGGTCAGTCTTACGGCGAAGAAGAGAAGGAGGAGGCGTGGTCGTATTGGGCTCTTCCCGGAAGAAACGAGAACCGGCAGTCGGAGACATGGGATTGCCCATTGAATCCTGAGTTTCTCGGCGTCGCGTACCCGGTCGTCCAGAACTTGGAGATGAGGTATTGAACGTGGTAGAGTGAGAGACAGAGGCTTTGCGTCCACCCACACCAGGAGTATTGTCTTTGGGGGCGCTTGATGGTGGAGGTTTCAAGGGAGAGTTAACAGTAGTCGAGAAGAGCTACGCAAAAAAGATTAATACGAGACGGTAATGTAATGGGAAACATAAACAACATACCTCACGTTCCTCCTCCGTCATATCTATTAAGCCTAGTGGTTCATACTGTCCCACATGGTCCCAGCAAACCTCAGGCCCTGGTGGAGAATCTTTTTGGTCCTCTTTCTTTGCCCAGGCACCATTAGTAGCTCCTGTATCGTCAAGCGGGTTCCACGAGGCTAAGAAATGGTCTCCCATATTCTTTCCCAACGCTCCTGAATCTCGTTGACTCTTAAAGATGCTCAGAAGGTCCTCCTTGGAGTATCGGCTGTCGACCGTCGAGCCGTTGCGAGGTTGATAGTTGGAGGTCATATGAGGAGGAATGTATGCTGCAGAGGTAGGAGTAGATGTAAGTTGACTGCTACTATCACGGTTGTGCGATAGATTTGTCGCGACAGAGGGGCGTCGAAAAGTTTGTGTCGCTCCGTTTGTACGAGACCGCGTCCTGAGTGAGAGATGGTGGCTTAGTATGGTAGAACCCGACAAACGAAATCTTGATATAAGGGAATCTCCAGAAAGCACAGGATTGCAACCTACCATTCTCCACTCATAGTACCGTCTTTCTTTGAATCTTGGTTAATGCCAGCAGCGGCAGAGGCAAAACTCGAAGGTAGTGGTAAAGGCATTTTTGCTGCTAAACAATAGTTAGCTTATAAAAGAATGGACATTCAAGACTGGTATTGAGATGTTGTCTATACCAAAATACGCGATTCCTCGTGGCAACAAAGATGGCGCTGGAAAAAAGAGAAGGATTCCGCACACGGCACAAACAAAAAATACAGGCCGGGGAATGGTCGCTGGGAAAAGAGTTGCAGGAGGTTGCAACAATGCTGTATGCAGTAGCAGCAGAGTGAGGAGTGATTTCAGATGAAAACGAGTAGGTGACCGTAGGGGAGGACGAGATCGATAACGAAGAGACGTTGGAGATCGAAAGAGAGAAGATCAATCCTTGAAAGTTCAGTGCAAGTGATGGTTAGCTCTACCGTTTCTGCTCGGCCGGGACAGGCGAATCAGAGGCTCGGCGTGGAATTAAAAGACCACACAATAATCGCGACAGTGTGCAGTCCACCAGCTCGCCAGCCACTCGCTTTTTTCTTGGCACATTTTGGTTGTTTTGAGTGAACAAGCTCGCATCAGTCTCATACTATTATTATTGGAGACATTGCCTATGAAATTTTTCGACTTTACTTGTATATTGCTATAGTCAAGGTGAGCGAGTCGTCCTTGAGGCTTGGACGACGAGGTGCGTGGCATTTCTGATTGTCGGTACAATTGCCACAAACCTCCATGAGAGACAGTCCAGAGGAAGCTGAAAGCTTGAAGCCAAGCTGCCGAGCAGCTCCAGTCTGCTCGTCATGTAAAACAACTGCTAGCAGCGCCTGGCACTGCAAGCTACGGATTCTGTTGAAAACTAGGTACATTTGCCAGGATCACAGCTCGAAAGACTCATCAAAGCCCGTCTATCATCGAAATCCGGTCACGGCAAGCTTACAGTCCAGTCAAATGGTATGCCGATAATATCAAGCAGAAGTAAGCTGCAAGACTAATTTGCGTTGAAGTGATATCCAAGCAGTGGGCGATGAATTTGTTGTCTGCTGGCAGAGAGATGAAGAAGACCTGGCTTAGGGCTATGTTTGCACTGTTTGTCTGTCGGCCCGTCATAATTCCGGCGGACATCAGCAGTGTTGATGTAATGACTCCCAAACGTTTCTGGAATTCATATTTCTATTTTGCAACTATCTCACAGACTACAGCAAGACCCCGTTCATTCAGCACTCATCAGTACAAAAACATACATCATGGCTGGGTCGGACGACACCGCGCTGAACGCATCCCGTATACTGGAAGTCGTGCTCGCATCGCTGCGGGGCGATGGACAAACAGAACCATCAATCAAGAATGCATACGAAGCAGTAGCACTTGTTGGCCATGCATCTATGGTCGCCACACAGTTTCGTCTCATTGGATTAGGTGAAGAGCAGAATATTGGTAGGTGCGACTTGATTTTTTGGGAAGAGCAGATGATTACTGACAGTTTAGTAGAAGATAATACAGACGCTACAGTCCTGCCAAAGGAATGGAACGCTCACAACAACACTTACTCTTTCCGATATGCTCGCCAACAGACATCGACTGAATACTTCCTAAAAGTCAGTCGACTTGGCAACAATGCAGTCGTTATGGGACTGGCTGGGGAAGACAAGGCAGCATCATTTGATATACCGGTGTCCGAGTTCATTTCGTCATCTGCCTTACCTTTCCAGATACAATCAGATCAGCCAGACAGTTTGAGGACGATCTTTGTGTCACCTAATCGCCTCGATGACTTGATCAGTCTTTTCAAGATCCACATTATTCAGAAATTCGCCATACGGAGCCCAACCCAACAGGCCGTTGATGAAGCTCGTGATCAACAACGACAACAGCAACCAGAAGGGGCTCCACAGCATCATCCGTTACGAGAGGACATAGCTCCTCCGCCATCTCGTCCATATCCATTCGATGATCCTTTAGCAGCAGCACCACGTCGACAAGCGCCTCCTGGCGATTTTGCTCCACCTGGTTTCGAAGACGAGTATGAATTGAGCCGACAGTCGCAAGGCCGCGCGATGCCCTACGGAGAAGGCAACTATCCACGCAGCGGTGAGAGAGATCTCTATCCTCAAGGTCTGGGCCCTCGTGACCCTTTAAGAGGAACGTTTGGACCTGGTTCAACGGGAGGTGGGATGCATCCGACACCCGATGATCCGATGTTTGGGGGGGTTGGAGGACAACAAGGCGGTTACGATCCCCGAGCGCCGCCAGGAGCTCGATATGACCCTGTAGGTCCGTGGGATACACCACCATATGGTCGAGGATCTGGTCCTGGAGGACGAGGCTTTGGGTCTGGAGGGTTCGGTGGAGGGTTTGGCGGTGGTGACATCATTTAAAACAAATGGAAATCGATCGATTAAACTGGATTGATTGGACAATTTCACGACCAATGTGATTATCTGCTTCACAGAATGTATTATTAAGTAGTAAAATGAGAAAAGTTCGTGATTATGCGAGTAAAGTAAGATGTCAAACGAAGAAGAAATTTACCAAGTCCGGATACGTAGATGTTTTGTTTTCTGGCGTAGCTTCTCCAGTACGTAGTGTTAGTGTGGCACATTATTGGCGTGGCGCAACCTCCGCGTCTGTTTGGGGGTTAGCCTTGGTTGTCCAAACGCAACCTCGCAAAGACAACGCCAAAACCCGCCCATCTATCCCCACCACCGCTCTGCGTTGATAGCACTCAATCACCTTGTTACAAAACAAACGAACCCAGTTTCTTGCAATCATTACTGTCTTTTTGAATTTTTCTTCACTTGCTGTTGCTGGCGAGTCGTTGCTGTTGATACTGGCCTAACCTCACGAGACCCTCATTCCGTCCGCCCCTCCTTCAGGTCTTGCGACGTCGACCTTCCCTTACAGCGAGACAAGATGGAGAACAATATGGAAATCGACACAGCACGCTCTCCTGAGCCTCATAATCTCTCCCCTATTTCAGATCCTGGATCCATACCCACGCTTGATGGATGGATTGAGAGTTTGATGAGTTGCAAGCAGTTGGCAGAGAATGACGTGCAGCGATTGTGTGATCGGGTAAGCTTGCTCACGACAACGTGTTTCAACATTTGTAGCTAATCAATTATTTCGTCTAAAAGGCCAGAGAAGTCCTTCAAGAAGAGTCGAACGTTCAGCCAGTGGTACGTATTTTCGAAGAACATTTACGAGCAAGGGGCACATTTTGATAAACAATTCGTGAAAACAACAGAAATGCCCTGTCACGGTTTGTGGAGATATTCATGGACAGTTTCATGATTTGATGGAATTATTCCGTATTGGAGGACCTAACCCAGACACAAACTACCTATTCATGGGTCAGTAGTATTCTAAACAGCGACATTCCTTCTTCGCAAGGCTGACTGAAAGCAGGTGACTATGTTGACCGTGGATACTACTCTGTTGAGACCGTCACACTCCTTGTTGCTTTGAAAATTCGTTACCCTCAACGCATCACAATCCTTCGTGGAAACCACGAATCTCGACAGATCACACAAGTCTACGGATTTTACGACGAATGCCTTCGTAAATACGGAAATGCGAACGTTTGGAAGTACTTCACCGACCTCTTCGACTATCTCCCTCTTACCGCTTTGATTGAGAACCAGATATTCTGCCTTCACGGAGGTCTCAGTCCCTCGATCGATACTCTCGACAATATCCGATCTCTGGATCGTATTCAAGAAGTACCTCACGAAGGACCTATGTGCGATTTGCTCTGGAGTGACCCTGATGATCGCTGCGGCTGGGGAATTTCTCCCCGTGGTGCTGGTTATACATTTGGACAGGACATTTCAGAGGCATTCAACCACAACAACGGGTTGACTCTCGTCGCACGTGCCCATCAACTGGTTATGGAGGGCTACAACTGGTCCCAGGACCGAAACGTTGTCACAATTTTTTCAGGTATGTATTGATCGACAACCATTCTCTGTTCAGATGACACGTTGCTAACAACAACAACCGCAGCTCCGAATTATTGTTACCGTTGTGGTAACCAAGCTGCTATCATGGAGATTGACGAGCACCTGAAGTACACATTGTATGTTCTCACACTTGCTTTCTGATTTATCAAGATTACGTACTAATAGCGGCAGCTTGCAATTCGACCCATGCCCTCGCGCCGGAGAACCGATGGTCTCGAGACGAACTCCTGACTACTTCCTTTAAGCCACGATCGAACTTTACTCTCTTGAACAGAATGATGAACCGCATTGGTCTTATACCCGACGTCACTTTGTCTTAATTCGCCTTTGTCGTACATCACGAATTGATACAAGTCGCTTGGCATGGGAAGCGAAAGGGACGGTTTTTCTGGAATTGGCATCTTAGAAGAGAAAACAGAATTCTAATTGTTGACACATGTGCTGGCTACTCGTTCATTGTTGCTACCATACTTGACCGACGCGGCAATTCCCTTAGATACATACCAACGTTTGTGTTTCCAATCTTCTCGTGAAGGAGAGAGTGCCTGTTACTCTAATCGTTAGACCTAATGGAAGACCGAATGTAAGAGTGTTTCTATTAATGAATATCACGTTTTCGCCTTTGTGGACTTGATTACTTGGTAACGTAAACATGGTCAACCAAAGCGACAGACCAGGAGAAATAATGATAAAGCTGGGGATGCACTAACCCATAAACAGCTAGACCTCAGGCACGTGCGCAGCCCACACGTGACCTCGAATCATCATGCAAGTCATGTGGATGACTAATCACAATGGCGGCCCATTGTCATTCCGCGCTAACCGGACTTGGAGCCCCACCAGGCCCTCTTCTTTATGCTCCATCAGAACTCCCCCGCACGCCGCCTGCTTAGCCAATCCTGGATTCCAGAGTCATCCTTCCTGCTGCGACCACAGTCACCTCGGGCCCATCACCGGTTTACTTTGTCCACCGACTCCGTCAATGCGTCCGATTGCTTCTGTCTTTGAAGTTTTATATTTGCCACCCCAATTGTCGTTGATGCCATTTCACTTATCGCTCTTCTGATAGCCTCGCCCGCCATAGATAACGTTATGCCTCAAGAGAGGATTGAGAAAGGCAAGAGAGTGCGCGCCTGCACCATTTGCGGCCGGACTTTCAAGAGAACTGAGCATTGTATCCGACATGAGCGCGCACGTAAGTCGATATAGTACACCTAGTGGTGCTTCTGATTCAATTTGGCTGATTGAGGGGTGCTAGATTTCCGGGAGCGTCCGTTTACATGCCGATTCTGCCACAAGTCCTACGGCAGGAAGTAGGTTCCCTTGGCAATGGTTTCTTTATATATTGTTGCTGACACTCTTATTCTTTAACTCAGAGACCTGCTCGTTCGACATGAGCGCACACTTCATGCCGATGAATGGGCCAATGCCCAATTAAATGCCGCCCCAGATGCCTCCGCACGTCCAGCTCGTCGGCGCCAGAGCCGGAATAGTTGGAGCCAGGCCAATCCAATCCCACAAGTGCTTCCCCAGATAGAGCCGCAGCACAAAGAAGACACACAAAGTGGCTTGCGCATAAATGATGAAACCGTCATCCAATATGAAAGCTTCCTGCCGTCGCCTCGCGTGTCGTCTTCGTCCGAAGTCAGCGACCCGGAGCTAGTCACCGGTACTTCGGATGGGATGGAAGTCGAGTTTCCTATGGATCCCAACCTACTGAATGGTACCTATATGGCTGTTGGTGGAAACAATGAAAATGCAGCTTATCAATACATCCCTACGTATCCGACAGATCAGCATCATGCCGTATACGACGCTCATATGCAGCCTTATATCCTGGAACAATTCAATCAATATCAGGGTTTCCCAATTGACCCTAACCTCACAGCTGGTGCTCCACAGATCAATAATGCGCCGATATCATCGGACAATACATTTCCAGATACCGAAAATGTGAATATACTCGCTTTATTTCCCTATCAGAATCTCGATCAGCAGGCACTAACCAGATACCTTGACGAATCCTTCAGCAATAAATCCACTCTGGAATTACTTAAAAATGTGTCCGAAGCATCAACTTCGGACCCGTCTTCGTCAGAACCTCGTCGTCGAGGGCGGCCAGCTCGCAACACAAAGATGCCCAATAGCGCCCAGCCTCGTATGGCATTTTCAGAAGATGATCGAACTGCTTTTTTGACGGACCTCAAAGAGCAATATAATCTCGAGGTCAAAAATTCGCAAATGCCAGATTCACAACACATACAAAGCTATATGAAACAATTCCTCGAGTCATTCAACACCTGTTTACCGTTATTTCATCTCCCATCATTCAACATTTCGATTATTCCTCTCCCTCTATTACTAGCCATGTGTTCCGTTGGTGCACTGTTTGGAGCCGAGAAGGAGGCTACCAGCACTCTATCGGGACTGGCAAAGCAAGCCCTGCAAAATGCCGGGTCCAGTCACAATCGTCCCCTATGGGAGGTTCAATGCAAATTACTTCTTGTCGTTCAGGCGGCTTTCAGTGGTGATCTTGACGCAGTGAACTGGGCACTTGAGAATGTTGGCTTCATCCAGCGGGAGTTTTCTTCACGCAAAGCGGCATTGTTGGCCACTTCCAAGCCGGAGTCCAACGGTTGGTTTGATTGGATCTCCAGAGAGTCGTCTAAGCGTCTACTTTTTGGTATGTTTGTGATAAGTAGTCTCTTGACGCTCACCTATAGCATTTCGCCCTGCATCTCTACAACCGAAGAGCTCAAGATCGAGATGCCCGCGGATGAACATGTTTGGATGGCGACAGATGAGGATGAATGGAAGAGAGCAATGGCAGCTAAAAAGTCGCCTAAAATCGACGTATATACGGCGTTGACAAAAACTCTGTTTGGCAAAGACTTTGATCTTGATTCGGAAAGCCAGTGGCCTGCCTATGCAGTGACTGTTTTGATGCATGCAGTGAATGTACATATGTGGCATATCACGCAGTCCACTCAATCATTCATGAGCTTCTCAGCTGATGCAAAAGAAGAGGAGCAAATGAAGGCTTTATGCACCAGCCAAACAGAAGCGGCATTGTCCAGATGTTACATGATTCTCGCACACCGGCGCTCATCCAACGGAGAAAATTCTTGGGACGATGTCGAAGGTCCATTACTTTTCAATGGCATGTCGGTGCTCCGTAGCTGCTATGTACGTGTTTTTACCGGTAGTGGAAGTTTCGATCGCGCTCTGCTCCTCCACGACGATGAACAAGCAGCATATACAGCGGCTAGAAATTACATTGAAAGCGGCCAAATTCGAACGCCTTTCCTCTCAGGAGCCGTTTCTCAGGCCCTCGATGGGCTGTTATCTCCGCTGCAAATGATACACAAGCTCTCCGAGAAGGAGACTACTTTAGGGCGGAGTATTGGACATGCTTTGGCCATGTGGGATACTGGTAAGTTGGTGAAATACGGCATTAGATCGCTCACGTCTAACTTCAACTAGCGCTATTCTATACCAAATGGGTGCACACAATGGAGACACAACAGGCATATGTCCAGCCTGACAACAAGGAAAGGCAGAACTTGGAGAAATTATCGGAGATATTGAGACAGGTTGACGAGCGTCGGGGAGAAAATCTGTCTATGGCTGCCGGTCTAGCTAGGCTATTCGCGGAGTACATCAATGCTAGCTGGACTTGGAAAGGTGCGTTGTACTCCTACTGGATCATGATACATGCTCTAGCTACTGACCTAACTAGTTACCTGTCGAATGAGCAACGTGCTTCAAAAATTGGCTGTCGTCTACGAGGAAGATAGAGACGCTGGTTCTGTATAACTCGGTAGCTTTCGGTTCGGCCTTAAGCCTTCCACTATACAACAGGAGTCCCGTCTCAAACAGTGGCCTCACTGCTGAAATGTGGATATAATGACACTATCCACAAAAACGTTTGGAATGATGCCTTCCACGACTATATGATGTATTATTCATACATATGCCTCGCCAATGACACGATATAGATACCCGGGAAAGGTGTTTAGGATCTCCTCTGATTTGTACTGTGATGTATTTCTGAATAGTTGCTTTTTCTGTTTTATGGAATGCTTTCATGATGTCCACATTACTTTGATTCATCTTTAATTATACAGTACGTAACTACCAGAATCATCGGTATATCTTCTGTGGTCAACTGCCGTAGCCAGCACAGAGTACAATGTGGAGACTTTGCTCCTCCAACCATCAATTGATTTTTCCGGTCTAAGATTGGGGTAAACTTTCCCCACAGCACAGCTCATATCTTCAAGTGGCATCCTCCAACCAGTAGTCTTAAGTCTCGCTCACCAATTACTGCTGGAACAGACCGGATCAAACTTTCAGCTTTATAACGGAGGTACGGAATTACCCTCTGCGCTCCTGATACGGCAATACCCCCACATGAAGCTATCCGGCGACACTTTCTCCCCGGCGAAGCCCTCACCACGAGGGGTTCATCCTAGCCTAGAATGGGAATGTCGTATGACCTTCCTAGTGGCCAGGCGTGTGTTGGAGCCATGGGGAGTGACAGGGAGTACGTAGTGCTACCTTGACCGAGGCTGGCTGGTCGGTAAGCGAGCGGTTTATAAGTGCCGTTGGGATTCTGTACTACCTGTAGGAGACATTTTTTTTAAAAACAAACCCAGGAAAACTTCTACTCAGTCATCTGGCAGTGTTTTATACGTCTTTATATTGACTCGCAGTCAATATGCCTTCTACAGCCGAGTTACAAGATCCCAAGGAGTATCAGAAGATATTCCACTGGGCTGAGACTCAGAAAGATGCCACTATTCCTTCTTTCAACACACGGAAGAATGATCCCTACAAGGTGTGTAAAGAAGATACTCTAAAATCGATCAGAAAGTAAATATGATGTTAATTGAGGATAGTACCAAGAAGGATTCGGAAACCAGTATGGAGCCGTCATTGATCATGGGAGAGCATCAACATACTAACTGAAGCAGTTTCTCCTCAGAGGCAATTCCAGGAACCATTCCTCACGGTCAAAACTCTCCACGCAATGTTCGCTTCGGTCTCTACGCTGAACAAATAACTGCTACCGCATTCGTCGCACCACGACATTCAAACAAGAAAGCCTGGCTTTATCGCGTGCGCCCTGCCGTGGCCCATCAGGGATTTGTATGTCTTTCTTGCTGCTGCGTTGCATAACTTGCGCTAATTTAGGCTCAAATAGACCGAACTTCCAGACAACAAAGACACCGAATGCTGCTTCCTCCCCTTAAACCCCAAGATCCATGTTTCGCCCACCCAACTTGCCTGGCTACCCACTGATATCCCCGAGGAGGAGACCGACTTTGTCACCGGTCTCCGAACCTTTGCTGGCTCTGGTGACCCAACCCTCCGCGAGGGTCTCGCTACCCACGTATACGTCGCCAACAAGAGCATGACCAAAAAGGCTTTTGTCAATTCCGACGGCGAGTTCCTCATTGTCCCCGAAAAAGGCGCCCTCAACATTCAGACTGAATTCGGTCCTATGTTCGTGCAGCCCGGAGAATTAGTCGTTGTCCAACGAGGAATCAGATTCCGTGTTGAGTTGCCTGATGGTCCTTCTCGAGGATACATTCTTGAAATTTGGGGTTCTAGCTTTGAGCTTCCGGAGTTGGGTCCCTTGGGTGCTAATGGACTTGCCAATTCGCGCGACTTTCTTACTCCTACTGCTCAGTATGAGGTTGTTCAAGAGCCATGGGAGATCGTGTATAAGCTCGGAGGGAAGTTTTTCAAGAGCACGCAGAACCACTCGCCATTCGATGTTGTTGCATGGCATGGAAATTATGTATGTTCGATCATCATCTTTGTCTCACAACACGTGACTTACATCCTATTACAGGTTCCTTATAAATATGACATGACCAAATTCGTCAATGTCGGCTCCATCTCCGTTGATCATATTGATCCCTCCATCTTCTGTGTCTTGACGGCCAAGTCCCGTGACCTCACAAGCCCTCTCGCCGATTTCCTGATTTTCTCTCCTCGATGGGATGTTGCTTCTCGTATGTCTAGGAAGCCTTGGGTTAAAAGAAAGGTAAATGACTGACTGGTTATTAGACACCTATCGCCCACCATACTACCATCGCAATGCAGCCTCTGAACTCATGGGTCTCGTCTACGGAGAATATGGCGGTCGATCCGACGAATTCATGCCAGGCAGTATCTCTTTCGAGTGCGGCAGTAAGTTTATCTTCCTATATACATATTGGTCATTCTGACTGTCCTATTAGTGGTCCCCCACGGCGTCGCCTACGAACAATTCAAAGAAGCTACCGAATCCGCACCACCCGTAATGCAAATCTCACCCGCCTCCATTGCATTCATGTTCGAGTCTTCTCGACCCTTCACAATCACCGACTATGCATGGAACTCGAGCAAGAAGCACGAACACGAGCCTAAGATGTGGGATAATCTTGTTGATAACTTTTCGAGTCATTTGAAGGAGGTTGAGGAGATTTTGGCAAATGGGGTGGAGAAGTTGAAGGTAAATGGTACTTCTTGATTTGATTTGGGGCTTGATGCATGAATGAAATGTTTTTATGTATCTATGATTTTGCGAGGTGTGTATATCGTCGTTGTGAATAGCAGTTTGATATCCAAGTTTTATCTTCTCTTAAGTGTCATCATAATCAATTTTGAATCATTGAATCTATCTCTTTAGTACCCTTCGCAGGAAGAGCAAGCAGCACTAAGGATTTATTCTATTGAATCAATCTATGCTCTAATTAAGCAAACTAATCTTCCCAGCAGCCAACTTATTCGCAATCCCATTATAAATCTGCGGCCCAACCTCCCTCAACAACTCCAACACATGTGCTCTCCTTCTCCCCGCAAACTGTCTCTGATCAATCTCCTTGCAATCCCCATAAGGACCAAAGGCGAAACTCTTCCCTGTGGTGGACAATTCAGACCACGGCTCACTACCGCTCACGAAACTGATCCATCTTTCGCGCATGTCTTCGCCTACTGCTTCAGCGGAGGGGTTATGCGAATAGTCCATTGTACCGAACAGGAATAGAATGTCGACGGCGTGGTGAGCTCGAGAAGAGGCTTGCCATGGATTGACCTCATCGAAAAGGTATCGATATACCTTCTTCTTGTTCGCGATGAGTTTTTCGGCGACGAGTTCGGTGGGGAGAGTGAATTTGGAATCGTGTAGAAGATCTAGGACACCAAGGGTACTTGATGTTGGCCTATCAGCGGAGATGTGATATGCTCTGCGCAGTTTCTCGCCTTGCTCAGGATTGGACGATGTAAAGGCGAAGATTATATCTGATGGGGAAAGGGTCTCGATTCCACGGCGCCAGATTACTGACTATTGAAAATCAGTCTTGTATCAGGTTACAGTATAGGGAAAGGGAGATACCTCAAACTCCGTCTCGCCAATCATCAACTCCTCAACTTGCTCCTGCTTATTCTCCCAATCCGCCAAAACGTCTTCTTCCTGCATCCAGCAGCGAGACAGATTGTTTTCAGTAAGGATCTGCTTGAACACTTTCTGACTGCATTTACGTAATGATTTCCCCTCTAATTCTTGAGCACGAGCTTCGCAGACTTCTAAGATACCATTTCCGAGCGAATGGGGCATTGGCGGCGACAAGTATAGAGAGCCGGACATGAGAATTGCGCGTTTGACGGGTGGACCGGTTATGAGGTGGGCGTGAACGTAGACTGCACCGGCACTTTCGCCGCAGAGGGTGATGTTTTCCTAAGAGTTCGTTCATAAGCATGTGTACAGATTAGTAACAAGGGCAGTCCTTACGGAATCACCACCGAAACCATCTATATATCGCCTCACCCAGTCGATTGCCAACGCTTGATCTTTGAGGGAAAGGTTGATTTCTGCGGTACCTTTGCCGTCTCCGAAGCCGAAAAGGTTCAGTCGGTAGTTCATTGCTACTATTATAATGGGCTTTCCGGCCTTGACTGAGTCGGTAACAATTCTTGTAGTATCTACAGAACAAATGAGCTTTTATTCTAGGACTTTAGGGTTGATAGAGACTCACCACAGATACCGGACGCAGCAGAGCAGAACGTAACTGCTTGAGAACCACCTATCACGGGATGAGCTTCACATACTTCTAATCAGAAGGATACTTCGAGATGTTGAAACCCACCGTAAATCCAAACCAGAACCGGCAGTTTCTGGCCACTGGGTACATTTGCCGGAACAGTAACGTCCAGATTCAGACATTCAAACTCATCTTCAACTTCACCCTTGATCTCGAAATCTTCAGGTATACGCAGTAGATGACGCACGTCGACGTCGACTTGTGGGCATTTGGGACTATCAGAACATTAAGTGAGTAACACACTCAAAGTCAATGAACGCTTAGAAACATACCCATATTGAGTAGCATCGACCGTCTTCCCATTCAAGTCTTCCGGTACGATTGGTCGCGCTTTCTCGAATCGAGCGGGAATATGAGCATATTTTATGCCCTTGAATTTATTGATTTTGGTGCCTGCGTAGTCTACTGTTGTGCCGTTGAATGTGGCGTTTAGTTGCGGGTGATGGGTCGATGTGCTGGTCATTTTGGCTGTTTTTTAATTCCTATACAAGTCCGTGTCAATGGGAAAACGACTTAGGAAAATGTCGAAGCAGAAGTTAGGTGAGAACTGGCAGAGAGGGGTTACCGAATCTCAATTGGCTGGACCCATTTAGACCGTGTCAAAGTTGATTCTGTGCCAATCGCATACAAAGTGTACTAATAGAGAAATTAGCCCTAAGTGGAACGTGGATGTGGGACGGATAGGAAGTGGGATTACCCCACACTCCGGAAATTCCCCCTGGAGTACGTACGTCTTAATCTTACCCGATCAGGCAAGTCATTTCATTCTCTCTTCTTGTTCAGTCAACATGTATCGAGCTACCTGACTATGGAGAAAAAGTGCCCAAAAACGCAAAGAACACTCCAGTCAAATCATCCAACTTCACACCCCTCTCGCTCGCAAACTTTGGAATCACGCCTCTTCTCTGCGTCTCACCTCCATAAACATCCTTCACAAGTCTTCTCACCTGCTGCTTCCCACTTGGTCCAAAAACCCTCGCTCTAAACCCTTCACCCGTACCCTTGCAAGCCTCCCATGGCGCCTGTCCAGCAACAAACTTGAGTAAATCCTCAGCAAAAGCTCGTGCGACCTCCTGCTGCTCGGGAGTGAGGTAATCATTGTAATTCTGATAGAAATAAGCCAGATCCAGAATGTGAGTGGATTGGCCCTTGAAGGAGCCTTCGAATGGATTCTCTTCGTTGAAGTAGTAGACATAAGCGTTGCCGTCTTCGGGCCAGCCGGCTGCGTATGCTAGAACCGGTGCGTAGAATAGAACGTCATTCGTGAATTCGAGGATACGGTCAAAGGCTTCTTTATCCGGGGTTGTAGAAGAGATGTTGTATGACGCTAGTAATTCAGAGCAGATTTCAGCGGGGTATGCTAAGAGGGCTTTTTCGAGGGTGGATATGAACCGTGATGCAGCATTCTTGGCCTGGAATCCGAGACGGACACCGAATATACTACTCTATATGGGCTGTCAGTAATTATTCTTAAAGGCTAGGTGATGGGCAGAACAAACATCATGCTGGGCATCGCCAATTAGTATCTCCTTGCACCAACTCTTTCCCGCAGGATAGCTAGCCGTAGATTTGTCCGATATCTGAGCAAAAGTTGGTGGATTGGGAATCAAATAGCCGTCTATGGCAAAGTTAGGAGCGACATGTGGAGGCATCTTCTCCACGAGCTCTGCGGCTGGCGATTCAAGAATTGCCTTGATGCGTTCTTCTGGCGACAGCTTATCGAAACCCCAGGCTTTGATAGCCGTTTGGTAACCCTGTTCGTGCACTTCATACGGCAGAGGCGTCAGGAGAATATTTTGTCCGCTCATTGAGAGTACACGTTTGCAGAGAGGGATTGTGGAGTGGAGGTGTTGAGTGGCCGAGCCTGTAAGAAAAGTCAGTTTTTACCCATTCGAGGAGCCTCAGTTGTAAATTACCTCCACCCGCACTCATTCCTGCAAGTGTAATGTTATCTGGGTCACCGCCAAAGTCGCGAATATGTCTATGCACCCATTCTATAGCAGTTCGTTGATCACGGAACCCATTGTTGGCTTTGTAGCCTGCAGCGCGAAGTTCTTCCGAAGTCAAGAATCCAAATGCGCCGAGGCGATAGCTATGCTACGTCAGTTCTCAAATCAGGGGGGACCCTTAATTCGAGGATAGGAACGTACTTGGGTCCAACAGCCAAGATAGGAACACCCTTCTCAACAGACAACTTGATCACTCGAGTCCAGTCAAACTGTGGCCACGAGTTGGCACCAATGCTCAGACCTCCTCCATGTATGAACAACAAGACTGGAAGTTTTGAGGCAGAGGTAGTCCCCTCTGGCACGGCGATATTCAGATTAAGACATTCTGTATCAGATTGCGGTAGTTCCTTCTTAGGTAATGTCTGCTGAACAGCACTCTGCTCGAAATCACACCCATTGACGAGAGAAGCAGCCGTTGGTCTACCATACTGTCAGTCATAATTCTCGGTCAATCTGAAGACCGGAAAATATGAACCACATACCCATCTTTTGTAGCATCCAAAACTTCTTCATCTGGTGATCTAGAGGTAATCAGCTCAGCATCTGCGAGCCTATTCCTCAATGAGGCATATTTGATGCCGCGATAGTGCGTTACTCCGTCAATATTCTTGCCTTGGACTTGGCCTAGATATGTCGTTTGCAGGAGGGCAGTCATGTTGCTGACTGTTTCTACTGTCTGATTCGTATATAGTATATGGAAAAAGCCTTGACAAAATTGACAGCATGGTAGAATGGAGAAATGACCTTCTTTGCCTGAGAATTTTCCGAGTAAAAGTCCCTCGGGAAATCCGAGCGGGGGACTGGGGGTTCTCCGCATTCCGTATTCGTACAATCCGGGATTTGATGTTCTACCACTCTACAGATTGTTCTAACTATTGGTCTTGTTGTTAGTTTTCCATTTGCAAGGAATTTAGGTTCATGTATCAGTTGCGGTCTAACCCCTACCACTAGGTTACCGGGTCCAAACCCCGCAGGACAATCATTGTCAATGACCGGCAAAGGTACAGTACTCCGTACTCACGAGAGGAGAGTTGTGACAACTTCCGGCGGCGCCCGTCACAACCTGCATTAGACTGCAAGTGGTGCTTCAAAGCGTCTCGGTGATTGGTATAAGACTGTTCCCGGGCCGGGGAACTTTAGTATACAATTTGAACAAGAACCTATCCGGTTTCCATTGACTCAAGAGTTTGAGCTGGCAATGCATGTCTCATTGGCCTCCTTGCTGAAACTGCATGCTATATCCTCCCGTATTCTCATCCTTGATGAATTTGAAATTGTCGGTCGAAAGTCCGAAGGGTTTCAGAAGACCATTCCCCAGCTTTTAAAACGTGTCAGCATTGAATCAATCAATTTCAACAAGTGAACTGCTTACATCTTTCAACTTCCCCATCATTTCTCCCATTTCTTTCTCCCTCGCAGCCTGAATCCTAGGTGGTAATTCTCGTAGTCCTCGCTGCACAACTTTCTGATCCTGCAGTGGCAGATTGTCCATGCTTGCCAGTTCCTTATAATCTTCTTCTGCACCTTGCAAATTAGCCCAACCATCCAGTTCTGTCCTTGCACGAGCCCGTCTCATCAATGCCTTTGCGCGAATCCTCTTAATATCATCGTGACGCTTATCATTTTGTTGTAGACGTTCCAACTGCTTTGCCTCGTCTTCGTCGTCGTCTGGAAGCTCCACTATAGCTTCTGCTCCTTCATCGGAAGGGTTGGTACTGTCGCCTTTGTCGGTCTGTTTGGGTTTTGGCAGACATCTGTCTAGATTGTCGATGCTCGCCGTCGCTGCGTCAACAGCCTCTTTCCAGTCCTCTAGCTTCAAATAACATGCCGAAATATTGCTCTTCAACACCGCAATCTCGTAGTCTAGGTAATTCGGACAAGAGGCAAGCGCGCGATCGTATGTGGAAATGGCATCTGAGTAAGCTGCGGCGGCGAACTGTTTGTTTGCTTCGGCTTTGCAATTATTTGATTCTTCTAACAGTTTCTGTTCGTGCTATTAGCACCGTCATGCCCTGAGAGGAGCGCGCACGTACAGCTTCTTCGTCTGCGGGGAAATGGGCATCGTGAAATTCGTCGTCCGAGTCTGCATCGTTCGTCTCATTTGAAGCGTGTTTTGGCTCTGGCCTGTCGAATCCGGATTGCGCCATTTGATAAGTCTATCTCGAAAATATTCAGAGTCGTCGACCTGTGTTCGGGCAAATGCAAGTCATTGGCTGTTATGATGACTGGCAAGTCTTCTGACCGCGGGGAATGACGAATTCTTGTACCTGTATCGTAGAAGTTGTCACACTAATAATTCCGCCAATTGTATAGTTCTTCAACAAATTTAAATTGTCAAGTGATGCATGAGTCGTCGGTGAGAGAGAGAATTACTCAGAGGAAATGGCACTCAAGGTCTCATACTGTGTAGAATATGGCGGCTTTTGCCTTGGTGGAACAGCAAATCCGTACTGTACTGTATTGTTGGTTCGTATTGCACTAGTAATAGTTTCACGCACGGCCAGATATTTATATCCACGCTACATGGATTTCACAAACATAACCCAGTCTATCATTTTTGTGGTGGTTTGTATCTCTTTCAAGCACATCTTCACAAATATAGAAGTATAAACAGGCTCGAGCATAGGTCTCCGACGCTCTAGAATCCAGGTACGCAGATTTGCTGGTTGTAGATTCGCTTGATTGGACTAATAGGTAGCACAAGTCCTCTGTACGTGCCCATGTACGCTTACGCGCGAATGCTTAAGGACGCTCGGAGAAGCTCCGAGTTAAATTAAACTCCAGTATACTTAATAGATCTTGATTAAACAGAAATCTAGAAGTAGATAGCCAGCAACAGTCTCCAAGTAAGGCAAAGCGAGTCCTGCTTTAAGCCAATCAGATTTTCACGTGCACATATCTGTATATATTCCGTACGCATAGGTAAAAAATGTCAATAAAACAGAAACTGCTGTCATCAAACCAAGTATAAACCACCCACTGTTGGTACGGAATACCGTGATACCTCAACGGTTGAAAGAATCTTTGTCTACATCCGCAGGAGCTTCCTGTCATATTCCTGACATTGCAACACATTCAAAGACAGATTTTTGGGCTATAAATAGGAGAAATCACTCCCTCGTTCACCTTCTCCTCCTCATCAACATTCATTACCTCTCTCACGACAAAAATCTTGACATCCCCGCAGTACGGCAAGCATTTTTTTTGCCTTCTTCACCCCAAATAAGTACAATGTCGTCAACCGAGTGCGTATTCAAGATCTATCCCATCTATACAAGTTGAAGCTAACAATGATCTATAGACTACCTCGCATTAGGGCCTGTCTCTTTGACATGGACGGTCTCCTGCTAAACACAGAAGACATCTACACGACCATCACAAACTCTGTTCTACAAGAATATGGCAAACCTAACATGCCCTGGGATCTCAAGGCTCAGATCCAAGGCCGACCTGCTCCCGAGGTAAGACTTTTTCCTGATTCAGAGACGGTGAAAACATGCACTGACAATCATACAGGCCATTAAAATCTTCCATGACTGGGCAAAGCTACCCATCTCACAAGACGAGTACGCCGCCAAAATAGCTGTCAAACAACAAAAGCTCTTCCCAGAGGCGGCACCCTTGCCCGGTGTAGTCAAGTTGCTCAATGATCTTCGTGCGACTACCAACACCTCTCAGCCGGTTTACATTGCCCTCGCTACGTCATCCCACAGACGCAACTTTGAGCTCAAATCCAGCCATTTGCCGGATCTATTTTCTCTGTTCCCTAAGAATAGACAGGTTCTAGGTGATGATCCGCGGATTGGCCCAGGACGCGGAAAGCCATTGCCGGATATTTATTTGCTTGCCCTCGAGACTATCAACCAGGAACTCCACGAGAAGGGCGAAGAGCCTATCAAGCCAGAGGAATGTCTGGTCTTTGAAGACGCCGTCCCCGGTGTTGAGGCTGGTCGCCGTGCGGGTATGCAGGTTATCTGGTGTCCTCACCCGCTTGTCCTGGATGTCTACAAAGGGCGTGAGGAGGAGGTTCTTGCAGGTCTGACCGGAGAACACAAGGAGGAAGATAAGACGGATGCCGAAAAGGAAGCGGATGAGTTGCAGGGCGAGCGGCTGGCGAAGGCTGATACGTCGGGCAAGCCTGGGAAGTTGGGTGATGGGTTTGGTCGGTTGCTTTCTACTTTGGAGGACTTCCCGTATGACCAGTATGGTATTGTCATTCCGTCACAATGGTAAGCTGGATATATGGGAGGTTGCTTTGGCTTACTTTCTTGTTTATGCCGAGTAGTTTTGATAAATTTTAGAATGTGCATATAAACATACATAGAGATAGGTTCCTGAGTCATCGAGGGGTAAATGACAAAGTGCAAGGAGTCAGAAAAGATGAGTCAGTACCTCAATACTTGCTTCAAAAACAAAAATTATGGACGGAAGCATAGCCGCGTTGCCTGGATTGAGAATAATATACATACTACCTGGATCGGCGATGATACTCGGCCGGTTGAAGAGCCAACTTGATTATATACTTATAGCATGAAACTATGTACAAATGGCCTCTCTGGCGTGTATGTACCAGGCACAACCAGAGAATAAGTATATCGCAAGCTATACCCCCTGCCTTCAGAAAGACGACGCAAACCCGGCGCTAATCACAAAGCTCACATCATCATTGTACAACGTGGTGCTGTCAAAAGTATCGGGACCGCCATTGGCCGCAATATAGAGAATCCCATTGTAATGGCGCCAAAGGCGAGATGGATAGCTCCATGATCGTATAGAATTGCCCTGGCCATTGAGACCAGCCATGGGACAGAATGTGGCATCTTCACTGAACAGTTTAGTGCCATCATTGGCATTGAGAAAGAGTTGACTGTTGGAGTGGCGAATGTAGCTGCCAGGAGTATCAACAGAC
This sequence comes from Talaromyces sp. PL2406, assembly GCA_023626215.1. Lineage (NCBI taxonomy): Eukaryota > Fungi > Ascomycota > Eurotiomycetes > Eurotiales > Trichocomaceae > Talaromyces > Talaromyces sp. PL2406. The sequence goes on along the minus strand of JAMAGL010000005.1, from coordinate 971,076 downwards.
TCGAATGAGTAACAACCACTGTTACCGAGACCGATACGAACTGTCCAGCTAGCTTGTTGTTTAAGAGCAGTGGTACTAGACGAATTCACCACCTGGAGTTCCACTGTCGATCCAGAATGAGTAATGTACTTTGTCGTACAGCATGCGGTTGTTGCTCGCAGCGAAATCGAGGAACCGACAGTTAACCCTGGACCACTAACCAAGGAGGTAGTCGCATAGCCAGCGGCGACGATATTGGCTTGTACCGAATTCTCAGTGGCATCAGATGGATATCCACTAGTCATAACACCTTCATAGAATGTTCCCTGAGCCCCATCACTATTATCGCCGCCAATTCCGAGAATAATGGCACCCTCTTTACTCATGGGATTATACCCACCAGTCGGACGTATGCCGCTGTACAAAGTTGTTAATGAGCCAGAAGTAGCGTCTCCACCACGCATAGCCCACTGATCTGTCTCTCCTTTGAGCGTCGCTGTCACAAACCGAGAAGACATTGTGACATCAGCATCGTTGTTACCAGCTGCGTAGCCAGAGAAGAGACCATTTTCAAGATCGGCCATTATCCAGGGGCCGGTGCCTCCACCACTGCCACTTCTGGTATCGGCTCCAAAATATATAGCCTCCATATGGCCATTGCCCGTATCATTGTTACTGACTTCAGCGTTGCCATAGTCGAAACAGCAAACCGTATTGTAGTGAGTTCCGTCCAATACGGCGTACAAGCCTTCAGGCTCGTCACCTGTGGCTATGCCAGTAACAGCATCGTTACGATAACCAGTTTTGGGCGAAATAAACACTCCGTACGCCTTTTCCCCATTTAACGTCACCGGCGCTCCAATAGCGCTGGCTAAATAGTCATAGCCGTTGGCTTCTGGCCCACTGGCTTCACCTCCAGGGGGTGCCTGGGTGAGATGATTACCGTTACCGGACTGGTCGTAGATAATGGTAATCAGGCACGTTGTACTTGCACAAAATGTATCTTGAGCTGCGGCATTGGCAACACCGCCGGCGGATAGGGGTGAGATGTCGATTGTGGCGCCATCAGAGCCACGGGATACTTGATAGAGAGCGCCGGTGTAGGCATCATAAAGGGCGCGAGTGGTGCTGTGTGCAGCGATGCACGGAGTTCCGCCAGAAGAATAGATGTCACAAGGTGCAGCGAGGGTGCTCTTTATCAAAAAGAGGACGGCGAGTACGCTATTCAAGCGGTTCACCGGTTTCGAGAAAAGCATGTCTAGTCGATCTCCTGGTTTGGTCCGTAGTCTGGCTGGATAAGCTGCTTACGAGCCCCGTAAATATCAATTGATGTGGCTATTGATCAATTTTATAAACGCTGCAACATTTCTATATTCTTGAAATCGTATACTCATGCTCGTGATGATAATGTTGGTGATGACTACGGAAATACTACTGTACGGTAGGGTTTACTGAGTGTTACATCGCAACAAGCCTCAAACCTCCTAACAGCATGTCCCCTCTTCGCCTTCCCATTTTACTCATATTCATATTCTGACGGTGTATTTCCAACAGGCGATTAAGTTTGCAATTGGCCGAGTGCGTCGTCCGAATAAGCATGGATGGCTGATACCCCTGATTTATACAATTGGGTATCCTTACATATGTACCTATGTTGGGAGAGATCCCTCGGTAGGCTCGGCTGGTATTGATTGATCTAGACACGTAACCAGACCATAGGATAAATACTATATATCACATCTGAATATTATGAAAGAGAACAATCAAAAATCTGGGAACGGAATGACACGAGGCAATCCGTTTGGAGAAGATTCTGCATAAGTATAGAAGAAACTACTCTCAATGCACTATTAGGTATCCATGGATAGGTCACTATGATAATTCAAATCGATTAACGACTAAGGACACAGCTAGTGAACCAAGCAAGGTTGGTCTCGCCGAGAGATCTTTAAACATTGTCAAAGTTGAATCCTTTCAATGTTGCTGACAGCAAAACATCCAGTTTGGGATTGGCGACATATTATTTAAAGGCTTAGTACATGTATCCTGCCAGAATATGTAAGTCGCCGAAAAATAAGAACTGCTTCTATTATTTCAAGCTATGTAGCAATTGCCTTTGCATATGCAGCTTAGCTATCACCAGTTATTGCATGGGCCATCATTGATGGTTCGATATGGAGCTTGTTGTTGTATGGAGCTACCCATGAAGTAAGCTGAGTCGTGTGTGATTGCATCTTTGTCATCTTGCTAGAGATGAAAAACTTTTCTCAAAAGACTCGAGGTTGATAATTAAAGAATTTAAAGTGCTGGACGCAAGAATTGAGCAATCATGGACCATTCGGATATTTGGGATTGGGGGTTGTTAGGGCAAGATCTACCAAATTATAGGTAAGTACCTGTACCGATCTCTCAGATCAATCAGTCACCTTAGGGCACCTGGATTTCACCTTCATGAGAGGGTCATAAATCGTGTCATCCCTGTAGCCCAGTTCGCCTAAAGTCTACATAAAAGGGTAAGTCTGGATTGTGTATGCATCTATACTGGGAGAACGCCTATGTAGATGTACATTAAGCCGAGGACGGCATATACCGCCATAGCAATGGTTGATATCAAAATTTCAGGACATCCTTTGAGCGTCCAACTCCATTTCCTCGCATATGCCTCCGTGACCTCCCAACTCAGGGGATCCCATGGCTGTCCCCAGACCAACAGGGTCGCATCGATACGATGATTATCCCAAGATCCTATAAGATCATAGCACAAATTCTCCTCGTCAAGATCGTTTAATTTACGTAGAAGGTTATCCCGAATCTAGGAAATGGGAACACATCAAACCAAGGACGATGTGGAATGATACTTTGCAAGGCAGTTGGCCGCAGACCAACGGGTATAATAGTTTTATTTCCAATACCAGGGCCACAAAGAAAATACAGAATATTCATTTTGATTCGTCTGCCTAAAGGTATTCAATAGTCACACCAAGAGTAAGGATATTAACATTAGCTGCATGCCAGACATTTAGCCTGCTAAGGCTAATAAAATGATCAAGTTGAGGGGAGCCGCAAAGACAGCTTTCAGTAGCTTGACCTCTATACTGCATCATTAGTTCCTACAGATTAGAAAGGGCCCAGGCCCACTGGAGCACTGGGTTCGCTGTCGATTGACTTGCGTTGAAGTTGATATGTTTGGGATACATAAGAAGCATCAGAAGAGGCTACACCTCTCATCCTCCTTTTTGGAACGCTTACCGTTTCCGTGGACATCCGTTTTCTCCTTCCGATACCCTGCCATACATGTTAGTACACCATGAGCTCGTCGGCGACTCAGCTACTATCTCCACCACAATTTTCTCGTGTATTTTGCAATCTCCATTAATCCGGGATCGTCTTCAGACTCTCCTCGAGCAAACAAGTCAACCCCACCAAGTATCTGATATTCAGCCCAGTAGCCCACCATATCAGCCACACCCATGGGGTATTGTTCGTGGTAAATGTAGTTCTGATGATATAGATACGTTGGAATCTCACGGCGAGTTGGTGCCACTGGCTCCTTGATACTATCTTCTGTTGGGAACTCAGAGTCGATATTTCGGGGCTTGGATCTTTTATAAGGCGGTTGGTTTATTTGTGAAGGAGAAGAGATTGGCTGCAATGGTGTGTAATGCAACTGCAGTTATCTCAAAGAGGTGTAGATGGAAATTTCTTGCCCCAAGCGTAGTATTTCGATATGCCTGAACTACCTTTGGGGATTCACCGTATCAGCCGCACTTCCAAAAGTTATAAGATAAGAAAAACAAAACACTGACGTTTGAGTCGACTGCAAGCTTCTCTGTCAGAAAGCCCGATCTCCATTCTGTGACCAAGCTCAGTGCTGCGCTGCTCGGGGCATCGCGCTCATGAACCTCTGGGCTGTAAGGAATAACCATATATGAGTCGGCATGTCGCGTTGGAAGGCCGTCTACAATTTGAGCAAATACATTTTCAGCCAGCTGTGTCGACAAAATGCGTTGAAGCAAACACCGCAAGGGATCCAGATGGTCCCCATCCAGGTTATTGATTGTAACTTTGCTGCTTTCCATGGATTGAGGAGCTATCGATGAGACCAAAAAGGCATGTAGTAATTATACACTGTAAGATGGAGATTGTAATGAAGATGATGAGGGAAATAGCAACTGCTGGTGGGAATGGCGAGAGTAGAACACATGACAGCGGCATAACCGGGGTTGGTTTGATAGCCGCCGTTCTCTGATGTGTCAACCTACTCTGAGAGTCAATGGAATAAGCTGGCGGCAATCGCCTCCATCAAAATCTACTAGATGAACAACTACCTATCAAGGCTGTGCTGACAATAAACGCGAAACGGGGTACTGCGTTAATACGTAAATATATATAGTGTCCGCACCAGTTGACCCCTCCAGCATCGTGCTTTTAGCTTGTGCCAATTTCTGGGGTAAAAAGAAGTTGCGATCTTACATTTGTAGAATTTGGCATACACAGCTGTCAATTTCATAGCCATTTATTTTCTGTTACCAACCAGAGATTTGCTTGGAAATAGAACAGGGCAAGTTGACCATCTGAGAACCCCTAACTTCGCAGCGGAGTTATGAGTAATCATAAGCTGTACCGGTAGGATTTTTGAGCATGGACTTCCGGCCATGTATATTTTCAGCTTCTATGCATTAGCGTTCAGAAAGAGTGAGATTTTAGCATGGTGCTTACCCGAAGCCATAGTAATCTGATTATCAATCGTGCCTCGTCGAAGAACACGATCCTGGTTTAGAAATGCGCATCAAAGTGCCCAAAATTTCAAGCTATCATCGCCCATGATTTGAGACTTTTGTTGAATATATCCAACGTCGTCGACATCATAATCTGGAAACCGCTTTTGTCCAGAACATGTTGCTAATACACTGCCGCCGGGATGAAACACCGAACTGGTTATGGGATCTACACATGGCGTCAGTATTCATCACGTTTGTCGACTGTCATATCTTAAATTCACCATCATGAATCTTGGATGAGAAGTCGGGTTGGTGCCCACCGATCGTGGTATGAGGGTTCTTCCACATTCTCACCACTCCATCTGTTCCACCTGCCCACACTTCATGCGAACCGTCACCTACGGCAATAACGTCTGTATTCATCCGCTGGTTGCTCATAGCCTCTCGTCCTTCAAGCCACCCAAGTAGCTGACCGGTGACCCGGATGTCGTAGACTAGCATGCCTTGACTCTTGCGTTCGACCACATACAGATATCTCCCACAAGGACTCCACAACAGCTGCGTAATCCCTGTACCACCTATATGGCTGTTGGCTTCCGTCTTGGCGATGCTGAATGTTCCAATGAGTTCACCACTTCCTCTGGCACCGTACAGAGCAATGTTTCTTGTAAATGTGCCAGCAGCGAGGATTCCATCCTGGGCAGGATTCATAGCAAGTGCAGATACAATCCCCTTCATCCCGACGCCGCCGCCAACGATCTGCTTTCGTTTGCTCGGAATAGTAGGTAAACGGCTGACAGGTCCTTCATTTCCGGTGCGGGAAACATCAAAAATGCATATCAAAGAATCAGAGCCTGTAATGAACTGAGAACCGCCGAGATGCGAGGGATATAGAATCGAATGGGGTGCAATGAAAGCTTCAGTTGACGAGTTTATCAAAGAGTATGTACCCAGATTTTGAGGCGACAGTGCTGATGAGAGTCTGATAGGGTGATCCCGAACTGAGGACAGAATTAACGTAGTCGACGGGTCTTGAAGATTGAAGAACGGATATATTGCAGTTGCATATACTGGCTCCACAGACGGGAGTATAGAATATGGCTTCAAATCAAGCGGATCTTCTCTATCCTCAAGAAGGTCCGGTGGCCTGTCATATTGATTAATATAAATACCTAGGTATAGAACCTTGCGAAAGAGTTTCATACAGGATATGTGTTCTGATATGATTGTCCGCAGACGTAGTTATGATCGATGTTCCATCTGGAGTCCTAGAAATCGCCATCAGCCCCAAACATTCTCATAGATAGCATGGAGTCACTTACCATTCTGCGCTCTTGAAATAATTCGAATCTATCGTGTCATTTGATTCTCTGATATCCGATGTATTGCAAACAGCTACGCATGTCAAGCTCAACCCATTGTCTTGATCGTATGTTGAACCATTCTCCATGATCCAGAGATCGCCGGATTATTGGTTGGCGGGTTGCAAAAGATGAATAGAGACGAAGTCGTGAATCGTCAATAGCCAATATCTAAACACAAAATGGACTAAGCCTGATCGGGGATAGTGTCTTGCTAGCATTCCTTTTGAGCTGTTTCTTCCGCCGACAGCTCACGAAAACAAAAGCCTGAGCTGGTTCTTTGAGCGTCGAAAGCAAGGGGCAAGCCTGACTCTGCAGCGCGTGCTGTCATATCTCTTTGTTAAATAACGGCACCCCGGTTCCCTCGTTTCTACGATGTTTTCAGCAAAACCTTCTGCGCCAGCTGCCGGTGGCCTGTCTATCAACACCTCTACAGCTAATTCTTTATTGTGAGTGCTCGGGTCTCTGCATTTTCTACACAATCGATGTATGTCTTTTTGGATGTTTTTTTCGACGTTTTTCTCAGTCATGTATTGCGGTTTCGTGTTGGTACCATTGTTGTTGTTCCAAGCGCTCGTAGTTTCGCGAAGAACAAAACATTTCCCAGAGTCGCAAGTTGATTGATAGAGAAGCTTCCGCTGACATTAAATAGCTCTAACACATCAGCGCCCTCTACAACACAACCTGCCACAGGAGGGTTGTTTGGAAATCAACAGAAACCCGCCGGAAGCCTTTTCGGAAACCCGTCATCAGGGAATACACAGACAAGCGGTGGAGGATTATTCGGCGGACAAGGCGCAAACACGTCGACTACTACACAACAAGGCGGCATGGCAAGTGGAGGCTTGTTTGGCAGCTCGACGGCCACGTCGCAACCGGCTAGTGGAGGCTTATTCGGAAGCACAGCGAAGCCTGCAACATCTAGCGGTGGATTGTTCGGAAACACAGGCACACAGCAGACAGGAACTACTGGCGGAGGTCTATTTGGTGCCACCAATACCCAGCAGCAGAATACAACTGGTGGCAGCAGTCTGTTTGGGGGAAACCAGGCGGCTACGACTCAAACGCAAACAAAATCACTTTTTGGAACGGCCCCGACTACTACTACCGGAACGAGTCTTTTGTAAGCATCAAGTATGTACTGTTCATGGCTGTGGGTTGCTGACTTTTCCAGTGGTAGCACTCAAAATGCAGCTCAACAGCAGCAACAACAGCAAAAACCTACTCTATCCATTTTCGGATCTCAAAATACCACCACCCAACAGCCACAGACTGCAGCAGCAGCTCAAGGAACTGTTGTGCAAGGCGTCAGGGTAGATGCTAGCAACCTTCTACCGACTACGAAATTTGAGAGCTGTGCAGACGAGATCAAAAGAACGATAGAACAGATTGATACATATATTTTGAACCAAATCAGTATGTGCAACGACGTCGCCGGAATCATACCTACGGTCATTTCTCAAGGTTCTACGATCCCAAACGATGTCGAGTTTGTTGAAGGAAAGCTTGAAACTATCCAACTAGCTCTGGAGAACGATGCGCGGGAAATTGACGCTGTTCGCAATATGGTAGCTCGGAATGCAGCCGAGGCTCAGGTCGGGTTCCGCGCAATTGACAATCTGAAATTGCCATTGCAATACCAATCGACAGGCGGAGGCTGGTGGTCTGTTTCTGAGCAACAGCTATCTGAGCGCCAGACACTACGATCGTCCATCAAGAACCGGAAGAGCACCCTTGCGCTACCTGACGGGGTTGAAGGCGATCCATCTACATCTGACTCGATCAACGGCATACCGACAAACTTGGTCGAATACTTTTCTCACCGGTCGGATGAAATGTCTACCGTTCTTGAAGGCTACAGGAAGAATCTGAAAGAAATCGAAGATCATCTCCACGGTGTAGAGGGCTCTCTCAACCGACAAATCAATGAATATCTTTCTTCTCGCAATCGTGACGACGGCGCATCTGGTGGCGGCGCTAAAAACCAGCTGGCAGATCTTGCTGCCGCTCTGGGAGATGTTGAAGCTGGTATTCTGGGTGTCGCGAGCAGGCTGGGGGGTGTGAAGGAGGAGGTACAGGAACTGGTTCTTGGGCCGCCGACTCTTGGAATGGGTCGACTTGGATAATTGGATAAGATTAACGACTGTACATTATTGATGAAATAAATCTTTACATGTATGAACCCGACCATTGCTCCTGAATGACAGCCACACATTTCTGGTCAGTGTACTCATTGGCCGCTGTCAATATTTCCTCCATTTTATTTTGATAAGCAAATTACAGACCCTACCTAGGTGCCTTGGTATACCTTTGATGTTGGCTGCTACATATGTACCTACCTAAAATAGGCATTTCTCTCAGGGTGAGTGGTACGTCACCATCTTGCGCTCCTGCTCCGTTGTCCTCCAGCCTCACGTCGTCCCTTCACGAAACACGCTCATTGTTTTCCCCAACACACTGATACACACAATGGACTTTGACGAAGTTTCTGTGCTTGAATACGCCAGATTTCGAGGCATTGCCAGAAACCATCAACAACTCAACCCCTTGGATCTCCTTTCCCAGATTCGCGACTCTGAACATGCCCAATCTCATTCTACGACAGATTCGACACACACCCTCAACTTCGAGACTTCGGACTTCGCAAATCACACATCGACTTTGACATCGAGAAACGAGAAACTAGTTCTTGACAAGGACGGTGTCAAATTCTTGACGTCTGTCCTACAAGAAGTAACATCACTACAGGCAAACACGGATCACAAAGCGGAAGATACGATTTCTCTGAAACTTGAATACAAGCCCAGGGAGGATTTGAAGATAGACGTTCCACTACTCTCTGCCGAAAAGAAGACTACGCTGAAGGAATTGGCCAAGAGAGCTGACCCCGTCGAACTATTGAATGAAATAGTACCAGAACTAGCAGATCGTGAAAGAGCTAGCATCGATGAGGGACTCGAGTTTCCTGACTATTTCTGGGAGTTGCCGAGTATGTTGGACAGAGACCCCAGCACGGAGAAACTGGAAGCCCCTGAAGGCACTGGACGGGTTCTGCGCGAAGCTCTAATGTATCTCGATGAAAAAAGCCATAGGAAGGATGTAGAAGAATTTGTTACTAGCTCTATATTGGACACGGTGAGTAGATATTCCCTGGAGACCAGATGTGGATGGTTCTGAATCTCGTGTTTTAGGTTTCTTCTTCACAGCTGACTGCACCCCCTCTCTACATCGAGAGTAATGAGCACCATGATAAGCACCATGTTGAATCGGAGTCTCGTCATGATACTGACCTTGACAACCAAGCGCTTACTGAAAATGTCGCTACCCCCGGTCTATCTGTGGAAGATGATCAGGACGTCGGAGACGCTTATTTTTATATTGAAAGCGAGGATCAGCATCAGCGTAACTCCCCACGGGAGTTTCGCAGTGGTGGCACGGATAATGGCCCTAACGAAGCGATTTTTGAAAAAGCCGTTACCCCTGGTCTGCTTGAGGAAGACAATCAGCCCGTCGGAGACGCTCTACATACTGAAAAAGAAGAGCAGCATGAGCGCAGTTCCATGCTGGAGTCTCGCCACAGTAGCACGGGTATCAACCTCAATGCAGCTTTGGTAGAATACGCTATTACCCCTGAACAGGTTGAGAAGCACAACCCAAACGTCGGAGATGCTGTCACTAATAAACGAGCGGCATCTTCCTTGATTATCCATGAACCAGAAGGTCTTGCAGAGAAACTGTCTGGATCAAGAACTGCACTCTCACCAGTGACAAATCCACCTGGGTCACTAGGCACGCTATCAGCATTTATGCAGACGAGATGCCACAAGAATAAACGTCGAAAACTTGACTATGAAAGTCGATACTTTAGCAACACGCCAAAGAGCAGCGCAAAATCTCGTCCAGTGAAGATTGATACTCCTGAGAAGCCACCGGAATCTACCAAATTGTCATCCTCGCCTGTCACTACGCATAACATCCAGGGCCTCGTTCTATGCCCCAAATACCATTCGAAAGAGTCCAATACGCCGCTCTTGCTGATTGTATCGACAAAATTACTACGGTCTGACAGCACCCTCATTCGACCATTAGAAGATATATCGTCTTCTCGATCTGTGCGGCTGATCTTTCGTGACTATCAAGGAGCAAACCCTAGTCAACCACATGTGATCGACGAAGCCGATTTGATAGTATCCCCTACTACTGGAATAATTCTTGCGAGTTCTCACGAAACAGCGCAGAAGTACCTTCCAGGACAGGGACCTCCGGGTATAGACTCTCCGTTGCGTGCGAGAATTGTCCAGACTACACCACGGTATGAGATGCTCTACGTGCTGGTTCGATCGCCTCTTGAAATATCCATGAATATTCTGTCGTCAGTGAGAGATCTAACAACCTATTGCATGTCACTGAATCATATATGCAACATCAAAGTGCTGCTCATTACCACAGATGACGTACTTGAATGGATCCTGTCCATAGCTGCAAAACACACAATTGACTCGGATCTCGCACCTCCTTGGAACGCAACAGAAAGCCCAACATCTGCTCCACACTTCCACGATGACCAGACACAGTGGGAAGTGTTCCTTCGAAGCGCAGGTCTCAATCCTTTCGCCGCTCAGAGCGTTCTCGCTGTACTCAAGACAAGCCCAGCGCAATCCGGCCGTTTTAAAGATGTCAGCCAGGCGAGTGCCCTGTCGAGATTTGTCGAAATGCCGTGCCGAGCCAGAAGGGACATGTTCCAGAAGCTCATAGGACAAAGAATTCTCTCAAGAGTCAACAAGGCACTCGAGATGGATTGGCAAGTCGACGGGGCTGTGAACTTGACTTAAACGAAGCTGAGTAAGGGGAAAATGCTGCACATGGAGATAGGTATAAGTATGTATTCAGAGAGGAGATTCTAAGTTTGACGAAGTAAAGCCTATCAAGGCACCCTCCTAGGGGAATGAGACATGGAGTACATGTATTGATTAGATCAATTGAGAACAAAAAGGGCAAATATGCAAGAAAATCCGCTGGAACAACAACAACGACAACACGTCACGCATGCCACATGGTCAGAATAGCAGAATCCTTTCCCAGTGTAAATGGTGTATTAAAATGGTTATTTCTCTTTTTTCCTTATCCAAAACGAACGCCGTCCCCTAACTTTCGGTTTCTTTGGGCGTGATAATACAGGTTCGATATAGTACATGGTGCGAAAGGAAGACGTTTGATTATGTCGAGAAATTGATATGTTTACTCCTTGATCTTGGCAAGGATCCTGGATATAGTTGTTAGTTATTTGACAGTGCATGTATTGTTTTTTTCGAAGAAATTCAAACTTACTCGGAGTCCCGGAAAAGAGTAAACTCCTCCTCACCAACCTTGACGGGGCTACCACCAAACTATACACAATCCAATCAGTCCCAACCCTTCCACACAGCATTGCCATATCCTCAACGGGGGGAAAGACGTACCTGAGGAATCAAAACCTTATCACCACTAGCAACGCTCATGGGAATCTTATTCCCATTTCGGTCCGTGGCGCCGGGACCAACGGCCAAAACGGTGGCCTGGTTGATCTCCTTGACGGTGCTCTCGGGAAGGAAGATGCCGCTGGCGGTCTTGGTTTCGGGCTTGATGCGCTGGACGAGGACGCGGTCCAGGAGGGGGACGAGGTTCTTGATGTTGCGGAGGGCCTGGTAACAGTCAAGTCAAGGTCAGTCAGTATGGAGGGAGAAAGTGATGGGTGAATGCACGGATTAGATGTAAGCAGAGCTTCAATCCGGGAGCGAGAGCTTTGCGCGGAGCTGGTTGAGTGGTGGAATTGGAGGGATAGATTGACATACCATTGTGAGAGATTATAAAGAGAAAGTGCTATGAATTGCAAGATAGAGACGTGAGATCGTGTACTGAGATGAATGAATTGAAGCTACCGGAAGAGATCAAGAGAAACGAAGCTTTGGCTGGAGCGATTCGAGCGAGAAATTTCCAGAATGCCAAGACTTTCTGCCGGCCAGACGGTAAGGCGACAAGGCATCGATCCCGTCCCCGGAAACTAAAGCCGAGGCTTGCCGATATACATTCTACGTACAGTAGTTTACTTTATTTACATATTCACGTCTGATGACTTGCAGCGAGCACAGAACTGGGTATATTTCGTATGCGAATCAACACACTGAATAATTCAGAACGCTAATACCGTCCGACCAAGTGTGAGATATGAGACATTCATATAGATACATCATCACCACCTCCGACCTCCGCCGCGTCCGCGTCCTCCACCATAGCCTCCCTGTTGATTATAACCTCCATAACCCATCTGTTGCTGATTGCCCTGCGCAGAATATCCCTGGTTCTGCTGCCCACCTCCCGGCTGCCCACCACCCATCATGGCTTGCATATGCTGCATGAAATTCATTGGATCCATCGCCGACGGATCAAGTCCTTGAGCCATCATGTTCGCAAGCATTCCCTGCATCATATCTGGCGACATATCCGGCATACCAGGCATTGCAGGCATACCTGCCATACCTGCCGCAGCAGGAGCGGCCTGAGCGGGCGGCGCTGGTGTGGGAGTAGGCGCGCCTGGCATTCCGGGCATGCCTCCCATCGACATGAATGCCTGCATTTCATCCAGTTGTTTCTTTTGATCCGATACCTCGTTGCGCAGTTGCTGTTGCTTGAGGCAGTAGCTCGCCCATGTAAACTCATCGAATCCGTAGTTGAAGAAATCCGTAATATCGGTGCCGGGACGTCTCCAGGGCTTATCGTCTTCTGATGGGAAATCGGTATCTAGGTCTGTTGAAGTAATGGGTTTGCCTGTGACGGGGTGTATTGGGTTTCCGTTCACGTCGATGGTTGATGTGTGTATGGCTGGGTAGTCTGCGCCCGGCTTCAACGTCGCTACCGGTCTGCCTTGAATGGGTGCGGGCGTGGCGCTTTCAGCTTTTATAGGTACGGAAGGTGTTGATGGTTTTAGATCGACTGAGACTGATCGTTGATTATCGCCCGCTAGTGCTGCATGTCGGGGGTGTGCACTTCGCGATGCGAATCAGTAAATGGTCAAGGGATTGCGGGTAGCCCTGAACTTACAGGTTTTGACCTGCATCTGCAGGAGCTTCTGTGATAATATTAAAGTCGTCCTAAATGCCTGTAAGCTTTCTTGATACGCGAATCCTTCTGTGAGATGTGCTATTTACATCATCCTCTTCCTCTTCTTCATATTCGTAGGAATCCCCAGGTTTTGTGTCCTCCGTGGTCTGATTATAGTTACTGTGCTCCTGCTGAGGCGGAAAGGAGTCAGCGGGGTCGTAAAGATCATCGTCATCTTCCTCCATGTTGGATGAATGTGGTGGTCGTGATTTGAAGATGTAGTTGTTGTCGGAGCAATTTCTCCAGACGAGCTAGCGGAAGCGGAAGCTTTGAGCACTTATTTTTGCCCCAGATCTTAGCGCCGATACCTAGGTAAGCTTCAACGAACTTCAAAGACTCGAAGACAACGATTTGATGGATGATCGTTGAACTTCGAGATTGTATGTTATTGCGTCGGTACTTGAGTTGCTCCTTTCTATCCCTCTAAAGTCACGAGGACACGGAATCCTTGGCGTCGCAGTGCGCATACATTTGACATTCTTGTTACTGTTACCGGATTGCCATCAAATATTTCTCGACACTTCACGATCATGTCAACCGAACCCCCAAGTCGCACGTCGACTCCTCGATCGTTCACAAACTCAGCAACCTCAGCGGAGGACTTACTCAAGTCACAAACAGTTGGTCTAGTCCATCTCTCGGAGTTTCGCAAAAGGCGAGCAGAGGTTCTCGAACAGAAAGAGCGCGAGGCGCATGATAAGTCGCTAGGACGGTTCACACCAGGCGCGAGGACAGGATCACCATCGCAAGGGGATGCGACAGACGGGTAAGCTAAACTTTTGCGCTTGAAAATCAAGGAATACCGCTAATGGACCAAGAACAGTGCGCTGACACCCGGTTCTGTTTCCTCGGACGGTCGACCAAAGAAGAAAAAGGGTCTCGCGAAGAGCAAGTTATCATTCGGAGACGATGACGATACAAACGATACTGGAGAAGACTCCGGTGCAGCGACGCCACAACCTACAAAAAAGAAGCGACTAGAAGGAAGTCCTGCTATACCACCGCGCAAAATCACCGCAAACCCCAATGCTCCTCCTCCACCAAAGACACTGACCAAAGCAGCACTTGAAGCTGAGGCGCAGGCGCGCGATGCTTTACGAAAAGAATTCTTGGCGATGCAAGAGAAGATCAAAGCTACGGAGATTATAATACCTTTTGTTTTCTATGATGGAACAAACATTCCGGCCGGACAGGTAAAGGTCAAGAAAGGCGATCATGTCTGGCTATTCCTTGACCGATGCCGAAAAGTTGGCGCCGAGCTTGGGGTATCAGGTGCTCAGAAAAGTAGTCGCGCGAAACGTGATAACCGTCGAGAATGGGCTAGAGTTGGTGTGGATGATCTCATGCTTGTGCGAGGGGACATTATTGTACCTCATGTCAGTTTTCTTCTCTAATCACTACGGAAATTTGTGTTGATGCTGACTTGTTGTAGCATTACGAGTTCTACTACTTCATAGCCAACAAAGTACCTAGTTTTGGCAAGACCGAGGGTTTATTGTTCGATTTCTCAGCCAACGTACCTCCCGCGCAAGAGGACGGTCCCATCTCGCAACCGAATGATGAAGAGCTCGAGGGCGCCAACACAGATCCAACGTTGACAAAGGTAGTGGATCGGCGGTGGTATGAGAAGAATAAGCACATATTTCCGGCCAGTTTGTGGCGCGAGTACGAGCCTGGTGAGGAGTTTCAAGAGAAGATGAAGTCTACGAGGAGAGATGCTCAGGGCAACGCATTCTTCTTTTGATGCGTTATGACGGATCTGGCGCTGGCTGGAATACGATACTATGGAAATTGGAAATAGAATTGAATATTTACATACAAAAAGCAACTTACATAAATATCAGTTCGGTGAGCTCTCCGAACTCTCTTTTCTCAAATATCCAAGGTGCTCCTGGCTTGTATTGTGGCATACTCTTAACACACTTATATGAAATGTAAATAGGCCCCAAAGATGTCGATCTGGCTGTACATTGTACACTAACATCAAAGGACTAATCGTAGTTGATACAGTCGTGACGGATTTCCCCTTTGGGCGATTGGGCGGCGGGCGCGGAGGCGCGGGGATTGACCTTGGCAAGTGCAACGGCCGCCATCATCATCTCCCTTTAGCTTCTCCAACACCCGGAGTTCGGGACATTTCTCTCCAACGTCAACTCTAACCAGATCTCCCATTCTTCACCCTTTTGTACCCTGTATTAATAGTTCTCTCGCACTCCGTGCACGTCTACCACTGCTTCGCCTTCACGAGTTATGACCGAGGGAAGACGCCTCCTAGGTGTCGGACCCCAAGTCCTACCCAGTTCGGTTGAACACTGACGGGTTATTGCCAATCAAACAGAATACTCGCGTTTATTCAGCGATTGCAGATCCAAATCATTGCGACAGCATTTATCATTCGCCTAGTCGTCCATCGCATATTCGTAAAATAATGTCGGCTTTCGGCGACTCCATCCCCTCGGCTTCCGCGCAAACGCCCAACAACACAATCCCCAACAACATCTCATACCCGCTGCTACTGCTCAAAGCCCCCTGGCAAGCAATACAACAAGTCGAAACCTTTACGTTCGTTACTCTCCCACACAATGTTGCGCGTTTCGCCGGTCTAGACGTTCTCTTCGGTATTGGGGGCGGAGGGGATGAGCTGGCAGCTGCGGCTGCAGCCACTGGAGCAAACATAGCTGAAGGAATTGCGGAAAACGCGGGTGCCGACACTGCTTTCAACATGACAGATTTCTTTCACACAATGAGGAGATTCAGCGGCTTTTTCAGTTATATGACGAGTCGATGGTCATTGGCTTGCTTCTCGGTCGCTTTGATACTCAATCGCGTCACAATATATGCGTCGTCAAGACGACACATCAGCATCCCGTGGAAAAAGCGCCTTGTTCTTCGCATCATACCCATCACTCTATTTCTAGCGCAGATCGCGAATTTGCTACGCGCTATTCGATGCCAAACGTCTCCCGAGTACCCCTCAATACGATATGGCCATCCAGATAAGCTTTTTTCCTTTGATCATGCCGCCGGCGGTGGCTTTCTTTATTCCATGAGTTCCACACTTTTGTCCTGGGAATCATATTCGGATTCCTGTAGTGCGGTGGCTATGAGTAGACAATCAAGTGGCACCGACATCCCTCATGGATCGTTCAATCTCCTCTGGCCAGTGTTCATCACTCTTTGCATAAGCCACTTCATGGAAACGCTGTTGTGTGCTTTGCAAGGTCGACCTGTCGTCACGGAGGCCGGGATGTCCATCTTCGAGCATTCTCTCGCATTCGCAGAGGCGGAAACCATGGTCAGCCAGTCTATAGGCCTGGGAATGTTTGGATTGACAAAGCATACCTCAACACGAGATGACTTGCCTTTGACGGGAGACGAAAACCCAACCCTACATATACTCACACGTACACAGGTTCTTGAGAAGATGAACGTGACGCCTGAATTGCTATTCATTATCCTCATCTCGTGCTGCAATAGTCTATGCTCTAACGCTCTCGACGTCTTCGGAAAGCAAAGCAGATACCGACTCATAAATACAACAATGTGGGGACTTTGCTACATGGGCGCTATGACATGGGGTTTCCTTGATAACTCCCCCGTCAGCGGTGATAGCGGTTTCCTCAAATTCCCTACTGTTTGCATTGTGGGATTCGTTCCTCATATTCTCATACTAGTGGGAATTATTGTCTGCTTGGGAATTTATGGACTCGCTGTTCTCATCAGTGCGTTCAATCTACCAGCGGGATTGCCAGAACCGTCGTCTATTTGGGAGCGATTCTCTCTAGCAAATGACAACATGCAAGGCTCCAGTCAGATCCGCAATGTGCGTCTTAACATGCACGAAGATTTCTATACCTCTCTACTACGCATCGGGTATGCCGCCTTGACTGCTGCGAGTGAGGCAGTATTCTTGAACGAAGGGCGTAGCGTGGTGGCTCGCCGAAGGACCTGGCTTGAGGAAGACAGGCTTACCGAAATTGAGACTTCTCGTCGGAGAGCAAGACCAAGGGCATTGGGCAACACCTCGGCTACTCGATGGGATAACACAGGCGGTATCAGCTTTGATATTCCTGCACCACAAGCGGAAATATGGGAAAGCGGATACGGCAAGGAACAGAAACTTGAAAAATTGAAGAATATATATCGGTCTCATTCACAGAACAATCTTGGCGGCGTTGGTGCATTTCATGGCGCAAGCAGGGTTTATCATGGGTATGCATTTTTCAGGGGTATTTTTTATTTGATTTCTAGATGGATTGCTTTAGGCTTGAACAAAATTCTGGAACGAATGGGCATTACTTCTCGGCCACAGTGGATGATTCGTCTAATCGGGCCCAACAAGAAGCGCAAGACGGCAAGTCTGAGGGAGCAACAGGCATCGTTGGACTTTTGGATCTTGACGGACGATGGCGAACTCGAGCTTCCGGAAGATGACGAGTTTGACGTTGAGAAAGAAATGCGAAAGAGAGAAACTATGCATCAATCGACGTGGGTAGATACTGACGAGGCTCAATTAGATGATAAGTTGTACAATTGGTGGTCCGCTGGAGGATCCTGGGGTAACCAGGATGAGAGTGGTGATTATGTACCATCAGAGGCTAGCTTTGATGATAACACCAGCATGATCTCCATGCAGACCAACGACGAAGATGAATGGGAAGATGACGAGGACTCTGATGGCCGTCGGACGCCTACACAGCGAGAACCTTACCCTCGCACATTTACCCGTGAAAGCACGCCACTAATGGAGACTTTATTGGATACATCCTCTCTCGCCCGACTACTCGACCCTCGAGATCAAGAAAGCAAGAATGAAGCCCGTATTCTCGCCGCACATCTCCTCGCCGAGCAAGAAGGCCGCATCATGACTCGCGGCCGCTTCCGACGCCAAGATGAGCGCGAGCGAGCACGCGTCCTGATGCCAGTGCGCTGTCATGCCAGGTCCAGAGACAGCAGCAGTAACAGCAACGAGAAACCCCGCCCCACAGCTGAAGAAGAAGCTGACATCCTCGAGAAGCTAATCCTGACTCGCCGCCAAGACGCAGCCGCACACGCTCAAGAAAGCCCTAAGGATTCGTGGGAAACCGGCGCTGCGGGTCTGGGCAACGACGGTCCTCAATGCGTGATATGTCAGACTAGTCCACGGTCAATCATTGCCTGGCCATGTCGATGTCTTTGCGTCTGCGAAGATTGCAGAGTCAGTCTGGCCATGAACAATTTTGGCAGTTGCGTTACTTGTCGTCAGGAAGTTGCTGGCTTTGTTCGGCTGTGGGTGCCTTGATTCTTATCCTTTTTGTCTCTGTACTTTGCGTCGTCCTTTTTGATGGCAAGCTTCTTGTAATGTAATTATTTGCATTGTCTTATTATGCGTCCTGCTTTAGATAGACCGGGCCTGGATCAAATATTCTCTTCTTCTTGTAATACGGACGTATT
Organism: Talaromyces sp. PL2406; assembly: GCA_023626215.1. NCBI lineage: Eukaryota > Fungi > Ascomycota > Eurotiomycetes > Eurotiales > Trichocomaceae > Talaromyces > Talaromyces sp. PL2406. The sequence continues at coordinate 952,445 of JAMAGL010000005.1, read as the reverse complement.
ATCAATGTATATCTATTCTACTATGGTACGTAGCAAGATCGTAAGATGTCCCTATATCAGAAAAGTTGAGTAACATTTGACAATGAAGTTTCCCTGCACAATCAGATCAACAGTCATTTCAGCCAGGATTATAAATGAAATCTCGAAAACGCCCATGGTTCGCAAAATACTTTGGTTCTTCCATCTGCTCCCGACTTTCACGTAGAACAGCCGACTCCGGCTGAGTAGGAAGACGTGTCCGATGATGCGATGGCGTAGGGACAGGATTTCGGGAAACTACTGTCAGAAAGTCAGCCCAGATTTTCTAATCTTCAAGCAAGTAAATGTGACAAAGCATACCAGAAAAAGGTAACTGTGGAGGCGGCATGGCACCCACATCCGCCATGAAGCGATCTTCTTTGCTCTTCGAGCTTGCGCTACCACTTCTTTGATGCCGAAATAGTCTCTCCGTGCTACTTTTATTACTTCGCTTCTCCGTTGAAGGCAGAGCATCGAAATGTCGAGACGCCGTCATCGCTGTCTGAGGTAACAAAGATCCATTCAGTCGAGTATTGCTTGTTGCATGAGGTAAGGACTTTAGAGTTTGAGAAACAGAGTCTGATGCAGCGGTTTGGATTTGAGAGCGCATTGCGCGGCTTTTGAGGAGGTTGTAGAGGTTTGTCATTTGGGTGTGTTTTTTGCATTTCTCTTGGTAGAGGGTGATGAGTTCGTCGTTTTTCTTTTGTAGTTGATCTTGGGCTAGTTGCATGTCTAGAATATCGAGGTTAGTAAGTGATTGCAATACAGCAGGGGAGAACGTACCAGCAAGCTTGTTTTGCAGACTTGATATCTCTGCATTGGCGCTGTTGATCAACTTTTCTTTCTCGGTGTTCAAGTTGCCGTACTTTTCCGTGAGCCCTTTGCTCAGGTATTCTTGGTAGCATCTGTTTATCAATTGTCAATAATATATTACAATAGAGAATTAAACAGATGGAGTACATTTCTTGCGTCGTCTGATAAGCCCAGAACGAAAGCGCTCTCCCAGCACACTCAATGATCGTCGTCGGATCCAATCCACTGAGCACACTCGTCTTGTAATCCTCCGTCGGATTGAGGATGGTCGACACAACGTCGTCAGGGTTAGGCAGGTTTGCTTGACATGCAGGACAGGTGCGACTCTGCTGTGTTTGCCGCATGAGACCCAAGTTTTGCGCGCAGGGGAGACAGAAGATGTGGCTAGGGAATGTTTCATGTTAGTGAGATGCCTTCAACCGGGTATAACAAATGGCCACGAACGAACAAGTCGTCACGACAGCTCGGTCAGTCAGGACTTTTCGGCATGTTAGGGAGTTGCAACGGAGCGAGAAATCCAATGATTGCGCCGCCATTGACGAAGTCTGGAGTGGAGGTGTCACATTTTTGATTATAGAGAAGAAAATCAAGAGTTGGGGTTTATAGGGGGAGGCGATCAAGGATGGCTACATAAGGAAGGCACGACGACCTGGTTCCTTCCCTGTCGACGTGGAAGTTAGGGCTGTGTTCCGAAACAGGAAGGAGCCACTGGCGAAATCACATGCAGCGAGCACGTGACCTGGAGCAGCATTCCAGGGGCTTTCTTTGGCTGCAGATTAACGTCCGGCCCAATCAGATACGGCAGATCGGCCAAAACGTGACCGCTTCTCAGGCCAGCCAATGACGGATGCGGCCCCGGCCAGCCACCCCACCAATTATAATAGCGCATGGATCCCGTCTCATGGCTGATCCCTATTCTAGACTTCTTAATCCATCGTTCTTGAGTTCTCTCGGTTTCTCCTCCTACGACTCCCTGCCAGACTGAAGCGCTCATGCTGGCCATGCTGACTCTCCCTGCATTCCACCATACATAAAGGCGCATTGCATTTTGGCAGGCGGATCCGTTTTGGACACTTTCCAGTTTGCATCAACATTCGGTCGCTTCTTTTTACCTCCACGAAATACACAACCACCGTTGTCGCATTCAACGGCCATGGCGAGCCGAATGCTGGGCCAGACTATCTTAGTTGGCTGTTTGCTTCTTGCTCTTATATATTTTCTTTATCAGCCTTCAGATGCACAGCCTGCGCCCAAGTCGTCGCGCCGAACGTCCAGTTCAGATTTAGTGAACGATGCTAGGAATTCCACTTTAGGGGTGAGTAATCCGGTTTAGCTGTGTATCCAGACGACTGACTCCAATTTCTTGACGATCATATAGTTCGGCGCCATATACGTTATTAATCTCCCCCCGCGAACGGACCGTCGAGATGCTCTTGCCCTGATGTCGTCCATGACGGACTTGAAGCTGGATTATATCGAGGGCGTGCTCGGCAGTGAGGTCATGGATAAGGCGCTTCCCCCGCCGGCAAGTCATACAAGCCAAAGATCAGGCAATATCGGCAGCTGGAGGAGTCATTTGAACGCAATTAGAGCGTAAGCTACATCTGCTATCACATTCCTGCGATGAAAGAATGGTACTAAGGCTGCTCGCAGGATCGTCGAGAACAATTTGGACTCGGCACTTATTCTTGAAGATGATGCGGACTGGGATGTCCGCATCCACGACCAAATGTACGACTTTGCCGAGGGAGTTCGAGCTTTGACAATGCCACTTGCGGGCACGACGAATACTTATGCAGACCCTTCATACTATGATCCATCCAAGGGCGGTCAACCAGAAGAACTCGTCTTCGGCCAACTTCCGAAGACCGTCAAGCCACAAGTATCTCCATACGGCGACGACTGGGACGTGTTGTGGATTGGACACTGCGGTACTGAAGCCCCAAATATCAACCTTAAAGACGAAGAAAAGGCGAAGAAGTCCCAGACGATTCCTCGCGGTCGTGTAATCCATTACAATGACGAGACTGTTCCTCAGAACCACCATCTGCATGTAATGGAGCAGGAGCGCGACCCCCGCGAGATCTTCCCAGACCATACCCGGACAACTCACCACGTCATGGGCCAGATTTGTTCTCTAGTCTATGCCGTCTCGCAGCGCGGCGCTCGTCGTATTCTCTACGAAATGGGCGTGAAAAAATTTGGCGATCCCTACGACATCATGCTACGAGACATTTGCGAAGGCGTCAACGACCGACCCAAGGGTGCTGTGTGTCTATCTGTCGAACCAGGTATCTTCAATCATCATCGACCTGTTGGTCTGTCCGCCTACCACAGCGATATTTCCGAACATATCGCTCCCCCGGTTGAGGTTGCGTTCACCGAGAATATTCGGTACAGTGCGCGTCTAGCACTGGAGAATTATGCTATTGGCTCTACCGAGTTGGAAGACCAATGGCCGGATAAAATCATTTCATCGTCGTCATCATCATATGCATCATAAAGCTTGTCCCTTCCTCATTTCATTTCCAGCTCTATATCTCACGCCGTTCGAGAGACGCATCTTTTGATATCTTCCACCTCATGATAAATATTCTTTTCGCTGATGGTCATATGTGCCGGTTGCTTCTCATATTCGCCTTTACACATTTTTTCCGCCAGGATTTTGCTACGACATATACTTCTACACTGTATACTTCATCCCTTTTTGCTTATTTTCAAATTTCTTCTTGATGATCAAGACCATACACATAGCTGTGTATATTTGGCTTTGTATTTGGGTTTCAGGAGCACGGACAGGCGCCAGAACTTTTCTTTTCTCTACTTCTGTACATGTCTTAAATGCCCTTTTGTCGTTTTTGAGATAACTTATCTTTGTCTTTGCATATAGGGGAGCTTGAATCAGATTCTGTATACCAGATCAAACATCAAATATAAGTCGTCAAAGGTACACGTGCTACAGCATAGCCCCAAAACAAAAGGTCAAGTCACGGATCCAATTAGGGTTAGCTGCCGGTAATCTTCGGGAAGTACCAGGGGTACAGCCCTAATTATAACGACTACGATTTACTATAAGTCCTTCTGAGAAAGGCAATATGTTTATGAAAAAATCTATATTCAACTGCCTATTCCCGATCCTGATTCCTCCGCTCTATTCCTGGGCAGCACTGCAATATTCGACCTTAGCAGTGCCCGGGTTCGAAGCCAAAAAAATGTACCCCATGCTCACCCTCAACAGCGATGTCTTATAGTCCTTACCATGTATACGGCCCAAACCAAAAGGTATTTGTATCCCAAAGCATAGTATCTGCCAATAGCTCTTCTATCCATCCATCTTAATGGACCTGCCTATATTCTTCCCCTGGCATACGGACTTGCAGCCCTAAGTTTGGAGCCAAAAACCCACAGGACAGAAGCGCCTCCGTACCCGATGAGAGGTATGGCAAAGCCGAGCACGCTATTACCCCATCCCCAATGAAGAGCATCATACATCGCGGGTGCAAACAGTGGGAATGAAAATCCAGTCAGGCTCCTTGCTACGGCAGTTGCGCCAACAGCGGAGGCTGCCTACTGCGGATAGGCGTCAATAGTGTACGTTGGCAGTCCAGTGAAAGTCATACTGGCGCCAACAGAGAAAATGTCGATGCCAATGTCGGGCACAAGCCAGAAGGCTCTTGCCTGTGCAGACCAGCCGTACACGAAACGCCCCGCCGACATCAGAAAAGTGGAAATGAAAAGAATCGGAACTCGATACTCCTGAACGCCTCTGTTGTCGGGGGATCTGGTCTTGAGAACGGTATCCGAAGTCGACAAACCGACCGCCAGTCTGCGCGCCTAGGAAAAATCCGGTCATAATGGCGATGTAGTTTAGTCCGCCGATGCCGATTGACTCGTGGTAATATTCTGTCCAGAGCGTGGGGAAGCTTGCCTGAGACAGTAGGGATTGGTCAGATACCACGTCGACTGGAGATTTGGGAGAGAACAGTAACAGTTCTTAGCCTGTTTTCATTCATAAAATACTTACGAGCATGAGGTATATTATGCCAAAGGTAGTAGCCATATAGCCGGCGAGAAATATGATGATGGGCCGGGTTATAAGCATCACGACGACTCGGATTAGAGCATGCTGCAAGGTGTTCTTGAAACTACGATCTTCGCGTTCGAATTCTGTTGGGAGGGTCTCATCTCTCGTCTCTTTACGCATTTCCTGTGCCCTTTGTACAGAATTCGAGGGCCATATGTCTCTCGGCCAGGGTAAAGTAGATGACGCCTTGTGCAACAACGCCAAAGATGGTAACAGACCAGAAACACCTAAATGAAGAAGCCAGTAAGCTAGTGACTCGCAGAAATGGGATAAGCCCGAGAAAGAAAAACTCACCACCACCATGTAGTCCTTTCAGTGATCCAAGCGCCGAGCAGGGGCCCAAGTGCCGGTCCTAACAAAGGTGCTAAGCTGTCCATTGCAATCGCCATACCGCGCTCATCTGGGCTCCAGAGGCCAGAGAGGACGCCAGCGCTGATAGTCAACGGGGCGCAAGCACCTAGGCCGCTGAGGAAGCGAAATGCTAGCATTTCGGATTTATTTTGAGCGAAGTCGCACACAAAGTTGAAGATGAGAAAGAACCTTGCCATACCCTATTGTTAGCCAAGCCACCATACCACCCCGCATAAGTAGTAGATGTCACAAAACATATTAGCAAGCTGGAGCACAATGACACGTCGGTGCACTTCGCTCAATGGAGCTAGTATGAAAGGTCCCGCGACATATGCGAGGAGAAATATTGAGAAGATGAGCTGGAGCTGAATAGTCTTGTGAACGCCGAGATCGTTGCCGATAGCCTCGCTAGCTGGTGCGATCATGGATGAGGTATTGGGGTCATAAATGTAATTAGGGATACGAGACTTGTGGCGAGCCATCTTCTCGAGAACGACCAGTTTCTTGGGTTTGTTTGATCACTGGGACCATCCCAAGTTACCTCTAGAGTTCTCTTCAATTTTTCCTCATCTCCATCCTTTTCAAGATCAATATCTGGCTGGCTAACTGGTTCTTGAAGTGCCAGATCTGGATTCGCATCAAGCCTTTGACTATTTGCTTGGTCGTTCGGTGCCATCTCCAAAAAGATTACAATCATCTATTTCTCAGACTAAACTGTAAAACATTGTCAATTCTGAATGGAGATCTGAGCATCTGGTCGCAAGCAGCTAGATACAGAAGGCTTCGAGGAAAACCCGTTAACTCCGCAAAATCCAGGCATATAAAAATCCGTGGAAAATATTGGGACATGGGTGTTTGACAGGGGTCACCCAAGCTGCCAACCTTGTGGTTCGAGAATCACCTTAGCTGCATCACTAGTCGGAGTCGTGCAGAAAAAGTACAGTAATTTCCTCCTGCTCCAGGTGTCCTGGATGCTAGCCTTAAAATGCCACAAAACGTGTCGAGACCCTTGAAGTAAACATCCAGTCCGGTTCACCCGCGCGGTTGCTATATCGGGTAATTAGGGCTTGTTGCGCGCGGCAAGCAGGGGTTCATATAAATTCACAACAACGTGCTGTGATTCTGACTTGTGATCGTCTAATGGGCTCACCCACAAAGTATTGCGGTCCTCGGATGTCAGCTCAACCATCAATGGATTCTCCAAGAGCATTGTATTAGTGCGCGGCTACCAATATTGAAGGCGAGTAATGGTGGCACAAGAATACTGTACGCTTCGTGAAGGACTTTCATGAAGACGACTTCTATCACACGATGAAATTATCCATGCCTTTGGACCTTTTCTGACTGTAAAATTAGGTATCCTTTGAGATATACAAGTATGTTTTGCCCTTTAATAACCAGCTTGTGCTTCCTTGCAGCTGTCTAACTACCCCCAAAATACATCTGGCACACAATCAATCACACAAGCTTCATCTAACATGGCTGGCATTTCTTACTCAGATAACCATTCAAGATTACCTGTCTACTTCCTCGGTATCGGGGGGCCCAACTTCATTGAAGACCCGGGCCACTCCGCCTATGCCAAACTAGCTGCAGTTGGGAAGGAGATTACACCAAAAATCAAGCCCAAGGCAATAGTCATCTTCTCTGCTCACTGGCAAGCCGGCCTAAACACGTTCAGAATCAATGTGGCTAGAGAGACGGATATCATCTACGATTACGAGGGCTTTCCGCCACACTACTACGAAATTGACTATCCCAACGAAGGAGGTCCTGAAATTGCCGAGAGGTTTATTGAAAAACTAGCAGGTGCCGGTATAAATGTCGAGAGAGCTGAACGAGGCCTTGACTATGGCGTCTGGATGGGGTTTTAGGCTGGTAAATATACCTACAAGAAAATTGTATGCGTAAGATCTTATTTACTAATGACTGCTTGGATAGCCTTTGATCCAAAGGAGAACCCATTGAATGTGCCAATCGTGCAGGTTTCACTGTACGATAATGAGGACGCAGATGCACATTACCGCCTGGGTCAGGTACTGGAAAGCCTGCGAGACGAAGGCATTCTAATCATCGGCGCCGGAATGGCAGTCCACGATACCGCTGATTACAGGGCCACGAAGGCAACGGGTCAAAGCATGCCGTAAGTTGATGCTAAGCCAGATTGACTACATTCCTGCTAATGGTATTTCAGTTACACCGTCACTTTTGAGAAGGCACTAACAGAGGCTATCACCGCGAATCCAGCGGAACGTCAAGCAAAGATGGCCGTTTTGCTGAAACATCATGATATCAGAGATGCACACCCAACCTTTGATCATCTTCTTCCCACTCATATTGCTTCGTGTGCTGCTGGATCAGATGTGGGTGAAAAGCTTTGGGATCTTCCCGAAGGAGGCATAAACTGGGCGCAGTATCGGTTTGGCACTGTCTAACAGTTTGCGCAAGACCACTGGCAACCTGGAGTCAAAGTTGATGATTGATCACAGAAGCGTGTTGTAGAAGCCTTGAGAATAACAAATTATTGTTTCAGTTCATTACTTCTTGCTTGTCCTCAGTCGATCTTTCTATGTAACTCAGCTAAGGATGATGTCCTACAGTATGAACGAACCAAGTTGCAGCCGGAAATCAAACCAGTTTAGAACTCTATTCTAGTATTCTTTCAGACTTGACATTATAGATTGTCCTGCATGATTGATCCTTTATACAAGCAACATTAGACTTCCTTGGCTTCTAAAACACGCAGCGAGGTCGCGGCTCTCAGCATCTTCTGCATTCCTATTGAGCCACACTTTCTCCATGATCTCAAGTGCCTTGCGCACCGTGCCAAAGAGGCTCCGCGGTTGTAACGAATCTGCTAATGCACGAAATTGACCTTTATGCGCTGGCTCGGCGATGCAGCCAGCCACACAGAACGGCCACACCATTGTTCGCAACAACTCCGGCGATGTGACTTGGATAATCAGCTCAATGACTCGAGCAACATTATGATGCACATCCCGCTGGCGGGCTGCCATCCGGATACAACAATAAACAGATAAACAAGCGCTGCATGACCCCAGACCCGGGTAACCAAAGAGGTTTTGCTCACTGACGTTTCTGATTTGTGGTAGAAGTCTGATTGGAAAAGATCGACCAGGGATTTACCGGCCTGTGGGGTGATTACTGTATTGCTTTCTAGCTCCGTAAGATGATCTTCCCACGAACCCTTAATGAATTTGGCGCGGTGGACAAGCTCCATGACATCGAGATTTCCGGCTCTTTTGCGCCGCTGTTTCCATACATCAAGCATGGTGACCTCACCGATGTATAGCAGCACCCAGTTCTGGCATCCTATAATAGCTTCGAGATTGACGTGAGGCTTTGTGCCACCTACATTGGTATTACAAAGAAGGCCTCGGTGGTACTCGTAAAGTGTGGGCTGCTCCTGAGACACCGTACCAGCAATAAGATCATCTAGTATTAGAAGGGCGGATGAGAAATGAAAGGCAACCTGTTCTGCACTAGGAAGCTGGGTATCCTGCAAAGATGGCAGAATCCATGACCCCGGTCCCAGTAGCGATAAGACAGCATTGAAGTTTGACCTAGACCCTGCTGGGTTCCACAGCGCCGAGGCTGTCAAGCAGCTGTCTTAAAACAGCCAAAGCAGCACTTAGGTGTGCCCGACAGTTGTCAAGCCTTAAGATGGCAATCTAGAAACGCTGCATATGTGTAATGCTTGCCATAAGCCTTACAGCACCTTGCAGATATCCTTTGATATCTGAGCCCTCCAACACCTGCAGAGACTGCTTCAGCAGCCCAAATGCATTCTTGGTTTGCGCGAGGACTGATTCCCACACCACGTCGCGCTCAGCAATTCCCCGGACGATAGAGAAGAAATAGGAACTCTGGCATAGGGTGACCTGCCGTACCACTGGACTCCCTATGATCACCTCCAAAATCCAAGCTCTGCCGCCCTCAAGGAGTGAAGGCTGGTAGAATGGGAACAGAAAAGGTAACAAGTGTTCGAGATAAAACATAATCAGGACCGTGTCAGACTGGCCAAAGGCAACACTTTGGGGATTATGCCCGGAAGGAGTCTTGGGGTCAGTGCCACGTTGGACCCAGATATTGGAAAGCTCATGACATGGCTTTACCCCGGCAACATGAATGTCGGCCGTTGCCAGATCAATCGGGGCGGGCAGCTCCTTGAATGAATTTTGAAATTGGCTGGTGGCGAGTTCGAAATCCAAGGCAGAGTAAGAGTGGCCAGATATACGCTCTCCACGGCGGTTTTCTTTCACCTGGCGTTTGAGCTGTTTGGCCATATCCACAAACACCCGTTCAGGCTATATATCCTGACTTCAGCTAAAGCGGAGTTCTAGTAGTATCTGGAAAACAAGCGCAATCTGACCGTTTCACTGGTTGCGGAGATAGTAGAATCAGGGAAACAGTTTATACATGTATCTGTCGCCTCTGCGGATCAGTAGAAAATCTGGAATTAAATAAATACAACTAAGTTTGGAGCGCTAGAAGTCTTATCAGATTGTCTGATTCAGGTACCTTCTAGTCAATTGTTAGGTAATCACTTGGTGAGAAATTGAGAATCTTGGGAACAAAACCTGTGGCGTAGGCTGCCGTACACAGCACAATGCTTGAGACTGTTGGCAAATCCTTATACGAAGCCCGAAGACCGATGAGATCATCCGAGTGGATTAATGCGCTGCAATCGCTATATCCGATAATCCGAGATAGCCGTAAAGTAATCTATGCATGGTTATATGCCAATGATCAGAAGAGTAGAGAATACGATTTCAAAAACCAATAGAAAGCATACAGGGATGCGAAAGCGGTTTTTGGAGATGACGACACTGTAGGCCACGGTATTAACTACCGGAGCTGCTCGTATTCTAGCTGTACTATCAGACCAACAAGCAGTTTTCGCTGATCATCCCAATCTTTCCCAACTCGTCCGTGATCCTCCAGGACTGGGTTGGAAACCTCGATAGCCCCAAGCACCGTCATAGGGCGTGACAAGCTTTAAGGTGGGCTCTGGAATGATCCATTATTAAATGTCCGCCCCCTAAAATTAACTACAACTATCCACAGATATAAGTCATATACATATCGGCCCTAGCAAAGGAAGCTAAGTTAGTAGGTGGGTACCAAAAGCTTGTATGATGCCAAGCGAGATCCTGAGTGATTAATTTTGTGTCCATCCAGGAATGGCACTGGTGTATAGGGTATGATTGGGGCCTTTACTACGAGAGTATGCGCTGTCCGCGGTGACATTGTTGGTCCGCATTTTACCATGAAATCTCACAGGGTTTATGACTCGTCAATCCAGCATCTTTATACGAGGCCGCCTTTTTGAAGCCCAAGTCCATTTATGAATAGTAAATCAGCAGCGGGACATTGGTGAGGAAAAAAACGCATTAAGTAGATAAACCTCGTATAACTTAGGGATAAAAGAGACCGACCCGAGTAACGACTGATTACTTTTTGGCCCTTTCAACGCTCAAGTCTGCACCGGGGCAGCGACAACTGAGCAATCAGGCCAAGGCGCTCTGTCCCTTGATTGTCATTGACAGGAATGAGTTTCATCGTTCCTTCCCTTTCGAGCAGACACTCCGACTAGTCGATATCTGGAACTAATCTAGGGGGGATTGAACTCTTACGAAAGGGCAAGCGGCTCCTGACTATATCAAGAAATGAGTTTCTTACGTCCAGCAGCCGCCGACTTATATCAGAGCAGTATAGGCCGCCTAGGTCCCAAGTAGTGGCTGATTCCAGAATTATTGAACCGTGGAAGGGGTAATTGATGAAAAGGCCATGAACGGCGGAGGGGATGAAGTTCCGTCTCTCTTGCATCCTAGGAAAATTACCAGCATACAGTATTGAAATCCCACTTTTGCTGAAAATAGACATCTCCTTCACGGTGTTATAGTTACACTAAAGCATACTTAGGTAAGTACTGTTACCTAACCCTAAGGGTCTTGAGTTGCTGAATACACTGTTTGGTTGCTCACTGGATCCTGGTACGCGTTAACGTGCACACCGAGGACGGGCTCTTTCTCGACCAATGCCACTGTATATCCCTGACGGTCCAAGTTAAGAGCAGAGAATGTCCCGCTGGAACCTCCGCCAATGATAATCACGTCCCTAGTAATCGTGTCATTACAGTCTCCTGTATTGAACTGGTCGTATTTCCTTTGGTTTGGGGCCGCCCAAGTGCCAGAAACTAGGCACAGGAAGAGCACCGAGAAGGCAAAAGGCATTGCTTCAAACGGAACTTTTCCACAATAAGAAGACTAGAACAAAATCTTTCGGGAAGTGCTGGAAATGCTGGGAGTATCATCTAGGTACCCTGTTAGGTTTCGCAGGAGAATAATTACGGGGTTCCAAGGTTATATTATATATACTACATGTACCTACTAGAGAACTACGTTCCAGCTTTACTATCTAGGTACAATTGAGATCGTCTTACCAGTACCCAGGTAGTCATTCATTTCTAAATACGAGTAATTCCTAAATGAAATGCCTAAGAGCAACGCCATGAAGGGGCAGAATACTACCCAGCGGCCGAACGCAGGACACATATCCTAGCGTGCTCTTCGGAAATAAGTCCTATAATCACCGAAGGTAACAGTGATCTGCCTCTTTCGATATGCGATGTAGGGCCTCCCAGCTTTCAGTTGTGGCGTGATGTGGCAGGATTGCGTGTACCCTTGTACGAGGGATCCCTAGCTGAACGTCCCAACATGCGTTGCTCGCTCCAGCTGGACTCAGCATATCATCCAATTAAATTAGGCAAGAGTCAATGCGTATGTGACATTTTATGTCGATCATAACAGGAAACGATATATACGATGTAGCCGCGCGGGATACTGGGATGCTGGACCCTAGGTGTACCGGTAGGCCGAGCTTGACATGGCCTGTGGCGGCCAATCCATGCTCCAGGAAGCCAGGAAATAGTAGCACATAATCAAAGTCTCGCTAGTTACCTAGGTAGGTATAACATTTACTTCGTCTTGCGGATATAGGCCCACTTCTACGCGCGCGGTGTGTCTGACACCCCTGCGATAGAGAAACACTACCTATGAGTTCAAGTAACAATTTGTAGAACAAAGGACTTGCAGCATACCTTGATTGTGTATGGCAATAAGCTTTCAAATTCCGATATCTCCGGGACTATTGCGCTCCATCTGCTAGGAAAATGTATTTAGGATGTGCTATATCTATGATGGATAAGTTCCAAAATGCCTGCTGTTGATACCTAGGTAAGCACTAAACCGCGACAACTCCCTTACATTAATATCGTGTATATCCAATATCTTATTCTATCTTCACAAGATGCCCGCTTCTAAATTCGCCAAGCTCCGCGACGCCCGCGTTCTTCTTCTAGGAGGAACTTCAGGTATTGGCTTCGCTACCGCCGAAGCCTCCATTGAAGCTGGCGCTATCGTCACCATTGCGAGCTCGACCGAGGATCGCCTCTCCTCAGCTCTATCGAGGCTGAAAAATTCCTATCCTGAAGCTGCAGCGGATAACAAAATCCACGGCCATATATGCGACTTATCACAGCCCGAGTCGCTCGAAGCCAACCTTAGAGCACTCCTCGAGTTCGCCACCAACAACAACACCCACAAACTTGACCACATAACCTATACAGCGGCTAACGTACCGAGACTTCCCGGCTTAGCTGACTACCAAGCTTCCGAGACAAAGGAGTCAATCCTCATCCTCCGCTACGATGGCCCCATTGTTCTCGGCAAGATAGCTCCTGCCTACATGAATCAAGGCCCACGATCCAGCATTACTTTCACTGGAGCGTCGACAGCCACAAAGCCGACTCCCGGCCGAGGTATACTGACGGCATTGGGTGCTTCTACTGAGGGTGTGGCGAAGGGTCTTGCAGTTGACTTGGCGCCGATCAGAGTCAACGTTGTCGCCCCGGGTACAGTCGATACTGAGTTGCTTAGAGCGCTTACTGGGCCGGACCCCAAGGTTCAGGCTGGGTTCAAGGACATGCTGAAGAAGGTAACATTACTGAATAAGGTGGGCGAGCCGGAGGATGTGGCGGAGGCGTATATATATCTCATGAAGGATGCCAATGTTACTGGAGCGGTCATTCACACGGATGGGGGAAGATTGTTGAAGTAAACCTTGGTTGTTAATGGTTGTCTCTCGGTGCGAGGAGATTTTCCGCTCTACCTCTGCTGGAATCTTTTCGGGGTTCTGGGCTTGGATAACAAGGATTTTTAACAGCCATTTCACACTCGCCTGCTCTCCGTAACCTATCAATCGATTTTGAGTTTGGCTAGAGCATTTCTGTGACGTTAGATCTTAGAAAGCTACCTTCATTTCATCTTTTGAATTAGAATGATATGACGGTGGAGACTTAGCTATTGATAAAAGTAAGAGGCGTGTATCATAAGATCGTATTTCATTCGTTCAACTTATCTAATAGTCGCTCTAAAAGGCCATGACTCATGGATCAGCCTACAACCGAAACATCTCACTGCGACTACCGATCCCGTCAAAGATACAGGTATTATCCAGCGGGACATACTGTCTCGTCAACACCTTGAGCGCCTCCTGCGAGACCAATCCGCCTGTAAGAGACGAGATGTTGTGTAATTCACCACCTTCGGTACGACGGAGCTCTTTGGCTGCGTTCATCACGCTTTCGCGGATCGATTCTTCGTCTTCAAGGAAACTCTTGTCGTCTTCTGCGATGGTGGTTATTAAGCGAGTGAGAGTTGTATCCCAGATTGCATCATCGTCTAGTGCTGAGGCGGGTAATCGGCCGTTTTGGATTCCGTCAACAATGGCGTCTAGGGCTTCGAAAGCGATGTAGACAGAGATAACGGACTCGGGATTTCCAAACCCGAATCTGATGGCCTTAAGAGTTTGGCTGGCGTCGATGGTGATGTGTGGTATTCGGCGCCCGTGAATCACTTTCACATGTGATGCATTCTTGCAAAAGACCTCGACTTCTTTCTCTGCAATTGGTACAGTTCGTGAACCCAGCTGCGCTTCTAGAATACGGACAGTCTCTATAACCTCCTTGATGTCCCGGCTTGCCTTGCGTTTGTAAATGTTTTGCAAGGAAATGTAATCTGCCGACTTGGCTTTCATATCAGGCACGGATCCAGGAAGTGGGAGAACAGCGTGTTTTGCATAGAATTCTTTCAAGGCAGCAGCAATGATCCAGAAGTTGTCTGAATCTGGCTGTAAATTCTTGCACTGTTCCATATCGAATATCTCGCGAATGTTGCTTCGCAATGACCAAGGATTGATGCTCTTGAGGACAGCCCCTACAGCTTCATCAAAATTCTCTTCTCCGCCTTCTGCAGTGTTGGTCCTTGCTCCGGCTCTCACGAAGTCTCTGAAAGCAGTCTTGTCTTTGTAATTTTCTGGCGCTTTTCCACCGTGTTCGGCTTTCCATTTCTCTAGGTAATGTAGTAATAAAAGAATGTATGGCACGTGACCGTGGTCATGGTCGTCGAGCGTATCAAGGTCTGCAATTGCCGAGGCTGCAGCCTGCAGCTCAGGCCATGGATTGAGTAGTCGTAAATCTTGTGTAGATTCGGGGTCTGGGTGTGTTTCGACAATGGGGAATTCGGAGGGGAGTTGCAATGAGAAAGAGGAGTAGAAGCCGACGGAGCGCGTGTACATTAAAGGAACGCCAAGCTGGTCGGCGGAAAGGGAGAGCGCATCGAGAGATGACCGTTTCATAGGGCCTGATACCACTATGAGTTTGTAGGCGGAGAGAAAGTCGGGTTGTTGTAGAAGTTCTGAGATTGGCTACACAGGTCAGCTTCGCAATTCATCCAAGGGTGGAACAGTCGTATGGGGAAGGGTACCTCAGCTTTGTAATCTCCATCGACATCAGGATTCAGCTCCTTGAGGTATGTGCATGTCTCCTGAGCTCGCGAGTTGCCCAGACTGCTCTCTTCAAGGAAGAAATTCACACCGAGGTCAGTCTCCGTAACGATAGCGGGATCGACAATGGTGAAGCCTCCCACTCCAGGCAGGACCAGATTTTTGAGTGTTTCGACGCCAGCGACACCGCCGATGGAAGTATTCTCGTCATCAATGTGACCATCTGAGTTGACTAGAAGCACGCGCGATTGCTCGAGTGCTTGTTGTCCGCTGGCTGCCCATAAACGCAGCTGTCGGTCATACTTTCTCTCCTTCGAAGATGGCCCCACCAGAGCGATAGGGAACGCGTCTGTCATGTTGTTATGTTGAGTGTGGCATAGGAATGAGAGTATAAGAGAATAAGAGAGTTTATGACAACAGTGAGCTCTCTGCTTGTGCCAGAGCGCAGCCTAGAAGGAGCTGTGTTTGTCAGCTTGTTGAGGTTGTTGCCCATCTGGAGGATAGGCAACACTATGTATTCTGCATCCGCACCCCTCTAACCGCATTCGTTATAGCAGCTACTTACTAAGTAATTAACTAAATACCAACCCCGCTCTAAGCCCCTAACTACGAATCTAAGCCCTAACCTCACCCCTAGACGAAGTTCTTCCCAGGAGCCTGTAGGCATGCTTATAGGGCACCATACCTATAAGAATCGTATAATGTTAGTCATGACATGTCATTAAATTGTTCGATACTGTTGTACGTCGCGGCATTGCTGGCTCCCATTCCACTTCCTCCACCATCCGTGCTACTTTGACGACGATGGCTGAGGACGTCTAGAACCTACTCGGCGGGATTGGCTTCTGGTCGACACTTAGGAGCTCATTTGCTTTCAATGTACTTGACTAAACAGCTTGCTAGTGTTGAAGCATCTCGTTCGATATCACCCAGATACAGCATCTGGCCCTGGGTGTTCAGCTCGGCCGAATTTCGAGTCTTCTGCATGAGGTGACCAACAAGCAGGGTACATGCAGTAGCCCTAGAGTGAGTTGTATGAAGCTGAAATAAATACTCTTCTTTGTTCTTTGTTGTGGTGGATGCTCAAGGCATGGCCAAGCATCGTAGCTAGGAAAAGTCTGCAAGCACGAGAACATCTCCTCATTCCCGCTTTCGAGAAATATTTCGCGGAAAATAGCCATCATCAAGGCTCACTCCTCGTTCAGTGCCGCTATAAGCATAAAACTGGCCATGGATTGCGAGGCAGAGACGTGGCAGCCACCGAAATTGGCCAGATGGTCGCGTCGCTGACCAACAGCTTGGCGGCCTCGTTCTGGATGGTCTACCATGTTTTCTCTGACCCAGTTGTGCTCAGCGAGTGCCGGGCTGAGGTAGAAAGGCTGGTGCAGGCGCCACTGTTATGACAGTCACTCCAGTCCAACGCACTGATACATCAGTCTGGGGTCCGACGGCCAACAGCTTCAACCACCGCCGCTTTTTACGTGAGGATGGCACAAAACGAACAAATCCTATTGCATCTCGCTCCTTTGGCGGTGGTGCAGTACTTTGTTTTGGGCGTCATTTTGTCAGCACCGAGGTAATGTCGTTTGCGGCTTTGTTATTGCTCCGCTTTGATCTGAAGCCTGTGTCCAAGAATGGTACATCTAAATGGCTGGAGCCGCGGAAGAATCTACCCATGACATCGTCTATGCCAACGCCCAAGGACGAGTTGTTGGTTGAGATTGTTCCTAGGGATGAGCGGGAGTGGCGCTAGCAGGGGTGTGAATATGGTCGCCGAGGACGATGCATAGCTGTAACATGGTATCTATGCGGTGCAAACCTATCTATGTCCGCTGTTAATATTGGTAGAGAGTAGAGATTAGGGCATAGAGGAAGCACTAACCCAGTGCGGAGTAGCCGTGTCCCTCCAAGGCTCCAAGGCTCCAAGGCTCCAAGGCTCCAAGGCTCCAAGGCACCCCCAGTGGCAGCCTTGCCTAAAGGAGGGGTCCTAGAGGAGGTCAATTAAGGCGGTCCTCCGCTATGACGCCAATCACGAGTGTCTCCCCCGCCATCCGTTTAGTAACGCCTTTGTCACTTATACAGTCAGCACTCACCACACTCCGCCGGGTTCTTTCCGGAGTACTATTCGCCGAATTGTATATATATCTCTCGTGATGCCAATTGATCTATTTATCTAACTAAATCTCGCTCATTCACAGGCATTTATGAAATCATTCGTTCGGCTTCTTTCCACCTCGAGACAATTTTCGACGTGAGTGTACTCCAAATCCTGATCATGTTGCGCAACAACTTCTTCTTTCGGCCATAGACCCGGAATACAATTTCTAAGGGGATTAATTAGACTTAACCGAACTACCTGCGTCGCAAAATCTCACCCAAGCGCATTCGTTCCGACTTATAGAAGATCGCCCTTCGCAATTCCAACCCCCCGCTCACAGCAGCAGCACACCATGGCCAGCGTCGAAGCATCCAAGCGGGCCGCCGCCAAAGTCGCCGTGCAAAACCACTACCCCCTCAACGCAAAATGGGTCGGAATCGGTAGCGGGACAACCATTGTCTACGTCGTGGAGGCCATCAAGGAGTTGGGAATCGACACAACTCTGACCAGATTCGTGCCGACGGGTTATCAATCGAAACAACTCATTACAAAAGCTGGATTGACGGCTGTTGAGTTTGATGCTATTCCCGAGGGGACGGTGCTTGATGTCGCGTTTGATGGCGCGGATGAGGTGGATGATGATTTGAATTGTATCAAGGGCGGTGGTGCTTGTCTTTTCCAGGAGAAGATTGTTGCTCTTCAGGCGAAGGAATTCATCTGTGTTGCTGGTATGTTCCCGATCACCCGGAAAATATCATTTCGCATGCTCATTTCTCGTCAACAGACTCTAGGAAACTACAAAACCGCCTTCTGACCAACTGGAAATACATCCCCATCGAAGTCGCGCCTATAGCCGCAAACCGAGTTGTGCGCAAACTGACCGAAATGGGCAGCATCAAACCGGCCATTCGTCTCAACACCGTCGCCAAAGAAGGTCCCCTCAAGACAGACCAGGGCTTCTTCATCGTCGACGCCCCATTCCTCCCTCTTTTGACACCATCGGACGTCAAAGCTGGCAAGGACGGCAGCGGTACCGGAGGTATCTGGGAAGTCGAGACTCTTGCTACAAAGATCAAGGCTATTCCCGGTGTTCTTGAAGTGGGCATCTTCTGTGGAGTTACTGGTCCTCAGGCACAGGCTTTAGGGTCTATTGGTGGACAGAAGCCTGTTGCTGCATATTTCGGTATGCCGGATGGCTCGGTGACAGTCCGAAAAGCTGCTGCTTAGATCTTTTACGATCAGCCATTTTTATCTTCTTGTCAATACCCGTTTTCTTACCTCATCATGTTGCATCATGTTGAAACAAGCATATGAATCGTTATATAGAGCTTGGTTAGATTTCAGAAACATGGTTTGTTTCGTGATCATCTAAAGAGTCAACGAGATGTACGATCTATATACATACAAAATGTGAGACGCCATACTTTTGAAAACCATAGGAAATTCGCCGGTCCACCAATACACACTAGAAAACTCCAATATTATTCTTGAATTGTAACTTATTTAGCACCCTTGCCCTTAGCCTCAGTCTCACCAAGCTCACGAATGAAAATCTGCACCGTACCAGGCTCAATATCATCCTGCCCATCCTCAAACCCAGGACTAACGGCAATCGCAAGATACTTCCCGCTCGAACTAAAACTGAGCGCGGCCACACTCGCCGGATATTTCTGATACTGTCGGATTCTTCTCTTCGCGATTCCGTCCCATAGCGCAACCACCCCGTCACCCCCACCGGAAGCAAACGTGCCATGGATAGGATGAAACGAGAGCGCATTAACGGGATAGACAACATCCACATCCTCGACTGTCTGTCGATGACATTTGAAAGCGTATTTCCGCGCTTGTGATTCTGTAGATGGATCGAACCATTCCACCGCTACTCGACCCTCGATACTCGACGACGCATACCCCGCATCGTCAGGCATGCACGCAACAGCCCTCGTCATAAACTTCAGACTACTTTCCCGTCTCTGCCACGGCTCAATTTCGACTTTGTTAACCGCCGGAGGCTGGAAATCGGCTTGATCCGTTATCATTGCGAGGGATTTAAGGTCGTAGATGTGCAGCGCTCGAGAAGCCATGGCGACGACAAGCTTTGTGGGACTGAGCGAAAGTGAGAATGGTTTGGAGGGAAGCGGGACGACTGCTGGTGTGGAATCGGAGTTGAGTCGGTGGACGTGCAGGGTTGAGTCCCATGATGCGCTGATTACGATGGAGTGCTCTTTGCTATATACCACGGATTTGACGCCGGCTTCGTGGCTAGAGAGGACGGTTTGGGTGGAGGTGTTTACATCAATCCTTTGTATTGTTAGTCACCGACAAAACCACGTGCAGTCTCCCGGGACATAAGATTACTTCCTAACATCCCAGTCCAGTCCAGCTGTAATGATCTCATCCTCATTGGCTCCAAAACAAACATCTAGTACCGGCGCTCGATGTTCGAATTTTTGTAGCAGTTTTCCCGTGCCAACGGCCCCGTTCTCATCGCGCAGGTCATACAAGTAAACGTTCTTATCCCATGACGAGACGACTATTCTGGTGGAATCTGGTTCGGTAGAGAACTTGAGTGCGGAGATGGCATCTGTTGGTGGGGACGCGACGGTGAATTGATCTAATTCCGGACGTCAGTCACTTTATCTCAGGTTTCTTTAAAAATCAGTACAGCTCGTGCGGGGAAACATACTAGATGACATGGCGCATATGTATATTTTGTCGTAACGTCGTGTAGTTGACTAGTTGAGGTCTGAAAGTTGAAGCTGTCCGCGGCGATCAATTTGCGCCAATCGAAGCTTCCATTTTGCGGGACACTTTTCTGCCATTCCATGCCGCCTAATTTATTTATTGCCTCTGACGGTCATCTCGACTCTTTTGATAATCATCTTCGACAATACTTCTAATTTTCTGGGTTGTGCTTGATCAAGAACTTCGGAGGTGAATACTCTCTCCTCTACGAACGGACCAGGACAAACAGCATGCCCTTTGCGCAACTCGTCATCGGACCTCCGGGAGCGGGGAAGTCGACATACTGCAATGGCATGCATCAGTTCATGGGCGCTATAGGAAGGAGATGCTCGATCGTGAATTTAGACCCGGCGAATGATCAAACCTCGTATCCGTGTGCGCTGGACGTGCGCGATCTAGTCACGCTGGAGGAGATAATGGCAGAAGACACTTTGGGACCGAATGGCGGGGTGTTGTATGCGCTGGAAGAACTTGAGAATAATTTTGGATGGTTAGAGGGGGGTTTGAAAGAGCTAGAGGGTATTTCTGAAGCTTTTCTCTACTGTCGTTAATGTTGTCTAACGGTTGCAGATGATTACGTTTTATTCGATTGCCCCGGTCAAGTCGAGCTATTCACACACCACTCATCGCTACGAAACATCTTTTTCCGAATATCAAAGCTTGGATATCGAGTGCGTCAACCAGCCACTCGAATTTATCGATGTTGCTAATACAGAACAGTTAATAGTAATCCACCTCGTCGACTCATACAGCCTCACCCTCCCATCAATGTACATCTCCGCCTTACTCCTCTCCCTCCGCTCTATGCTCCAGATGGACCTCCCACACATCAACGTCCTCACCAAAATCGACAACTTATCAAACTACTCCCCCTTGCCATTCAACCTCGATTTCTACACCGAAGTACAAGACCTCAATTACCTCCTCCCGCACCTCGAAGCCGAGACCTCGCGATTATCGCATGAGAAATTCGGCGCTTTGAATCAGGCGATTATCGATTTAGTGCAGGAGTTTGCGCTGGTAGCGTTCGAGACGTTGGCGGTGGAGGATAAGAAGAGTATGATGCATTTGTTGCAGGTCATTGATCGCGCGAGCGGATACGCGTTTGGACCTGCTGAAGGTGCGAATGATTCGATATGGCAGGTTGCTGTGAGAGAAGGGTGGGGGGATCTGAATATTTCGGATGTGCAGGAGAGATGGCTCGATGCGAAAGATGAGTATGATGAGCATGAGAGGAAGGAATTGGAAGAGGAGGCCAAAGCAAAAGCTCATAATGGTCAGGATGATTTGGATGATGATATGCTTGATTTTCAGATGATGCCTGATAGCGGCACAAAGGTTATTCGGAAGTCCAAGTCGTGACGGTCAGAAACCTGTTAATAAACCTTTTAATAATATATTTCATGTATATAATAGAATTGCATTTAAACAGGGGTATCATAAATATCAAACCAAAATCAATCAACAAATCAATCCTCATCATCACTCTCGTCATCATCATCATCAATATCCATCCCAAAAACAGCCTCATCATCCCCAACCTGCGATATAGATATAGCACCACCGTCCTTTCCCCCAAACAACCCCTCCAACACACCCCCATTATTCATATTCTCCTTCTTCGTCCTCCCAATCTCCCTCCTCGCTCGTCTTATTGCCTCTTCTTCCGCCTTGCGCATTGTGCCCGAGACCCTGACAACCCTGAACACAGCATTCCTCATCATCGTCGTTTCGGACCTCTTCGTCGTGCTAGACGCAGCCGGCACCGGTATCGCATTCAGATATGTCAATGCCGCCCAAACCAATCTATACGCCGCGCGCGGACAGCGTATAATCGCCGTCGATGTAGCAGGCGACAAATATTTCACTATTCCACCCCATCCTCGTCAGTAAAACAAAAACAAAAAAAAAAAACCACAATCAAGATCTGGTTGGGGGATGGGGATAAATCGAACCAATCAAATTCCCACTCGAAGCACCGCCCAACTTCCCAATGCCATAATCACCGAATAATTCGGATATGGTATCGCGTAGTAATCGTGCTAGGATGCTGGAGGTCAATGTATCTGGTGTCGGTGGGTGGAAGTAGAGATGTGCCGGTATTGATGATGATGACGACGCTCCTGGTTTGTGGAGTTGGGAGGGTTCGGGGTGGAGGATGTCGATTAGGAGGTAGCGGTGTTTTATGCGGACCATTTTGTTCTCTTGTGATTCTGCTTGTGATCTGATTAAACGTGGATGTTGAGGTGTACCGGTATACTTTGTTCACAGATTGATCTTAGCGGCCGCAAAAGACCCCAGCTTCTATCTGGCCAATCACAGAGCTCGAATGGTCAATCAGATGCTATCGAGCCGCCTACATTACGATCACGTTCACATACGAGTAAAATTGTCAAGATAATCATCAATACGTCAATTAACCATTCTACCCAGTATTAAATCTACGCCGTACATGCGCACCTCGTGCCGTCCTGTCATGCCACGTACTAACCACGTCTCATGGTTCACAAGACAGTCAACAGATTTTTGACAAAATGAAAACATCAAAGGCATTAAATGCTAGAAGAGACCCGTGCCGATATCAAAACAGGTGCTGAAAACGAAAAGAAAGAAAGAAAAAAAAAATAGAAACGCTTAGAGGCTGACCTCGACACGACCTTCCGCACCTGGAGCTCCCTTGGAAATGTTGGGGAGGAGGTAGGTGATGTCGTCCCAGGGGTGACGGTACAAGCCAGTGCGCAGTCTCTTCTGGTCGAGGTAGTGAGCAATAAGACCAATGCTACGTCCGAGAACGAAGAGACCGTTCAAGACACCCATTCGGAGGTAGTCCTCGGCCTCTTCGGCGGAGAAAGCACCAGAGTTGCGGAGCAAGTCGACGAAGCAAACAGCAACACATCCGTCAACGTTGAGGATAAGGTTGTCCTTCTTGGAGGTTGTGACGGTCTCGACAGCAATGGCGTAGTCGAGGAGCTTGTGGGTGGGGAAGTGCTTGGTGACGTACTCCTTGACCAACTCGACACGGAGATCGGGGTTGTTACGGGACTTGACCTTGTGACCAATACCGGGAACTAAAAAGATTAGTATTGATTTATTTGCATATTGGATTAGATGACTCACTGAGTTTGTTCTCCTTGCGCATGGTGTCGACGAACTCACGGGGGCTCATGCCCTTGTCGAAAGCCTTGGTGAACTCCTCGGCGGCACCGTCAAGAGCACCACCGAATCGAGAACCGATGGTCAGAAGACCAGAGACCAAAGCACTGATCAAATCCTTACCAGCACGAGTGGTGATGATGGTGTTCATGGCACCAGAGACGGCAGGACCGTGGTCAGCAGTTAACATGAGGACCATCTCCAAGAACTTGCTGGCATAAGGAGGCAAGCGGCGACGGAACCAAAGGAGAGACATGACACCACCGATACCAATGTCCTCACGGAAGACATCAGAGATGGGAAGGCCGGCGTACAAAAGCTCTTGGCCACGGTCATCGGAAATGGTGGAAATGAAAGCAGCGGGCTTACGGATAAGACCCAACTCCTGGGCCCAAGAGTAGTCCATGGGGATCTTGGGAATGACGGGCTCCTTGAAGGTGGCGATGGTGCCGTCAGCAACGAGCTTCTTGTAGACGCTGTTCAAGACTTGAGGAAGCTCTTCGAATGTGTCGGGAACGTAGAAGCCAGCAGCCCTCATGTGCTTGTTCTTCTCAACAGCTGTCTCGAGCTGGGAGTTGGCGGAGGCACCGGCGTGACCGAATTGGACCTCGGTCTTGAACATGCTGGCGCAAGTACCGATGGCCCAGGCGACAATAGGCTTGGTGATAGTGCCGTTCTTGACAGCTTCAATCACACGGTACTCCTCAACACCACCGACTTCACCGAGCAACAACAGAATCTTGCACTCAGGGTCGGCCTGGTAACGGAGAAGGTGGTCAATGAAAGTGGTACCGGGGTAACGGTCACCACCAATGGCGACACCCTCGTGAACACCGTCGGCGTTTTGGCAGACGATGTTGTTCAACTCGTTGGACATACCGCCAGACTTGGAGACGTAACCGACGGAACCCTTGCGGTAGAGCTTGGAGGCAACGATGTTGTCCATCATACCACCGGTGTTACCAATCTTGAACGCACCGGGCTTGATACCACCAACGGTGGCAGGTCCAATGATGGTAATGCCCTTCTCCTTGGCGACAACCATGATCTCACGTGCTCTCTGTACATACGTTAGTTCTGTTCATATGTCATGTCTAGAAGAAACGCACTCGCTCGGGGACACCCTCGGCAATGATGGCAATGGTTCTGACTTGAGGGAGCTCCATCAATTCCATGGTAGAGCTGTAGACGGATCGGGAGGAGGCAAAGTTGACGACGGTGTCGACATCGCTGTGCTTGGCAAAAGCCTTTTCAACATCCTGGTAGACAGGAAGGAGAGTCTCGCTGGTTCCCCAATACCTTATCCGAGTTAGTTTTGCGAATGAAAGTAGAGTGGTTATTGCGCTCACATTTTGCTGACGAACTGACCACCGAAGGTGTAGATGATACCGGCAACGGAGGGGGTGCTACGCTTGCAAATGAAGTCGAAGTCGAGCATACCCTGCACAGCGCGGGGCTGCATACCACTGTTTCTGTCAATTGACGCTCTTACCGCGAGTGGTGGAACGGAATACTCACTAGACGAAGCATCGTGTCTTGGGGTGGAAGAGAGTGTGTTGCTCGAGGGGGCTAAGGAGACGAGAAGGAGGGTTGAAGCGGGTGATGTTGTCGTTGGCAGAGTGACCGCCGTTGGAGGAGGCGATAGAAGGCATCTTGAATATATGTGCTGTTGCGTGTTAGTACGGTTCAAGGAAAAGAACGAGAGGACAATTGCATTGCTGTAGCAAGGCGCAAGAGAATGCATTGATGGCGACTTACTGTCAAAACAACCCCGTCACTTCGTGGTCTCGTGGATCAATACAGATGGATGGACGGAGGGTGTAGTATAGAAGAAGAGAAAACAAGAATGTACAATAACAACAAAAGGAGCTCACAAGGTCACAAGAGGTGAGAGATGAAGATTGACCAGAGAGGTAAGAAGTCTGGTCGGGGAAGAGTAATTGAATTGATGATGGCTGATAGACGGGTGGGTAGTTGAGGAAGGCGAGCTAGCCGGCCTGAGCTGGACAAAAAAAATAAATGACGGACGGAGTAGGGCAAGCGTGGGCAGCTGCCAGCTAGTGCGGTACGGCGGGTACTGTCACCGTCGGTCATATACGCAAGGAGATCAGATCTGTATTGATCATACGGGGGTATCTGACATGTCTTCGGCGCATTCTTCACAGCAGGGAAACATTTATCTAACCATTCTTTTCAGTTGAATACTACATAATCCTCTCTCTATCTCGAATACAAAACACCCGAATCAGCAATTCCGAGGTCTACAGTGTTGCAATTTTGGCCGCGATAAATTACCGCCTGTGATTGCGAATACACCGTAGATTAAGGTCCGTAATTTACGATGGGGCCGGAGAACCCAGTCCGTCTCCCGGACTGGCTCAACATTTTATCCCCACAACAACAATAGTTTCATTGAGTTGCTTGACAAGACGCATCAGTCGAACATGACCTGGTTCTGGTGGGACATTGTCTCGACTTTCTTTCGGTGTGTCCCGACCCCAAGGAATGGAGACGTTGTTGTAACTGTTGACTTTTGTTGGTGCCTGGCCAGCACGGAGATCATCCGACTAGTCTGTATCAACATGCTTAAACATACGGAGTAGTTATCAGCATGTCTTACGGCAGGTCGTTGGCATGTTCTAATCTAGACCCAAGCAATGCAATGATAGCTTACAGGTAAGCAATTTACGTAGCATGAACTGCTCTCCCAGAAAAGAAATGTCCAAATATGCCAACCATGGAAGGCATTCTGGAACACTACTCGAAACGGGACTAGCGCGGGCCCTATAAACTCCGCCAGCTCGGAGATTTCCCTTCCTATGACGGTAGACATCTGACGAGAACAGTTCTTTGGCTCAGGGCCAAGTATCTCGCACCTTGTCAATCGGTGACCGACAGAAGAACACATGAAGCTGGTCACGGCAGGATTCTAAACTCCCGCCAACTGGGGATTTACTAGTGCTGCCTTCTTATCGATAGCAGGCTTATCAGCGCCCCATTGTTTCTTTAGATCAGCCTAGCCACCATCTTATCATTCATCCTACGTGCGTACCAAGCACGGAGACGGAGTACTACCTTTTGGTGATGCAGTTTCAATTCTACATTCCAGTGATTCCATGCGTTTCTTTTCCTACTTCAAACTTTCCGCTGACTTTCCGACCCCGAAAAGCCATTGTAGCTTATCAATTACTCCGTTCTCCGCCCCTCCATTGTCTGGATCCGTGGAATATTGGTAAATAGGCTAACTATATGATGGCTATGATCGCTATTGTTGATTGCAGACCATCACAGCAGCAAGTGAGGAAGATTGTACCTTGATACAGTAGTAATAGAACTACACTCTACAGAGCGTGCCGAATGCATCGGCCCGTTGAACGCCGCATTTCAACATTCCGTCTTATCGGATATTGATATCGCAGAGTGGTAAATCTACCGATGGTAATACTCGACCTTAGAAGCAAGTAGAAAACAACCGACTCCGTATTAACAGCCCGTCGCCATTGGAGTCTTCAGAAGGTTGTCGTTCACTTCATTTGGAGAATACTTGACGTCGAGTCCGAGGGGCCGAGCTAAGCTGGGGATCGGGTGCGGAGTCCGATCAAGTGTTCAGCGTCAATATGCACTCGCAAGCTCGCAACTGCGTTCTGATATTTGCATCGTAGACGCCATACTAATAATGGGGACATTTGGCGCACGAATATAACTCGTAACGAGGAAGAAAAAAATGCAGTGGCCTGGGGCCCATACTGATGATTACTCGGTAGCACTCAGTCCGTACGGTGAAGGAGTTTATATACTATTTGCCCGAGGCAAGACGCTAGGCATGCAAACGGACTAGTGGCGCGGCCGGGGTTGGGGACGTGTGGATCCCGGTCTGAGCTGCGATGCTCCACCGCCCCTTCCTTCTTCGCTCAACGAAAGTTATATTCGATGGCCTGTACGGGGTTATTACGTCCCTCGTATGGAATAGTAGGATACAGCCTTATTGTCGGCAGATTCTTTGTTTCTTACCGTAACATAGGCCCAAATAAGTACGTAACGCCGATACAAAAACAATGGCATTACACGTACCGTACACTGCGTACAGACCCAAAAATTCTTGAGAGGAACAGCTGGGCCACTAGCTCCTGCCCACTGCCAGCCCGGGCCTAGCGCCTTCCGGTCCCGATGTATCACAATAATTTTTGGGCCCTCGCCTGGACTGGCACGTTGTTGACTGCTTGCTCACTCACCACTTCTATCCATCCATCTCGACTTGCTTCTCTTCCTCAATTCTCACTTCTCAATTCAGTCGATACCCTTCTTTCTTGTGAATTTGTTGTTGCGATTATATTCTACACCGCAACCGATTCTAATTCTGTGTCTGCGTTTTCAGCCGTCACATAACTTCTTCTCGATCCTCTCAATCAATTGATTGAAGCTCCTTGACGCCGTCACGTAAACCACATCTCCAACCACACAATGTCCGCCAAATCTATTCTCGAGGCCGATGGAAAGGCCATCCTCAACTACCACCTCACGCGCGCTCCCGTCATCAAGCCCACCCCGCTTCCTCGCGCTGCTACTCACAACCCTCCCGCCAAGCTCGCTTCCCTCTACTTCCCTGAGGATGCCGACGTCAATGGAATCCTCGACCAGGCCGAGGCCACATACCCTTGGTTGCTCGCCAAAGACGCCAAGTTCGTTGCTAAGCCAGATCAATTGATCAAGCGTCGAGGCAAGAGCGGTCTCCTCGCCCTCAACAAGACCTGGGCCGAGGCTCGTGCTTGGATTGCAGAACGCGCTGGCAAGGAACAACAGGTCGAGCACATCAAGGGCTACCTCCGCCAATTCTTGGTCGAGCCATTCGTTCCTCACCCCCAGAACACTGAGTACTACATTAATATTAACTCTGTGCGAGAGGTATGCATTTACGATCCCTGCAAAGTATGACAAATCATGAAATAGGAGTTAATAATTTCTAGGGCGACTGGATTCTCTTCACCCACGAAGGTGGTGTTGACGTCGGTGATGTCGATGCCAAGGCCGAAAAGCTCTTGATCCCCGTTAACCTCAAAAACTTTCCCTCCAACGAAGAAATTGCCGCTACTCTGTTGAAGAAGGTGCCTGCTGGCGTCCACAATGTCTTGGTTGACTTCATCTCCCGCCTGTACGCTGTCTACGTCGACTGCCAGTTCACCTACCTCGAGATCAACCCCCTCGTCGTTATTCCCAACGCTGATGCCACCTCCGCCGAGGTTCACTTCCTCGACTTGGCTGCCAAGCTCGACCAGACTGCTGAGTTCGAATGTGGTACGAAGTGGGCTATTGCTCGCAGCCCTGCTGCTCTTGGCTTGCCTGCTCCCAAGGGTGATGGCAAGGTTAACGTTGATGCTGGTCCCCCAATGGAATTTCCCGCTCCTTTCGGTCGCGAACTCAGCAAGGAGGAGAAGTTCATTTCCGACATGGATGCCAAGACCGGTGCTTCCTTGAAGTTGACCGTTCTCAATGCCAATGGCCGTATCTGGACTTTGGTCGCTGGTGGTGGTGCCTCTGTCGTCTACGCCGACGCTATTGCGTCTGCTGGATTCGTTAGCGAGTTGGCCAACTACGGTGAATACTCTGGTGCTCCCACTGAGACTCAGACCTTCAACTACGCCCGCACAGTCTTGGACTTGATGCTCCGAGCTCCTCAACGCCCCGAAGGAAAGGTTCTCTTCATCGGTGGTGGTATCGCCAACTTCACCAACGTCGCTTCCACATTCAAGGGTGTCATTCGCGCTCTCCGAGAAGTTGCATCCACCCTGAACGAGCACAAGGTCCAGATCTGGGTTCGTCGTGCTGGTCCTAACTACCAAGAAGGTCTTAAGAACATCAAGGCTGTTGGTGAGGAATTGGGACTCGACATGCACGTTTACGGACCCGATATGCACGTGAGTGGTATTGTCCCTCTTGCCTTGAGCGGCAAGAAGACCGATATCAAGGAATTCGGTGCTTAAATTATAAAATGATTAATAAAGAGTTTGCTAATTTGTTCTTTTTTTTTTTCCTGCGATGTACTTGGTGTTTGTAATAATTTTCACGGGCATGGCATGGTTCATGAATGGATTTGATTGATAGCTTTTTTAGAAGACAATGACGATGACCAAGACTTAGCATTATCTAAGATTACAAACGTACACTCATGGTAGACTTGATTGAAACGATAGTATTCGTATTGTGTGGCTGAACAGATCCGGAGCTGATGAATCATGGCTATCCGGTTTGGTGATGAGCAACCAAGGTATCCCCCAGAAGGTTGTAACCTTCTTGTTCATTTCTAACACCATCCACGATCGAAGTCCGTTTCAAGTTGATATCCCTGACACGACTAACGCCAGACCTGTCAAGTCTCAAAGCGTCAACGCCATCCGAACCACGGACGCTGATTAGTCGAGCGTCTCCAACCCGGCGTTGTCCAATAATAGGTGCTAACCGCCCGATGGGCGTCTAGCATTCCATTTTCAAGCTTTTGAGGAACTGGCCAGTGCATGCATTCGTTAGGAACGTTACTCACGTTTAGGAGTGATGCACAGTCGATCTGAAAGATGAAACTGGCCAGCCCACTTTTTATTATGGAGTTATGGAGGGGGCAAAGGGATGATTGACATTTGATGCTGACGTCGATTCGTGGGCGGTTATGCGTAAGCCACTGCGTGTGGTGGGTTGGTTGGTCGTACGGCGAACCGGAATTGACTTGATATTCGTAAGCTACGGAGTATATCTGGTGTCCTTCGCTGGTTTGAATTTGTTCTCTACGTGCGATTTGATTTTCGACATCGTCTATACGTGAGAAGTTGCGTGTGTTGAGGGCATACTAGTGATCCGAACATAAACTATCGTATAACGTCATGCAAACACAAGCGTCTCTCCACGGACTTCACAACAGTCGATCGCGCATCTGGATACTCGTCTTTGCGCCCATACTCAGTCTCGTTTTGCTCTATACATGGCTACGAAGGCCGCATTCGCTTTTACTTGACCAATTTTTCGTCACGGATGATTCTCACACCGAACTCCCTCTAGTAACAAGTGGCGACGACAGCAGCAACAATGTTAAACCAGAACCTATTC
This sequence comes from Talaromyces sp. PL2406, assembly GCA_023626215.1. Lineage (NCBI taxonomy): Eukaryota > Fungi > Ascomycota > Eurotiomycetes > Eurotiales > Trichocomaceae > Talaromyces > Talaromyces sp. PL2406. The sequence continues at coordinate 922,224 of JAMAGL010000005.1, read as the reverse complement.
CAGGAATGGGCGATATCCTCGTCATTCTCAAAACCGGTGTGACTGAATCATTAGCCAAAGTCCCCATTCACCTCGAAACAACACTCACTTCCGTCCCACACTTTGTCGTCTTCTCAGACTACGAAGAGGAAATAGCCGGTATACAGACGCACGACGTCCTGCGTCGACTCGACGAAACTGTCAAACGCAACATTCCGGAATTCGAACTGTACAATCGTATTCGTGACTATGGTCGTGAGGCATTGACACCAGCAGATTATGGTGATGACTCTAATGGCCCCTTTGGGCGTCAGAACAACCCCGGCTGGAGGTTGGATAAATGGAAGTTTCTGCCTATGATTCCTGCAGCATTAGAGCAAAAGCCAGATGCAAAATGGTTTGTGTTTATGGAGGCTGATTCATATTTCCTCTGGCCGAATCTTGTGACTTGGTTGTCGAAACTGGATCATGAACAGGATTGGTATCTGGGTTATCCCATGCAGATCGCCGACACGATATTCGCCTATGGCGGTTCGGGGTTTGTTATATCGAACCCCGTCATGCGCAAAATGGTGCAGTATCTCGAGGAAAAACAGCAGACTGAGATTGATGACTACACGGCTACCCAATGGGCGGGCGACTGTGTGTTGGGTAAAGTATTTGGTGATGCCGGCGTGGGACTGAATTGGTCCTGGCCGATGTTACAGGACAGCAAGCCGTGGGAAGTAGACTATTTTGCGACTGTGGGCGATAAACGTGCGTGGTGTTTTCCGGTTGTGTCGTATCATCACATGCAGCCTGATGATATTCAGACTTTATATCGGTTTGACAAGGAGTGGTTCGACTCGGTATGTCTCTACATCCACCCCTTGTGTGCTCAATAACTAACACATATTTAGGACAATTCAACAGTGAAACCACTCTTATATAGCGACGTATTCCATCGCCTCGTCCTCCCGGATATCCTCTCCTCGCGCGATGGATGGGACAACGCCGCCGAAAACGTCATCACCAAAGAAGACGGATCACCCCTTGAGCTTACTTTTGACGACTGCAGCAACAAATGTGCGGATGACCAGAGTTGTCTTTCATTTCGATACAAGGAAGATGAAAAGAGCTGTTTCGTTTCGTCAGCTGTGAAGAGAGGGATAGCAGCTGAGGGCGTGAAATCGAATTGGATGATTGATCGGATACATGATAAGATCAATGAATATGGGCAGACGTGTGAAAATGTCGATTTTGTATCATGATTGTTATGTTCTGGCGCTGTTTCTGGGTGTAGGATATTGGGTTGTTGGTATACTTAGGTCAAGCTTGGCTAAAAGTCAAGCTTGAGTCCCTGCAGTCATGGCTGGACCTGGACCTTGCAGTGGACTATTAATGAATTATGATTGATGAACAGCAAGCCAGATATTGAATATCGTATTTGTGTATGGAACACTAACATGCAATCGAATCAACATCAGATAATTACAATTTTCCAAGCTGAACACATCCATGGATCAATGACATTAAACCGCCCCTACATACAATTCCCTCATAAATTTTGACTGTTATCAGACTACAACTCCTCGACCGTACCTCGATTCATCCACTAAAGCGCAAACAAAGCCGCAACTCCCATAGCAAACAAGCCCGTCCCAATGAACGGCACGGAAACCGAGCCCGCAGCACCAGTGGCTTGAGGGCCACCAGTCGTCGTAGTCCCTGTTGTTGTGCCAGTGCTAGTCGTGCCGGTGCCAGTCGTGCCGGTGCCAGTCGAGGTAGATTCGGACGCACCGGACGTGGCACCAGAAGTCGAAGACGCACCGCCCACTCCTCCTGCGCCTCCTGTCCCGGAGGAAGAGACAGCAGAAATAGACGATTTCACCGAACAAGACGTCCTCGACGGCGTCGCACAACCACTCCCACTCCCACCACTTGTCGTCGTAGCGGCAGAGCCAGTAGTGCTGGCCCCAGTAATAGGCGGAATACTAATCGGCACACTAGCCGACGAGCAAACCGACGTCACCGCATTCGATACAGAAGACTGATCCGAAAGATCACACGCACTCTGTACGCAAGGAGTGATTGCGCCGACGAGGCTGGGGACGGCGCAGTGGCAGGTGAAGTTTGTGAGGCTGGAGCAGCCGTCGTTTTGGAGGGCTGATAGAAAACAGTTTAACTATCGATTTTGAGTCAGTATGATGGTGCTGGATATGCATAGGGTGGAGGGGACGGACAGAGCAGTCGGGGAGATTGGGGAGTTGGGCGCGGGCGAGGTTGAGGGTTGCTATTATAGCGAGAAAGTATGTGAACTGCATTGGGATGAGTTTCCAGCGATGGAAGTACGTGCTTAATTCGATGAGGTGATTGAGAAACTGATTATCTGGGGAACTTAGGGTTGACCCATTAAGTTGACCTCGAGGAAACACTCAGAAATGCAGCTACCCTTATATACTCGACTCACCCCCCAGACTGGAGTCCAGCAACATCAACCCCTCCGATACTCTTCTCTCCAAAAAGAAAGCACTCTCATGTGGTACAATCGTACATGTACGAGCCCGCCACATCACAACGAACCAGCGCTGCGTATCATTACCTCGATCTACGTAACAAGCTACCCCAAAGGAAGGATAGCGAATAGAACAGTGCGCGAAAGGGACGAACCGAGGGTTGCTGTGTTCCGTAAACCTTGGAAATGGAGGACTTTGCCTGTGTCTTTGTGCTACAATGGGCGAGGATGTGAGTGGCTTGAAAGAGATGTTCAGGCTAGTGCATACTCAGGGAGCACATACGCTACATGAGATGAGCGAGAGTAGTACCTAGATGGGTGCTTTGTGTGACCTTGACTTCGGCGATGTGCGAGGAGCCAAGCAGGCGTATGCGGAGTGCATCGTGGTCAGTCCATAGCCACTTTGCAGTTTTGTTGCAGTCTGTTGAATGAGTGTACTGATGGGAGAACCTGGACAGACGGTTCCGGCCACCTCCGCCGAAGCAGAAGTGACGTCACGGCGCTCCTCTATCAAATCCCCGCATCCACCAAACTCAATCTTATCTTCAATTGGCATCCAACTCAATTCGTGCAATCCACCAACATGGCTCTCCCCTTTTCCTGCGCTCTCGTCACCGGCGGCGCCGGCGGCCTCGGAAAGGCAATCTCAACATATCTCCTCAGCAAAAACATCAAAGTAATCATCGCCGGTCGCACGGAAAGCAAGCTACGCACGACCGCGCACGAAATCGGGGCTACAGACTACGTCGTCCTCGACACGGGCGAAGTCAACAAGATCCCGACATTTGTGAAATCCGTGCTCGAAAAACATCCCGAGCTGGACTGTTTGATCAACAATGCTGGTGTTCAGCGGCCGTTGCAAGTGCTCAAGGACGATCCGTCGGAATTTCTGCTCAAGGCCGATCAGGAGATCGATATTAATATCCGAGGTCCTATGCATCTAACGCTTGCTCTCCTTGATCATTTCAAGAGCAAAAAGGAGATTGGAAGTGGGGCAACGATTATCAACGTCTCTTCAGCTCTCGGGTTCGTCCCTTTCTCTCTCATCACACCTGTATATAACGGCACAAAAGCCTGGCTACATTCATGGTCAGTCAACCTGCGCACTCAACTCCAACGCGGCGGGTACGAGAGTATCAAAGTAATCGAAATCGTCCCGCCAGCCGTTGAATCGGATCTTCATCGTGAACGTGAAGATCCGGACGATAATAAGAAACATAAGAATCCGAGTTCGTTGTCGATTGAAGAATTTATGGGCTTTGTGTCCAAGGGATTGGAGCGAGGGGATGATGTGATTGCGCCGGGATTGGCGCAGGATATTGTTGACGAGTGGTATGCGGGGATGGGGAAGAGGTATGAGAAGAGATTGCATTGACGGCTTTTTAATGTTGTAAAGATGTAGGTCTCGACTGTTAGTATATTGTATATAGATGTCGCTTGTGTATGTAGACTGTTGCTACTCTCGCCTCTGTGGTGTTTTGTGCAGCTTTACCAGACAACCGGCAACAATAGAAGAGCAGGAGCAAGAGGAATCATGAGCAAAGAACCGGCATTAGCATGAGTGTAGCAGAAGTCTGATATTCTCGTTTGATGAGATGAGTCAACCCTAATTCCCTAGCCCCTTGAAACAATTACGCATCCGGTACAATATATCGAGCGTGACAACCCAACCGGGTGTCATACAGCATACGTAGTATATCAGCCTAAAACAATTGATTCCCCCTTAATTTGAAGGCATACGGTACTGAGAAAACGCGCAAATCCGCCAAACTGCGGGGAAGTTTCAAGTTCATTCGGAATATCGGCCAGCCCATGTTTCAACATTTGATAACCCGTGATGTTTATGAAACTAATTCTCCCTCATGTTAATGATATTCAAGTGGAGAAGATATACCAATCGGTTTATAAAATCATGGAAATTTAACCGATGGATTTGTTGTCCATAGGTAATCATGAGAGTTTTGATCAGCAGATTCTAGATATGATATTCGGCATAATCTTGAAATCTCATCAACAGTTTTGTGGGGAAAACTGCCTACCTAGGTAGTAATTAAATCAAACAAGAGAGTCCTCATAAGTAGAGCAGTTGTGTCTTCCCTAGAGTTCGCGGAGATACTATACCAAGGTATGAACGGCAATATACATAATCTACATATGTAGAACAGCTGTTGTTACCCGCAAAGCGCTTTGTAATGTATATTCTCCTGCTTGGATTGAAGATACTGAATTGCCGGTTTGATTACAATCAACTTTCTTGATAAATATTATGAGCTGACCTTATATCATGAGCATGTTCGGGGGAGGCCCTCATGGATTGATATCAACAGCACACTTCACTGAACCCAGCAAACACGAACATGAAGCTATTCCCGGATCACGAGTAGATATAAATTGGACAATTTTAAGTATGAAAATAAATTTGTTTACTGATATCGTAGATATGACCGACATCAACACTTGACGATCGACGAAACCAAACTAGTGGCAATACTCACAATGCGTATAGCTACCTCCTACTCACAAGCACTGGGAATAATATGGGTTTTCGCTCTGGCATGCATAAGGTGGCGCGCACTGCGTAGGGCCTGTCCATCCCTGCCCGCCACATTGTCCATAGTGTGTCTGAGTAGCACCAGATGGAGATGTACTAGTAGTACTGGTTGTAGTAGTAGTTGAAGATGCCGACGTAGTTGTGGTACTACCACTACCCGAGCCAGATTTAAACTCAAAGGCCCAGGCAGTTGATGTGTCGGTCTGGTATACAGGGAATGTAACCGAGTTTCCGGAGTAACTGTGCGAAGCAACCCCTTTATTCTGCAGCCCAGACGCGGTAGAGAAGACGCTGCTTCCACCGGGGAATCCCCAAGTCTGAATATTAAGAGTCCCAGAGGTAGGTAAACCGACTGAGCTGAGATTATGAATGGTAATGTACCAAGTGCCAGTGTTGATGCGGACACCAGTGAGCACACGCACAACCCCGTCACTACCAACGGTGGCGTAGACGTCTATCTGCCGATCTGTTGAGCCCTGTGTAGAAACGCGATGTCCAGTCATATTGAGATTGTAGTATTCGTATACTGGATACTCGGGCGCCGGAGCATAGTCAGTGGCACTGCATGAATTTGGGTTGGATGTCTTTGTAAGTAGATCAGCAAAGAGATCATGCAGCGTACAGCCACCGCGCCAATTCCCTCGCAGGCCGATAGCATCGTAGCGCTCAAATCGCGAGATCCACCACGCAGCACCTGCAGGAACTTGCTCGCCAGTATTTGCATACTCATTGATATTGATCTGGCGCTGCGGTAGGCCATATTGTGTTAGCAAAGCCCCGAGAGTCTGGTTGCTGGTCTGAAGATCATTGTCCACTGCCGTGGTTCCTCCTTCGAGATGATAAGCATACTGATCAGGTACTGTATTGTCCGCTTTGATGGCTTGAAGCCAGCTTGTCCACCAGGTGTTACTTGATGAGGGGCGATAGGCCAACGTCGGACCCGAGATTTGCATAGCGTTCAAGGCAGAGTCGGACCGAATTCTTTTATGTGTCCGAGTATACAATTCGACCCATTGTGATGAAGAGCGTGTCCAAAAGATGGAGATATCGGGCTCGTTCCATATGTCGAACACACTATGGTCCACCATGTTATTTGCCTTAATATCAGACAACAGCTGATCGAGAAAGGCATCGTAGCTAGACCAGTCTCCATTATCGCCTGGCCAATGTGTCGACGAGTTTGTATGATCAGTGCCCCAGATATCATGCGGAAGAATGATGAACGTGCCTCCAAACTTTCGAGTCACTTGGTAGTTGGACAGAGTTGACTGGAACCGTCCTTTGTACTCATTTAAGCCCCAGACCCAGCCACGGTTTGGCGCACCTATATAACATGATCAACAGATGTCCTTTTTAAACTTGAAAAGATACGGTACACGAAGTAGGAAGGGTAAAAACGTACCCATTTGAGCGCCACCTCCCCGGTTGTAATTGAACCCCATGTTTGTATACCAGTGGTCTGGAATCTGGTTCTCATTGTCCGGTATACCGTAGATGAACCCTGCGGCCAAGTGCTTCGGTTCTCCTCGATTAGTACTGAGGTCAACTACGGCCGTATTCGAAGAAGATTGTCGTCGCGATAAGCTAGTAGTAGCAGCAGCGGCCACCGCTGTAGCAGCGAGGAGCTGAACCACTTGAAAGAGAATCATCTTTCGTTTCCAATGATAGCTGATGACTGACGATTGATGACTTTAGAGAAATCCTTCTCAACGGTGAGGACAATCATGTTCCATTCTTAGGCTTTTTATAGTTGGGCCCGTATCAACATTGAAGCTCCGGTGGAAATGGACTGGCCCCATAAAGGGTATACATAATAGCACAAACTCCTGCGGGATAGGATTTCACGTAAGTGTAAATGAGCAACTGTTTGTTACTTATCCTCAACTCAATCTGAATACTTCATAGGATGGCCAAGGTGAGCGTAGAACAAGAGTCTTCGGGGCCCTGAAAGGGGTATCCTTCCGACTGCATGTCATGAGTATTCACCAGATTTCTTCATACCTTGTGGAGTTCCGATGTTCATTTTGGGTGATCTTCCTGCGGAGGTACTTAGGCTCACGGAATGTGTGTGCATTTCTGAGAACCCGAGTGAAAGGTCGTATTATAGTGTACCTAGGTATTCTGTGTGTCTTGTGTCATAGGCTGCCATACATAATAGCTTGGGATCTAGGGGGAAAACTGCGGATTCTCTGTCAACTGGTACGATCATGGGAGGAAGTCGTTCGCTGGCTATAAGTATCAATTGATGGCATGACTTCCCCTTTAGATAGTTCTAGGAGGCAGTTATCGATCTGAAGTTGGGTATTCAACCATGTTGATCAGCTCACCCGTAGGCTTGCTTCGTGGACCAGGCTCAACTTACACCAATCCTGGCTTCATGGCTTTGGACACATATCGACCAATTCTGAAATTCGCCATTGGTGGACAATATTAATTTCCCTACAGCAAGAAATTTTGAATTTAGCCCTGTAGATCCATGATCCCCACAGTTTCATTTTTGTGGGGGATCTCTGACGAAGTAAATCTACCGTTTCCACGCCTGAATATTGAATTGTTTCAAGCATTGCGACACTCCGCGAAACATAGCAGATTCTACATAGCTATATTCCATTTGTCCGTGCAAATCAAATGTCCCTTTTGTGTTGATCTTCAGCGGGGAGAGAAGTCCTCCGGTTAAATATGTTTCATACATTCGACGATGATTCATTAGGGTTATGACATATGGTGCTTCAGATAGCATAAATACTGCACCCTAACATTGGCATCGATTCTTACTCAAAGCCTGAAATCATCAATCTCATCATCTTGAAAGGACATCATTGAATATCAAAATGCGTCTATTCATCCTCCTTCTGGCCCTGCTGGGCTCCATGCTCACGAGCGCAGCTCCGACGCCTGGACAATTCTCTCAGGTCACAGGTAACTGGGGCTCGAATCCGACCAACACTGGATTCTACATTTACGTACCCAGAAATCTCGCTTCAAAGCCGGGCATTATTGTTGCCATACATTACTGTATGTACGAGCCAAAGCCTTCTATGACAGAACGCGGACTGACGTGAGATCTATCAGGCACCGGAACTGCTCAGGCTTATTATCAGGGCACTCCATACGCGCAGCTTGCTGAGCAGCATGGCTTCATAGTCATTTATCCAAGTAGCCCGTATAGCGGTACCTGCTGGGACGTCAGTTCTCATGCAGCTCTTACCCACAACGGTGGTGGAGACAGTAATTCGATTGCAAATATGGTTACATGGACGACTTCTCAATATAACGCAGATACCTCCAAGGTATTTGTGACTGGATCTAGTTCAGGAGCTATGATGACGGTAAGAATCCCTACAGACATCTGGAAATAAAGATCCCTGTTTGTCTTCATTTCTAACTGATATACCCAAGAACGTCATGGCAGCAACATACCCCGAACTTTTCAGCGCTGCCATAGTCTACTCCGGCGTAGCCGCCGGCTGCTTCTATTCCGCCTCCGGCCAAGCCGACGCCTGGAACAGCAGCTGTGCACAGGGACACGTCGTAGCCTCCCCCCAAACCTGGGCCAGTATCGCGGAGAACATGTACCCCGGCTACTCCGGTTCACGACCCAGGATGCAAATATATCACGGCAGTGTTGATACCACGCTTTACCCGGAGAATTATAACGAGACCTGTAAGGAGTGGGCGGGTGTCTTTGGTTATAATTATGCTTCTCCGCAGCAAGTGGAGCAGAATAATCCGCAGTCACAGTATACGACTACGATCTGGGGGCCGAATCTGCATGGTATCTATGCTACGGGAGTAGGGCATACGGTGCCTGTGAATGGAGCTAGGGATATGCAATGGTTTGGATTTGCATGATCTTGATTAGTTAGTATGAGCCCGTAGGCATTGAGAAATAGTACAAGCTTTTTATGCGCCCAAGTCTCCCGTATATCCCTAATCATCCTATAATTAAAACTACCTATATCTATAAGCCTAGTGCGTACGACGTACGACTAGGTCTATTGGCAGTGCCCTGTGTCTAAAACTACGAGAAATCCTTATAAGCATGGAAGCCTATAAGCATGCCCGAAGGTCCCTGGCGGATGCACCGCATAGGGGCAAGATGAGAGCCTGAATCTGTGTTACACCCGAGTCTGTTAGGGCTGAGCCCCCGTAGCCCCAAGGACCCCGGGACTCAGCCTATGCTACGCTCAAGTCTGTCATAATCTGTAGTATTGCATATAGACTTAAAACTTGATTGATAAAATAACTTAATAGGGTCCAATACAAACTCAAACTTGGGCCCAAAGGGACTACTTAACACAGTAGTCTCATTTACAAACATTGTGAGTAATATGCTGCAATTGATTTTAGTCAGCGTGTGACACTAGGAGAAAAAGGACAGAGTCTTGAACTTACTGTTCTCTACCTGACAGGTGTAAGGGGACTGGCATTGAGTCGGCCCGGTCCAACCTTGACCACCACACTGACCCCAGTGTGTCTGCAATGATCCAGAGGGAGACGTGGCGGTAGCAGTACTACTGGTAGTGGATTTAAGGGTAGTAGACGACGTCGACGAGCCGGAAACAGCACGGAGTCGAAGAATTCTGCATCCATCCCCAGGAACACTGGCACTGATACTTCCACTAGGAGCCGTAACGCTACCAATGGAGGTTCCAAGCAGCATTGAATCGCCTTGCGCAAGTCCAGTAGAATAAGATTTGGCTGTAGCATTGTAGAGCCACGATGGGTTTGCCGCTGCGCCGTTGGTCAGGATGGTTTGAGCTTGGCTATTGCTCAACCGCGAGCCCCAGAGATCCCGAATCTCAAATTGAGTAGACGGGATTGACGAAGAGCCAAAGATGTCTGAGAAGCTTACGGATACTGTTGTGCTTGATCCGCCGTTGTTGTATAACGCCACTACCTGATCATTCACTGAGCTTCCGCTCGTCGAGACAAGCGGTCCACTCCAGAGCTGGACGTTATTCTTAGTCCACCGGTATGTAGCAGCAACTCCCAGGGGATCTTGATTGACAGCAATGACGGCAGGGTTAGCAAGAATGGAATAGTCACTGGCAATCAGTTTGCTCATATCATTGCCCATAATGAGTGGACTCTTTGCCGCAGCCCCTGAATCATAAATCATTAAATGTTAGCCAAGGCTCAGCAGTTACAACTTATAGAGTCGAAAGAATAGAACCATACACATGCTAAAATGAGCAACATATTCAGAGTCACTCATTCCTCCATTTCCAACCTCGAGCATGTCAAGATCGTTCCAGCCGCCCTTTGCGGAATAAGATGAAATGGTAGCTTGTTTGGACAATATCTGAGTTACGGAACAACCGTATCCGCCGTAGCTTGGCCTGCATCAAGTATTATTAGAGGGACTTTGAAAAAAAAAAAAGGGGGGGGGGGGGGGGGGGTGGGAGCATTTACACTGGGCAGACCGAATTTTCCGAATTGTAGTTGTCGGTGATATCGCCCGTGATTCTCCAGGAGTTGCCAACAGACGGACCCCAGATCCAAGGAGAGTCTTGACCCCAGTTGCAGATGGCGTAGAGAATATTGCGGCCACTCGCTGCTAGTGCCTTCTCCATGGCCTCATAACTGTTCCGAACAGTCAACACAAGATAGCATACATGTAATTGAGGAAGAGTCATACCGGGCAGAGCTTGCGGCTTGGGTCCCTGCTTCACCGTTGTTATTGCAATTATCGTATTTCAGATAATCAACACCCCAGCTGGCGAAGGTATTGGCGTCTACCGTCTCGTGGCCCAGACTCCCTGGATAACCAGCACACTAAAGTCAGATATCAGCTTTTAGACTTCTTTCAACAGGCCAAAGACTTAATGGCTAGGGCATATCTACAGTTTTCGTGCCAGCACTAGAGTATATCCCAAAACCGAGCCCCTGAGCATGAAGCTGGTTTCCCAACCAGGCCATGCCGTTGGGGAATTTTGAAGAATCGGGAATGATTTGGTTATTGGAACCCCGTCCTGATGACCAGCAATCGTCCAAAATCACGTAATGATAACCCAGATCCCGTAGACCGGTCTTTACGATGACGTTTGCTGTGGACAGGATAAGGCTCTGGCTTAGGCTACATCCGAATGCATTCCAATCATCTGTCATGTCTCAGCACTCATCACTCAATAGAAGACAAGTCAGGATACCAACCCCATCCCATTTGAGGTGTAACGGCAAGGCCATTGTTCAAGGCTGTTGCGGTAGACGCAAGAAGTCCGATTGTGAGGTACTTCATCATTGGCTATCTCTCAAGTCAAAAATCACCTATCCGGCTTGGATCACTGATCACACAATACACTAGGTGTTGGAAGCTACGGGGAAGCATTTGGAAAGAGGTATCATAAGCCATTATAAGCCTGGAGCAACCCGTATAGCGCAAGCCCCGGATTCCGGCCGATGCAACATAAGGTCGGTTGATAACTCCTTGACCTCTTCAATTAACCTGCTCGATGTGTCCTCGAACCTCGGTTAATTATATCACGTAAATTTTTAGCTATGTTCATGTAACAGCACGTTGATCTATTAGCCTAATCTATGATCTATAAGTCAACAACAGTTAATCATCCGCGGATCTTCACACGATACCCCACGAAACCTAAAAGCCACGACCGACACTATAATTAACGAACTCCGCAGTGTATGGATACAATCAAAGTGGCTTAAGCCACGCGGATCAATGCCTATAGCTTAGTGCTACGCAGTACGCACCACGGCTGATGTCGACAAAACAAATGCCGAGGGCGCATCGGCACATACTTATTGGCTGATCTAGATGAATGCTATTCAGTTCAGGGCTAGCACTACAGCTGGTAAAAGTGGTAAAGCAAATGGGTTGTTATTGACATTTCTCGGCATTCTAGCATATTATGCGAACTGCCAATAATCAAAGTTGAACAGGTATCCTGTTCCGCTCCCACCGAAAACAAAATACAAATCCTGGGTCCCAGATGCGCCACTGACAGAACAGGTAACGGTAGTCCAAGTCTGCCAACCGCCAGTGCTGGGGACAGTACAAGTGCCCACGAGCGTACCAGTTGTGCTTCCGAGGTGTATTGCAATAGTGCCGCCGCTATTTGCAGAAGCAACCCGCGCTGAGAAAGAATGAGCTCCTGAACCGAAAGCTACACCTTTAACTTTGATGTAATCGCCATTGTTGATAAATCCGACGTCAATTCCGCCTTCGCTACAAACCTCCGTAGTAATGCCCGAAGACCATGCCGCCGTTTCGGCTTCCTGTCGCACGTAAGGGTTGAGAGTCCCAATTTGAGCTGGACCGGCGGTGGTCATTTCGATCGTTGGAATGGTTCCATCTGCATTGTATTTGAATTGCTCCACACACACAGATCGTTGGTAGCCGCCTCCGCCGGGAAGAGCGCCGTTGTGATAGAAAAAGTAGGAGTTGTTCTGAAAGTCGATAATACCCTCGTGATTGGTGAAGCTGCGACCTTGGGTCGGCATGATGACGCCTCGATAAGTCCACGGACCAGTGGCACTGGTTCCCGTGGAGTAGCGAATATCCTCAGAACAACAATCGGCTGCATAGGCGATATAGTAGATGCCGTTGCGTTTGTATACCCATGGAGCTTCTTCAAAAGTGGTCGGCCGTTGAGCATTTCCCGTTCGAGTACCAAATCCAGCCGTGGTGAGTGGAATCTGAGTAGGGCTCCCGCTGTACGATATCATATCTTGGTTCAATTTGACGTACCAGAGGTCTGGATTTCCCCAGTACAGGTATGCCTGACCGTCGTCGTCGATGAACACGGTGGGATCAATCTCGTTGTTCTCTACAAGCGGTTTGCCGATAGCATCATGGTATGGACCTGTGATGGTGCTGCTCACTCCCACACCGATAGCCATAGAACCATCGTTGTGTCGGACAGGAGCATAAAAGTAGAATTGGCCGTTGCGAGGGATGACTTGCGGGGCCCACGCATTGGCATTAGCCCAGGTGAAATCGGCCAGGCTCATTGGAATGCCATGATCTTGCCAATTCGCCATATCTGCTGACGAGAACAGATGCCAGTCTGTCATGTTGTAGTAGGTAGCTCCGGTGTTGTCATGGTCCATGAAGACATAAACGCGGTCATTGTATACCATCGGCGCCGGATCAGCGGTATAGATGCTCTGCACAAAAGGGTTGTCGGCTTTCACTCCAACAGTCAATAGAGCCAGTGGCAAAATGTAAGCAAATCGCTGAAGCATTTTGAGCACCTCCATGGTGATTAGCTATAGGCGGCTTGTCGTAGCACTCTTGGTGACAATCAACCTTGAAACTTCGACTCAAAGAATCGACGGTACTCGATTTGAATATCATTGTTCAAGATGAGGCTCTCTTATTAACTCATAGAGGCTCACTAAATCCGTAATGCTTTTATCCTATTAACCGCGAAGGATCGCGAGACTCCCCGCGTTAATGTTCCATATGCCACTTGATTTCAAATGGGAAAGTAGCATTTACCAGGTAACCGTAGATCTCTACCCTGGATTGACATCTGAAGATTGGGCAACATTGATACATCTTATCCGGTGAAAATCTGAAGTCATGGCTGTGTTTACTTTTCGTGCGCATTAACCTGGTCTCCTTGACGAACTTACTGCAAAGTTCCAAGTACCTGCCCGAGTACATAAGACTGACCTACCTAGGTATACATGCGTGTTTGTATCTGAGGCCGACTGTATACAAGTACTCTGTTGGCTTGAAAGTCACTTGTACGTGGGCTCATTAGTATAACTAGGTGGGAGAATTGAGTCACGACGGAGTACGTAAAAGGCATGTCGGAATTATTGACGGGCCGGTGTGAGCTAGCGTTCTGATTGGCTGAAACTAGCACTGAAGCTAGACCAAAAAAGGGAATTCTGTATATTGCAGACAGCCAATCAGCGTTGAGCTATTGATAGCTACTGCAAATTTCAAGATCGTCTGATACTACATATCACTGTCAGCTTATTTAGATGTTGGGTTTCTATGCTATGTTTCCTGCTTTCTAGGACTCTAATTCAAATAAATGAGTAGACTCAAGACAGAAACGAAATGCGTCGGAGAGTGCCGCCGGGTGGCTGTAAACAGAGTGTTTTTAGTGCCTTGCCAATAAACACTATTTCTTCCTCTCGTAGAAAGCTTCGTTTTCTTCTCGACTAAGACATGGCTAAAGTCCCACAAAGGAAGAATGCCCCCCATCACATGTTCATACAACCAACCAAGTTGAACCAACAGCGAAACTAAAAGCGAGGATGGATCGTCGACCAGCCGAGCCCAATCACACGATTTTCCTGAATGCAACCTCCTGGGAAGATTGAGTGACAGCGACTAAAATTGGAGGGTCTCTTCGATCTTATCATTTAAGGCGAAAATGGCGACATTTGTATGGCTCCACGTGGAGGGAAGAAAAGAAGGGAAGGAGGGAAAATGGAAGATATGCAGAATCTGCTATTGACCAAGTTACCTATATAAGAGGACGAAACACCTGCCTGCCTCTGATTCTATGCGATAGATAAGATACGCTCCCCTCTTCTTTCCCCCGCCCTCACTTCTTGCGACAGAATGGCCACAAAAGAAGTTGCGCCAGAGATTGAGCAGGACAGCTCGGATGTCTCTCAACATGGCAAGGTGGAAGTCACGGAAACCACACTCGATTCTGCTAGCGACAAAGTCAAGAGCGTCAACGAAAAGACGGGCGAAGTGTCGGTAGAATCTCCCCAAGATGAGGATACCGAATACGTGAAAGGACATCCGGTTATTCGCAATGGTACATTTCCACCTCCACACACAATATTCGTTATTCTAGCTAATGTTTGTTGCAGGCCTCGATGTCTCCAAATACATCGTTTCACTGCGCGACGACGGGGATCCTGCGTTTACGTTTCGGTCCTTTGTCCTAGGCTCCGCCTTCACTGCGCTTTCAAGTGTCATTACAATGCTCTATGTTTTCAAACCCTACCAAACGCAGGTTTCTTTCACCTTTCTGCAGCGTAAGTCATTCACCGGTCTCCTTTACATACATCCACTAATCTTGCAGTCCTCGTCTTCATCTTTGGCCAGGCATGGGCGCTCCTCACTCCGCGCCCGGAAAGATTCAAGTGGAAATGGCTACAGGCTACGCTTCGCTTCCTCAATTTCGGACAGACGTTCGGGATTAAAGAACATGTGGTTTCCGCCTTGATCGCTTCATCTGGTAATAACGGTCTTGCCGGAGTCGAGGTCTATGCCGTTGAAAGACTGTTCTACAACACAGCCGTGACAGCAACCACGGCTGTCTTGGGCACTTTCTCAATTTCACTCGTCGGGTTTGTACTGGCTGGCGTACTCCGTCCCCTGATCGTCTATCCGGCCGAGATGGTATACTGGTCGACTTTGCCTCAAATAGTGCTCTTCCAAAACTTGCATTTTGATATCCGCGCGAACAGGGGTCGCCTTACCAAGTTCGGCTGGGCTCTTGCGGCCTCTGCCATCTGGGAATTTTTCCCTTCATACATCGTGACCTGGTTTTCGGGTATCTCAATCTTCTGTCTAGCTTCCATGCATGCCCCCACACATACACGAACCATTTTCTCCAAAGTCTTCGGAGGGGCTTCGTCTAACGAAGGCTTGGGCATCTTGAACTTTAGTCTCGATTGGCAGTATATTCAGAGCACATACCTGTCATTGCCTTTGAAGCAACAGGTTAATTCATGGATCGGCTACATTGTTTTCTATATCGCCATGCTTGCCCTTTACTACGGAAATGCTTGGAATGCCCTGAGCTTCCCGTTCATGTCTACCTCCCTGTTTCGGGCAAACGGCACGAAATACGATACCGAGTCTATAATGAACAGTCAAGGTACGATCGATTTCGATAAGGTCGACGAGGTGGGATTGCCATACATGACCGCCACCACTGTCTGGGGGTTTCTGACACAGAGCTTGGCTATTGGTGCACTGATCTCCCATGTCCTCATATTCTATGGTAAGGACATGTGGCTTGCCTGGAAACAGGCACGCACCAGAACGCAACCAGACCCGCACTACCAAGGAATGCTCAAGTACAAAGAAGTACCCATGTGGTGGTATTATGGTCTTTTTGTTCTTGCATTCTTTGCCGGTTTGATCGTCAACATTAAAGGCCAAACTACGCAACCTGTGTGGGAATACATCATTTCCCTTATCCTAGGCGCTTTTATTGCGCCTTTCTCCTGTATCCTTTATGGACTGTATGGAACTGGTGTGGGAACGAATCTCATTTCCAAGATGATTGCAGGCGCATTGTACCCTGGACGTCCTCTAGCCAACCTTTACTTTGCAAGCTGGGTAAGTTTGTCGACTTTGATTATTAAAGCCTCTATTAACATATACAGTCCCACCAAGTCATTCTCTTGGCTGTCAACTTGGCCAACTGGCTCAAAGTAGGCCAATATACCAAAATTCCTCCTCGAGTGATGTTCCTCACTCAGGTGTATGGCACCCTGCTAGGAGCAGGCCTGAACTATGCCGTTATGACGACGATCGTCAGCAATCAACGAGAAATCCTCCTCGATCCCATCGGAAACAACATCTGGAGCGGCTCATACATGCAGAGTCTAAACTCCAACGCAATCACATGGGCACTAGCAAAGGAAATGTACGGAGTTCACGGACGATATCTTATCGTTCCCTTGGGCCTAGTCATCGGTCTTGCCTTCCCCGTCTTACATTGGGGCGTGATCAAGGTATTCCCACGAGTCGCAAAATGGGAAATCAACACCGCCGTGATTCTCAATTATGCCGGTCTGATTTACTATGGCAACACATCATGGATTTGGTCCTCGATTGCGGTTGGCATCTTCTCTCAGGTCTGGCTTCGTCGTCGTCTGCCCCGGGTTTACAACAAGTACAACTACTTCATTGGAGCTGCGTTGGATGGAGGATCTCAACTCATTATCTTCATCTTGTCCTTTGCGGTCTTCGGTGCAAGTGGTAATGAGGTCCCTTTTCCGACCTGGTGGGGCAACCCTTCTGGAAATCCGGACCACTGTTTGTAATAGTCGCCATGAGAGTCATTCTTGTTGCCAAGATACCACTATTACTTGTCTGTCAGTCTATTTGGGCAGTTTGGAGTATCTCGGTCCCTTTGGACACCGAGGGCCCTTGCACACAGTGTCGATGTCTAGTTGATTGTTCAACGTGTACATATGTACGTAGATAACCCAAGCCAGGCATGTAAGTGTCATGGATAGATACCGTACAAGTCCAGTACAAAGCCATAACAACGCCTGCCCACATAAATGTCCTGCTAAACCTCCCAAGAACCCGGATTCAATTCTCCATATGAATAAATACTTAATACCAACCAATAAGCGCCATATACTGGTAGATATATATCTGCGCATCCTTCACACACCGATCAATTCAATGCTGATATCCACCACCGCCTGTAAAGTCGGGCACACTTCACGACCGTTGTTGTTTCACAAATTCCAATATTTGTATCATGAAGTCTCCATGGTCTAGTGGCTATGACGTCGGTCTCATAATGAAATGATCAATTGCAAACAATTGAGCGATCCGGAAAGCGGAGTTCGATTCTCCGTGGGGACATTCCCTCCACTCTTTTTTGTTCTTTCTTAGCTTGCTCCTCTGAATTATATTTTTACGTATATCTTTCTTTTGATTTCCGAAGTCTCGCGGAATTGTATTCGGTGACTGTAGAGATAGCGCAAAGGTCTCTACACAATCTGGGAGTCCGCATCCTGCTCTGTGATAGAAACTCATGTACGTTCTCGGGTCCACATTTGCACAACATGCAAAGGCATAGTCGGGATACGCTTTTCCCACAGAGCGAATATTTCCTTGCAACGATATTATACGGATGTGCTTTGGGGAGAAGATACTCCTCAGTATTCATTCTTCGTTCTCTGCAAACCTCCGTCAGATACATGAATGCCACATGTGCACTCTAGGCAATATATGCAGGGGATCCTGAGAGTTGGCCCAATACGAATCCTTTCGACGTCGTAGGAAATATTAGGCCGTAACCAACTCATCTGTGGATGATATAGGCTTGCCATCCATTTTCAAACCGTCCTGGTGTTGAACCCATTCAACAAGAGGAGATGGGAGGTCATGCCACCGTGAGCTATGGCTCCAATATCTCGACTTGGGGACGAAAAGAGCTGCATCTTGACGCTTAATAGGATAACCCAGTTCGTCTTCAGAGACCTTTGTGGCTGCGCGAGACAGCGACTGAGTTGTTTTCATAGAACTGGTTCAAGCGCCACTGTCTCTAAAGTTCGTTCTATTCTTAGTGCAACTCTCTAGTGAACAGGAAGGCCATACCTCTCTTGCTCTTTGCCTGCCCTGATTGCTTTGACATGGCTAACTGATCCCATGTGGTGCGTGTGGTTTGAATTTTGGTGTTTCTTTCGTGACTGAGCCGTTCACTCGCTTCCGTGTATTTTGTTGCAATGAGTTCAATGTCGCTGTATTTTGTTGGAAAGGCTGCTTTGAGTTGAGTATCTGCATCATCTTCTGGCCTTTTGACTAGCTGCAATTCGTGTCTCTTCAACCTCCCATAGGTTGACGGTCTGTGGGTGAACTTCATAGAAGTTTTGCATGATGGTAAGATTGGCCATCTTGGCGGCCACAGATAGGATTGCTGGTGTAGAAAGTTGGGTTGTTGAGATGACATGCTATCGGTGCATGTATCGTTCTGGAAGGTCGGTGCGAGAACTCTTGAGGTCTTTTAACATTCAGAGATCTCCATACTTCTTGCTCGAGCTCAACGAAAGTCTTGGAATTGGTCTCAAGATTAAAATTTGGGACTGTAGGAAGTCCCTAAAGTTAGCTCTGGAATATGGAAACGAATTAGTAAATAATAGACTTGACAGGAACATTTCAATTCTTTAGCTCGAAGATTAATGGCTCGAGCTGTCTAAGTGTCTTCAAATCTTCTGCCGGACGATATTTGTCTGGAGACTCGAGCCAGAGATGACCAAAGAGGTGATATGTTTGCTCAATTGATGGTTCCATCTCGTGTTCGTTGCATATATAGACCTAAATAAGAGTTGTATGTAGCCACCTTGTAGCCATACTTGAAGTTGGGAACATGCTATGATACGTGTAGAACCATGAGAGGTCGACGATGTCTCCTTTTTCTCACCAAACTAGCTGACCAGACTCATCCTGCAGCCAATAGGTGCTCGAGCAATGGGTGACCCAAGTTGCCCGACTACTTGACCTAAGTTGGCAATTTTATCACGAGAAATTTACCGAGCTTTACCCGACAGTTGATTGGCTAGTAAGGCTTAGGGTGTGACCTAACCCTTGGACAAAGAATATGATTACATGACTGCTTCAATAGATTGAAAACAGGATTGATTTCATGTAAACAATATAGCTCGATGCCTGCTTGCCCCACCGGCGAAAAGAAAACAAGGGTATGATAATAGACCTAGAACGCCAGTTGAAATACAACAACATATGAAACAAATATTAAGAGCCGTAGGCGCCTATCATGAGAGCAATTCATCCACATATGCCCGCCCAGCAACAGGGGCTTTGCGGTCCTTCAGAAGGACAGCAAGAACCTCGATTGGCGGCTGAAGATCGAGCATATGTGCTCGACGCCAGCGCTTGATTCGGGATATTCCGACGCAGGGCTATTCTTCATATCAGATCATGTAACATGTAACAAGCGGGAAAAGGGATTACCTACGCCGTACTGGCTCGATAAGTCAAAATGTCGTAGTATCTTTTCGTCAATATCAAGACCGTTTTGGTGCACTATTCGAAATTAGTATATTTGTGTCTCCTATCCGTTGGGGAAGGGAAATACCTCTAGGCGCCTTCCTGCTCTTCTCCTCCTCACTCCAATACTTCTTAATCTGCGCTTCACTAATCTTCAACGCCTTCTTATCCTCATCCGTCTGCGGCTGACTCAGTTCCTCTTTGACTTGTTCCCTAATCGCTAGCTCCGCAACATGCGGCTTCGATGATTCTGCTGGTGACGTAACGGGGACTTGTTCCGGGAACGCAGTATCGGGCTCAGGAGCTGGTGATGCAGATGCTGACGATGTCCTTTTGGCTGCAAGTTCTTGGATGATTGGGTCGATGTTGTGCTTGATTTGTTTGCCTGGTAGTGTGGTGGAAGGCTTGGTGACTCTGGATTGTGTGCCGAAGGAGAGTTTGGACTGCTGGCTGGGAGCAGTCCGTCCGGTTGAGCGGCGGGGGGGCATTTTGTCTGTTGCTGTTGGGATGGTGGTTTAGATGTTGGTAAGACTTGTAGGTAGTTAAGGTAGAAGTCCGTCAGATGAGGTTGAGTTGAGAACAGGCGATGTCATTCGTTGCACAGGCAACCAGTGGGCTGGTTCAGAACGAGTTAGCGTGGCAGACGCGTTTCGCGCCAAAGTCAATATAACTCTTTTGGGAACGGCTTAGGACTTCTAATTGACGTCGGCAAGAGAAAGCTTCTGAGCTTTGACAGTTGATTCAACCTCAATTAGCAACTTCCAGACAGAATGAATAATCTACGACCCGTTGAGCGGGCTCTGGCCACGCTATTGCCCACCCACGAAAATGAAATGCCACCTGAGCTGCTCAGTCTTGCGCAATCTCTATTCGCGCAGTCTCGAAGTTACTCGTCGAGCTTGAAGCCGGAGGAGGAGATTGCTAGACCTCACGCTTGCGCTGAGATTGCTTGTCGACGGTATGCAGCTCTGTGCCCTCGAGATGATCGAAGTGCTAATGTGGATTGACTGCAGCTTGGCGCGGACGTTGAAACTCCCACCTCTGCTCGGTCACCCGCCGTGTCCCCCGCGAGTATACAAGAAACTCTACACATTCCTCGAGAAGTCCATAGGAAATACAACATCGAAGAATAAATCCGCTCCTCCGACACCAAACAAACTTTCTTCAACACCCAAGAAGGCTGCTGGAACACCATCGAAGCAGCTCAATACACCTTCTAAAAACACACCTCTAGGAAAGAGGGCTCTCGAAAATGACACAAATAAAACGCCCTCGCGGATGACCTCGGTGAAGCGTGCGCGTTTTACCAAGGAACCATTACAGTTGTTGGATAATATCAAAGATGCTCCACAATTCGTCATGCCTTCTATCAGAACAGTGTGCAAAATCCTTTCGACGCCTGCGCCTCGGATGACTCTATGGTCAAGGCCGCCTATTTCAAGGACACTTCCCCCTCATATATTTGCGGGTGTCTCGTCTATTCTTCATTTCATCTCCAAGATGACCGACAAGGAAATTGATGAATTGGACGAAGATGCATCCGAGTTCGTAAACATTATCCGCAATCCAGAGGAAGAAGAGGGCGACGACTACAAAGAGGTGGTACTGGCTCTCATAGTAGCCGTCTACTTCTTAGTCCTTGCTCGCCGACGCAGTCCCCCTCCCAACGCACCAGCCTCCGATAACCCACCAATGTCTCCCGCCACAGAATCCCGCAAAATGGATAAAAAGACCTTTTCCGAAATGCGACAAACAGCTTTATCAAGTCTGGGACTACCTGCTGCAGAAAAAAGGCATGGTGAAGACGTGGATGCATGGATTGAGATGATTCAGACACTGAAATGGGCAAAGGGGCAGGAATGGTTTGATAATATCCCGTTGGCGGGGGAGAGGGAAGATGAGTTTGGGAATGGGCTATATGATGATGACGATGAAGTTGATGGGGATGGGCATGATGGAAGTAAAGCTAAAGGCGGGAAGCGTCGGAAGACGAATATATTTTTACATGCTGGTAAAGACGAAGAAGGGCTGTTGTTGCCGGGTCTTGGGACGATGATGCAGGATCGGATTGATTATTTGAGTGAGGATCGGAAGGAGGATTTTGTAGAATGGAAGGCGGATATGTTGGAGAGGATTGGCAAGATTATGAAGGCAGGGAAGAGGATGGTCGTCTAGTTGACACCGATCTTCTAGATATCTATAACTATGTATATCTTTATGCTCTGTTCATGACCCAAACGCCATCGAATACAGACCCAGTACCAAACATCAACCAAAGAAACCAAAAAAGACCACCCACGAAATAGGTCGAATCTTCTCTAACATGCACAAATCTATGTATATCTGTATCTGTATCTCATCTAATACCAAATACTCCTCGTCCGGTGATGCGGAATAGTCTCCTGCCCGCCATTCTCCAATTCTTTCATCGTATCGTAAAGGAAAAAGTCGATCAAGATGGCGTTTATGCTGATGGTTTTCAGTTTTGGTGTGCTTGATTTTGATGTTATCATGGTTTTCGGTTCTTCTTTTTCAACAATCTCTTGTGACTCTTGGGTTGCTTCTTCTGTGATTTCTTCTTGCTTCTCATTCGCCTGTGGCTGTTGAGTCACTTCTTCTGTAGTCCCCTTCTTCTCTCCGCTTTCTTGTGGCTCTTGGGTTGCTTCATCTATAGTCTCCTCTTTCTCCTCTTTCTCTTCATGATCTTGTGTTCCGGTTGTTATTTCCGCAACATCCTCATTCTGCTTCTCATCGATATTGACTTCAAATGTCGACGAATTCCCAGTAGAATACACCATCCTCGTCTCAGGATGCGTACGCTCAATCTCTTGCCTGATCAGCTCCACGCACCAGATAGAAGTGCCGCGAAGCTCCATTTCCCATTTCGAGCCTGATTTGATGAGCTGTCGACGGCGGATGTGGCTTTCCAATGGCGGGGAGTAGAGGAGGCAGCCGAGTTGATGGAGCATTTGTGGGATACGGTAGTCTGAAGAGCATTAGATATGAGAAAGGACGATTATGGATTGAAGGAGGGAAGCATACCGGCAAACATGGTGATTTTGTCTATGTCGTTGAACTCGCCATACGACTCGCCGTCAAAGCAAGCCCATAGATCAGCCACAAGGATCTGTGCACGTTTGTAAAACCGAACTGTACGGCCATCAAAGACTCCTTCGTCCCGAAAGCATGGAAATTCATCCGCGAGGAGATTCACGAGACCTGCAGCAGACTGATTGGCGTCGTAGATGCAGTTGATAAAACTGCCGTCAAACTTTTCATCCAAGATCTGGGCTGCTTCTCGCATACAGTCGAACCGCTCTTTGAGCAAAGGAATCTCTTCATCCGACGTAGAGCGAAAAACATGTCGGAGTAAGTCTTCAGTAAATTCTTCCTCATTAAGCCAGAACTCCGGGCTGGTAATCGGAATACCATCATCCAAAGCCCTCTGCAAAGCAGCCACCAAACTCCAATACCCGGTCCACTTGCGGCCATGATAATCAATCCCAAACCTTTTACTCTCCTCCATCTCCTCCGACCAAAAACTAAAATTCAGCAAATCCATCGTAAATATGAAATCCACTGTACTCTCATCCTTGGCCTTGGGGTGTAATTCATGCTCAGACCATGTCGATGTAGAGTACTGCTTCTGCTGGATCTGTTGCCATATAGTCTCTGCAGCGGCTTTGGTCTGCCGCGGATCTAGGGCTACGTCGATGGAATTGTCGAATATCCATCGTGCGTTTTGGAGGACTTTTGTGTCTGGGGCTTCGTTGCCTTTCTTTTTGCCTAGGCCGAGGTGTTGACGGAGGAGCTCTGGGAGCTCGGGGTCGGCTTCGTCGTCCGACATTTCACTTTGCTTTTTGTTTGAGGCTAAGTTCTTTATGTCCTTTATTCGTTTCTCAATGTTATCCAGTGATAGACGTGCAGTGAATGATCGTCTGCTTGAGATCAATGAATTGTTGTCAAAAGTCTTTGATGATATCGATATCGATAAGGATGAAAGGATGAGTCAAGCAGCCATCTCTTTGGTCTGAGCCCCTAAAAACCGAGCACGTCCATGATGGCCTTGCAAAAGTAATGGTTCCAGTAATTGTTTAAATTATGACAATCTTGAAGAAAGAGTCTTCCCTCTTTCTCCAAAATTGGTTGATGGTTCTTCTGTCGTGTGCCTGCCAAAAAAAAATAAATTTATTTTGGCTCGTTACATAAGCAGATCTATAGACTATGATTGGTATATTCTGTCCTCCCCTGCAGATATCAATAAGATTGATCTATATGTTATGCTGGTTTGATACAGACTGAATGTTAAAAGAAAATACGAAGTCTGTGTGATAAGCTTGCATGAGCAGCTAAGCTCATGGTCAGTTGGTATCATTCTGGTCGAAAAATCCCATGTTCAGGCATGGCTGGTTCTGTTGACTACTCCTCCAAGAGAGTTTGTAGAAATTACATCGAAAGATATCAATACCTGAAGAGCGCTTGAATCTGATATCAATTGCAACATGCTACTGACCTGGACGCTGTAGCATTGACAAATCGACTGGCTAGCTCGCCATGGAACCTGCAACTGTCCGTTAGGCCCATGCACCTGATTGTTCCAGGCACTCTGCAGTTCTGTTGCATCCTGATTGAGCAAACTGTTGCTTTGTAAGTACAAGTAATGATCATTGACGGGAATAAGAGTCGATGGCATGGTCCAGCGTTAAGATGACGCAGTTTCAGATAGAGCTGCGAGACTGAGGTTGAAAAGTAGTCGTAGATGTGTCTATTTGCATGAGTCAGTCGAATTTGATAATTTTCCATCCTGCAAAATATAGAAATTTGCCAAACTGATAGAAAGCATTGGGTGTTGAGAAAGGAAGAGTGAGAGTGAAGCTTAAGAAAGATGACAGAGGCAGTCCCTTCCGTCCCAATCGGGTTTAATGATTAGATCATCTTTCGCTGGGAACGAACCTCATCTTTTTCCCTCTCTGCCTCACATCCCTTCTCTTTCTTTTCTGCCTGTACCTCTACTGGTGCTTTTCTTCTGATCTCTCTATTTACGCGCCTCCAGTCGACGCCCGTCAATCTTTCTTTTCCACGACTGCATCCGTCTACGAAGCTCATATCGCTGGGGTGGAGAGCTCTGCCGTCACCAGTTTGCAGCCTTCACTTACCCTTTTCTCTACTCAGTTTGCCTCAGTTTCTATCTCTGGGATTTTTTTTATCTCTCCTACCATCGCTCGAAATTTCTTTCTAGGATGACAGTATTCTTCGTCCACCTTGCCTAGCTATGGAGTCCAATACAAATGGTCGGCAGCCTTCGCGAGACGCTTACCTGAAGCGTTCTCTGGGGACGTTGTCTCGTCGCATTCGCGAGGTGAGTTCCGGCACAGCAATTGGATCTCTGAAATCAACATCAAGAAATTCTTTGCAATGAAATCATATATACTAATTATTCGACTCATAGTCTCGCGTATTGCTCGTCGGCGCTGGCGGAATCGGTTGCGAGCTTCTCAAAAACCTACTACTCACCGGTTTCGGTGAAATCCACATCGTCGACCTCGATACCATCGATCTGAGCAATCTGAATCGCCAGTTCTTGTTTCGCCACGAACATATCAAAAAATCAAAGGCACTGGTAAGCTTGTTAAGTGGGGATCTATCGCATCGCGAGCTCGTCTCACTCATAATACCTACAGGTAGCGAAGGACGTCGCCCAAAAGTTCCGCCCCGATTCTAAATTGGAAGCATATCATGCCAACATCAAAGACGCCCAGTTTAACGTCGACTGGTTCGCCACGTTCGATGTTGTCTTCAACGCCCTTGATAATTTGGACGCTCGTCGCCATGTGAATCGAATGTGCCTCGCCGCAAACGTACCTCTGGTGGAAAGTGGAACAACAGGTTTTAATGGACAAGTTCAAGTTATCAAGAAGGTGCGACATCTCGATTTTTTATTCTATACGGCTCTTGCTGATGAATGACTAGTCTCGTACCGAATGCTATGACTGCAACCCCAAAGAAGTGCCAAAATCATTCCCTGTTTGCACTATTCGAAGCACACCAAGCCAGCCCATACACTGCATTGTGTGGGCAAAGAGCTATCTTCTTCCGTAAGTACTCGCCAAATGACTTTGAAGTCTACTGTGCTAAGTTTGGCAGCGAGCTTTTTGGTACTAGTGAAACCGATGGCGACGAAGACGGGTTCGATCATAGTGAGGATGCAGAGAATGGTACGTTTCATCAGCACTTTGGAATGGAATATCTACTAACTGGTTTTAGCGGAGGAGATTGAGAATTTACGCCGCGAAGCAAAGGCGCTGAAAGCAATTCGAGAGTCTATGGGCTCTGAAGGATTCGCACAGAAAGTCTTTGACAAAGTTTTCAAAGACGACATTGAGCGTCTACGTGCTATGGAAGATATGTGGAAGACACGCAAACCTCCAACTGCCCTCAATTATGATTCTTTACAAGAAAAGGCTACTTCAGTTGAGGCTGCCATTTCTAAAAACGACCAAAAGGTCTGGACGCCAGAAGAAGATTTCGCAGTCTTCAAGGATAGGTAGGCATACTGCTTCGATGGGTGAAGAGTGCGCTAACATTTTCTATAGTTTGAATCGCTTGAGCAGTCGACTAAAGGAGCTCCAAGAAAACAAATCTGGCAACATTGAGCCAATAATTACATTCGACAAAGACGATGTCGACACTTTGGACTTTGTTACCGCCAGCGCCAACCTGCGGTCTGTGATTTTTGGCATCGAGTCAAAGTCCAAATTTGATATCAAGCGTACGTCTACTTCTATGATATTGAGGGCATGACTAACAAGTGTAGAAATGGCTGGAAATATTATTCCCGCGATTGCCACAACAAACGCCATGACCGCCGGACTATGTGTTTTGCAAGCATTCAAAGTTTTGAAGGATGACTACGATCATGCCAAGATGGTGTTTCTTGAGCGCTCTGGCGTCCGAGCCATCAATTCCGACAGTTTACGACCACCCAATCCGTTCTGCGCCGTCTGTTCTGTGGCGCAAGGAAAAGTCGTGGTGGACTTGGAACGTGCAACGTTAAATGACTTGGTTGAGAATATTATCCGCGGCAAGCTCGGATATAGCGAAGAATTCTCGATCAATACAGATGCTGGCATGATCTACGATCCAGACTTGGATGACAATTTACCCAAGAAGCTTGTTGATCTGGGCGTACAGGCGGAAACTCTGCTGACCATTATTGATGAGGAGGATGACAATCCATTCGTCAATCTAGAACTGGTCGTGGCAGGAAGGTGAGTAATTCTTAGTCCATGATACCAGTCATTCGTGCTCATAGCACTTTAGTACGGAAACCGGCGATGGCAAACCAATCACTCTCGCTAGAGATATCGAGATCCTAAAGAAGCCCAAGCAAGCGCCAGTCGAGCAACCCGCAGTCGACGGTACGACCACGAACGGAGTCATTGGCAAGAGGAAGCGTGCAGCAGAAGAGGCATCTCTCAACGGCGAGCCTGACGCAAAACGTCTTGCAGCCACCAATGGCACCAACCATGAGCCTATCGTGCTTGATGAACCTGACACTGGCGCTATTCTAATTGACGACGACTAGACGATTCCTCGCACGATAGTTCACGGCCGAGATTTGTGTCCTCCTTACTTTCTTTTCCCTGTATAAAAGATTTCCCACATTTTGCTTTGATCATTATGGAGTTTTGGTTTTGGTTGTATTTGGGTTTGATACACCGCAAGGATTTGATATGTGCGCATGAAAGGAATGGACGGTCATGGCGCAGCGTGATTTATTGATTCGGAGGAACGATTTGATTAGGTAGACAGATAGAGTTTGGCCGACGATGGCAGAAGAATAGAAGAATTCGAGCGAACTTTCGGTCCAAGTCGTTCTACCAATGTGTCGCATTATGGATCTGTTTCTCACACCGCGCTCAATCCGCCATCCAGGTTTAGGACGCAGTTATTAGCGTACTCATTAGTAGAAAGAAAGACAGCTGCATCAGCAACTTCTTTTGGATCCCCGAATCTATTCAAAGGGATCTGCGCTCGCAGTTCATTGACCTTGGCGTCGCTGAAATCTAGACATTGTTAGATCCCAACCCAAACTGGAAAATAATGTGAGAGACAAACCTTGAATCATGGGCGTCTCGATGTAACCAGGTAATATTGCATTACACCTTAGCATAACATTACACCCTCGCAATACATCAGCCGCCTCCACGGCCATAGATCTCGTTAATCCTAACAATCCGGCTTTTGAAGCGGCATACGTGACTGTCCCCGTCACTCCTTTCAATGCCAGCAACGAGGAGATATTGATAATACATTTCGATACCTGTTCCGTTTCCGTATGATCTTTCTTGCTCTTCGCTCTCGAGTGCGCACGCATACACGATTTAAGCAGTGCTCGAGATGTATATATTGCGCCTTCGAGGTTGGTTTTTAGTGTGTTTGAGATGTGCTCTGGTGACGTTCGGGGCAGTATGTTTGAATTTGACATCCCGGCTGCGTTTATGAGGGTGTCCACGTTTGTCTGAATCGATCAGTATGGATTAATTCAAGACAAGGTGGAAAAGAGTACCATGGCTTTCTCAAGCTCACTCATCCATTCACTGGCAGCAGAGATATCGCCAACCAGGACCTCTATTCTAGGATCTGACGGAGTCATCTTCTCACGAGCATCCTCTTCCGGCGCCCGCGTCGCTACATCCCCGGTTTGACTCATAGATTCCGGCTCAAGTATAGACTCCGTCAACCGCCTCGAAGCATCCTGCAACTTTTCGCGCCGGCGCCCGACGAGGATTACTTTACTGGCTCCTTCGGCGAGGAAGCGTTCAGCGATGGCGTAGCCGATGCCTGAGGAGCCGCCTGTTATCATTGCTGTGCGGCCATGGAGGCGGCTGTTCCCCTTGTACGTTGATGGTGGAGAGTTTGATGAATATGCTCTTTGTGATTGACTTGAAGTCCTCAGGAATGGGATTGATTGAGAGCGGATGGCAGTATAGAACATCGAATGTCTTGGGGTCTGGACATGTTTGATGTCAAGGTACTGAGTAATCCTTGAGCCGCGCATCTTGTTCATTTTATATCTTCCTTTCAATCACCATGATATACTTGTAAAGCAACAATCACGTCTTCATTCAGAAGGTTTGTCAAAGCTAAGGTCCACAGCTTAAGCACGGACCACACCACCTCTACTTAACGCGCCGCACAGATAAGATCGTCTTCTTTCTTTATCCTCGTCCAATCGTTTCCAACATCAACACGTGCACCATCACTTTTATATAACGATTTCGATCGATTTAAGTATCACAGCAACTACTCTGCTTTCTACAATATGACAAAGACAGATTACGTCACCCTCATATCCAGCGATGGCTTCGAATTCGTCCTCCCCCGCAGCACAGCCTGTGTCTCCGGCACGATACGTCGCATGCTCGATCCTAGTAGTACGCTTCTTCCCATTCTCATCCTGCGCGAAAACCTCCACTAACAGTTTTGGAAATAGGCAAATTCTCGGAAGCGTTGACGGGTACCTGTGTCCTCGAAAACATCACGTTTGTTCCCACCTCCATTCCCGTCAAACCATCGACGAATCTGACATCTTTTTTTATGGTTTATGGAAATAGTGGTGTCGTCCTCGAAAAAGTCTGCGAATATTTCTGCTACAACGAGAAAATGAAAGAGCAGGTCAACGTCGCGGATATGGATATTCCGCCGGAACTGTGTCTGGAGTTGTTGATGGCGGCTGATTATTTGGATGCTTAGTTTGTCTGGACGTTACGATCTCAAGGAGAAAGAAATATGGTTTTGCACAGCGAGGGGTTTGGCGGTTTATTTGATTATCGATTATGGTTATGGAGTGATTAAAATTATGGGATTATTTTCGTTTGTTTCACTTTATGTCTATCATCGATCACTTGGATTGATTTCGGCACTTGTCATTCGGAGTTTGAGAGGGACCAGGAAATGGATAGAATGCGAATTTCGCAAGACTCGCAGATTTCAACTGCTGTATGTTTGTCCGTTCATATGTCCATTTTTGTTGCGTTCGAACCACCGAAGCATCGTCGTCTGTCCCATGCATCCCATGGATAAACGACCTAAAGATGGTGGTAGAGGGATATGAAGGTTCCCTTCTATTCAGCCTCGGCCCGATTGAGGTGGGCTGCAGGTCTTATTCCTGGGGAAACAAATCAATTCCCCTCTTGGAAGACTCGACTCATCAAGCATCATCTCAAGGATGATTTGTTATATTGGTGTTGACTGACATGCAGACAACACTACCGCTTGCCCTTCCCACTATTCTTCTTCCCCCGATATCCACCAGTCTTACCGCCCCTCGGCGGTCCCTGATTCTCAAAAATCTTTTCTCTTGAAAAGCCCGCATCCGCAAATCGCAAATAACTCACAATTCCCTGATCGACAATCGCTAGAATCGCACTACGATACCCCTGCCGCAGACGAGTGTACACATTACGCTCCATCTTTTCGCCGCGAGGGGGATCGTAGGGACTTGATTCGATGAGAGCGCTTAGTTGGCGCATTGTCGGGATTGAGGTGTGACTGCGTGCGTCGACGACTGCGAGGCGGAAGTCGGGAGCTTGAGGGGCGGAGATTTTGTAGGGGGTGGAGGGTTTGTAGACGTAGTATGTGAATTGGAAGGGGGCTTCGGTTGGGGTTCTTTCGGTTTTTGGGACTGCTGCGTTATGGGCGGGGATCAAAGCCAATTTTCGATATAGGGTATCTAGATCTTTGTCAGTTTATTGCAAAGGGCAAAGAGTCAGTAAACACTAACTATAATTCCTCGGGGTCGAAACACCTATCAAAGGACCTTGCGCCGAGTAGTCCTTTTCCAGTATGCCGGCAATAGACTCATAAAACCGGTTCCAGCAAGCAGATACACCCTTAAGATATGAACCAGTAGATGTAATCTCATGCTCCGGCTCCTCCACCGTACCGTACCACGACGGCGCCCTTACAATCGTATACCCATTCCTCTTCAACCCACTATAAACCACATACCTATCCATCGTCAAACCTGCATGGCCCATCATACACGCATACGCCGCCTCCAAACTCATCGGCACATCCACCTCTTCATCATCAACCCGTACAGGCTCTGTAATCGTGCTTGGCCACTTCAGGTACAACGACCCTCGCTCAACGAGATAGATCGCTTCTTCGGGTAATAGCCACACTCTATTCCAACGATCTGCTCTACCCATCGTTTTGAAAAAGGGACCTCTGGGTTGGGGAACGCAGACGCATGCATCGGGCGAGATGCCGGCCATGGTGTCCTTGATTATCGGTTTCGTTGCGGGTTTGTCGTCCACACTTGCCTGAGCGTCTTCTTGATTATTCGCTCCGCTAGGCAGCGGTGTCGGTCCCTCCGGCGCATAAATCCCCACACATCGAGCCTTCTCAGGATGTAATCGCGGATGCGAAATGGCAGTATGCATTGCATGCCTTGAAGCAGCAAGGACATCGGATTGTAGCATTGTGGGATTGGGCTCAAAGTCCTTTTCGCCGCGGCGGGGGAGAGTGGCTTGTGAGGTGTCGAGTCTATTATCCCATTAGCAATAAGATCCTTTGAAGGGAGAAAGTAACGTAATTGGTAACGTACACGCTGAGACTGTTCAGGAAGCGAAAGTCCTGCATTTCGTCTGAAAGGTCGATTTCGGCCTGAGGCGCAGAGTCGCTGGATGGAGGGTGGTGGATGACATCTTCGTCGAGGTCTGCCATTGCCCTTGTAAAAGACAATATGCAATGTTAACTTGAAGCTGAGGAATGGTGAGGACTTTCAGTCGAGTTGTGTGGTCGAAATAAAATCGTAGCTTTCTTTCTTATCGCGGACTAACTTTTCGATAAGCGGGCCCGCATAAACGGGGCAGGAACATCAGGCATCAATCAACACAATCAATCATCGCAATGCTCAAAATGTCTACTGATATAGATCATAACGATTTACTCCTTCAGGTAAGGTCTACGCAGCCATTTAGCTCACAGGCTTGAATGTCTAACGAAATATAAAAAAAAAAGAAGATATCAACCAATCTCAACAATACACTAAACACATGGGGCGCATCGTCGCATCAGTATCAGGCAGTTCTGCAAACACTCAAGGACCTTCTTCAGCGCATAGAGCAGCGTGACGCGCAGCCCGTCAAGTCCGCGCCGGTAGATCCTGATATGCTGAGTCAGGCGATGGAGTTCTTGAAGTTGGGGTAGTGAGGGAAGGAAAGTTGTGTATGAGATATGAGGACATGTTTGAATTTCTTATTGTTATATACCTAAATACGTATCATCAACTAGTCATGTTATGGACAAAGTTGGTCCATGATCATTTGTCAGAGTCTGAAACGTAGGATTAACAATACTGATCCCATCCTGGTAGGCGAAAGGATGAACGCCTGAGAAACCACGATACCAACTCCTGCCCATGCATATATGTACCTCCGCTAAAACCCCACGTAGATGAAGAAAAAGATGACGGCGTTCTATCGCAATCCTGAAACTGCCTTTATGTTCGAGACTAACAGTTGGTGTTTGCCGTTAAGGTCATTGCATGGCTCTCTTGCCACGTTCTCTTGTGAGGCCTGTTTTCTCTTCTGCCCCTTTGATGCACTCTATGCTGTACACTTCTGGTAAGGCTAGAGTGGTAGACGACTCTTATAAGGTCGCCTTGGATATAATAATCAACTCGATCAACCGAAGTTTGCCACGCTGAGCTTCTTTCTAACGTTGACGCTGTAAATGACGGGGTATGTTCCCGTATTTTTGAGAGCTGGATTAATCTCAATCAATCAACGGCCTCTTCTGATTCCCAACGACAGCTACCCCGAGCACAGATAGTGCATTGTAATCGTGGTAACGAACAATTGTCGGATGCGGTAAGGCTGGATTCTCGGGGTTAATCATTGCAGCGTCGCGGGCGGATTGCTCTATTGCTTCCATCTCTTCTTTGCATCCCGCATGATCGATGGGACAAACGACGATGGGCTGCCGGATCACGATGTCTCTTGCAGATATCAAATGCGCCTGTTTATGTTAGCACGAGGTCTTCCTTCACTTAAACTGTGTCGTACCTTTACAGTGAGATAGTACTCAATCTTGTAAAGACTGGCAGTGGTCGTAAATCCAGTGACCGCATATGATGGAAATGCAGCTTTCCCTCGTGGTAGAATCCCATCTGCGTCGCGAGTATCTTTTGCTGGAAAGACTAAACCCAAGTTCGCCGCCCAGCCTACATCTGAAAGCTTGATGCCGACACTCTCGGTTCGTTTTATGATCGTCTTCACTTTTCGTTGTGGTTCGTCTCCTTCGTGGTTATATATAATCTCTTCGTCGATTCCAATCGTGATTTTGTTGACTGTGACTTTCCTGGCTTTCGCTAGCCAGTCCGGATTCGGCGACAGTCTAACGTATACGCTGACAGGGTCCAGCGGACCATATGAACCCCGGGGAAGTGATATGCCCAATGTCACCAAATGATCCGTCACTTTCTCCGCGGTCTCCGGCCTATTATACATTCCAAATGTAGATAAAGTATCGTACCGACAGATTGGGACCGGGAAACCGTACTTTCGCTGATCTGACTGGCCCTGTTGCACTGTCACGACAATCTCGTAGAATGTTTCCGCCGTCCGACTCGGTAGTTGTAGACTAGCTGCAGGGATTCGCCGGGATACCTCCTGCCCTCCTCGTCCATATGGAATAAACAGGACGAAAGGAAGATCCATTGACATGACCTCTTCGTATTCTCGCCCGGCAGGACATCGGAATAATAACATCTCCTTTCCAACCAATTCTATAACTTCTTTTCGGGGCGGCGCAAGATGTTTCTTCGTAACGGAGTCCGCGGAGGGATGAATTGTTTCTTTGCGTTGGAGGCATATTGTGACTAGTGAAATGTTTACGGGCGCTGTGATGCCGACACTGGGACGTATCTCGACTCTACCTTCGACGCGCGGCTGTATAACGTCAGCGCCATCTATTGTCAGCCAGAAGGTATACAACTTACCAGCGTCGCCGATATCCCAGGATAACCAATCAGGAAATTACCATTCGGGGGTCCGGACACTCGCACGAATGCGGCCATCTTCAAAAAGCGCTGGCCGGTCCACCATGGGCAATCGCCAGCTCAACACGTATGTACGACAGTGTGTATTCAGCAACCGGGGAACTGCAAGTTGCGTGGGGACAACGATTACATCAGTCAGATGCCTGAACCAAGACGTAGAATTCCGGGTGATATTGATATTACGGATATAACGCAGTCCGCCAGCTGCGCTGGTGGTTGTGGTAGTGGAGCGATGGACGGCGGGCAAGGCGGGCGGTTCGGTAGGTGAATCCTGGAGAGTCAGATGTTATGTATGCAAGAATCCGAGAGATCGATAATGTTTTGCGCATCCCTTGTGGGCAAGATTATCGAGAGGCACCGACGCGGTTAATGATCGATGAAGCTTCCCCGTGTGTGTTTGGTATTTGAGTTTCCAACTCGCAGGGCAGGAGTCTGGGTCTGGGATGGTGGCTGACTGCGCTGATGAAGTTAGGTAGGCTTGCGAGGAGATGTGTGGAGTCTTTAGCCGCCTGTGAACCTTTAGAGTGGCCGCTAGCCAGTCTAACTCGGCCAGCTGAAGACCGACTCGTGTGGTGTGCTTGCCCGTGCTACTTTGGGTAGTGGCTAGATTAAAGCTGACGGCTGAGGGAAAGGATGCAACCAAGTAACCAAGCAGAGCAGAGCAACAGTAGGAAGGTGAGCGACGAATAGACAATGGATTGAGATGTTTCCGGAGTAAACAAGGGAAAAGGTGGGCTCGTTCTTGGCCTCAGGCTCGTCATCCCATCTTGTCTCCAAAAAGCATCGGCCAATCAGACACGAGTGGAGCATGCGGAGACTGATCCATGCTTAAACCATCGCGCATTTTTATGCCCTGGATAACTTCACCTGAGTTCCTTAGTTTCCATATAACACACAGCAGGCAGCATGTCGGTCACGGTAGGGACAATATTACCCGCTTGAAGTAAATTACACAAAGTGGTTGTCTTGCTAACTGTCATAGCTACACACCACCCATGGAGACCTCAAGGTCGAAATCTTTTGCGAAACCGTTCCCCAGACAGCGGAGGTAAACACCCTCTGACCCGATCTTGCGATCATATCTGCCGTTGATACTCATGTATACTGATAAATATTAGAACTTCCTCGCACTCTGCGCATGCGGCGCATACGACAACACCCCCTTCCACCGCTTCATGCCCGGCTTCATGATTCAAGGCGGCGACATCTCCCTCAGTCCCGCCGCAACTTCCTCCGAGCGACACATCCTCCCCTTCGACGACATTCCCAAAGGCGGTACATCGATAAATCACCCTTCCGCTCTGAATCAGGAAATCCACGTTCCTGCTTTACGACATAATGCGCGTGGCGTGCTATCCATGGCTTCGAGACCCGTGAAAGACCGTACTGCGCCTGGTATGCAGAACGCCTCTGGACCGACGGTGAATGGAAGTCAGTTTTTTATAACTTTTGCGCCGGCGACGCATCTCGATGGCGAGAGTACGGTTTTTGGCAGAGTGCTGAATTTATCGGCACAGGATGAAGGTGGTGATGTATTGGGGAGGTTGGAACGAGCAAACATCAAAGTGGATAAGAAAGGTCGTGTGGTGCAGCCCAAAGAAGGACAGGATATTGAAGGGGAATGGGAGGCTTTGAAGATCAAGTCGGTGACGATACATGCCAATCCATTTGCGAAGTGAGCGCCATACCCGTTCGACAAACCCACATAAAAATGAACTAGGGAACTCGACTCTCTATAGATGGAGACATTCCCTCCAAAATTCTCAGCAAATTTCAGCGGCGCATAGCCGAGGCGACGCTTGATACAGTCAGTGATCTGGGAATACAACGTTGAAGCTACGGTTTTGATCAACGTTTCCGGTATATTATAGAACACACTGCGACTGTACTGAGCATTGTGCTTAGTGGTGGCTGTTCGAGGAATGTTACTGGTCACCGTCGACAACTGGGTCGATAATGCGACATGAAGCAGAAGGCAAATATTGATAGAATAATGACTACATGTATATATACTATGAACATCATAATGCATCATGACCTATCTAAAACATTACAGAAAACAAGCACGCCAATTCCCATGCAAAAGTCAAAGCGAATATTCGCTATTTACAGACTCCGTCTCGCGCCTCGTAAAAATTTTCGTCAACTTTATGCCTTGGTTTCCTCAGCCTCGCCTTCCTTCTTTTCATGCTCGGCATCGTTTTCGTATCCCTCGGTTTTCATATCCCTCAAACCGAGTTCATCCTCTTCCTCCTCACTACGGATGTAATCCTCCTCGGATAGTTGGGGGTCAGGGTCAGGCAAGTGCAAATTCTGCACGTAACTGTTGGCGAGAGGGTCCTCCAGCGTAATGATGAATTTCAATTCGCCCCTGATAGCAGAGTCGAGTCGGTCGAAGAAACGAGTCCAGGTCTCTTTGTCGCCAGATGACAACGAATCTCCAGCGCCGGAATCTCCAACATCGAAGATCTGGCCATGCAATTGATCGCGAACCTCGGTCAGAAGACCCTCGACAGTAGTGAATCGACCACCGAGTGTTCCGGGCTGTACGGACATCTCAAGCTCATGGCTGTACAAAGCACAGGTGTCCGACTTCAAGATATCACGAGACAAGTCCTCGATGGACTCCACTGTGAGAGTAATGCGTTTACCCTTGTCTGGTACTGAACCACCAGTCTTGACTTCGTTTGTTCTGTATCCACAATGATCACAAACAGTGCTCCAGACGAAGACCTCCTTGAAGTAAGGAATGCTGACTTTTTGCATGTTCACGACACATTGTTTGGTGCATCCAGGACATTCTGCGGGCAAAGTGTAGACTTGTCCATCGATAATGTCGAGGTCTTCAGGATCGCCGGCAGTCTGCACCATGTTGGCCTCGGCATTCTGCGCGTCTGGGTCAGCTGCGATACCCAGTTCCTCATTTTGTTCGTGGGTTCGAGGGTAGTCGCGACGCTTGTATTTGTTGCCTGAATCGTGTGCGGTGGGTGCAATCCATGAGTTTCCGGTGGGATCGTCGAGAGAGATGGTAAAGGGGAAAGCTTCTCTAGCCAACATCTTGGCGAGTTTCTCGATGATGGGTTCCAAGGCTTTGTATAGTTCTGGGGCTTGTTCCTTCCTCAATTCCTGCTCGCTCTCAAGTGTGGAGTGAATCTTTTGAAGCACGCCTTCAACATTGGTGAGCTGAGACTCTCCCTTGGGCATCTCAATCTCCAAAGTCTCCAGCTTAAAAATAGCGACATCACTCTTGATGACTTGTCTTTGAAGATCTTCTTCATTCTCTACCACAAGGGTGTACTTGGAACCGAGCACTTGAATCTGAGACGCCGACTTCACAGAGTTATCTTTGAAATAGCAATGCGGGCATTCGAAGGACTCGAGGATGATGTCACGGAAGTATGGAACACGAAGGAGCAGGAGTCTGGTAGTTCCCTGGCAAAGTTAGTATCGTCGCAATGCCAGAGGGGAAAGAAATCGTACATTGTCATGACAGTTCATACAAAGACTTTCAATTTCAACGACACCGTTGTCGTCGTCATTTTCAACAACCTCTCCGAGCTTCTGGAATTGAGACTCATTTTCAGGCTGCTTCTGGGTCATTGAATCCAGCATGCGATCCATCTGCGCGGTGGAATCTGCTGCGTCGGACATTGTGAAGTATGAACTTTTCAACAGTCGAATCGCGTAATTATAAGTTCGTCAGAAAATCGAACCAAGTGCAAGACAGAAAACAGAGATGTCGGCAGCAGAAGGCTAGGTATATGATTGCGCCGCCCAAACATAAAAAAAAATCTCTAGTGGCTCCCTGAAGATTCGCTGTGGTTCGCTGCGGCTTCCATGAGCCAACGATGCTTGGCGGGGTAGCAGCTGGGCCGGCTCTTGCCTCGCGTCAAACTTTACAAAAGCAACCCCGCGCTTGTACCGATTAGGCTTGGTCACATCGGGACGGTGTCGCCGATTAATCCGAGCTGTTTAAGGCATCAAGGCAGTAAGGCAGCAAGGCATCCACAAAATTTTGCATCAGCCGGTTGTTGACAGTCAGACAGATCATTGCTGCAGAAAATCAAAAAGATCTAGCGATGAAGATGATGGCGTAGACTCTCCTGAGCGCTTGGAAGCTAAAAGAGCTTGCAGGCCCCCCTGTTTCCTTGCTTTGGCTCTTTTTTTGCTGCTTGCGTTCTCCGACGTAGTCTTGATAGAGCTCTCGGCAGCAGGTCTGCTTGCAAGATTCACCGTAGATTGGCTGGTAGAAGGCGCCTCACTACTTGGAGCTGCTCGTATACTTGCAGTCGAAGCACCACCTGCTTTCTGTAGCGGTCGGGGTTGACTCGGCCGCCGCTGAACAGTCCGGCTCGAGCAACGGAGACATCTGTATACAATAGCTTCACGCGAGGCAATCGACGCCGGCCGGGTTTTACCC
The DNA here is from genome assembly GCA_023626215.1 of Talaromyces sp. PL2406. Lineage (NCBI taxonomy): Eukaryota > Fungi > Ascomycota > Eurotiomycetes > Eurotiales > Trichocomaceae > Talaromyces > Talaromyces sp. PL2406. The sequence goes on along the minus strand of JAMAGL010000005.1, from coordinate 884,005 downwards.
TTGCTAGACCTGTATTTAGGTTTCACTTTTTTTGTATAACGAGGCTGCCTGGGCGCGCCACATGCATTACACCAAGATTCATGTTGTCGGGGTTTAATTGACTTGGAATCTTCACGGAGAATGCCGTTGTGCTGCACCATCAGATGGCTGGCAGTGGATATACTCCTAGAACAAAGCAAACTCGCCGCATTTTGCAAGAATTGGAGCCGCAGGCTCGAATCATATGAAGTCATGATTGAGGGGCAAACGAAGTGAACAAGGCTGTACAAAGAAATGCCCCAGTGACAGGGTAGTGAGGATATTGTATGGGGAGGTGCGGGAGATATCTACAGGTGAAGAAGAGATGGAAAGCGTTTGTCTGCCGGCACTTGCCTTCAACAACCACCACCGCCAACGACATCATCCTTTATAACCACCCCCCTTACCCCTCCACAATGAATTATCTCTCTTTCCTTAACTCACTCAGATTCTGAAAAAATTTCTTCCTCATTTCTCACCTTCCTTCACATCCTTCGCACCTTACAAAGCTGGCTCGCTCTTTGACCTTACCTATTCATCAACTACCGACACCCAGCTATTGCTCATTCTCACATCTTACAAGTCTCCTCAAACCTTCACACAGAATTCACTCGACCTCGACCTTGGCCTTAGTGCTACAGGTCGAATATGACTTCTTTTCGCGGGGTTCGGATTGCACTGGAGGGCTGTGTAAGTTCCAAAAAGTATTGTCCAATATATCAACCTACTAATCCATCTACAGGGTCATGGCAAGTTACATGACATCTACGCCAAAGTCACAGAGAGCGCAAAGGCCAAGGGTTGGGATGGCGTTGATCTGGTGATCATTGGGGGTGATTTCCAGGTAAGTTTCTTCTGTTCGATTCCTCTTGCTGTCCTCTCATACTAATAACATATCAGTCTGTACGAAATGCGAATGACCTCAACGGCATGTCTGTACCAACGAAGTATCGCGATATTGGCGACTTTCATGAGTACTACAGTGGGAAAGCCATCGCGCCCTATCCTACTATCTTCGTTGGAGGCAACCACGAGGCTGGGAACTACCTCTTTGAACTTTACTATGGCGGCTGGGCGGCACCCAACATCTACTACGTGGGTGCCGCCAACGTCCTCCGCTTCGGACCGTTGCGCATTGCAGCTCTCTCAGGTATTTGGAAAGGCTATGACTATCACAAACCTCATTTTGAGCGTCTACCTTACAATGAAGATGATGTGAAATCAATTTACCATGTTCGAGAGCTCGACGTCCGCAAATTGCTGCAGGTTCGCACCCAGGTTGACGTGGGCTTGTCTCATGACTGGCCTAGAGGCATTGAGCTGTGCGGGAACTACAACCATCTCTTCAAGACGAAACCGTTCTTCAGGGAGGATTCAGAAACTGGCAAGTTGGGAAGCCTGGCGGCAAAATACGTGTTGGATAGACTGCGTCCGCCTCACTGGTTTTCGGCTCATCTTCATGTGAGGTACCCAGCCGTTGTTGCCCACGGGGAGTATGAGCACCATCAAGTCCAATACTTGGCGAAGAAACAGAACCAATCGGTTCCTCAAGGCGCCGACAAACCATCCGAGGCAATTCACGCCCCCGCCTCAACCACATCAAAGGAAACCCCAACATCACAACCAAGCACTCCTACCAGTGCCATATCTGCTTGGAACAATTTCTCAACAGTCGCAGCCAAACAGGATGCTGCAGATCGAGAGAGATTCATTCAAGAACAATCCCAACCAGCTCAAGATCGATCACTCGACATACAATCCATCGGTTCGACCTTCAAGCAGGTTTCGCATGGCACGAACAGGAAGGTTGTTACGAAGCATGAGACTCCCGCTGTCCCAGAAAATGTTATCGTCAAGAATAGCAATGAAATTGACTTGGACCTCGACTCAGAGAACGACAGTGGTGCAGGTTCTGATATCAAGGAAGTTGTGCCAATGGAAGTCGATTCAACCACGGAGACGGACGCCCAAGTCTCTCAAGCCACTCCCCAGAAGTCTGAACAGGAAGTGCAAGGATCCACCGAACAGGGTAAGGCAGAGGACATTCCCGAAGATCTCCGCCAGCAACTGCCCGAGGGTTTCCAGCGCCCGGCAACCGAGCCAGCCCGCTATGGACCCCTACCTGATCAAATCTACAACAAACATACGGAGTTCTTAGCTCTGGGCAAGTGCGAAGAGCGCCATGCCTGTCATGAGTATCTCGAGCTCATGGAGGTGTTTCCAGTTTCAAACGAGGGTGAAGCGCAGTCGCCATTTTGTCTCCAGTATGATCCGGAATGGCTTGCGATAACCCGTGCATTCGCCAACCAGCTCGAACTCGGAAATCCCAAGGCACAAGTACCAGCTGACTTGGGCGATGAAAACTACAAGGCTCAAATCGAAAAGGAAGAAGCCTGGGTTAAGGAACATGTTGTCGATCAGGGGAAGTTGATCATCCCTCTGGACTTCGAGATCACCGCTCCTGTTTACGATCCTGAGGTACCTATCCAAACCAAGGACATGCCACCCGAATACAACAACCCGCAGACTGCTGCCTTCTGTGAATTGCTGGGCATCGAAAACAAATTCTTCCTCACTCCGTTGGAACGCGAACAGCGGATGATCGATGGGCCTCGCCCCAGCCGTGGAGGTTTTGGTGGACGTCATGGACATCGTGGGCGGGACAACGGTTGGGGTAGAAGTGGTCGATCCGGAGGTGGACGTGGTGGACGTGGTGGCTGGGGTGGACGAGGCCGAGGTGGTCGTCGTTAAATCTGCCACTTTGTGTCTAAGCGATGAGCCAGATACGATGTGAAGCGACTTACAAGTTGTTCATCCACATCGATGATTTGAGCCTTGAACATCTTAGGCATTGAAGTTGTTGGAGAGAGATCTTGCATGTTTCAAATATTGTACAATAGATTGTTTTCTTACGACGGAGCATGAGAATGATGTTATGATGTGGCTCTTGTAGCATACAAATCGAAGACAAATTTCAGACTGTGATCACTACTAGGTCTACTCAATCTCCTCAATCCTAGGCCGTTGCGTAGATTCCCGTGCAGCCAAAGGATTGATAGCTAAACCAGCAATCTTATCACCCAAGTGTAGACTCTGCTCACCATCCCCTCTCATAGAAGACTGCGCACCAATCCCCCACAGCAAACTCTTTTCCATCCACGTCTCTAGATTCTCCACTAACACGCGTATATGACCCCGAACAACGGCATCAGTCTCTTGGCTTTCCACATACGTCAACGTATTCAAGATATCCGGTATGTTTCCAATCGTACTCGGCCCACGCGACGAAGCCGCTGTCTCGGAACGAGACGAGTCCGCTGCACTAAGCGAAAACCCGAAACCGAGTTTATTCGATCCACTCTGTAAGTCTATATCCATGGCTTTGATCAAATCAAGCAGCAAAACGGCGCTGGCACGCCGTAGGATAGCACTCTCGGGACCAGTTTCGAGTCTCATTGTTGACAGCGCGAGATCGACGGCTGAAGATGCGAGTGATGGACCGAGACCGGCGAGATTCGTTTGTATTGCGCTTGCGAGGATGGAGATGGCCGATGCTCGCACGCGGATGTCGTCTGGTTCGATGTCAGAGGCTGCACCGGCAGCCCAGGCGGATAGTATGTTTGCGGAATGGGCTGCTTGCTCCGGTGTTTCGGTATCTGAGTCTTCGTTATCTGGAAGAAGTGTCTCAATATCGGGTGTATGATGCAGTGCTGGCGACGACACTTTCCAACCGGCCGGTAAATTGAGGTTGTTCTCTCGCTCTATGCGCTCCTTTTCTCGCTTCTCCTTTTCGATTTGTTGCTTTCGCGCCTTTTGGGTTTGGGGCTTGGATCCGCGTCGGCTGGCGACGGAGATCATGCCCTCACCGATAGTACGTGCGGCCTCACCGGTCAGGGCTTCGCCTAGATCTTCGACTGTTCGGAGTAAGGATTCTCCAATTTTGAGTCGTTGGTCTAATGTTCGTTCCTCGTTTTTGTCGGCGTATTGATCCACGAGGGTCTTGACGACGGTACGTGGATGGTTTGCTGCTAATTGGCCAATGAGTTTGATTGCATTCAAATAGATGAATTCTTCGCTTGCAGCGGTCTCGGAACTTTGACCCGCGATGATGGATAGAAGCAGAGTCATCGTGGAAGGTATGTCGAGTACAGGTGAGGATTTGGAGATGAGTTTGGATAGAAGCGAGAGACCTTCTGCTTGTACTGGTGGGAGGGGCGATGTAATATCTTTCAAAGCCTGACGATGCATGTCAAGGTCTGTATTTTGTTGAGGAGTCGATTCGCTCGTGTGTTGTGTCCCATCCGGGGACTGTATCTGAATTTCTAGCAGCATAGAAGCCGTGAAACCTGCTTTCGACAGAGCGGGTGTAAGACTCGGACGCAATTCATCTAACTGCGACTTGATTTCTGCTAGCAAAGGGAGAATTGACCGTGACATCAAAAATTCAGGAGAGGCTAGAATGCTAGACAGAAGACTGAATGTAGCAGATAGCGTCTCCGAGGTATTCTGGTCATCATCTTCATTTTCAGCCGCTTGTATATCAACCGGCCTTGTTGCTATATTGGCTAGAGATTCAAGTGATGCTTTCCCACTTTCACGTATTCTCCTTCTTCGATCTCTGTCATGCATTGCTTTCAGCTCGCTTTGTATGATTTGTTGTGCAAGCTCAAGGATTTTCAATGGCTGTCTGGATAAAGTATCCTTGCAATCACTGAGAAGTTTTTCTGCTATTTTGGCACTGACCAGTTTTGCCACAAGGGCATTTGATTCCGTCCTGGGGTCTAACTGTAGATTGTCCAGCAGATTCGGAGCGTCTACTGCTTGTTTCGATGAGTCGACGAGCCATCGCTCGCTGACATGAAGGAAGACATCGCTTGTGCGTTCTTCGCTTCGCGGATCGCAGCCGAGTAGCTTTGAGAAGTTGTCTGCATGAAGGTCAAGTTCGTCCAGTAATCTAATTATATCGAATTCGGATCCTTCACGTTTGATCAAAGTGACACCACCGCCGATACCCTCTTTATACGTCCAGTTGATGCCTCCATCCCAGAGGAGGTTATCGGTAAGCTTTATATAGGAAGGAAAGCCCGGCGATAGAGTAAAAAAGGTTTGCAGTAATGCCCAGCTTTTGTCGTGCAGAACTTTCTTATTTTTCTTGGGTTGAGTGAAAGATACCAATCCCCACAAGGGGAGTAAGATAGGCTGGACTAATCGTTTGACTAGGCCAGGATTAGGATGTTGTAACGCCATGACGCTCAATCTATCCAATGCCAGCGACAAAGTCAACTCCTCAACCAGTGCATCCGTTGGAGCTGTGGGTGGCTGAATTACAGCCTGACCTTGTGGACCGAAGAATCTCAGCCACTTGCTGGCATTTGTGTCTATTTTTGCAGTCATTGCCTTGAATAGAGGCTCAACGAAGATAGAATGGCCTATAGTGCCCGGGGCACCATATGTCTTTTTTCCTAGGATACCGCTACCCACCACGTATGCTGCAGTCCGTCTAAGGTCGGGGTCTTCGCTATCAATCAAGGCCAGAAGTTGTGGAGCGATAGTCTCAAAGTAGTAAGTTGGATCAGTGTCTTGCGGGACAGAAGATAGCAGTTTGGAAATTTGCATGATAGCCTGGACAGTGATAGGAGGCCCGTTAGGTGAGGGCTCCGAGACACCTACGCCTTCTCCTAAAGCAGGGGCGAATTGAGAGGCGAGGAACCATATGACGTGTATGACTCCGTCATCTCGCAACGCGATTTTCGACATACGACTGGATATCAAAGCCTTAAACCATGGTGCTGCATTTGGCTGTAGAAATGAAGAAAGCGTAGGTAATAAAGGAGAAGTGGGAGTCCTATAATTGTTCTTAGCAATTTGCGCGATCGGTCTGCCTGGCAAGGGAGTCATACTCAGCAATGATCCTGTCAAATATTTTTTGTGCGTTAAGCTTCTCTTCTTCTGATAACTGGTCCGAATTGAATGCAAGATCAGCAGCGGTGCTGATGACATCGCTCAAGACTCGTCCTTGAAGCAAGGATTGAATCCCTCCATGGGACTCATTTAGCAAGATGCTCGTTAATGCCAGCAAAATACGATATAGAATCACCTCATTTCGTGTCTTGTCGCTGGTCATCTCAGGTGCCTGTCTAGCAACAACACCTTGTGGCAGGTTGGAAATCACTCTCTTTTCCAACGGTATCCCAACACCTGGAGACAGGCATGGGTATACGCCTTCAATGGAAATCAAGTCCAGCAACGTATAGATGACACGACGTCTCTTGGCGTCTTCACGAGCATCTTCCGGTTGCTGCTGGGCCTCAACTCCGGAGATTACTGCCGACACGAGGGCATTATGAATGCTCTCAAGACGTTGAAGCGCTTCTTCTATTACCGAAAAACGAGCTTGCGCATCATCGTCCGTGTTGGAATCAGACAGATTTCGACTTAGGATTTCGATGAGCGAGTTCCCAGGCCTCTTGCGAATCTCATCTTATACAAGGTCAGCTTCATGCTAGCATCTACAAGGAATATTCATTTGCCTGCCTCGATCTAAAATGGGATGTAAAAATTGATTGGCCGCATAGAATGCAGCCTTGACTGTCGAAATGTCCGTCATCTTGAAATCTTCGCATACTGCGCCATACTGTAAATGAGAGAATTCTCCATACACTTTTCAAAGAAAGAAGATATCGTCAAGAAATTGCCTCCACAAGGCGGGAAAGTGACTTAATTTGCCAACCCTCATCACGTGATCTCGCGTCCTCGGACGCGTCTGATAAGACGGCCTCATCTCCTCGGCCTCTCACTCATCTCCTTCTCTCTCTCAACTCTCGTCGTTTTCACGAGCTCGTTCAAAGCTACAGCATTACAATATTTCCGTCTTGTATCAATTTTGTTTGTCGATTAGTATTCTTTGCTAGTGACTTTTTTATCGGCTCTGAGTCCCTCATTTACAGCTCTTGAACCGTCGGTCATCTGCGCTCCTCTTTTGGTCTCGTCCTCCGCTTTCTTGCCATCAATGGCACTTTATACGCGCCCATCCTCCGCATAGTTTCCCAATTTCTTCGTTTAGCTTCTATAGCCCCTTGACGAGGCTCGATTCCTACTACGCTTTTTGCCTGCAGTGCGAATCAATGCAACTCAAGGTGGACGCAGAATTGGAACTTAACCCTAAGTACTTAGTCGGTTCTCAGTCTCACGGACTTTTGGTTATCGAATTTTTGATTAGCCGATTCTGCCCTTCTCGCGTCGAATGGGTCAAAGAGATTCGAGATCTTCCAGAGTGTTAGGCTGCACCATACGTATTAAGATCCCAAAAGGGGCGCGTGTCGGTCTTCCTATGCTGGTACACCCGGATCAAATGGAATGTCGAACATATGGGGGAAACCAATGGATAAATCGGGAGAGATTTGGTGGAACACTACGAATTGGCGCTTGGCCATTTCTTGGAAGGCTTCGAAGTACCAATTCAACTGCATTGAGCACAACAGTTTTGATAATATCGCCTACAAACACCTGAGTACTGTCTTTGTCTTTCTAAATCCACTCGTCGGAATCAAGGGCGTACATCGTGCAATTCCAGCTTGTTCGTGTGTACGCCCTCGTAGCGAGGTTTGGCAATTCAAAGAGAGCACTAGGGTCCTTGCTCGTGTTTGTATATCTATACAGCATTAGCATTTTGGCACGTTGTCCGTTCCGGTCGTTGTTGTCTTGTCTTCACCGCATTTTGTCTTCATGCAGGTGTTCCCATCCCAGGAACTTTGGAAATTCCTGCCCCTTTTCTCGAACCCGACTCCTTGGTGGACTTTTGAATTAACCTATTGTTCGATCTTTAATCACGGCATCCGCCACCGATGAAGCTTCGTAGAAGGTTCCGATCCGCCGCGTTAACCATCTCTTCTGAGGTTCAGCCTTGGAATCGATTGATGGACGCCGACATTGGTGACAAGTTTTTCCATAACTTGTTCAACCCCTTCAACCAGCGATTTTTGAGGATGTCCTTTGTTCGCTATTTGCCTCCGATGACATTCGGGTCTTGGAGAGGAAACAAAGACTAGTCTCTGAGGATGCCGTATCACACACAAGAGAGAGAGATTCTGTTTTACGGAATATGAGGATAAGATTATTTGACTGCGCAAGATTCGCCGAAGAGCTGCCGGTGAAACTCGGAAGATAGTAAAGGTCGCGCATTGGATACGACCCACTATATATTCAAGACAACGGCGATTTTGGAAGTGCTATGATTTTGGTTGCTATTGTGAGATTCGAGCAGTTCGTTCTCTTTCTTCTTCCCTGTCCATGCTCTCGTGACTGTCGTTTTTGGCTTTTTGAATTTGGGATATCTACCACCGATTGAGCAAGTGTTCTATCATCATTGGCTCTCACTTTGGATCTCGGTTGTGATTTCTTGTTGGAAATTGGCGAATCGCCGTGGAGGGACCTCTCTCGAGTGAGGATCAAAGCTTTGGCTTGTCTGAATCGGTTGATTTCGTCTGTTTTCTTCGATTGTCGTTGCTGCGTGTTCAAGTGAAAAGTTTGATTGAATTGGTGCATGCGCGGAGTGGACCTGTTCAGCAGAGTTTTTTGACTCTCTGATGCTGTCTTCCATGAGGTGATGAGATGCCAGTTTCGGAAGTGCAACATACCGGACTGAGACAGGAAGGGTTGCGGTAGAGAACCGCCGTTCTCTTTGGAGAACGGCCCCTTTATTTTTTATAAGTCCCCCTGGTCGATGTCTTTTTACAAAGCTTGGCTAACTACCGTGGCAGGTGCCAACGTACGAGGATGTACCAACGAGGTCCGTTGAAGCTGAAAATATTTTTGTAGTGCAGGAGCAGTCGTACATTGTCCCAAAAGGGAAGGAGGCATGGCTCCTTCCTTGTATACCATACTACACACACGGAAAGTAGATAATCTTCTCCTGTTGGGAATTCCCCCAATTCATCTCTCTCATCTATCGACTTCTCTGCATTCCTCCTCTTCCATCAACGTCCTTCTATATTCTGAACATCCTTGTGTATCAAGTAGCTTAAATACTCATTATCGCCGCCCAGCATGATTTTCATCGGCTTGCTATTCCTGTTCTACGCCTCTGTGTCCCTTCAGTACCATGTCCCCGTCGGCAGTCAGCATCATGACTCGGTCCTCTCTGTGCGAGACACCGATGAAGAGATTCACGCCAACAGGATTGCCACAGTGGACGATCAATCCACAGACATCCACCTCGGTCAGCATGACGCTGTTAGCAAGGCACGCCTTGGCGAACGATGTGGCCCTGGCAAGAGGAAGTGCGAGTCATACCTCTGCTGTTCCCCAGCTGGTACGTCGGATCGATCCTCGCACATTGATTGCCTACAGTTCTGACCAGAGCTCTTTAGGTTACTGTGGCTTGACCGCCGCCCACTGCATGTCTCCTGACTGTCAACTTGGTTATGGTACATGTGACGCCGATAGAGTTCCCGAGGGCAAATCTACCAAGAGGATCCAACGCCCACACATCGGAGGAGTCCCCTATGGCAAAGTCATTGTGACTTGCAAGGCACCATACACATTTGCGATGACGTACGATGATGGTCCCAATGAGTTCACCCGTGACCTCCTGGATATTCTTGACAAATACCAGGCCAAGGCGACCTTTTTCATTACTGGAGTGAACGGCGGAAAGGGACAGATTGACGACTTTACTCGTCCATGGGGCTCATTGATCCAACGCATGCATTACAGTGGTCATCAGATTGCCAGTCATACATGGTCCCACCAAGACCTTACTGATTCACGTAAACTGCGCAAGCAGCAAATGCTGAAGAACGAGGCTGCACTTCGAAACATCATCGGCGGATTCCCGACTTACATGCGGCCTCCTTATTCCAAATGTGACGAGGATTGCTTGAGGGATATGGAACAGCTCGGATACCATGTTATTTCCTTCAACATGGACACTGCCGACTACCTCAACGACGACCCTGACAAGATCCAGCTATCCAAGGACATCGTCGACAAAGCATTGACCGGTCCAAACCTCGATGGTCGTCCATACCTAGCTATTGGACACGACATTCATGCTCAGACGGTCTACAACTTGACCGAACATATTCTACAGCGTGTCAATGATGCCGGCTACCGAGCTGTCACTGTTGGAGAGTGTCTGGAGGACCCTCGTGATAACTGGTACCGCTGGGACTACAGATCTGCTTGAATTTTTCTTTTTCCTTTCTTTCCCTTTCTGTGGCGAAAGCCAACCAGCTGACTTGTTGTATGTATTATCTCATTGCATCGGCAACTTTGTCGATATGCCTGTAACAGCTGTTGTATAGTTATAGTCTTCCTTCTCGTTTATACTCTGGAGGCACCCGGTCATCATTCATTAGTTAGACTTGTATTTTGTATTATGCCATGAATCAACATGCTCAAACATCAACAACATTGATCATTATTGCACAGAAACATTAAATAATCATGCTCGTAATAATATATACATAGATGTCAGAACATATCCTCAGATTGCAACATATCATCTCAAGTATTGGATTTTCATTGTCTTCTACTTCCGGACAACCTTCAGCAACGGAGCAATTCTAGCTCTCCGACTCAAGCCAACCCTGAACGGAACTCTGCCAGCGCTAGAAATGGGCGTCTGTTTCAGTAATTTGTTTTTCTCTTGAGGTGTAGGTGTCTCGACTCCTGTTTCTTCTGTGGGTTTGCTTGGAATTTGTACAGTAGGTGTTTCCGGAATATTTGCAGCATTTGATGTGTCTACTCCATCTGGTGGTGCTTGCTGCTTTGCGCTTTCAATCTCGACGTCGATGTCCTTTTGTTTCGCCTGAGGAGCCTGTTGCTGTATGTTTGAAATATCCTGAAGGACGGACTGATTCTCAGTCGAAGCAGCTGCAGCAGGTTCCTCGACGACTTCTTTTTTCTTCCGGCCACGCTTTTTGGGGACCTTGGCCTCCTCCGTAGCAACAGCTTGTATCATATTAGCCGAATTGTTCTCTGTCGCAGTATTATCAATTGGATTCGTCTCAATCCAGACCACATCCTGTTCGGCATTCATTTCACTGGACTTGTTATTTGGTATGTCGGACGTGGTTTTGCTGCGCTTGACCTTCTTCTTCGGCGGGTTTGTAGCAGTTGTAGTAGGATCCGCTTCATCTATGGTTTGGTTCTGATCAACTGCCGGAATCTGATCGACTGTAGTATCCGTTTCCTGCTTCTTTGGCCGCCCGGGTTTTTTCTTGGTTGATGGTTGCTCCGTGACCTCAGCGACATTTTCGGAGACAGTCTTGATCTCAGCATCTACAGCATCGCTAGTATCTTGCTTCTTCGGACGACCTCTCTTCTTCTTCGTACTTGGGACTTCCGTATCTGTCTCAGATGGCGGCTGTTGGATAATCGTTTCTTGGACCTCATATGCACCTGTTCTGAGCTCTGCTACACCCGCTTCCTGCTCCTGTGGGAGAGGATCTTCTGAGAACGGTATCGTAGGTGGCGGTGTCCCCATCGGCAGAGGCTTACTTTCAACATCCCGCGGAATACCATTATTCTCCTCCGTGAACGGCACCGGCGGAAGCGAAGTCGCCGTCTGAGGCGGTCCGTTCGGATCAGGCGACGCAAAGAAGTTGTACGACGAACCAGTTTCCTCAGGTTCTTTCAGCAACGTATCTTGCGTGTTGTTATTGGAGACCTTTCTTCGTTTCGAAGGATGGCCAAGCTCGTCTGCGACCACCGCGTCGTCGTAGTCTGCGTTGGAGGTTGGTGGAAGCGAGTCTAGAGCGTTATGCAGCGCACTGACGGTGTATCGGAAGCTGTTGTCTTGTAATTGCATCTGCTCTGTGTGGAAGTTTCCGAATGGTATGACTGTATTCCATGTTAATCAAATATACCATGATTGTGTGCGGGAATGCATTTCAAAGCGTACCATTCCCCGGATTCGAATGCGCAGTCGACACCCATCGTTCATCCTCATAATCACCCGCCATAATAGACGATTCGGACCTCAGAAATCTATCAAAATCGACTTGCGGCAGCTCACTGGCTGAGAATTGTGCTTGTGCTTGTATTTGTACTTGTAGACCTGGCTGAATATCTTGGACGCGCTCGATGGTACTCTTTTCCTTTGGCGCAAAGGATGAGTCTTGAAGAGGGTCGCAGGAGGATGCGACGTCGGAGAGAATGTCGCCATCCTCGTCGTCGGAGTCTTGTATGACGCGTTGGGAAGACATGTTTTTTGTTCAATGGGTGGGAAAAAGCTGTTGAGGTGGGATAATCTACTTGTCGCATCGCACCTTCCCCATCGGACGCGTGCCGCTAAACACGCGCGTGCACGTGCTGATAAGATGGTGCTTATCATTCTAAACTCGAGACCAGCAGACGACTCTTGAGTCTTGACTTGACACTCTCAAATATGCAAAATGGGTATTCCTACATTTCTCACTATCTACAGACCTATGAGCACCTCTTCCCATTAATCAGTAACATGCGATCCCATAACACCCCGACCAAAAAACTCGCTCACAGTCCCAAACCTATCCTTGCTACGCTTCAACTCTTCGGTGAACAGACCATGCTGATCAGCGGACTCAATTTGACGACGACGAATAGCCTTTATAGTTGCGTTCTGTGGTGCGCATATGGGACACTCGGCGTCTTCGCCTGTCTTATTGAGACAACGTTGGTGGAAGGAGTGTTTGCAGAGGAAGTGGACAGTAGGGAGCTCAAGGCTGCCGCCACATGATTGGCAGCGCCGAGCTTGGAAGACAGCTGGTTGGGAGTTGAGTTGCTCGAGTTCCTTTCGCTTCGTTTCTGACTCGCTTGTATAACTCGATATTAATCGACGATTCTGGCAGATATTAGCATCTTTTATATCCCTCATAGAAATCTGTCTTACCGTTGATATTTCTTTTCGTTCCCGCTCAATATTCTGACTGAGATATTTTTTGATCATACCCATTGTGACAACCGCGTTGGTGCTTAGTGCCTGGATGACTTGCAATGGGGCCATCAATCCCTCCTCGTCAATTTTCTTAAGCACCACATTGAGCTCGTCACCAACTTCGGCTAAAATCTTAGGGCTAGACGCAAAGTAAGCTAGAGCGTCCACATAAAGCTGAGGCTCTTGTGGTCCGTATTTCCGTAGTGCTTTGATCACTCCTTGAGTGTCTTTGGTGGCAGTGTATGAGCGAAATATGTCTGATCGTAGTCCTGCTTGCTCCTTGACTAGCGTCGTGCCCTCTTCGAAATTTGACAAGTCCGAGAGAAGCAAGACGTTTGATGTTGATATAGGTATCTATGCACCGGTTAGTTGTGAGACATCAGTTGCTATAATTGTATTTACTCACGTCATTGCCTTCAATCAAGTTCTTGGCTTTGGTTTCCCAATCACTCTTGACACTTGGGTCTTTGGCCTTCTTGGCATTATCGAGATACATCTCAAACAAGGTAGTATACAAGTCGATTCTATCCTGCTCGCTCCAAGACTTTTCTGATATCAGAGACTCGAGAAATATGATGAATTCGGCTGGATGATCGACAAAAGCCGAAAAAGCACTTCGCGGTTTCGGTATGTCATAAGTAGGAAAATCATTGGCATCGTCGGGTCCCTGTGGCGGTTGAGGCTCAGACGGTTGCGACCTCGGCGCAGAACTTGTGCCAACGTAGGGTAGAGGAATGAAAGCAGCCAGATTGCGGACTGCACTATGCTGAGGTGCCTGGGACTCTGAGGGAGGTTCAATATCTTTCTTCGGACGGTATTTGCCTGTATAGAAAGTGATGAAAAGCTGGGTTGTGTCCTGTGGACAGTGTCCCAATAGCACTCGAGCATACTTCATGAGGTTTGGATAGGCCTATATTGGTCAGTAAATGCTCTATTGAGCTTTTGGGGGAAACATACTGCATCAGGCTCAAGTCGTGAAATGAACTCCAAAGCTTCAGCATATTTCTGAGAGTCCTCAACAAGAATGCTGACAACCATATCATTTTCGCCGTGTTTGGTAGCTAGATATGCAGCCTGCTCAAAGTAACCTCCCTGACGACACATGGCAATCGCTGTTTCGAGATCAAACTTTAGCTCACCGGGGGCTTTGATAAATGAATCCAGTTTAGATGTGTCTTTGAGCTTGGCATAGCAGTTGAGAAGCAATGTTGTGTGATCTGCTGTCGCTCTATCATGATCGTGGAGTTCTTCCAGATATTCAATGAGGTTGTGAATTCGCCGTGTATCCAGGAACTATATAATATTAGACATTGGGTAATAAACGATAGAAGTATACTTACTTTGCGAATGACTTGGGAAGGCTCTGTATTGTCTATAGCTCTCAGATATTGTTGCATGGCTGTATCGTAGTCTCCTTTCTGATAGAGGAAATCTCCGTATTTGCGGAATATAACATTCTGCTGTAGTGTATCAATGCCTGCTTTCTGCGCAAGGTTGATTGCTAAGATGTAAAGATTCCTTTGGTATAGAATCTCAAGTTTCTGCTGCAGATTCTTCTCATGATACCGAGTGATCTATACGCTGACGTTAGTAAATGCGTCTTCGAATAGGACAAACTGCTTTACCTTTCTATCTGAGCCTATCAGGAAGAGATCGCCCCATATAGTAAACACATTATCGGGGGAAGAGATGAGTGCCTCTGAGTGTGCAATGAAATTCAGGTCCGTATCAAGAAAGGTGAATGTGGTGGTGTTGAAGATATCGTCTGCGCCCAGCGCATCTGATTTGGATGCCGCGGTCTTTGGTGGACATACCAAAGCCACATAGCCCTTGAAAAGATTCAAAGACTTCTTAGGGCTATCATACGCAAAACTAGGCCCGCGCCCTCGTGGACCATATGTATGTATGGCATCTTCCCGCGCGATCAAGATGTCACCGGTTTCCTTGTCGAGAGCCATACACCCGACTGCACAGCCTGCGTCTTCCAGTACACGCGCTGGCTGGCCTTGGCCTCTACCGGCGATTGTGAGCGTGAGTATTCTGTTCGTAGTGGCGATGAAGAGAGTGGTTATAGTGTGGCCATGTTGCACTTCTAGTCCGGTTATGGGCTCCTGCGACTCAAAGACTATGCGTTGTCTAGCTCCTCGATCATTGATGAGATCGCCCCGAATTATAGCAACCGAACCGTTCGCGAAACCGACCGCAACCTGAGATAGATCGTCGAGGCAGACAAATGTTGACACCTGTTCGCTAGTCAGCGACCATTTCATGCCTACCGCGCAACGGTATACTAACCGGGAAGGGTCGTCGGCCATTCTGAACAGACACCGTCGACAAACAGCGAGGAGCACTAGTCTTCTTCTCAATCTTATCAAGAGCCCAAACTTTCAGCACCGGTTCATTCGGTAAATCTTCGGCGATAGTAACCAAAAGCGAAGTCCCCTCGATTTGTCTCATGTGTCGAATGACTCCGGTATCGTGCGCGTTGAAGGATCGAACGACTTTGAACGCGGGCGACAATATGTGTACTCTTCCATCGTTGCTTCCTATAAACAAATTATCGGATCCGGTGCATATGCACGCGACATCGTCCTACAATAGTTCCGAGAAGGTCAGCGTATGCTTACATAGTAGAAGCTCCTGAGAGCGGGCGGGGAATCTCACGTTAATGACAGAGGAGCTATCGTCTGGAATCTGGACTTGAGAAACCTCAAAGAAATTGAACGCTTTCTTCTGTAGCACTAGTTAATTCGCATCCAAGACACGGAGAATGTAAATTATACCGAAGTCAGAGCCATTTCCCTTGAACCCACGCCATCAGACGACGATGGATGTATTGGGGTTGTTGCGGGATGAAGCTTCGCAGCGGCTTCCCGAATTCCTAGGCCATAAGCGTTAGCTTCATCAAACTCACGCTAGGTAACTTTGGAACCTCGGCTCCACCGTTTCTAAGGACGTCATACCTAACGTACCCTAAATTACATGCCCTAACAGAGCTGGTGAATGTATAGTCTCGACTTGTAAAGAAATTTCCATAAGATTATTTGCATTTTTATATATAGACCTGGCTAGGCTCAGAGAGTAGTGAATTATATATACAGAGTATATGAGATATGACTATTTACACCGAACATGAATATCGCCAACTCCATCAAAACGACTACAAGAAGGTGATTTCAGGCCGTGAACTGGGTGGTGAAGGCTGCTTCGTGACCGTGACCTCTTTCAAATCTTCGTTTATATCAAAGCTTCGCTGAAGCCAACTTCCAGCATCTTTAATGACTTGACTAACATCAAACGCATCCTGACTGAAGAAATATCCTTGACCATCTTGCTGATTGGTTGCTGGAGTGGTTCCTGACAGTGTCAATGGCAGAGGAGGTAAAGAATCTTCCTCCGGGTCTTGGGCTGCTTGGAAGGATGGACTGTGAGGGGGAGACTTCGATCGTGGTTGTGAGGGCGGCGACTTCTCGAAATCGGTTTCTTTTGGTGTTTGGCCTGCCACGACGTCTAGATGGACATCGGACCGTACCCCAGTCTCCTTTCCTCCTTCACCTGTAACTGCATCGCTGAAAGGAGTAAATGCGTCAATCATGGCCTGAGTATTCATGTTGTGATTTGCTCCTGGGGTACTTTTCAATCCAATCTTGATATCAAAAGTCGATCTGTTGGCGTTTACATTGGCGAAAGGGGTAATTCTTCTGACAGCTGATTTGACACTCTTTCTTGTCTTTGATGGGCTTTGAGAACTTCTTTGTGGGGTAACGAGATCATCCTGGAATGATTTTTGTGCGAGTTCAAAAGCTGCCTGAGTAGAGAGTTCCTCATCAACACTCGTCGTGCCAGTTTCAGCAGCACCCGAAGCACGGTATTCGGCAGAATGCAGTGAAATAAAACAATTAGAGGTTCCTGGTGGTTTCGGTACAATCTGAGCTGATGGTAGTCTTTCACTTTCAGTCAGGCTGTCGTTGGGCTTTTCTGAACAAGTCAGAGTTGCGGTACTCTGTGCCGGTATAGAAGCTTGATCTTGTTGCGATTTCGGGGGAGGGGCTTTGAATAGAGATGGTTCCTTGTCACGGTTTGTGTCGACTGGAGGGATAATGTTTTCTGTTCTCGAAGGGGAATGTTCTGACTGATTATCTGTCCCTTCTCTTGATCGACCCTTTGCCAGTCGATATTTGAACTCCGGAAGGCGTGAAGACGGTGGTACCATATGAACAGAGGATGCACTAGCGGGCATATCTGCTTCCTGATGCGCGATGTCATCTGTCATCGAGACATCATCTCCGTTCGGGTGTGGTCCATCGGATGACTTTTCTATTTCTGCAGTCTTTGACAATAGTAATGTTTCTTTTTGTTTCGTATCTAAAACAGGGTTTTGATACTTCTCGCTCCCAGGTAAGGCCGACGGGGTACCATCTGGAAAAGTCTGTACATGCTTTTCCTGAGACTCACCCGAGACAAGCTTTTTTCTTCTTACATTCCGCAAATCCGTTTGGTGAGACTTCATAGCACGAGCCAAACCAGGTTCAGTCTTTTTGTTTGTTGTTTTTGGTAACCTGATCGAACCATCTGCTCCAGAGCTCGCATAACGACTTGACGGGGATTTGGGAGGGTCGTAATTCTGGATATCAATGACATTCTTATCTCTTTTTAGCCAAGCTTGTGCTGGCTGGAGATTGGCAGATAATCCTCGCCCTGTATGTGAGGTCGACGACTCCCGTTTCCACAATGGTTTCGATTGTCCGCTTTCTCGGTGAGGAGTAGTCCTCGGCGACGATGAGTATCCTCGTACATCTGACCGGATGCTTTTAGCTCTAGACAGAGTTCCCCCTTTATAATTCCTGCTATCATCCGTATCAGGTATAGCAAACTCCGTCACATCATCTACCGGACCAACAGTCGCCGCACGTGTTATACCAGAGTCGTGTTTTCTCCGATGCTTCCTCCATGGGTTGATCCAGCCCTTATCGAAAGGCCCGCGAAGAGAGGCAGAGGCGATAAATAGCGGTTTGCCCTGTAAATAAGATTCGCCGAGAGTCTCGATTCTTCTCCTTTTCACCGCTCTTGTCGCCTCGTCCAGTTCGTCCTCGGAGCCCAGAAGCCAGCAGTCTTCGTAATCAATCGCTGACGCTTCTTCTAGATTGAGCCGGGGAATTTCTCGACGGGTGGGCATGAGGGGCAGATCGCAAGGTGCTCTCTGCTGGTGACAGCGGAAATAGTAGGTGCTGAGACGACGACGTACATGTTCGAGAGAAGCGAAGAAAAGGGAGGACAGCAAGGAAAATAAAAAGCAAGCACAAGGTGTCTATGAAAATAGTCGATGATTAGGCTGCTCAGCCTATTTCATTGACGAGCAAAGATCATGAAAGGTGCGAGCTGCAGTTGCCTGAGTAGGGTCTGAGCATCGCAAACCACGTGAGAGCCGCGGAATGATTTCCATTTATCCCGATTGAGCTTTGGCGATGGACTGCCCCAGCAACGCGTCTGGCTCACCGCGTTGCGATTGGCTCAGCCGGGCACTCACCACCGCCTTTCACGTGATTGGATGGCAGTAATCGTCTTGGCGCCAAGTGTTTTACATGCTGGGGGCTTCCTTCCCGATTCGGTATGATGTTGTCGGCCTGTCAAAATAAACTTGGTTAGCCTGCCCCAAGCGGTGAGCGTGGAGCCAATTCAACCCGCCTTTGACCTTCCAACACGAACTACATACGTAGATATTCAATTGGACTACGGAGAATATCCAAGCTCTATTTACCTCTTCCTCCTATTACTGTGCATAATTACACGGCATTTCCTAATTCCTATCAACTGTCCCCTCATTGTCGCCAGCCAATCCTTGTCCATCAAAGACGAAACACAGAATGACCTACCACTAACAGAGCTCCGTTCCACGGACCAACACGCCGAAGACCTGGATGTTCTCGATGACGAAAACAAACGACACCAAACCCGCCAACATGGCTAAGGAGCCATGGCTATCTGGGCTCGATGAAGACTGGCCATCACAACCATCGTCGCCGTGCTCATTACCTCACTCGCCGACCCTTCCAGACAGCGGCCATAAGCATTCCACAGCGCGCAAATGCATCAGTTGCGAAATCCGAAGCCGCATACCTAAACCTGAGGCCCCGTCGCCTAGAGTCAGAGGAATAATTACACCTAGAGGCGCGAAACAAAGCCAAGTGAGACGCGGCGGCAGCACAACACCTACGAGTGCACGAGCATCGCCTTCGCCGCGTGCGAGTCCCTCCCCGCGAGCGTCACGAACGTCAACAAACACTCCCGCAAAACCCTCGCCTAAAACAAGCGCCAAGCAGCCAACACCTGCACGCAAAAAGCCGTCATCTACACCTCTAAAGAATGTGATGTCGGTCCGATCAAGTTCCGTAGCTTCAGACCGTACGAGCGAACTGGGGACAATTCAAGTACGAGCTGGAATAGAAGATACAAAGGGCACACCGGAATGGAAACGCCGAATTGTGCGAGGGGAAATATCTGCGGATGAGCAGTGTGATTTGTTTGGCCCTATGGGACTGGAGAACATGTTCAGACAACCAGCGACCGGCGCAGGCCCCGAAGTTCTGTCATCATTTGCAATCTTCAGTCATACCGAGAGTGGTGCTCAATCGCAGGCTGCTACTGGCACAACAGATAAAGGCGCCCGACGCAGGGTATCATTCAAAAACAACCCCGAGAAAGAATACTTTGATGAGGAATCAGTTCATCTCAAAGTGCGCACGTCATCTTCGAGACGAGGCAAATACGGACTAGACGGCGTGTCGGATGCAGATAGTCGGTTGCGCTCAGCCAGTGGAGAGGAGGAACTCCGTAATGAGGATTTGACACCTATATTCCTCTCGTCAAACGGCACCGTCGATCGTCGGACTGGCTCTGGTGTTCTACAATCTGCGCTGAAGCAGCTTGGTGGCATGTCAGAGGATTCGGTGCAGCGTCAACCCAAAGGCCCCAATGAAGATAAAGAGAATGGCGAAGCAGCTACTTTCCAACCCAACGAACTTCTCGGCGTCAGTAGCCCTTACTTCCCTGAGGATCTTTCCACAGGCACGCAAGAGGCATTGCGGACTCAGCCCTTCGTGACCATGGAGCGAGGAGGGTACGAGGATGGTTCCTTCCATATGCGGCAACTGAGCTCGTCATCCTTTCCGTCTAATCTACAGTCTTCCGTCCTCACCAACTCGAAAATTCGTAGCTCTCCACCAACCGTTCCTCATCACAACAGAAATGCAGTTCCTACAATTAGTTTTTCCCCAGAGGGCGAACCGGGTTCTGAAAGACGGCAAACCGCCAACATGAGCAGCCCATTGAAATTGTTTGCAAATCATGATACTTTCACGAACAACAAACTTCTACGGCGCATGAGTCAATTCGAGGAGACGTTTCAAGACGTATCGGACGACGATGAACCAGCGTCACCGTCCTTGATGGCGAGAAGGACGCGCACCACAAAGCGCAATCTCCCAGTTCTTAGACGTGGACATACTCATCCGCAGAGAAGTGATAAACGTCCTTCTACTCAGGATGCAGCGAATCCTCGCATGAACAGCTTTAGAAAGGGTCGCTTCGACTTTGATTTTGCCAGCCGCGAAGCCAGCCTCGTACCCAGCCTTTCCTTTCCACAACCATATGTTCGTGAACGCCAGCTCCGACAAAGGTCAACTTCTCAGACTACAGTAAACGAAGGGCTACGGAAAACCAGAAGCCTGGAAAATCTGCCTGAGAATGGAACCTCAACCAGAGCTTTACAGAGAAGACTTTCACGCCACTCTAGTAGTCGCCAATCCAGTCAGGGCATATATCAGTCGAATCCAAACGTGAGGCGCATAAGCAACATGTCAAGCAGAACTACGGCTCGAAAGAGGCGTCGGACTCTACAACAAACCGAAGAACAGTCTTTAGATGCAACCGAGTTGATCGAATCCGTACTCAACATGAGTCTCGAAGACAAAAAGATGTGGCACCAATCCCAAGTCAATATGATAAACTCGAGTTCGCCAATTTCGGAACAGGCTGGCGTTCCATGGGCCGCAGACACATCGGGAGGCGCTTTCTATAGAGTTGATGATTCTATTGAAGACGCATCAAGTCAAGACGATCACAAGCGCTCTCTTACTACACAAGATTTCCTCGATGAGGCAACAAAAGTCATGAGTATAATTCGCTCGAAGAACAAATACACGAGCGAACTAGCAAGCGTGGAAGAATCAGTTATCACAGGTCAAGATGAAGAGGAAGACGACTCAAGCCGAGAAAACCTTTCACGACCCCCCAGTCGCGAAGGGGCGGACATGCGAAAGTTCAGGGAGCCCCGACCAATGCACCCACGCGTCGTCAGTCATCTCAAGAAGTTTGCCGATAAAGAAGATACGGAACAGTTCATGGCATCGGTCATGTCGGACCTGTATAAAGAAAACCAGCCGAAGATGGACAACACGATGAGCAGTTCGCAGGATGTGCGAATTTTGTCTCAGCGGAAGCGCAAATTTTCTGATGATGAAGCTCCATCGCAGTCAATTCCAACGATTTCATCTAGTGGCTCAAATACGAAGGGCGTAATTGCTTCTGACATGGTTTCGCACTTGATACCAGAACAGGTGAACGGGATGAATTACGATCGAACAACAAAATCTTGGGTTAAACAGAGAGTTGATCGTGCCAGTGGGAATGTGCGAGGCGAAGATAGTGAGGACGACCCTTTCGGCAGCATCCCAGATCTGAGTTATGATGAGCTTGAGGAAGTCAAGAGGGCCGTGCAGCTCGCTTCTCCTCGAAAAGAGGGACAGGCAGCAGATGGTAAGCAAACATTAAGAAAAAGCGTCTCTCAAGGGACTGAACGACCAGTGACTCGGGACGGAAATCCTTTCATTCCTGATTCCAGTTCTGTACAGTCGAAGACCACGCGATTCACCTCAAGTGGCCCACAGCCCGAAACCCGAGCCACATCATGGGGAACCGAGGACTTGACTGTCAACGTAGGCAGATTTACAAACCCAGATTCAAACAAGATCGAGGGCGAGTCTACAGCGGTGCAGGAAAGCTCGCTCAAGCAGCCGAAGCAATCTATGGCATCCATCTCAAAGAGAGCCGCTACTATCAGCTTCTCCTCGCCACTTGTATCTCACATCTCCTATGCTGATGATGGCGAGGATGAAGAGACGTCAAAAGAACATTATGAGCGACAGGCTGACCACAGAGCTTCAACTGTTGCTCCATCTCGCCGGACTTCATTGGATGGCAAACCGTTCATTGGTCGTCCGATATCTCGTATTGATGAGCGGACCGAGGACAGCTATGCGGAAATGAGCTTGGTTCGTCGAAACTCGACAGGATCTACGCCTGCACGGGCAGAGAGATCTATGATACTTCCATCATCTGCGCGACATGATAACTACAGCTTCCATATGAGCTCGCTTGCCGAATTCACAGTTCATCAAACGGATGATCCGATGCATCCAGATCCCAGCTATGTCGCCCCTCGTACTCATCCCACTTCTTTGCGGCAGATACACGGAACTTTTGCTTTGGCCACAGAAGACCTCATCAGACACATCACCGATGTGGAGCCCACAGAGCCATTCTGGGAGCAGTTACGTCGGTTGTCCCTGCGAGATAAGGGTATCGTGACTCTTCATCAGTTGGATAAATTTTGCCCTTTGCTAGAAGAGTTGGACGTCTCTGAGAATGAACTGGCTCAACTTGACGGTACTCCTTCAACTCTGCGGGACTTGCGGGTGCAACACAATTGTCTTACAAGTTTGACTTCGTGGGGCCATCTCATCAACCTCCAATACCTGGACGTCTCTGGCAATCAACTCGAAACTTTGGACGGCTTCTCAACGTTGTTCCATCTCCGAGAGCTTCGTGCCAATAATAACAGAATCCGCAACATTAAGGGGGTGTTTGGTTTGAGTGGTCTCTTGCGTTTAGAGCTGAAGAACAACAACCTGACTACGGTTAATTTTGATGGCTCAGAGCTGTAAGTTTGCTTATATCAGGATAATCAATCGGTAGCTGACCATTCTTGATAAATAGGGTACGTCTTAGTGAACTTGACTTGAGCAACAACCGGATCGCCACCGTTCAACATCTTGAGTACCTTCCATCAATAGAGACTCTGGATTTAAGTGAGAATCAGATGCGAGAACTACAGTCGCCTGTACCGATACGAAGTCTGCGCAATTTGAAAGCGTCGAGCAACCGACTCTCTACTTTCGACGCGTCATATTATCCAAGACTTCGGTTGTTGTACCTTGACAATAATTATTTGACTACAGTATCTGGTCTAGCTGGGTGCAGCGGGATTGAAGTTTTCTCGGTTCGAGAGCAATTTTCTGGGCAATCGCCAGAGCTGGGAGCGTCTCTGGATATTGATCTTAGCCCACTTAGTGACACTCGCAAGATCTTTTTATCATCGAATAGACTCTCTGATCGGACTCTATCGCCTTCGGCTCCCATGTTGGCATTGCAACTTCTGGATATTGCATCATGCGGTATTCGGGTCCTACCTGGTCACTTTGGCAAGAATTTCCCTAACCTGCGTGTTCTCAATCTCAATTTCAATTCCGTTAGCGACCTTGGAAGTATTGCCGATATGAGAGGCCTGAGTCGTTTGACAGCAGCAGGCAATCGAATCAGCAGACTACGCATGCTCTGTCAGGTTGTGGCAAGGATTGGCAGATCAAGTCAGCATGATTACAGTTCTTTGAAAACCATCGATCTTCGAAACAACCCTCTTACCGTTGGGTTCTATCCTCCACCAGTTTCGGGAAGCGGCCGTGCTGATACGCATATCAAGATGCTAGAAGACAGGCTTCACAAAACACATAAGCGCCAGAAAAACATCGAAACTGGCGCCGACTTGCTACCAGCGGTATTTGATGAAACAGAAGAAAACGCAGTAGTTGGATTCAAAGGTCAGATGGCTATCAAGGAGGTCACGGATGTCGAAGTCGACGATCCGTATACACTCCCCACGGCAGACGCAGAGGCTGATAAAAAGTACCGATCACGACTCGACGGATCCACCAAGTCTAAACGCATGACGTTAGAAGTTATGCTGTACGCCGGGTCTGGTGGTTCAATTAGGATGTTAGACGGTCTAGAGCTCAGACCTATTTTGGAACATGAAAAGGCAGAAGTTGACAGACTGTGGAGTAAGTTGGAGCAATTAGGCGTTTTTACCAAGAAAACTCCCAGCAATGCATTGTGCCAGTAATGGCTTGGTTGATGGAGGTTTTATTACATGCATTTTTGGGCATGGGGGTTCCGGCAGTGAGTGCTACGGCATGGTTCGGTGTGTGTACTGTTTGATACATTAGAAGCATGCATGCATTGGCGTGGTACATTTGGCTCTTTTGGTTTATTATCTCGATTCTCCTGTCAACCCTTTTGACTGAGTTTATTATTATTGGTTTGACAACGAAAGGCGCATTTAAGGATGGGTGTGGTCTCAATCAAGACTATTTCAGATTGAACAACAAACTTTATCCCAACCCTAAATTGCTTAAACATTTCTACACATATGTATAATTCTCCGAGGACGCCACTGGACGTGTGTAAAGTTGGTAGATGGCTATTTTCTATATCCTGCACCGTTTACAACCAGAAGACAGATGATTTAATACATGTACCCTCACTCGGGGGAAGACGTGGAAGTTCCTACCCGGCCAGGTCATCAACAACCGATATATCCAGAGATATTTTATGCCTATTCTAATGAGTCTACGGCTGGGGAGCGCCCGCTGGAAGAGCCACCAGACCCTTCGCTTCTTTAGTCTGCCATTGAAGTGCTTGGCAAAATCCAAAAATTGTCTTCAATACAGGCGTCGGGACACCTAATTTCTCAGCTTCCTGGATAGGCTCCCAGACGAGATTCACATGCTCGATGAAGTTACCCTGGAATGTAGTCAGCATACAGACCTACGATAGTGCTGGAACAGGAATCCTTACCTTCAAGACATCCTGTAGCATGCTCGGCTTGCACCATACATCGAACGGATCAGCTTCGATCGTCTTCTCAACATGGCCTACAGGGAGCTCATAGCCCGCCGCCTTCGCCGCATTCCAGACTTCCCACATGGCCGGCCTAATAAGATCGTCGATCGGCGTCTTTGCAAGTCTCATACGTGAAGTGTCCATGCGCGTAATTGCAGCGACGGGGTTGAAACAAGCGTTATACACGAGTTTTCTCCATCTGACGAAACCGACGTCCTCATTCAGTTCACAGATGACTTTGCCAGACCTCTTATATATCTCAGAAAACTCCTTAGCGGCCGCAAGGGCGGTATCGGACGAGACATTGGGATTCTGGAAAGGTCCCACGATCAAGAGGTCGTGATCGTTGTGAATGATATTGCCGTGCCCCTTTTCCTCGGTGCCACCTAGTGACACGCCGGAGAGGATGATGTTCTTGGGGAAGCTTCTGATCAATGGCTTCTCGATGTTGAGTCCGTTCTGTATAAGGACAATCGCCGTGTGACCCTCTGTTACAGCCGGCGCAATGATATCTGAGACGGTAGGCGTGATATCTGGGCAGTTTTTCGTAGTCACGACGATATAGTCAAAGGGTTCAATACCTTCGTCAGCCACATTGGGGACGCTGTTAATTACTGATAAATTAGTATTCCAGGAAATGGGAAATGTCGAATTTTGATCTAGGTACCTTCTGTGGGCTTCCAGCCTTTGTGGGTGCCGTAATCGATAGATTCGATATTAAAGCCTTTCTTAGACACTGCTTCGTAGTTGGAGCGCAGAACTGCAGTCACACTTGCGAGGCCGCTGGCTTCGAGGCTAAACGCGGCCATCGTGCCGACGCCGCCGCTTCCAATGAGGAGGATCCTCTTTTTAGCCGACATGCTTGATGTTGCTTCTGGGTTGCTTGCAATGATCATGTCAGCACAGTTTATATCAAAGAGGTGTAAATGTGGCAATATAGCGCTTTGATGGTCAGTACGTACACTATATTCGGCAAGATGATTACAACTATCGGGATATCTACGAAAATTCGAGAGATATCGCAAGCATGCAGTTCTTATATTGTGTAGGTGTCAGCGATTGGATGACTTGGAAGACCCGCTGTTATCAGTAGCTCGAGCCCACTACTAAAGCTAAAAGATGGAGGTAGCGATAATCTATCAGACGCCTTTATCGATCATGATCATATAGTTCAATAATATGTCAATCCGGCTTTGGATTTCTCACCCAGTAAGCGTGATTGTCGTTGATAGGTTAAGGCTACATAACCCTAACCAACCCTCAGATAACAGATTACCTTCCATTTTGGCACATTAGCCCTAATTACCCTATCATAGTAGGTATGAGCGATTCCAGAGAAGAACCAGCTCGACATCACAAAAGCCCTAAACTATAGCATAGGCTATCAAGTAAGAGTAGAAACCACAATGAGTCAAAATACGTAGGAGCGTAATGGGAGTACTCCCACGAAGCAGTACAGCAACGGGCTTAACTCTCCAGAGTATAGTCTAGGGTTTTATAGAAATCCCCTCATCGGAAACAAGCCGACGCCCTCAATCACGAAGAACGTATCAATCAAAACGGCAGTGGTGTTTGTAAGACTGAGACTGCGTATACATGGAAGGGGTAAATGTATATGGGGGTGCTTTTCGTTCGTGTAAGCGGGGACCAGACGAGGTTATTCACGCTCTTTGTGGGGACCGCCGCTAACGGCGAACTAAATGATTAATAGCCAAAATGAATAGGAAAAAATAAATGGATCGGAGCTTACAATTGAGTCTCGTTAAAATAAAATTCAGCGCGTTGTTGATTGACTTGATCTTCGAGTTGACCAAGAAACTCTATCCTAGCCCTAATCCACATGCCATCCGCTTGAGGCTTGATGTCTGTTACCATAATATCATATCACCCCAGCGGCCATATTGGTCTAGATACGATTATTTTAGATTCCTTCACACTGATTTCATTACAACTACTATGCCCATCCTTGAAACAATCCATCGATTTCTCTGTTTTGGTTTGATCCTGCTTACGTGCCAACACGTCTTAAGCACTCCGCACTAAAGCATGGAATAAAATCTCTCAACTCAGTTTCGAAAAACTTTCAAAACCTTGGAACCGAAATCCAACAAAGTCAATTAAGTAGACAAGGATAATGAGATATATGTATGACATGCCTTAGTCTTTTGCAAGGGTGTCAGTCCACGCGGGTAATGCGCCCAGCAACTTGGGGAAACATCAAGGGTTGAAGAAGACCTCTGACCAGCATATCCCGGAAACACTGCCAGATATATATGTATGTGCACGAAAACGGACACATATTCTTCAACTCTAAACAAGTGGTAGGGAGGCGAAGCTTGCTTATATTGTAAAATGTTGAGTACGCAGATTCAACGCGAGTCATGATTGGTCAGTGCATAGAGCACGTTGTCGAATGATTGGCAGATTCAAGCCGTCTCTTTGCGGCATTTGATGCTCCAACAAACAAAAAGGAGGTGAAGCAAGCAAGGACGAAAAGAAAGGGAGAGTCAATTAATGCAGGTGGACTATTGAACTGACAAACAGGGAGTAAGGATGTATCAATCGATTACTTAATTACCCAAAGCTGTTTGGCAGTGTTTGCATGTGGTTGATACATCGGCTGTGAGTGGAGGATGTGTATCGTATAAAATTCTTTCTTAGTAACTTATGTATCTGGTTGACGAATGAATGGATATGCTCAGTCGGATCGATCGGTGAGATACGATTTCCGATAAAAGTGTTTCGGTGCCATAGGTGTAGGTACGTATCTTCCTTGTCGATCGGTCCACCGCTTCTTCTGTATGTTTCGATGCTTCTATCCTTCTAGACGGTGAGGTAATTAATGTAATAAAATACGTATGATACAATACACAAACATACAAAGTGTGGCTGAGCTAGGTGAAAGTTCAGACTGGAATTTGAGTGGGGCTTGTACTACGCTGGAATAGGCTTAGTACATTGATGATGTGCCGAATAGTAGCCTAGCATATGGATACGGAGGTTCTCCGAATGATTAGTTGCAGATGACGCAGTGAGTTTGATATGATACATAGACATTGTTTTGAGGGTAAGTCGCTCAGCTTGAATGGATTCTGGGACTACCTATATAAAGTCGCTCCAAAAAACATATCAAAGCTTTATCGTGTAAACTTTCAAGCATCATTTGATTATACAAAGCGAACGGTCTGTATTGAGCCATACCGTAAGGCTCGCTAGCGTCGAATAGCAGGCTCGGTACATGATCCGTGTCGCTGGGGACGGGCCACCCGCGTCATATGTCGCTATCTGTATTCTGTAATTCTGTATCGCCAATACGTCGTACTTAAGTACCTGTACTGTTTTAAATGTACATCTACTCTGGTTAAGACTGTCGCATCCTCTTTCAATAACGAACATACCTACGTACTCTATTACACGTACTCAACCCCCATACACTTTTACCTCGGATTTCTCCTTGTTGTGAGGAATACGCGAGGAATACATACAAAAAGTACTAACAGGCATCTCCCGAGCACGTGAAGCAGCCCGAGCAAGTGGTTTGTCCGCGTAAAGATAGCCAAGTCCTCAAATTTACCTACAATAAATCAAGCAGAGTAATCATACACGAAATTCATGAATTGAATTTGCGCACAGAGGACGGCTCTAGTCCATACTGATTCAGGTTTACTGAGTTTGCAGCCGTTCCAGACTCTTTCCCCCTTTGCGGCGTCCTACCCGCAAAGCCCAGAAAAACTGTGATTGTCCAATCTCCGGCTTCGCTTTTTCCGCTTCTTCACAACTTTCCACCACCAACCACTTACCACCATCACCGCATCCCTCCTTTCTTTTTCTTTTCTAACCAAGATTATTATGCTCCATTAATTCTTTCCATGGTCTCAACAATTTACCAACCTGTCATACGTACATACACATACCAACCCCGGACGGCGCCCATCGTTGTCGCCATCGCCCGTTTCGATCCAAGCTTAAGCTAAAACTTACGCTCAACTACTGACACTTTCATCCTCGCCCACGTTTCGCCTCACTCTCTCCCCTCGCATCCTCGCATTCTCCTCCTTTCTCACACCCTAGAGCCCCCCACGAGGTGGTCTAACCAATGTTTCCCTCATGTCCAGACCTGGTTCCGCGACAGGTCATGCCCCGCCTGGCCTGCCGATAACGTCTGCGACGTCGACTTCGACTGCCCAGGATGTTTTCTCGAACAGGGAAAGCCCCGATGATCGTGGCCCCAGCCCTAGCTTTGCGCACCTCGTCCATCCCCGGCCCGAGTTCGAGCACGAGCGCCACCAGCGGTTCTCAATGGACAGGAACACGTCGCATACTAATTCTCTTGTCCATTCCAATCATGGCCCTGCCAACCCTCACCTTACTCCGACCGTCTTCCCTCCCGGACGGAATAGCACAAAATCCTTACCTCCACCTCCATCAGACGTCGCTCTGAGAAGATCTAGTACTACTCCTGCTGAGCAGTTGCGATCTTCTCGCGCTTTCTCCTCGACACATTCGGACGCAGGGCCCTTTCGCTCGCAGACTCCTCAGCTCTCCGAGAGGGACAGTATCTTCGCAACACACTATTTACCGTCCGACACCAACGATGCCGTCACTTCCTCTCCTCCCCCGTCGCCTTCTGTTCAAGAGCATCGCCATGTTGACCAGGGTTCGATAGGACTTACAAAGTCTGGTGACGCCCCTTCGTCCTCGACAGTACCTCAACCTGTTTTGTCGAGCCAATTCGAAGGACGGTCCGCCTTTGGCGGTTCTGGATCTATCAACAACGATTCGCCGCCTCGCACATTTACAAAGGACGACGCTTCGTCACCTAGGAAATATATGTCACGCCCGACTGCTTTTCGCCGTGCCTCTGATCTGCTACTTCAAACCCCTTCCGTGCCATTGACTGGCTCGCATGTTGGCTGGGTCAAACAGCAAGAGACCGTGGAAAGTTCAAAGGTCGCCGGTACCCATCGTATTGCGATCCGAGAAACTTTCCATCCGTTGAGAAAGGTTGTATCTGAAGGTCCCGATATTGAGAGTCCTATCTCGCCTGATCACGAACATCCCTTCCTTACCTCCTCCACTTCTGGCGAGTCTCGCTCCCATATCAACGACCCGCCCATGTTGCACCCTCCTCTAACCAACCACGACATTGCACTGGCCGATTCATGGCAGAACGCACGGCATTTGAGGAATAGAGATGGGACGGTGGATGTCACTTGGGATGGAGATGCCAGTCAGAGTTCCAGCCGTGGCCGTAGTGCCCGGGTGGAGGAATCAATCGAAGCTAACTTGACGAACGCTGAGCCTGCTGCTAACGTGCGAAGTCGCAAGTCTAGTCATTATTTAGGTTTGTTCAAAGAGAATACCACTTCACCGGATCGCAAGAGGCGTGAAGGCAGGGATCGGCCTACGGAATATACGCGAATCGTTGAAGATCTTAAAGAAGATGTAGCTGGCGAGGACCAGGCTTCCCTTTCTACACCCCGACCAAGTCATGCAGTTCTACACAGGCCGCAGCAACAGAATGAATATGAGTCCGAGCGCGCTGAATCCTACGAAGACGAGTCTACCCCACTATCCGCACAGGTAGATCGAGTAGTCACTGTCGATGTGGAGTTGTCACCTCACCCTATTCGAACCATCCCGCGAAGTTTGTCAGAAGAAATACGTAATTTCCACTTGACATCTGGCGGTACACGTGGCAGCTCGTTCTCTCCCAGCATTCCCACTCTGTACGCGGAAAAGCTTCGGAATGAAGCTCGTGACAAGTTTCAGCCTTCATCGTCCGTTGAGGAGGAGAGGACACCAGTCCGTGAAGCCCGGACACCGGATATCGCACCAGAGGACGAGGAGGACGAGCATATCTCGTCTGCGCTGTACTTTCCTCATGAGGTTGTTCCTACTGAGGAGAAGGAGCCCTTCTCGACATACCGACATGAAGAGGAAGATTATGACCGTCTTCGGCCGACTGCCCGTGACCAATTGGAAACAGAACCAACTGGTCATGTTGATATATCTTTACATTCAAAAACCGATGATAGTGTTCTGCACGGGGATTATCAGCCAGTTAGCGATGTCGAAGACAGGGCTTTTGCAACAGTTTCAGAATATAGCCAGGAGACTGCCTCGGAATCTGAGGCTGAAAGCACACTGTCCACTCTTGACGAGATTTCAAGTCTGACGGACGATGCGGAACATCTAGCGCTGACGCCTACCCAGGCACAAAGGCAGTATCGCCATCGCCGTAAGCATACTAAAGGAGGACTCGTTGGCGCCGTGGAATTGAAACCGTATCGACACCAAGTGGGTGGTCATACCACCGTTTTTCGATTTTCTCGACGGGCGGTTTGCAAGCAACTCAACAACCGTGAGAACGAATTCTATGAACGGATTGAAAGGCGGCATCCTGAGATGCTTGTTTTTCTGCCAAGGTAATTTCTATCTCTTGTGTTATGAACATACGACTAATCTTTGTTCTCAGGTATATTGGTGTTTTGAACGTCACTTTCTCCAAGAAGCCCAAACATTCCAAGAAACGCAGCAATGGTGCTATCAAAAAGGCCAGTGAAGCTGCTGCTTCGGAAGGACAAACCGGCGTACATAGTTTCAAGAAGGAAACAGTCAGCAGTCCTCCTAAAGCCGCAGACCAGCCAAGAATCTTCAGCCAGCAACAAACCACTGGCATAATCCCCAAAGTGACTATTGAAAACAACAGACATATCATTCCGTCTGACCTTTTCCTATCCTCCCCGCCACGGAATGGAGGCGAGGCTAAGCACCTGGATCCGCCCTCAGACGCGTTGTCAAAATCAGCAGACGACACGCCGAGAAATTCCTTTTCAGAAGATGTCGATCGTCGAATGATACCACAAATTGGGAAACCCAAAATATGGGGCGCGACCACTGTAAATAGGAAGCTCAAGGAGCAGGTTCTTCGTGAAGTCTTCAGTCCGCCGCCAATTCATCATCATCATCGGCGATCAGTACGCAATCACCCTGGTTTACCTCGATATCGTTCGGATACTGGCCGAATAAATGGTGATGGTGTAGAGGGTCACGTATCCAGCGAAACTAGAAGTGGCGGAAAATCGCCTTCGAGGAGTCTTGCAATTGATATTGCGAAGGGTGCGGCCCAGGATGGGCCTAATCTCGCTTCTTCCGTCTCGAGTGCAATAGAAAGGCATTCAAACCCGTTGGACAAGCTAAGAAGGTCTGACACGCCTCCTCGAGCGAGCTCTCTAAGCAGTGATCGACGTGTCAGGCGACGACATTCAGGTAGCGGGTTGCATAGACGAAGAAGTATCACGAGCGGCGATGGCGACCTCATGTTTTTCGAAGACGATGGCTATGGAGGTGACCACGAGGACGCAATTTTTGCCATGGAGGGCGATAGTACATCTGAACCCTCTCCAGCGGCACCAGTTCCACTTCGTACTAGTTCGAGTGCATCCCGATCTCCAAATCCGCATGCTGTGAAGCTTGGATCTCCGCTTCAAGTCGCAAGTCGTCCGCCAGATGAGCCCGAACCGATCCATGTACCGACGAATCCCAAAGAAGCCCAAACCAAACAAGACGATCGTGTTCAGTTCTTCATTCTATTGGAAGATTTGACAGCCGGCATGAATAAACCATGTGTTCTTGATTTGAAGATGGGCACACGGCAGTACGGATTGTATGCGGATGAGAAGAAAAAGAAATCCCAGCGACGAAAATGTCAAACAACAACATCGCAGCAGCTGGGCGTACGGCTGTGCGGTATGCAAACCTGGAACGTCAAAAAGCAGGAGTATCTGTTTGAAGACAAGTATTACGGACGAGATCTTTCCTCGGGTCGTGAGTTTCAAGATGCTTTGACGCGGTTCCTCTATGATGGCGTCAGTTATAGAAGTGTTGTTAGGAAGATTCCAAGCATTCTGCAACAGTTGAGCACACTTGAAAGCATGATAAGGAGGCTGCATAGCTATCGCTTTTACGCCAGCAGTCTTTTGATTCTATATGATGGTGATGCAGCCGGCAAAGGACAGGGTGGCAGTGAGTCCAAGGATTCACAGTCTACCAAGAAACCTCGTATGACTCGGCGAGGGTCCGATGATTGGCACAACGACCAGGACGTGAAATTGAAAATTGTGGATTTTGCCAATTGCGTCACAGGAGAAGATGAACTTCCTCCTGATGTGTCTTGCCCACCTCATCATCCCGGCGACGTAGACCGCGGTTACCTCCGAGGCCTTCGTACGCTCCGGATGTACTTTCAACGGATATTGAAAGAGGTTGGGCAGGACGACATTGTCGAGCGCGGTGAAGGTGAAGATCTTGCTCTAGGACACCGAATCGCCAGTCGAGAGAACCCGGCAGATGGATTTTGGGTGGAAGGTGTCGTCGAGAGCGACCCAGGCGAAGTCAGCTTTTAATCAGCTTTTGACAATGTTTTTTTTTCCCCTCTTGAATGTATTGTGATACAGGATACCCGATGCGTGGTTCATTTTGTTTTCTGCCTTTTACCTTTCCTGCTTTGGTTGTGTCGGCCATCTATTTATCTCTTTCTTTCTTCTCACATCATGACTGATGACATATTCATGTGACATGCGCAATGGGCGTAAGGATTGGAGCTTCTTACATATATCATTTCTTTACCATTTACCATTGCTTCGTTTTGCTTTTGCTTTTGTGAGTTTGGCATTGGTCATGGACTGAAAGGCGTTTGTTCTTCGTTTCCGATTTTAGATTAGGGAGGAGACTATATGTAACAATGTATTCCGAGATGTTTTTTCTATACATTTTCTAGACTGGAACAGACTGGTTTCTGATTATCAGGCGTATAAGAACGTAGGTAGGTCGGATATAGATTAGGGTTACATGTAGCCCAGCACTTCCGAGGTCGGGATGACGTGACACCTCAGGTACATCTGACTCGAGCTCAGCTGCCAACTCATCAGCCTCACGAGATCAGACATCTACCAACAATTCGGCAGTTGCTTCCTGCCTACACTTTTTACTTCCATTGCATAAACGTGATTCCCTCAATTTCAGTTGCACTCATGAGGGGATGAAGGGGAACCACGACAGATAACCCATCCATCCACACCACAACCCAACCACCTACCCAGGTAGATAGCCTACCATGCCCGCCAACAACCAACAAGTCAAGATCGACAAACGCGACTTCGACGCCAACCGACCTCTCCTCGCCGACCATGGCAGCGCAGACGAAGAATCCAGCGCATCAGACGAACCGCGCATATCCAGACTCTCGGCTGATAGCGATGGCTCCGATCGACCCGGCGAAGGGTTGCTGAGCGAGGTAGTCGAGAACATCGTTGAGCGGGATCGAGCGAAGATGAAGAGGGAGGTTATACGTATAACGAGTTTTGTGTGGAGTGTTTTGAGCTGGTAGGTCATCTTATCTCTTGTAATTACGGTCGACACGAACTGATAGTTGGTGGTTGTGGTGCAGTCTCGGCGCTGGGAGTATCACGGCCTTCTCCCTCTACGGTTCATTACTACTCACGCGATTACAATATTCGCAAGACCGCGTTAATGGCATTGCCGTCGCTGCGGAGGTAGCTATGTACCTCCCCGTTTCGATATTCGGGTATTTATGCGACCGATACTCACCGTCCCCCGTTTCGTTACTGGCGGGCATATTGTTTGGGGCGGGTTACCTACTTGCAGCACTATCGTATAAGAGCGGCCCACCAGTCGATGTCGGTGGATCAGGATGGCCGTATTGGGTCATGGTAGTGGCCTTTGTGTTGATTGGCATGGGTACATGCTGTCTCTACGGCGCGGCAGTCACGACATGCGCAAAGAACTTTGGACGAGGAAAATACAAAGGAATTATGTTGGCAGTACCAATCGCCGCGTTTGGGTTGAGCGGTATGTGGCAAAGCCAGATTGGTAGTCATGTCCTATGCGAAAGACTGGCGGATGGTACATGCAGTGAGGCGGTGGATGTGTTTCGGTATTTCATCTTTTTGGCGATTCTGTTGTTTGTTATTGGGGTTGGTGGGACGGCGGCATTGCGGATTGTGGATGGCGAGGAGCAAGAGAAGTATATCGATGAGGCGGTGTCGGAGCTTGAGCGAAGTGGAATTCTGGGCGAAGATGGGTTCTTTCGTCCTCGTGAAGAGGTTAGAGGGGCATATGGGACGTTCCAAAATGAGGGATGTGATTCCGATGATCTTGCGGATGATCGATCTATGACCCTTTCGGAAGAGGAGCGTGCGGAGCTACGGCGCCAGAAGGAGCGCGAAGAGGAAGAGCGTCAGAAGAAGAATTGGCTCTTGAATCATGAGACTAGACTGTTCTTCAAGGATCATACAATGTGGTGGCTTGCTTTGGGGTTCTTTTTGTTGACCGGCCCTGGAGAAGCATATATCAACAATGTGAGTGCTTTTTCCATGTCTAACTTCACAAGTACTAATTTGAGGCATAGCTTGGAACAATCATCCACTCTTTGACTCCAATTTCATATCCTCTACGATCTCCACCACCAGCAGGCTCGGCCTCAACCCACGTCAGCACAATTGCGATCACATCAACAATCGCCCGTCTCCTCGTCGGGTCTATCACAGACCTCTTCGCACCACCCGCAACACACCAATTCATCTACAGCCTCGACAACCCAAACCGTCAACCAATTCCCCATCCGACAGACAGAGGCTACAAAGGCATCACAATCTCGCGGCTCACATTTCTCCTTCCCAGCGCTTTAGTCCTATCTCTCGGCTTTTTGATTCTTGCCTCCCCCCTGATTCTCCCTCATCCAGGCCTATTCCACCTAACAACCGCCTTCATCGGCTTCGGCTACGGCGCCTCGTTCGCACTCATGCCCATCATAATCTCTGTTGTCTGGGGCGTCGAAAACTTCGGCACAAACTGGGGCATTGTAGCCATGGTCCCTGCAGCCGGCGCCGCTTTCTGGGGCTTTGTATACTCTAAAGCATATCAAGATGCGCTTGTACCTATAGATGATGGTATAAGGCAGGCGCAGTGTTTTGGGTGGAGATGTTTTGGGTTTTGGGCCGTGGGATGTATGGTTAGTGTTTGGATGGCTATTGTTGTTTGGTTGGTTGCTTGGAGGGGCTGGAAGAGGAGGGGGGTTGTTGTCTAGTTCTTCGGAGCCGATGTAATATTTAAGATTTTGGTTGATAGGATACATTTTCAGTATTTTGGCGTTGCATTGGCGTTATATTGGGGTTTGTCACATATCCATTGAACACAAGAAAGCAGCATCTCCATAATGATGTGCCGAATCACACTATACATATTATACATTGTAGCAAGGCTCCCAGGATTATTGAGATTAAATATCAGCAGAAGTCTCGTCCAACCCCATAAAAACCTTGTACAGCCTCTTACTAACCGCCGGTCCAATCCTCGAATCCGTCAACGCTCCATTCTTATTAGCCGACTTTCTCACATTCTCCAACAACGTCGGACCATGCTTCCTCATCGCATGTAACAAATCGACTGCACTCGGATACTGAGACGTTATCCCATATGCCATAGGCGCAGTAACGCGGTTGATTTCCTGAAGCATCTTGACAAACGTGTCGACTTTATCCTCACCAGTTTTCACCTGTCCAGTCTCCATGCAGAATGCGGCGCCGTCATAGTTGCCCATTTGCACGTGTCGGTAGGGAACTGTGGAGATGTGTTCGCTGAAGTTTTTAATCCATTCAGCTGTTTCGCTGGCGGCGTTGGTGTGGTAGATTAGACAGTTGTGGGTGACTTGTAGCTCGAGGAGAGCGTCTTCGATTGTGTCGTCGGCCACGAGGGGTGTGTCCTCGGGCTTTTTCGATTTCTTGGTTGTTCGCTTGCGCTTGCTTTGAGTACTAGCATCTTCGGTTGATTCATTGACAGCGTTGACCTGGGCGAGAACTTCCGCTTGGTATGCTCTGTTGCGGGAATTCTGATTCCTGCGCATCCATGTCATAAGACCGTCAATCAGGTATATTGGCTTGCAGTTCCGATATGAGTTCTTTAGCCTCTGTACATGGCCGTCAAGTGTTTGCGTATCGTCCTCACAAATGACCATGTCAACGAATTCCTGCGCGGGAAGCATGCATAATACGTGATCCTCTGTCGCAATATAAGGCTGACAAGGTTCCCAACGCGCTGCATCTTCATTATACTCAGATCTCTTTTTCCGACGCCACTTGACAATGTTGGGCATCGAGCTGTCAAAAAAATTGTGCTCAGCACCCAATGTCTTGACATATTCCACCACCTGGTTTCCAACGCTGGTTCCTTCAAAAGTACTTGCCATATCGACAATCATTTCCGGCATAGACTCCTTTTTGTGGATTTTTGATTTATTCACCTCAGCAATATCCGCAGCCAGTTGCTTCTCTTTTGCCTTTCCCTCCTTCTCTATTCGCTTTCGTTCTTTCTCGGCCTCTTTTTCTTGCTTGCGCTTTTCCCTAGTTGCCTCTCGCTCTCTCGCCTTGGCCGCTTTCTCCTCGGCATCGATCTTGGGTTTCCTCTTCGGTTTTGAGGTTTCTGTGGGTCGCGCGGGTACATCTGAAACTAAGTCTTCGCTAAAATCGAAATCTAAACTGGCGTAGGCCACAGACTTTATCGGCCTCGAGGCGGTAGTTGTCTTTTTCTCCGTACTGTCATCGGTACGGAGACTTGCCAACAAAGCCGCAGTCCGATCAGAATAAGCCGGTTTCAATGATGGCCGCGGATCATCCAAGAGTTTATCCAAGGGGTCCTCGGATGATGCTCTGAATGGATCGCTCCAGTCCTGAATTTCGTCAAAATCACCGTCTATAGTGATAACCGATGGCTTATTTAGTCGTGATTGTTGCCTTTCCTTTGCCGTCTTGGGCTCTGGAGCAGATGATGTGAATACAATCGGATCCGATTCCTCTCCATCCCACTTGTACGTTGTTGTCTTGGATGTTGATGCGCCAGCGTAAGTGGTGGTTGTAGTACTGAACGTTCTGTTGTCCTTTGTAGAAGTAGAAGTACCCGCATCAGCCCTACTTACCATAGGCAGACTCGGCGGCTCAATCTCATCCGAAAACGTAAAAAGTGAGTAATCACTATGAATAACAGTCTGCGTCGACGACTTCGCGACAACCCGAGGTTGAGCTTCTGCCAGTGGTAGTTGTGGTGGTGGTAATGCCGCTACTACTGATCGTTCACCCTGCGGCGTCAACTTCCGCTTCTTCGCCGAACGTCCCGGAGTCTCAAAAGTGAATAAAGATGAATCAAAATCGGAGGATAGATAATTCGGTGAACTAGCTGGTATTGTTGTTGCTGCTGTGGTTGTTGCTGCCACAGCCGGGTGAAATGGAGAGGAGAATCGGACGGATGAATGACGCGCCTGCCTTGAGGGGGGAGGTTGTAGATGCGTGGCCTGCGGTGGCGGCGAGGAGTCGATTAGGTCAATGACCTCTGGCATTTTATGTTGTGATGACCAAAAATCCCTTTCCTCCAAAAGTTACCTAGAAACCCATATTCTGATACATTAAGGAGAATGGATTTCGAAAAGTCGTTGAAGTTGGACGCGACGGCAGGCGCCGGCGCGATACGTGGTCATGTGACCTAGATGGTAAATTAGGGTTAGGGTTGGTATCAGCCCTACCTCCGAGCTTGGATTTGCGTTCGAGACAATTCGAAACATAGAGGCCGTCTACGATTCTATAAAAGAATAGGTGTCACAAAGAGAAGAACAGAGGTCAGTTAAACAAAAGAACAGCAACCCCTAGGTCGTTTGGATATCACTAAAACACGATCTCAACCATAATTAACTCCTACTTCGTTTGGCCACCGGCATATCCTCATCCCATTCAGTTGTTGCAGTTCTTTTTCGAATGAGACGTTCTCTTGGCTCTGACTCAAACCAATCTGTAGTCCTCAATCGAGAAAGAAGCAACTTGGCATATGCAGCCGCCGTCGCAGCCGCATAGTTCTGCCATCGTTTATTCTTATGTGAATCGGCGTAATCGCAGATTCCACGGATGATTAGACACGGGAAGTTGTTCATGATTCCTGCGCCTTCCATCTCAAAGCAAAGCACGTTGTGCTCCCGGCTCAACTTGTCTCGTATTTTTGCGGACTTCATGACTTGGTTTCCAGATGCGATGAGTCCGTAGTGAATCTCAGGATGGGTAGATGACCGGGGAGGTCTTCGGATCTCATAGGCAAAATCGCACTGATCACAGTTTGAGATATTGCTAAGATCGCCGTTGTGAGTGTAATGAGAGGCAAAAAGCCTGTCGGAGGCTACCCCTGGATGTTTGTATTGCTCTTTACATTGCTCAATCTGCTGGAGATAGTTATGCAAAGGCGTTGATGAACGTGACGGATCCGACTCCAGCTCGCTGATGGCACACATCAAATGGGCCGGCGGGGGACTCAGATATCCGTTCAGCTCAAACGCTCCAGAATCAGTACTCTTGATCATGTCATAGGGTAATACCCCCGAATAACCGCCTTTGGGAGTGCTTATGACAACATCGCCCAGGCGTATATCGTTTCTTTGAGAAGGGACCCCCGCTCCAATTCCTACTAGCAGACAGAATTTCAGTCCAGGGAAGCTGCGCTTCATATTAGAAGTCACATCAGCTGCTGCATTTGTGCCGTATACCCCATGCGGGAGGCAGACAGCAACCACGTTATGTCCTTCGATGTTACCAAGTGCATAGTAGTTAGGATCTTCACCGGCAATGGCCACTTTCTCGTATGTCTTGTTAAATGACGCGCGAACGGCCATGAGCTCGACGTGTAGAGCACACACAATGCCTACTTTGTAATGTATGGCAAGCGGTGATGATAAAATGCTGCTTCTAGGATATTTATTTCTTTTGTTGTTGGTTGATAAGGATGATTGATGATCCTCTGTGTCACTGTTCACCGCATGTGTAGCCTCAGTATATGCTTCGTCGAGTCGATTAGTCGTTGAATCTGTGATGGAAGCCGACGAGCCGATACTCTTTCCGATCCCACTGTCAGAGAAGTGGGAACCGCGTACCCCTTTGTTGAACGGTGACATACTGTTGGACGCGAATGGCGTTCTTGACGGATCCCCTGTGTCGCCCCAGAACCATCTGTGGGTATTGTTGTAGCCAAATATGATGGCACCGCTTTTAGATGGTAACTGAGAGCAGGCTCCAGATAGCTCATGCTGTATTCTGGAGGGGAGGAGTACTTGGGCTATATCACAATGTGTATCGTCGCCACCCTCGCTGTTGCACTTACATTGTACAAACGTCTCCTTGGAAGTGTACCAAAGTATATCATGAGTCAGCCTCATTGGAACAGAATACGGATCTCCGTCCGACTCCATTACCTTATAAAGATCAGTGGCGCTGGCTGCAAGGTATGATCTTCCGCAAGGCACTTTTCCCCAAGCGGAACAACCCACCTCGGCGGGTTGAATAACTTCACCGAAGCTTCGACCAAACAATGTTATTGCGTGTAAAGATCGTGTGAAGTCAACCCAGGAAAAGGCCTCCTGATTCAAAAAAGACTCTCGAGGGTAGATTGGATCTCGCCCGGTTGCCAGATCGTTAAAGTCCCAACCTTCCAACAATGATCTCGGGATATTTTGATTTACAATCCTTGACTGGTAGTCAAGCATCTTTTCTAAGAGATCAGAGAAGTCCTCGACATATGCCTTGAAGCGGATAAAGTCATCCTCTTCCGGATAAATTTTCGCCTTTAGGTTATTCGGATTCAGGAGAACTTCTAGAGCTGCGTCTGTGTGATGCAGTCGTGAGGCTTCTTGGAACTCTTTTGTGGAGAATAAACATAGTGGACCAAATTTGTTGTCGAACATGTCCTGTGCCAGAGATGCACGGACAAGATGAAGCAGTGCGCTGGCCCCATTCACAAGCCAGCCTCGTTTATCTTCTACATCCCATAGGATCACGAACTTTTGTGAGATCCACTTCATTCGTACAATATAACTGTTCCGGCGGAGACGAATGTCTTTGCGGCCCTCACTGAACGGAGCACCTCCTGTGATGAGATGACCAAGAGATAATGATGCATCACTCAACCCACCCTGTCCTGGAGGTCGGGGTAGTCTCGAGCCCTTGATGAAGTAACTTGCATCGGCCGCTCCTAGAATACATTTAGTAATCAGTCTAGCCAAAAATGGAGAATTGTTGACCTACCTGCGTATAACTTCATTTCTGGGCACCAGCCTAAAACATGTCGAGACTTTTCCAATTCGGGCATTTGGATATCCGCAGTTTGGAAGTTTCCAGCCTCAAGATGGGAGATGCGTTCTCCATTCCTCGATTGGACCAAATGCCAGGTCACTATATCTTTCGTGCGCTTCATCGGCAGCAACATAGTTGCGAACCCCTTAAGAAGCGTCTTGCCTCCAAATGAACCAACTCTGCGAGCCTGTATGAGACCTGCCATAATGTTCAATGGAATCTCAAGACCCAGAGATTCCCCTTCTGATCTTCGTGGTATTGGAAAGCCTTGCACAACGATCGGACTGCCAAAAAGCCCGTGCCAACATTCACCATTGGTGATTTCCGAATCACCATTTCCTTCATGTAGCTCTACCCCAATTTTGCATATGTAGGTTGTTTCTTCATATGTCACATGGCCAATTTGGATTCCGTCAATGATTGGTCTGCTGTACGCCATCTTTTGTGGGAATGGTGATGAACGAAGGGC
Organism: Talaromyces sp. PL2406; assembly: GCA_023626215.1. NCBI lineage: Eukaryota > Fungi > Ascomycota > Eurotiomycetes > Eurotiales > Trichocomaceae > Talaromyces > Talaromyces sp. PL2406. The sequence goes on along the minus strand of JAMAGL010000005.1, from coordinate 842,406 downwards.
AGATGCGAGCCATGCTAATTGTTCAGCTATCTCTGCAACGCAGGCGGCAGTGCCATGAGCATCTACCCAAACAGGTGTTGACGACCCTTGTTCCTGCGACGGGTGATATGATACAGTGAGAGTAGAACCGTTAAGTAAGGTATCTATCATGAAATGAGGTGTAAGCATCTATGGAGTCTTCATTGATTGTACAAGGAGTGGATAATTACCTGAGGCTCTGCTTTTGCCGGATACCAATGACTTGATCAAATCTAAAATTCGCTCGCCCGTTGATGGCCATGTCTGTCGCAAGTATCCACCACAGGTCAAAGCTTGCGCCAATACAGTCGAACCTGTCAAGGTTATTGCCCCCTCGATCGCGTCCTCTGGCCTTTCTGTATATTCCTCCTCCCGAAGAAACGCAACTGGGTCCCAATCAACCATAAAACTCACATTGAATATGTCTGCAGGCTTTCGTCGACTGATTTTTGGCGATGAGGGCAACGCCTCAAGGATTGCGTTACGAATTTCTCCTATCAGATTCGGCTCTGGGGGAGCAAGATTACATTCCCTCCGGATGTTGTTGAGAAACCAACTATATGCGGGCGCTCCTCGAATGAACGACCGGTAGGCGGCAAGCCCAGGTAATTCAGTTTCGTCTGCTTCAAAATCATGATCCTCCTCATCCTCATCCTCATCCTCATCGTCGTCGTCGGCTTGTGTTTCCCTGCCATCGAAATTCTTGCTATCATGATTGTCGTTATGTTCAGGATTGTCAAGTTTCCCATCTTGAATAGATTCTCCGCTTCTGAGCCAAAGATTCATCTTTTCGTTCAGTGAAATCTGATTCGCCTGGTCTCTATTTTGATTTTCGGCTTCTTCCATCAAAATCTGATCATTGAGCGTTTTCACGATTTGTCTAACATCGCGAGGAAGTAAGCGCGGAACTTTGAGGGTATGACGCTACTTCAATACGTACCTTCGATATTTATGAATAAAAACCATAACATCACGATGCATCGTACTGGACTCGTGGTGACCAAAGGTGAGAGCAAATGCTTTGAGAAGCTCGGGCAATTTTTGGATAATATGCTGGAAACCCTCGTCATTGAGATGATAAGGCTGGATTATTTGAGCGAGATCATCGGCAAGTCCATCGATATAGCGAGCCTTTGTTGTTGTAGAGATAGTTGAGGCATCTGAGTAAACACTTGCTACATCGTCTTTTTGGTCTGTGTGTTGGATATTCTCATCAGGACAAGACACGGAACGCGATTCAATTTTGGTAGGGCCTGCCAGAAGTTCTTCTGTTTGATGTATTTGTCCAAGCACTTCCGATGGCTTAAGTGCTCTGGTTGTATTTGAAGCATAGCCGGAATCTGTATATGCTTCAAAAGTGAATGGATTCCGATGATCACCACTTTGTGCGCCTCTACCAACGCTCGAGTTGAGATCCGTCTCGACCATCTGGTTTTCTTTAGAAATGGATCCCACCCATGTTGTCCTGTTTTGCTGGAATAACCGTGTGGGTGTCTCCCGCAGATCTGATGGATCAACTGGGGAGTCCGATATCGATATCTCATTCGAGAGTTGATTCGAGATATCATACGAGATTTCATTCGTAATGTTATTCAACGTCTCCTCGGTATTCGTGCGTTTCGGTATATTAAACTCCGTACTAATCATATCCTGGGCCACGTCCGGATTTTGTCTCCTGTGCATTTGTTCTTGCTCAGGAACCCGTGAAAAAACCGGAAACTCGGTAGGAGCGGCGAAGGACTTTCGATATGGCGGTTGAGCCATTGCTCCAACTGCAGGCATCTGTTGTATTGACGATGGGATTGTTGGAACGAAAGTAGGGCCGGAGAACGGGCGTGGATCGATAAGGAGTATAGGTTCATTTTCTGGGACCCTCGTCCACGTAGTGTCTTGGATATTAGGGTTTGCTACCTCATTATACTCTAGGTAATCAACTCTCAAATTATTAAACAATATTGGGTCCTCACGAGGGACTACTTCCGATTCACCGACATCTGGAATTTCCGGCAAGTATGTGACACCGTCAAAGGACCCCATATGAGCAGTTGTAGGAGATTCATCTTCACTTGAAAGTTCGTCGTGTGGTTCGCGTGGTGTATCAAGCATCGCTGGAATATTTTCCTCTTCATCTGAAATACTCCTATGCGATGCATCAGTCGCTGCACAAGAAGCTGCATCAAGCTCCTTTGCATTTCTCTCAAAACGCATCATAACCGCATTGGAGGTTTCTCCTGGGGACATCCTATCGTTGTTCTTACTAGAGGGTTGGTTCATGTATTCAGCACCGATATTAGGATATTTTGACTGCGGGTAGAGTAGTCGCTTCCAGGAACTAACGCCAGGAGGTGCTTTCGTTGTAACTTGGGACGGCACTTGCGCATTATCGGAAATCTTTCGCTTGTCAGGCCCAGATTCCTTTCTCCCTGGCCAAATAGGGGAAGGAGGAAGCCAGAAGTCCCTATCTCCAGAGGTGGCGACCGCAATGGAACTTGACCAAAGGCGAATATCGACATCACGATCCGCATCGTGTCGAGCCTTGTCTTCATCGAAGGCAGACGATGATTTCTCGGGCTCGCTTATTCTGGATGTATCATGCCCAGATTCATTCGCGTTGGCTCCATTAAGGTCAGACTCGTTTCCATCAAAGGTAAGTGACGATTTCCCGATCATTCCGGACGTAACATCTCCAAAGTCATTTGGATAAATCTCATCGAATCTAGACTCAGTTGTATCGAAGGTAAACAGGGATTTGCCGGGCTCATTAATTTTGGACGTATCATGTCCAGAAGAACGTGTCTTGTCTCGGGCAGCGTGAAGCCAATCCTCCAAGTTAATAGTGTCTTCTAGATCAACTTTAGTATCCAACTCTGAGATATTTGGCAAATGCTCCGAGTTGCTCGGTTGCTGAAGTTGAGCCTTTAGTTGCTCATATCTTGACAAACGAGTAATCGGTAGTTCTTCAGGTTGCTGCTCTAGAGCATCCAATTGCGCAAGACTCGGCAAACGAGTAATCGGGGGTTCTTGAGCTGGCCAGCTGTAATTCATTGGCATTGGTCGTGAAGGGTGTAATGCGTACGGGCCACTATATTCGTAATCCATAGGAGTGCTGTGCTGAGGTGAAGCGGTCTTTTTATTCGAGCCTTTTGGCTCGGAGTTTCCTAGTCGTCTCATATTGTCGTCAAACGGATCGAATGCAACACCCAGCTCGGAGGAGTCTTCAATATCATTCAGTATTTCAACGTCGTTGATTGATCGCAAACGCCTTTTTCACGATTTCTTTAGCAGAAGGTTGTTCAGCCTCATATTTCTTCTCGTCAAGATCCACGTTCAGAGCTCAGACAGGTCCGCATCATAATCGACCAGCATCTGAGCATCAAGGTTCGTGTGAAGAGAAGGCCAGCTTTCGACGATGAGAATTCTCTTGAATCTTAGAATATCTGATAGATAGATGGTCATCGCCATTCTGAAGTCTGGTTGTTCGACAACAAAAGCACCAGGCTGAGCTGAGGCTGAGCCTGCAGTCGCAGATTGGTCAACTTCTCCTCGAATCATAGCATGGACTTGGACTAATGCATGATCCCTGTAGCCTTGTTGCATTGCAAAAGCGGCAAGAAGTTTGGAGAGATAAACAGAGAAACATCTTGCGATCGTGGATAGTGTAAGTAGGAATCTACATTTCGATGTTTGTAAGGATGTGGGAAGTAGTCAAAAGGCAGGAGCGAAGTGATCACATGATCCTGATGACCTATTTCCTCTTCGAGTAATTAGTTACAGTTTGCTGAAGTAGGCTTGACATTCTTGATATCATTTGATTAGATTGAATCTTTCTTGTAAAGATATACATTTTAGCGACGAATCACCAAATCCGCCGCAACATTAGGGCAACAATAACAGCACCAGCAATCCCCGAAACCAAGAAAGCAAGCAGCAAATACTGCAAATTTATGAAAGGTCGCCTATTCGACTCGAGCATATCTTGAAGCTCTTCTTCAAGTTTATCCTCCATTGCACGCAACGAAAATACATCTTCAACCCTCCTTTTACCATTTGCAGCCATATTTGCAAACTCTTGTTCGCTCATTTCTAATAATACTTTTCGCATAATAGCGGTCCATTCGTCGACTTGCGTTGTATCCCGGAGCCAGCCGGTTTCGTTTTCAATGACACTTTCTATCGGACCACCTGTATTCGATGCGAGGACAGGGAGACCCGCATGCATAGCTTCGACGGGAACAATGCCGAAATGTTCGTTGACGGGTGTGTAGAGGAGTAGTTTCGAATTGTGAAGAAGGGTATCTCTGAATGCGGATGGGACTGAAAGTAAGAAAAGGACGTCTATTGAGTCGGGGATGGAGAGGGCTGATATGACGGTTTTGGAGGTGGCTGATTGTAATCCTAGTTCGAAAGCTAAACCGTTGAGTTCTTTATGATATTGGACGTTTTCTTGGACGCGATTATCATAGCCGCCTATATAATCAGTCAGTATGATTACTTCGGATAACCGAAGAAGAGAACCTACCCGCAATGACCAGTCGAGTACCTACTCGTTGCTCCTTCGACAACCCATTATATGCCTGAATCGCCAGATCAATGCCTTTCTTCCGCTCAAACCGATTGATACTGAGAAGAATCTTTTTTCCTCCCCACAATTCGCCCTTGACGATTTCTGTTTCTGCCGGAACAGAGTCCTTCGTATCGACACAAGGATACACAATCTTCACATCGCCCAATCGATCTGACCCGAACACACGCTTGACAACCCCCCGAGTAAAGTTCGAATTAGCCACGACCTTGTCGGAGGCGCTCATCGCCCATCCCTCAAACCAATCCAGGGGATACCGATACGCTTCTTTAAGCAATCGCAAAACTATATTGCCTTCATTCCTGCGCGCGAGTAATTGATCCGGAAAATGACAGTAGAAAAGTATCCGTTGTTTCCCACCCCGAATTTGCGCGTATCGTTCCCCAAGACTCTTCAATATCGGAATACAAGCCGGTAACTGATCAACAATAAAAATATCATCCTTATATTCTTCCACTCCTCCACCCTTTTTCTCTGTCCTCCCCATCTCCATAAGAACCGAAATCGTCAAATGCAACTGCCGCAACACGGCCATCAACAAATGAAACCTCCCCAAAAACAAGGGCGGAAAAACCGTGTTTCCGCGAACACGAACGTCGAGCGTGCCATCGCGCGCTTCTTCGAAACAATGTGATGTATCGCGGTGGGATGTGTAGATCGTTACTTGATGGCCGCGGTTTTGGAGTGCGAGCGCAACGTCGATGATTAGGCGTTCGGCGCCGCCGATGCCGAGGTCCGGGTGGATTATGACGACGTTTGATCGCGGGACGAGACTCATTTTGACGAGATTGGGTTCATGAACCCATTGGAGGGGAATTGTGTGTATTTGTGTGGTGGTGATGTTGAGTTCAGAAGCCAGGTTGTCTTGATGATCGTTGAATGTCATGTGATAGCTCCGTCTTTATCTTATCTTATCTTATCGCGGTCAATAGTACATCCACGCCTTGGATTGCTTCATTTCTCCGGAAGGATTGCCAAGACTCTTTTAGTTCCGCGCCCTATGTCATTATAAAAAGTACGATGGCCTGAGCCAAGGACATTTGGTCATACATATTCTCTTTTTTCACCAATTTGATCGGAACAAAATTCATACCTCGATCTATATACTCAACCAAGAACAAGAGACAATCAAAATGCCCATCGGCGAAACAAACCTCAACGCTCTCCTGCGCACTCTCTTCCCCATCCTCTCCCCAGAAACCTACGTCTGGATAACAACAGCCCAATCCCTCGCCTCCCTCCCCCTCACAACCCTGCAACCTATCCATCTTTACCAGGAAACCGAAGGTCTCACTCTCGTCACCACCAAGGAATCCGCCGAATCCCATGGTTTGGAATATACATTCCCATGTAAAAAGATCACACTCAGGGTCCACTCCAGTCTTGAAGCTGTGGGGATGACGGCTGCGATCTCGGGCAGGTTTACAGAGTTGGGGGTGAGTGCGAATGTTGTCAGTGGGTATTTTCATGATCATGTTTTTGTGCCCGAGGGGAAAGAGGGAATTGCTATGAGAGGGTTGGAGGAATTGACAAAAGAGACGATGAGAAAAAATTGAATGAATGGATGACCTTGTGATCTTGACTATTACATCTATTCCTACACATAACACATAAGAACGTATGAACACGACACTAGAAATGATTGTTACAGCTGCCCAAAGACTCACGCGGCGCTCTCATGCACCTTGAACTCAATCATCTTGCTAATTCCGTCATGCGTTGGCTCGCTACTTTGACCATACTCCGCGCCTTCCGTAGTGTTGGATATCGAGCCACCATTGACGATATGCTCCTGCGAGCTAGACGCCTCGTCGCCGACATATACTTGACTTTTCACACCGCCGTACATCTCAAATTCGGTCCTGCCCGCCTGATGGCTGTGGGGAGCGAGACCCGATGATTTCTGTTGGTTTCGAGTGCGGGAGGACATTTCGTAGCGGTGATTGTTAACCGCTATTCTGGAGGCGAGGATGTCGATACTGCTCCGGTCAGTACTTCGTTCAGCCACATGTGGAAAGGGCAGGTCCTTACAAAAGCATAACAGGGAAAAGTGTTTCCAACGTATATACAAACCGGTCGATCTGGCTAGCCACAGAGGTTGCACTCTGGGCCGACGACTGCGAGGAATATGTAATCGCCCTCGACACTCCGATCAACGCTAACGTAGCCAAACGGATTTCCGTGCTTTTCAACAGGTAGCTGAACAATCCTGATTTGGAAGCCACATCCTGAGATGCTCTGTGCGCCTGCGCAAATTTCCGCAGAAGGAAGAATGCGCTTAGACACTCAATGAGTGCTATCAACGAGAAGTACCCGACATGGAGGTGATCGATGGTCGCTTGGAGGTTAAGCGACGCGTTTAAGATGGATCTTACTCTTGTGGCTGCAATGAAACATCTGAGGACCGCGGCGGCGACGACGAACACCCAGAATAGAGACATGAAGATGATTCGGTGGCGACTTTGTAGCACGCGGACGAGGATGAAATAGCTGTAGAATGTCAAGCCGACTTCTTGAATCTGTTGTTCGGTAAGCGAACACTCCTATTTCCTCCAAAACAGTTACGGATCTTACCAGCCATGTTATGTCTGCAAGCGCCGACGCAACCGCAGTCGGCGTCTTAGGGTAATCGGCATAGAAGGCGCAGTAACATAAACCATTCGCAATTGCGCCAGCCGCTGAAACGATGATCGGAAGGAGCGAAATTTGCGATAGATTCGTGATACCGACCACCGTCAGGCCAAAGAGGACATTCGCTATGCCGATGCTGCTCAGGATAGCCCAGCTGTATTCGAAGTATGTCGGGAGCGTTGAGGACGACATTATTAGGACACGATAAGTAGGTAGTTAGTACCTCGAAAGGGAGGCCCGTCACATAACACACATTAATAGACTCTTGTAAGATCGGTGCAGGGTATATGTACCCGTTGCACGTTTACGGCTCGGAGCACCATCTACAAGAAAAGGCGTGCAGTGCGGCGAAAGAGCCGTTAAATGATGGGGGGAATAGCGGTCCGCGCACTATAGAAGTTACCAAGATACTGAGCCCCCGAAGAACGTCCGGATTGGCGGGAACAGGCAGAAAGGCCTGCCAGACCCAATGGTTGGACTGCTTGAGATGCTGGGTTTCCAGGGTTTTCTGGAAAAATGCACCAATGAGATCGGAAAAGCGTTGGGTTGAGGAGAGAGCGTACTTAGCGCATAGACAACGAGGAACATGCATGGTTGGTCCATTTAGTTCATAATGAACCTAGATCACGAATCACATATCCGAGTACGAAATCTCTCAAAGTTAGCATACAGACTAGCTGGATATAGACACTCGGGCTGCCAGCCTGCCACTCGGAAAGCATGCACAACATCGCCTAGTCCGGGGCTTGGGGTCTCCGTGGGTCAAGCTGCGCCGTGACCTTTTCAGCACTGACTCTAGAGAACCAGAAGCATGTTAAGAACTGTCGTGCATGTTCGTACCAGAAATCCCCAGCGAGACGAGATTCTAGTATCAAAAGATTCTCAAAATGTCTAACCTCCTATCCACTCCCTCCCTGCAGCTAGTATCTAGATGAGCGATTTCTTGCTTATCGGCTCGTTTCCCCCTTTTCCCTACTATTTTCAGATTCTAAGTTTGCACCCCGAGCTGAAGCGCTGGCCAGAACAGCCCTGAACCCTGCTTAGCCCGATGAGAAACTTTCGCACCATGCCATGTTGATGCCATCGGCTTCAAAATCATATGCCTAAGTTTCGGACTCTTGTTATATGCTTTCTCCTGGGGCTTGTTGGGAAGTTAGTAACTCGAGACGACTGACTCTTGCATGAAGAAAGTAGATTATCGCAAAGTCAAATATTTTCTCCTTGCAAAGAGAAAGAGAAGAAAGCAAATAAATGTCGAGAGTGAGCTGTGGCGAATACTCCTTTTCTATTCTTTTCTTTCCCCCGCCTTTCCACGTTGCGTTACTGGCTCAGGGAAACGGAGAAGTGGAGATTCCAATCTCTTCTTTCTGGGGTACCCTGCGCTAATGCCATTATTTGTCACTGTTATGATTCTTAGTTAGATTGATATAACCATTAACCAGGCATCTTTTTCTCACTTTTTACTATTAATACGCAATCATTTTCATGGATGCGCATCGGAAATTCGAAACTAAGCATGGATATGGGAGAAAGTCCAGTATGCACCTGGGTAGCCAGGGGTTGCGTTATCACTAGACAGCCAACACAAGGGTCCAACCGGATCCACCGAACATCTCCGTACAAGCTAACAGACAAAGATTTAGCATGAACAAGGGTATCATTGATACATGGCAGGCAGTCGTATGATACCTATCGCAAGGTCGCAAGATATATTCGGGGCCGCTGTAGCTGGCCCGGTCAGAGAGGGTTACGGCCGCCATAGCCCTAATAGTTAGCCTAATACACAGTAGGTCTGCACCTTCATCGCAACAGCACAGTTGGTTGCAATGGCCCTTAATGATATCTACCTAGCTATCTTGTTCCGAGGTGGATTATTCATCCTCTTCGACACTGCCAGCCATACTGAACATGCCGAAATTCATAGAAAGTAGATACTTTTTGATCACAATTTATTGAAATCCTTACTCACACAGAAAGGAAATACTTAATATCAAAGGAGTCAAATTCAACTATCCCCGCCAACATCATCAATGGTCGTCGTTTGTGCAGAATGGCGAAGGATTGAAATAGACACGAACGAAAAGAAGGGAAAAAGCGGCTGTATTCAAGAAAGCAGAAAGAAAAAAGGAGGCAAAACATATTTTCCAATAAGATCTCATGACAAGGAACATTTGAGAATGGCGAATGGGGGTATGTATGGGGAACAAGAAGAGAAAAAAATACAGTTGGTTGGAGAAGAGAATAGCAATAAAAGGCAAAAAAGAGGGCATGTACATCAGACTTCGGGAGCCCGTTTCATTCGTACAAACAATATCGTAAAAGAATGGGCAAGTGGGCTGAGAATCGTAGGTAGAAATAAACAAAAGAACGCATGTACAGCTTCAAATGCTGTTGCTTAAGATACAGGGTTATTATTCGATTAGAAGCAGTTGAGTGTGCTCTTCTTCTTCTTTCTGTTGATGGCATTCATGCGCTCTTCCAATTGGGCACGAGCAGCCTCGGCTTCGCGACGAGCACTGCGTTCTTCCTCAACCGCTTGCAATGATAGGCGAGTGGAGTTGCGCTCTTTTCGGAGAGTCTGAAGCTCGTCTTCATATTGCCAAGCCTTCTTCTTCCAGGCTTCCATATCGGCCTTGATCTTGTTGCTCTGAGCCTCAAGATCTCCGAGAGCCTCTTCCAAAGTGGCTGTGAGTTGCTTCTCGGCATAGAGATGCTTTTCAATAGTCTTGATACGAGCTTCTTGGTCCTCCATCAATTGAGTGCTGACCAACTCGCGACTAGCGTGACGAGAGCTGGGAGGAGACATGCTGTTGGTATTTCCAGCAGTAGCAGAAGCGATATTGGGCAAAGGTGGGAGAGGAATGGCAGGTGGAGGAGAAGGAAGAGATGTAGTAGAAGTACTCTTGCGGATAGATGAGAGAGAGTTGGTGCGATCCATGGGCATTTCAGTTCCGCTGTTCTTGATTTGGAGCTGTGACAAGTTAGTAATCTGTAATGTATCTAAACTGCCGTCATCGAATATCTTACCTCGAGCTGCTCGATACGGACTTGATATGTTTCAACATCTCGTTCGAGATTTGCGACCTTGACGTTTGCCTCTTCAAGAGCCTGCAGACGTTCGTTCTGCATGACAGAAAGACGGTTGTGGTGCTGGTCGAAAGTATTGGTAATCTGCTCTTCAAGCTCCTCAACCAAACGAACGCTCTTTTGCTTCTCAGCCGTAATGTCATCAATAGTGGCATCCTTCTTCTTGACAAGTTCTTCCTTCTCCTTCAACTTATCCTCAAGCGTAGCGACCAAAGTTGCAAGCTCGGTAATCTTGGCTTCATGATCTTCATTCGATGCCTTGGGTTCATCTGCAGTTGCTCCCTTAGTTTCGAGTTGTCTCTGGAGATCTTCATTTGCATCAATAAGATCTGCGTATTTGCTTTCGAGGTTACGCTTCTCCGAGACCAAATCTTCTAACTGATCCCCAACTGTCACAGGCGTGACTTCAGTCTCGAGGACTCGAGAGATCGAATTCAACAATCCAATCAAATCCTGCTTCGAGCCAGCAATTTCTGATCGTAGAGCCGAGAGGGTCTCTTCATGTTGTGCGTTAAGCTGGTCAATGAAAGAGTCGTGATCAGCCTTGGCAGAGTCAACAGCGGCGGATCTATTCTCTAATTCAGACAGCTGCTGCGCGTGGGTCTCCCGTAGAGCAGCCAATTCCCTGTCGTGATTGTCAACCAGGGCTCTGTGTGAGTCTAGTTCATCCTCGAGCTCAGCGATTCGTGATTGGTAAACCGCAGAGTTGGCATCATTGGCTTCTTTGGTGGAGGCGAGGTGTGTCAATTGGTCATGAAGGGCAGAATGAGACGCCTCGAGCTCGGCAATTGCAGTTAGATGTGTTGAGACAGTGGCTTTGTGCTCGTCAATCTCTGATTGCAAGCTAGCGACGTAAGATTCTTGTTGCTTCCTCTCTTCTTCGCGCTCTTGCAGGAGGACAGCCTTTTCTTTGGTTATCGAATCAAGAGAATTGGCGTGCTCGGCTCGGAGGGCATCAACCGTAGCAAGCGCAGCTGACAACTCAGCCGAAGTTTCCCGCAGTTTCTGTTCAGACGCCTCCAGTGCCTCGATGGCAGTCTGGTGTCTATCCTTCCATTCAGAGAGTTCAGTCTCTAGTTGTGCAACACGGGCCAAAGATTCTTCAGACAACACACTTCCATTGGCGACAGGGGTTTCGGAAGCATCGTTCTTGGTATGAGATGAAAGTTCTGCGCTGAGCTTCTCGATTTCAGCACGTAGCTCTTGCTCCCGGCTTTCATGGGCTTCCTGCATTTCTCTCATTTGACTCTCCTGCTGGAAGATTTGGTCACGCATTTGAGAGACCATTGCCATGTCCATAGGTTTGGCGCCTTGCAAACTCGAGCGCTCTCGTGTCAAGCCGGAGATAATTGTGGCCTTCATTTCCATCTCCTTCTTGACGTTTGTGTTTTCGACCTCTAATGCTTGGATACGCTCCATGCGAATATGGAGCTCATGCATGGCTGCATTGAGGTTTTGCTCGAAATTTTGCATCGTTTCTGGTCGCTGTTCGAATTCATCGGAAGCAATATTTCGTAGCGCTGCCAGAGACCTGTGAGCACGATCCACAGTCGACATAAGGTTCTGACTCGTCATTCTACGAATGACCGAGGCACCTCCTGGGCTGGGGGTTGTCGGAGATTGAGGTGTGCGAGACTTGTGGAGATCGGTCTTCAGTTGCTCCACAAGGATGAGAGTCTCGTCATGCTCAGCTTCCAATTGAGCATATTTCTGGGCAACAAGATTCATGCCCTCCTCATGTTCACGGAGAAGCTGGCGCAAATTCTTGACTTCCTCTTCAGACTGCGTGGAAGTCCCGTTGGTAATAGGCACGTCCTCCTGTGTTGACATGACGGTAGTATCAAACGTATCCTGCGAGATCCCCGACTGCTCGACCGAGGACAACTCCGAAGAGAGCGAACGAGAAGATGAATGTTGTCCGCCAGTTTTGGTTTCCTCGGTCTTGACGCTCTCTAAAAAAGATTGTGGTCGGGAGGAACTATCGACGGGAGTGTCGACATTCAGGGGTCCTGCGGGGTGACGACTGAAGTCAATCTGATCCTGCATCTCGGCCATGGTTCGCAATGCCTCGTCATATTTGGCAGCAAGAAGATCATATTCATTCTGGGTCGTCTCGTGTTGTACACGAAGATCCAACAATTCTTGGGTGATATTTTCTAGTTTCTCAGCGACAAACTTTGACTGAGCCGGGCTTTGGTTATGCTCCTCGACGACCTCCTTTTCTTCGGAAGCCTCCTCAGCGGCATCAATGTCATCGCCAACAGACGAAGTGTCCAGCTCTCTGGCCTCCTCGGACAACGTGTTTCCTGAAGCATCCTCGCCCAAATCCTCATCGTCGTCTTCGGGGATGGCAGTCTCCACTGCTTCTGTCAAGATATCGAGAGTATTGCCACGAGCTCGATTTGTCCGCATGTCTTTGACGGCCGGAGGCTTAGATTCGCGAACTTGAGATTTGTTGCCATTCTGTTGAATGTGGTCAAGTTCATAGAGAAGGTTATCCAATTTACCCAGGTTTCGCTGACGGTCGATGACGTGCTCGAGTCTGTTAATCTCGCGTTGCATCAAATCCATATCCTGATCAGCTTCGGCCAATCGTTCTTCCAGAGTCGAGATATAGTCTTCGCATCCTGCCTCATTTTCGCGAGCACGGGCGATTTCTTTGCGCAATTCGTTGATGAGAGCAGAGTTCTTCTCTTCTCCGGTAGAATGACCGTCAAGCTTGGATTCAAGGTCATGGAGATAATGTTCGGTGCTGTTCTCACGCTCCATCAATTTCTGAACTCTGGCCTGCAATTGTGCGTTGAGGGTCTCCATGTATGCGCACTTGCTCTCGCGTTCGAGCAAAGAGCTCTCGGTGTTCGATAAAGAGGATCGAGTATTTGAAAGAGATGACTCTAAGCTCTGGATGGTTTTCTCGTATTCCAGGACAACCTGCTCCACAGATTCAGCAAAAGAATGAGAGCGTTTCAGTCTCTCAATTGAGCTGTTTTCAATAGCGGCAGCAAGTTCATCAGGATCTTCTGTCTGAAGGTCAGAGGCCTTACTGAGCTCGGAGATGAGTTTCGCGTGACGCTGGCTCAGGGAAGTGTAGCTCTCTTGCATATCCAGCAAATGGTTCTGTAGCTCCATTTCCCTATCGCTTGAACGTTCGCTTCGCTCAGGCTGTACAACGCTCTTCCGGTCTCCGGTCTCGGAATTTCGAATTTGTTGACGCAAGAATGCAATTTCAGCCTTGAGACGTTCGATGACGGCTTGCTTATCGCTTTCATCCGTGATTTGCTGAATGCGAGGCTTGCTCTGAATAGCCCTGGCTCTTTGCGCATACTGAACGGTGTTCAAGGTTTCGCTTAGATGGAATTCGGCAGGAGTAACGCAGGCAACCATGTACGTGATGGCGGTTCCACCAAGTGAGTCTTGAAGCAGACGAGTCAATTTGGAATCGCGATACGAAACATGAGCACCGGACTGTCGAGAAGACAACTGCGAGATGACTTTTCCGAGACTAGCCAATCCAGCGTTAATGGAGATACCCTCCTTAGCCCTCTCGCCAGAAGCACCGGTATTCTTTAGACGTTCACTTCCAGCAAGATCCACAAAGTGAAGTTTGCTATCCACGGTGATTACTGCGTCCGAGGATGACAAAGCCTCTACGGGCACGGACATGCGCTTCTCCTTTGCAGTCATTGTTTGCCCGGGCGATTTGCGCTGCACCAAGTTCAAACTAAACACAGCATGAGAACGAGAGGATTTCGCATTGATTGCGGTCGCGTCGGTTTGACGAATGCTCGAACCGAAGTTGAGGGCGCCGATCAAGTCATCAAAGGAATTGATATCCACCTGATGAAGGCCGGTCAAAATAATTCTGCCTTTGGCATCTTCACGAATAGTAACAGTGCCACGATCCCCAAGAGGTGTTGTATCTGGAAGAAGTAAATCTCGAAGTTGTTCGTTGTAGATCTGGTATATGTCAGTAGACACAAACAAGCATACGGGTAAAAGAGAGACGCACTTCAACGTATGTTGCCTTCAGCTGCCAGGTCTTGTCCACAGGATTTCGGTTGAAGATTTGCGGTGAGCTCATGGAATATCGAGCCGGTGTGCGAAGTCCAGAAGACTGTGTTCGACTATGTTTAGGGGTGTCTAGTTTCTCGAACAATAGCTGCGCCGCTCGGGGAATGATTCCTTTGAACATCCATTAGCCAAGAACTATTTTCTGGTCTTCCAGTTCTCTTACCCATAGCACGAGTGTCATTTTGTTCACCAGGGCCGGATGTTCCCATCGTATATGATTTACCCGCACCAGACTGGCCATAGGCAAGGATCGAGACATTGTAGCCTTGCGTAAAGGAGTTGACACTGTCGCTGAGGTATTCCCATATTCCTTCTTGGTCTGTAGTTTCCGGGAAAACACGGTCAAAAACAAACAACTTGCGTCCTTGAGGAACATCGACAGCGAGACTGGTCGGCGAAGTGACGTGGACCATCGATCGCTGAAATCGCTGAGGAATCAATTCGTAACCGGGGTCGGTTGGTCTCAATGGCGGCCGCACACGCACAGCTAGAAAAGTTAAACAGAGATTAGTTATGCGATGAAGGCGCAGCGGTTGGATTGAAACGAGTTGTGTTTCAATTACGTACCAACTTTGACAGCTGTCTTGCTCTCCTCATCCGAGGCGCGGCTGTCCCCATGTCTGCTTCCCGTACTCATGCGACTCATACTCCTTGGAGGACGAATAATGGCACTCATGGGTCGTGTTGTCGGCGTCGGAGCCGCTGGCGACCCAGGCGGCGATATCGTCATGGCTGTGAGAGTCGGCCGAAGTCTATTTTCTGTCTCTATCTGTCTGTCTAATATTCAAAACACCTCCGTGGGCCGAAGCCAGTTGGCGGGCGACGAAAAGGCGGCGATGCACAATAGTCGGTCAATCGAGGCGATCTCGTCCAAATCGAGTGATAAGATACGACACGTGGGAAGAGGGTGATTTCATAAGGAATGTAGAAACAAAAGTAGGAATTCGCGACCAAAAAAAGACTGTATGGAAAAAGAGCGTCCTGCGCGGTTGCAGCCACGAGTTTTGTTGAGTCGAATTCGTGAGGTAAATATTATTCTTCTGTTGTTTGTCGAGTAGCTAGTGTGTCAATCGGACGGTCTAACCCCTTATCCGCGGTTGCTCCCGTCAAAGTACCAGCAAAAGGAAAGGCGCAAAGTAAGTGTCCGTCGAGCGACTTTCGTTCTCTCAGAGGGGGTTTATGCAATGCACGTAGAACAAACTCATAGCCAGTTCTCGACACGACAAGGAGAGGAGAGAGTGAGGAGGAGAGGGAAAGAAGACAGGATATTTCTTGAGACAGAGGGAAGGACGCTGGGCCAGGGGAGAGCGCTGGAACAGGCAAGCGTGGCCCGGTAGCGTGGTCTGGCGAAGGTAAAACCGCAAAACGAGCAGGAGCGGGTGGCACCGATGTGCTGCGCTGTGCCCTGGTTGGTCTAGCAGGCACTCTCTGAGGGAAAGAGCAAAGGCCAGGGGCACACGGCGCTAGCCTTCTCCCAGACTAGCGCAGCGCGGGACAGCGGCTGTCCCCACTCTGCAGACACACTGTACTCCGTACGTATTCGTTTGTATCATAATCTACTATACTACAGAGTAGTAGGACCTGGACGGAGCTGAGACTGCTTGTTGATGCCTGTACATTGATAGAATTCTATCTGTCTGCTTGGATTCCTTGGACATTATCTTACATCCTGCACGATGCAAGGTGATGGACATGTGTCGGCGTGAAACTCAATTTCAATTCTGTCTGCCAGGCTTATCTCAGTTGCGCTGGATGGAATCGGAGCTTTCAGTCCACACCCACGGGTCAGTATGTCAACCGGCAGAGTATCCATATATTTATTATTCAGGCTGTCGTTTGGATATCAATGAGCGATGCTCCAGTATTAACTTGATTACATGCATACCAGTGGTACAGAGACTCTGTACAAGTCACCGCGGACTCGGATTGTACCGAAATTACGTACGGAGTCTACGGAGTACAATCCGTACGGACCATGTGAATACGTATTGAGATGGGATGCCTGGTAAGTGAGGCACCCAAACTGACTGACCCAGCTTGCCCAAATTATCATCCATCCTCTCCTAGGGGATACTTCACAATTCATTGTTGATTGATCAGCAACGCAACAATTAAGTTATCCGACTCGACCTGTACACTCGGCGGAAAAATATTAAACAAACCGGCCAATCACCTACATCACTGCAATCGGTTCATGCATGTTGGTCACGGACTGGTGGTCTAACTTGTTCCTGCTCGCTAGACTCGCCAGTCTCCACTCGAGGATTGATTAATATCTCATGGAAATATAACGCGCACCACCAGTTGTTTCTGTTCTTTTTCTGGCACCCAGTGCAATGAATGCATACAAAAAAAAAAAAAATTGTGGCTGGGAATGCCGAACAAAAGCCCAACGGTCGCCCGCTATCGAACTCTCAAACACCCAGTCCTGACGCTAATGCAGCTAGCTGCGTGGGATGCCCCATCTATCAGGCAGCCAATGACTGGACTCGATATTTGAATTTAGTGTGCACATACTCTTCCGTGCTCCCTACTGAGCATCGAGCAGACTCTTTTGGCATGATAATGTTTCAAGTTTCATAACGATCATCCCAGAACGGGGAGACAAGAGTCCAGACCCTCGAGATTAAACCCCAGAACAGGCAACAGACAGCTGGTTTGTGTTGGTGCCAATGCACGGCCTCGACGGGGCAAGTAGCCGTTCGTCTCTTTGATCTAGGCGGGATAGAACAATCAGTTGTGTGGAGAAGCAAGTTTGTTTGTACAGAGTAAGTTTGATGAATTCATTGTCCATTGAAGGTCCTCGAAGTTGGTTTCTATTGTATGGACAGCAGGGCAATATGAGAATTATGTCATAAGATAGTGTGTAGAGCGCCTTCCCAGCTTGATCAAGCGACACGCACCTTCCTATTCGGGTTGCATGATTAGGGTTACGGCTCTCACGACATCGCGGCCACTTCTCTATCCACTTCACTTCCCCTCCACTTCCTTCAACTCAACTCAACAGTCACACAAACTGAATGCTAACCTTCATTCTCCAAGGGTATTGCAGTCCTTTATCATGTATCTTGCTGATTTCCTCTTAAGGATCAAATACACCATCATTTCTATGTACTACCACGCCCATATGAATCAGCTATCTGATACTCGACTCAGCTCCATTCATTGACAGTAGCTAGTTGACAAAATTCACCGAACATTCGGCCCGAATAGACCGATCCTGTCTTTGTTTGTCGTCGATGGTTACTTCCAAACATCGGATTAACGCTCAGCTTCTCGCTCAAATGACTCAGACTTCTATCTGTGCAGCCTCTTTCATCGCCATTTCCACAGACGCCTGCTCATTATCAGGCAGCATACTATTGTCCCTATCGAGGTCAGCTAGAACGCTCGGCGGACACAGCAACCTTGACAAGCTATCCACTTCCTTATATTCGCGCTTCCCGTACACCGCCAGACTCATCTTCTTATTTGAGCGCATCACATACTCGGGAACCGCCGCTACGCCATTTTTGACCCACTGCCAGCCGGCATTGCCATCGGGCTCTTGGAGGGCATATCCATTCAGTGATGCCGGGTGGTAGTTGGAGAGCTTGGACTTCCGAATGCGGGTGATCGGATGGAAATACTCATTCGTGGCGCCACCGATGCCGTCGCCTGCATCTCGCGGATAGCCGCCTGGTGTACGGTCTTGTTTCCCAAGAACCCTGAAGAAGGCACATTGCAGCCCGGCGAAGTTGGAAACAATGGGCCCACAACCCCAGCCATTGATAACGTTGTTTCTGGTGTTATTCTCAACGAGCGCGTCGTGGTGCTCTTTTTTGAGTTTATTAATCGCCGTCTCATCGAACGTCAGCATACCGGAGAGATTGTCCACCTGGCCGGTTAGCCCATCAAGATCATAACTGGAGCCGATAGCAGGATAGAATGTGCTTACCATCCACGCAAATGTGATGTCGCCGATTTCTTCAAAGTCACTTGCGCTACGCACAAATTCTGCTTGCCCACCGATGTTGCCGTGGACGCCGGGAAACCAGCATTGTTGCAGATCCTTAGCTGGTGCACCAGGGCTCGCGTGCCAGAGGGTAGGGGGGAAGGTTAGTCGTCTCTCGTCGAGCGCGAGCGCTTGAAATGCATATTCCACATCTGATGGCCTCCATCGTTACCCATAGTAAATTTGTATACTGGAAACGATCACTTACTTTTGGCTAGGTTCGTGTTGTGAAATGCATACTGCTTATTGATTGGGATGCCGGCTTTTGCCACCAGGTTCACCAGCGGCCATTCGGGTACCCCCTATTCATGCAAGGTCAGTTTCACGGCAACATGGTCCATTAATAACCTGCGGCGGTGTATACCAGAGCTCCAACCGTGTCCCAGACGCCGATAACCTTAATTTTGAGAAAATCCGTCAAGCGCAGCTTGTCCTTGTGTTTCTGATACCACGCTGTCTTTGTAAACGACTTGCCGTCTGTATTCTCACGATAGGCCCTCCACATTTCAGGAAAGTGCGACATGTGTACTGCAGATAGGATACCGACGTCGCTGATCAGGCCGGCGACGGAACGTACAGTGAACGCGCCGCGCGAGAAGCCAAAGAAGTATAACTCGTCGCCAGGTACATAGTTATTGGCGACGAAATCATACATCTGGCACACGTCTACGTCTAAACCCCAGCCAAGAGAACCTGGAGAGCAATCAGTCACATTCGTCTGGGAGAAGAGGGAGCAAACCATAGATGGCTGCCTGGAACGGAAGGTCCCCGGTTCCTAGGCCAGAATGGTAGGAAACGATCTGCTTCACGATCATGCCGTCGGCATCAGGGCCACTGGTCGCAATTGCTCGAGCGATTTTCGCGACATTTGAAGGTATGGACTTGTCACCCACGTCGGACGCCAGCCATGTCCCGTCGGCGCAAAGGATGAGTCGTTTGTAGCTTGCCTGTTCGGGTTTCTTTTGCGACATGGTGAAGCTATGGAGAAAAGAAATCAAAGAGCTGATGATTATTCTTTTTAAGAATGTCGTACAGCTAGGCTCACACAGAGCGACCCCTTCTACAACAGGATCGGCCTATCAAATAGCAAATGCTGTGACGTCGTCTCGATTATAATTGTGATAGGAACAGCCCGCTGTGGCGATAACTCCTTCATAAATAAGCTCATGGAAAACTAGGCGGACAGCATCTGGTTCTCTGGAAGCTGTAGCCTTGCGCTGTCCTACATGTAACCATGACATTAGGTAACCTTAATCGTGCGACATTCGTACTTCATCAATGTCCATTCGTTTCTAAACTATTATAATAAACCAGCACGTCGGACCAAATCCCGCAAGCATTATTTTCCATAAAGATAAGCATGGACTTGTATTTAAAGTGTGGTCTCGTAGCTAGGGCTAGAAACTGCTTGTGCTGTCCTTATTCCTGCGGCAAAGATGGAAAAGAATTCTGATGTAACATTTCTATACATATTTCCAGCAGCCTATGACCCAGCCATACTTCCATGGATGTATCCATGGATCAATATCGATAGCCAGCGTCGAAAGAGCATCCGTCATACTAACATCACATCTTAAATGTAGTCCAGATAAACTTTATATATAGTTAATTTTATCAGCTACATATGTTGAAGTATAACATTGAAGAGAACGAACTTCTTCCCAGTATCCGATATCGTGGTCCATATCATTACTCACATACAAAGATTCGTATATCAATTGACATGGAGAGCACAGCCCAATTCCTCGGCGACATCGCAACCAACTCCGAAATCATCCTAAAAGGCACCAAAACCCACGTCGACAGCATAATCGCCGACCTGCGTGCCGTCGGCCTCAAAACCACAGCCGAAGACGCGCAATCCCTCGTATCTAGCACAAATGAAAACGGGCGAGGGAGTCGATGACCGGATGATGAGACAGGAAAAGCTGATGTCGTGGTTATTCAAATTGCCTCTTGAACCTAAGTCAGCGGTGGGGAGTACGCTTGAACAAGGGGTTGTGCAGTCGCTTTGGGATACACTTCCTCATCCGGATCCCGGGTGGACGCAGTTCTCAGGTCCGCAATATCGGAGTGTGGATGGCGAGGGGAATAATGTCCAGGAACCGCAGGCTGGTCGGGCGGGGGAGGCGTATATTCGGAATGTCGTGTCTCGTAGGAATTCAGAGCATGGATGGGACTTGCCTGACCCCGAAGATATTTTTGAGAAGCTCTTCAGGAGACGGACGGAGACTGAGGGCGGATTCAAAAAAGCATCCCTACGGTATATCGGCGAATATGTTTTATATGGCGACTTTGGTCACGCATGACCTGTTCAATACGGATATCACGAACCGGTTCAGAAATAAGACGACGAGTTATGTGGATATGTCTTGGCTTTATGGTGAGGTCCAACATGCTTGTTTAAAGTCGTTTCCACGTGCCCTCCAGGCTGACATGAGTGCGTGACTACAGGCTGGAATCAAGAAATGCAAGACTCCGTCCGCGACAAAGCAAACCATCGCGGAAAGCTCTATGCAGATGTGTTTGCCGACCCTCGACTGGACCTGCAACCTCCCGGCGTTATACCCATGGCCTTACTCTGGTGCAGAAACCACAACTGGATTGCCGAACAGCTCCTGATCAAAAGCAAAGATGATCCACGGTTCGCCAGCATACCAAAAAATGACGACAAGGAGGGCCTGCAGCGTCTTGATGAGCATTTATTTCAGACGGCGAGGTATATCAACGTGGGGACGTTTGTGACGGTGGTACTGAAGGATTATGTGCGGATGTTGTTGGGAATCAACCGGGAGAACTCGACGTGGACTCTGCCAATCAACCAGGAATTCTCCGCTACTACTAAGAAAGACGTTCCAAAGGCCACGGGGAATCAGTGCTCGATTGAGTTCAACTTCATCTACCGCTGGCATAGCGCCATTTCACAGGAAGACGAGAAATGGATCGAAGCGCTTTTCAAAGACCTCGAAAAGCGCCTTGGTCCTGACTGGATGGACAAAAGGCTCGGTTCAAGATTACCAACTCGAATTCCAGCACTTGACCAAGAACAACGAGACGTCAAGCGACACAACGAGCTCGCACCGACCGATCCCCGTTACAGGACCTACTTCGCTCTAAACCCGGAAGTCAAGCGTGATCCGCAGACTCACAAGTATCCCGACGCTACTCTCGCAAACTTCATCAAACGAGCCACCGAGTCGAACGCCGGCGCTTTCGGTGGTCGTCAAGTACCAAACGTATTCAAAGACATCGAAATCATGGGCATACGACATGCGCGCGAGTTGGGGGTGTGTACACTCAACGAGCTGCGCCAACTCTGCAATCTGCGTCCATATAGAACCTTTGAAGAGATGAACGACGATCAAACCATCGCCACATCCCTGAGGGAGTTGTACGGCGACGTGGCAAACGTTGAGGTATATCCCGGCCTGGTTGCTGAACAGGCCAAACCAAGACAAGAAGCTACAGGCCTCTGTGCCGGCCGCACAATCGCCTACGCCATCCTCTCCGATGACGTCGCGCTGGTCCGCGGCGACAGGTTTCTGACCACAGAACTCAACCCATACAATCTTACACAATGGGGATACGACGAGACTCAACCAGATATTAGCTGGAGTTTCGGAAACGTGTTAGGTGACAAGTTGTTGAATCGGCATTTGGGGGAAGGGAATATGCCGCGTGATTCGATTTATACACAGTTTATGTTTTCGGTGCCGGAGGAGACGAGGAGGAATATTAAGAGGTTTGGTATGGAGGATATTTATAGGGAGACGAGGGTCTGATTAGACTCATTTCAATGTTGTAGATTAGAATAACGATAATGAGTCGTGAAGCGTGGCTACTGTACGTTGGAGTTAGGGCTTCTATCTGAAATGACAAATACAACGGAAAAATGCCGCACAATCCACATGAACAAATTGCCTGCCTAGTATACATGTATAAGGGGGTGTTCTCAGCTCAATGGTCTGGTTTTTACTACTCGTATTCATTCTTGACAAAGACAGATGATGTAACAGCTCCGCACGCACAAGGAGAGGGGATATGAAGGGAGTTGACTTGAATTGTTTACTAATCTCCAATTAGCCAACCAACACTTTTATGCATGCACGGTTTCTCGGTGTACTTGTTCAGGGCGCGGTGACTGACGGGGTATTTAGATCTCCAGATCCTTGTCTGAATCTACCTCATGCAGGTCATCAATATATAAACTCATTCAATTAAGCATTTCCGTCTTACTCTTCACTCAATAGTACCTAGGTATCCAGTTCGACGACCTCCCAACAAAATTAAGTAACAATGTCTACATCAACACCTTTCAAACCCCTCCGCGCCATAATCCTCACCTTCGACCAAATTGACCTCATCGACTTCACCAGCCCTTATGAAACGCTCTACCAAGCCCGCGACCAGGCCACAGGCAACAGACTCTTCCACATCCAACTCGCCGGTCCCGGTCTTTCCGTCACCGACGAAAACGCGCATATGAGCACATCCCAGGGTCTCCCGTTCAGACAACACATTAGCTACAATCAAGTCCTACAAGAATTATCCGATATTGATATACTGGTTGTCCCGGGAGCAAATTGGGCTACGACCGAGAAATTGAGTCATTGGGATGAGTTTCCAGTCAGAAAGATCATAAAGGAGTTTGCAGCGTTGCCGAGTAGATCTACGACTGATGGACGGCCGCCGAGGGTTTTATTGTCGATTTGCAGTGGCTCGTTCTTCCTTGCTGTTGCGGGTGTGCTTGCGAATCGGCGCGTGACGACGCATTACCTTATCATCAAGGAATTGGAAGCTTTATGCGCCAAATTGTACGGTGCTGGTGCGCCGGAGGTCGTGCGGAAAAGGTTTGTGGATGTTGGAACTCTAGACAATGGGGTCAGGGTTGTTGCGTCGGGGGGGTTGACGGCTGGGTTTGATGCGTCGTTGTATGCGATTGAGTTGATTGCGAACATGAAGGAGGCTGAGAGGGTTAGTGAGATTCTGGAGTATCAATGGGTCAAGTCTGAGGGGTTGATTTGATGGTCTGTCATCTATAGATTTGGATGGCTCATGAAATTGAAAAGAAATATAATTATAGTATGTATTAGAGTATCATAATCATATATTGATCGTTGTAACCAGACAATTATATGCAGTCATTCCAGATGACGATATGTGCATGCCACATATTGATATTGCATGGACTATAAAACCATGTACTCCCCGTCTACTCCCTCCCCTTCAATGATACTGCGCCATCTGAACCCGATACTATCCTGAATCCTGTTGGCAGCCACATGATTTTGCGTCTGGGCACGCATATTCGACATAGGTGTGCCCGAGTACCCATGGTTTGGATAAAGATTCTGATGGCTTTGATATGGTACAGAGAGGTGTTGCTGTTGCTGGCTTGTGACGGGCGGGTTCTGAGCCCATATCTTTTCCAACAGCTCAAGACAGGATATGTTGTTGTAGAAACCAGAGTCATTCTGAATATCTTTGCAGCGATTGCGAATCGCTGTACGGTGCTCTTCATATACACATTCTGAGCCCGTGATGAACAACGGCCATAGTAAATATACATCCGACTGGACGGCAGCAATGTAGTGCATCGCGGTAAGAACAAACGTTTGAATGCGGGGATGTGTCGATGGTATGTCTGGATGTGCGAGACGTTCAGTGTATAACAATGCAGCATATCGGAATGCTTCGGAGATGTTGGACAGATCAGCAAGGTTACTTGGTGCCACTGTTACACTCGAATTCGGCGTCGTCGGTGAAGACATCATGGTGGGTCCAGAGGTTGAAAGGGAACCGCAAGAATTGGAAGGTGATTGAGTGAGTTGATTGCTGTCATGCACGCCGACAAACTGTGTAGGATCGAGTCGCCAACTTTCCAGTTGTTGGCGAATCGCGTGCCATTCAGCCCAGAATTCGGGATTGCCCCATTGCGCCGCTTGAGGGTGGGCATAAAGGGTCGCCGCATAGGCTGCATTCATTCCGTTCGGAGTGTAATGAGACAATGCAGGAGGAACAACGGGCATCGCTGCAGGCATATCGATGTTATACGAAGGATCAACATGCTGATTTTGGCTCAACATATTTAAACGTCCTAGTCGGGCCATTACTTTGAATAATCGCCCGTCGCAGCCGGCCAGATTCTCCATGGCCCACTCCTCATCAGACGCGCAAGTCATGTCCAAATACAGACCTTGCAATTGACCTTCCCTATTATTGATGGTTGCAGTCATAGCATCGAACCAGGTGAACATTCTCGTACACCACCGAGCCTCCTCGGACTCAGGCATGTTCAGGCGATGTCTCATAGCTAGAAGCTTCCTAACGCCGGCGAATTGAGTTTGAAATTGCGCGACACCCGTTTCACAGACGTGGAATAAACAGAGTATCAGCAAGGAGGCCAAGACTGAATCATGGTGCCGTTTCGATGGATCTGCGAGCAATGCATTTAGCGATTTGATCGCCACAGACTTGTGAAAAACTTCTTCACGGTTATCCCCTGCAAAGTCTAGTATTCCATGCCGTTCCTGAAATGAGACGTCCGTCAACGCGCGATGAGCCATTGACGACTTTCGGGCTTGTTCTGTCCTTTCAGTAGACAAGATCTTTTCTTCTCGTCTCTGGCGTATATTACTGGCTGATAAAGCTGCAATGGCGTGCTGTAGGGTCTCACTATGGTGTGCCAACTGCAGAATCCGTGTTCGATATGGATTGCTAGGCCGGTCAAAAGCGACTATTACTGGAGCAATAACCTCCGCAAAGTAGCTGATCAAATACCGTATGCGTGGGGTGCGGCCAACTGATTGCTCGAGTAGTAAATCTGGCAATGAATTTGCAAAAGGACTTGCAGAAAATCTCCACGGATCTTGATTTTGCTGATAGCCCAAAACAGAAAATTGATCCACATACACTGATTCCGAGTACACCGGAGAGATAAGTGTCTCCTCTTCGTTTGGCGTGATGTCTTCGTCTTCTTCGATTGACGATGCGCGCCGTTTGCCTGTAATTGGTGGCGGCCATGTATAGAACCCAGTTTGAAGACGCTGATTTCGGCCATGGTGATAATGTACATTTTGTTTATGGACCGCGGGATATGTAGAAACAGTAGTATTTAACGGAACTAGCCACGCTTGTTGTGTTGCTGCCGTCGTTGGCAGTAGTCCTGGTGCCTGTGAAGTATAGACTGGGCCATCTGTTGGGAATTGCAATGTGGCAAACGACCTATCGCTTACGGTGCGATTATGAGGATCGGGAAAAGTCACTTCTGATATTGTAGCTGCTGTTAGGAGTTGTGGTGCCGGATGTCGCCAATTCGCCGGTTGCTGATGCGCTCCGTTGATTGTAGTGGCGGTAGGTTCGGATGATTTGTAGTCCGCAACGACAACGTCAGGGGATTGAGAAGAAGACTTCCTCCGGGGATATTTCTGAGCCGGCGACGCTCTGGCCGTGGTGGTGGTAGTTGCAACGGTACTCTGCTTGCGAGGTTTCGCTGCGGGTGATGGCGGCGACGTCGACTGAATGCCGTCCGACACGGGGAGCGTCAATCCACGCAGTTTCCCTCGACTGGCGACTCCCACGCCCCAGGTCAGGGTTGTCTTGTAACCAGCACAATCCCTGCCATGATCGAGACACTGGCTGCAGTACGGGCGACGGCGGTCACAATTCAGACCGGCACTGGAGCACGTAAAACAATCATCGGCGGCTCCTCCGCCGGTGGTCTTTCTCTTGCGTTTCTTTCGCGGAGCGGTGGTCGCTGTTGTCGCGGATGGGGCGGGCTGCTGAGCAGCGACAACGTCGGTGTCTTCCGACATGGCGCATCTGGCCGAGGGGCGGCGGTTGATTAAGGGAAAGAATAGGAGGGTGATATAGCTGAACAGGCACGGTGTGCTCCATGCAAATAGCTTGACTGGATTGATGACGGGGTTATAAGTTAGCGGGAAAAAGAGAATATCGTGTGAGACTCGAGTATTGTCGGGTCTAGGTCGTCCAGATAGCGCTCGAGAACCGGATGAGGAGGATGGGGAAGGAAGAGTGGGACGGCCAATTGTGGAGTTGCCACTGTGCTCAGGGCCTTACTGCCACATACTGACAGTACATACGACGTAGTACATGTACTTGCTGGATGTAGAATGTACCATGGCGGTCTCCGACTGCCCTGTTGCACACTGTGTACAGCGAGAATACTCGGAGTGAAGAACGGCTTGAGGCGGAGAATGCGATCAAGCATCTGCACTCCTACTAGTTTAGTACGGAGAAGTGGACCGCTGCATCGGCAGTCACTGAGATAAGAGATATACTAGGATGTAGCAGTAGGGGATAATTCAGGATATCCTCGGGGTGATTCGGCGAGATTAAGAATCAAGCATGCATGTTTCGTGTAAAGTCAAAGTAATTAAAAATTAATATCCATGCACGTAGAGTTGCAAATGTCGAAATCACCACCGTTTTTGGCGTGCATGAGCATCAAGAGACAACACTGGATACGGTAGAAGGCTAGAAGCCCCTAGAGGCTGGCTAGCATCTTAGGGCCTCTCTTCGGCCACTCAGCGCGCGAGCCAGCCGATAGGAACCTGATCAGATCATCATCAGACTATCAGCAGAGGGCCAGAGGCCGCCATAGGCGCGTCCAAGACTCCAAGTCTCTGGTCGTGCACTGACATGGATATTCTCGGCAGAGTCTAACTACGTAGGTCAATCCTTGTCGACTATGGACTACCGAGGTCTTGTCTTGATACGTAGAGGCTGGCTTGCCTCAAGATATTCACCACTGCTTGTCAAATCTTTTAGGGTTGTCCTAACCCTAAGATTGGCGCTCACGTGCTCAAGCAACAACTAACCGGATTGGGCCAAGAGGCGCATTTGCAACCGGAACAAAAGGAACAAAACAAAACATCTGAGATCGAAAAGATGAAGAGCTAATCCTGATTGCCTGAGTTGCTTACTGCGCGATTCTCCTGGATCAACTTCTCCATACACTTCAATGCATCTCGGCGCTGCTATTAAGTGGCTCTATCCCTCCTGCTCTTAACCCTATTACTCCGACCCGATCGATCTCGCTCGCTCGCGGTCGGAGCACCACCAGGGGTCTCCAAAAGAGGAAAGCAAGCAGCCATGGCTGTCCAACGGCCTCGGAGGCGACTGCGCTCCTTTTGTCTCATGCTGGCTGCTCTATTCTTCATCTTCTTCTCCATCTACATCTCCAGCAAACCGTCATCCAACAATCGCTTCTACAATGCCCATTTCACCGAATCCCCCGTCGATCCGTTCCGTGGCCGTCAGCTCGCGTTTTGGACTTCGTTTCGTGAGATTCTCGATCGCCATGCGCCCAATTGTCCATCCATTGTACTAGAGGGGTCTGCGCAGCCGGTTACATTCAATGCGCTCGAGGCGAGTCCGCGTCCCGACATGGTGGTGCTCCCGGATGAGCATCTCGAAGCGATGAAGTCGGCGCATGCGGAATTCGTGGAGGAGATTCATACATCCAAGATAATAAAACCTATTCATACACCGGGGTCGCGGGGGTTGGTGTCAATGGCAGGTGGGCCTTATTTCCCGCTCTTCATGGCTCAGCTACGTATGCTTCGTCGCAATAATTCGACTCTGCCGGTAGAAGTCTTTTTGCGGGATTCGAGCGAGTACGAGGACCACCTATGCAAAAAGGTACTGCCTCAATACAACGCCAAATGCGTCGTCCTGTCCGAGCTGTTAGGATCAACAAAGCACAAGGGCGTGGAGATTGAGCATTACCAATTCCGCACCTTTGCAGTTCTGTTTTCGTCATTTGAGGAGGTTGTTTGGATGGACGCGGATTGTTTCCCATTATACCGAGTGGAAGATTTGTTGGAGTCGGAACCATTCACATCTACCGGGCTCGTCACCTGGTCTGATTTCTCCGCATCGACTACATCGCAGCTCTTTTACCAGATTTCGCAGCAAGAAATTCCGCCAATGACTCTGCGCGCAGCTTCCAAGACCGGCGTGTTTCTCATTTCAAAGAAAACACATTTCTTGACACTTCTTCTAGCCGCATACTACAACTACCATGGCCCGTCGCATTACTTTTCGTTACTGCTACAAGGCGCCCCGGGTCAAGGGGATAAGGAAGCCTTTATACAAGCTGCATCGGCATTAAAAGAGCCCGTCTACCCCGTCAGTGAACGTGTCAGTGCTCTAGGCCATACGACCGAAGGCGGCGACTTTGTCGTCTCCGCCGTAGCTCAAGCGGACCCAATCGCAGATTACCAATTAACAAAAGAAGGAATATGGCGCGTCAAAGAGCCAGAAACAGGCACACCACCGCGCGTATTCTTCATTCATGCCAGCCATCCCAAATTCGACGCAGCCGATAACATCTTCGGATTCAGATGGGACGGTACTCCGGATTTTATACCTGGTCGCATATGGACTGCCGACACGGACGCAATTCAGAGATTTGGCTATGATGCTGAAAGAGCGTATTGGGAGGAAGTGAAATGGGTTGCGTGCAACTATGAGAATTTCTTCCGCGCATGGGGGGCTAAGCATGGAGTCTGCGAGAATATCCAGGGGCGGTGGAGGCATTTATTCCAGACTCCTGCTGATGATGGGTTGAAGTTTAGCGATGATGACTCGGGTGAAGCCGAGCCGGAACGGTAGCGCATGTTTGCATTTTCGGACTTCCAGGGCAGGCCCCTACATTTTCCTTCTGCTGAAGATATTACTTTTAATGTTTGAACGACTGATGATTAGATCTTATAGATAATCTGTACACATGTACATTACAACTTCAACATGGATATACCAGAGTCATAATTTTTTTCTCATTATCATGTCTATAATCATATTGTTACACGAAGGAGATCAGCGAAATATCTATTTTCCGCTCTTCTCACGAAGTCTCTGCTCGTCCTCGGCCTTGAGCTCAGCGTCGATCTGTGCCCCCTTTGAGGGATTGTTGCCATGAAGCTTGGCCTACAGCATAGACCCGTTAGCCAAACTCTCTTCACAAACTGGGAAGAGGAAAGAGACATACCGGCGCAGTAGGATCCTTCTTACTCAACTCCGCCTCGGGGTCATACGGCTGCTCATTTTTTGCTGATCGCTGCTCTTCGCGCGCCAGCCGGTTGGCGATTGACCTCTCGTCCTCTGTTATCACGTCAGCCACGACCAGCCCTCAACAAGACACCTAACACCTAAGAGAAATTGAAGGGAGACGGCTTACTAGAGTCGTTGGCTAAATGACTCCCCGGCTGACCTTCCTTGTATCGATCTCGCTCCCGGATCTCGGACTGAGCATCTCTGCGCTGGTCGCCGTCTTCGTAGAGTTGTCGAGAGCCGACGTTGGAGGAGGCGGAGCCGGAGGAGGCGTTGGCCTTGTAGGAGTAGGAGTGGTTTGCGGAGTTGGAGGTGCTGATGGATGCCATTTTGATGTTTGGGTCGTTGTTTTGCAAGATGGATTCAGAGACTGGAATAGTGGTTAATGAGAAGATTGGAGAGGTAGAGGTAAATGGTTTTATATGCTCGTTTAAGGTCCTGACCTAGGGCTGTGACGGAGCAGTGACCTCAGTGCGGGTCGGATATGATGACAGCAACAACAACTTCTTCATCCAACACGTGATAAGACGATATACGACATTCTAGCCACAACGTCAATGAATTACTTGTAAACGCTGTAATATAAGGCATCCCTATATATCCCAGATTGACAGCTTACACCTGTGTTACCGTTACACCGTATTTAAGCGACTCCCAGGGTTCAATGTTGCGACATATGACTAGAAATAACCTCCGGAAGTAGCTTGGATTATAACTAGTCCATCTAGTCCATATATATATGTATTAAATATCTAATAGAGTATATTAAGCACTACAGGGATACTCACAATTTATGTTAAAAATAAAGTCCTCAACTAGAGCCTTACCTATTAGGCGGTGTTGAGCGTATCACACACTCAATCTCGTAACATGGGATCTCTGGGAAAGGCAGAATAAAACAGAAGCAGTAATAATGATGCTAAAATAACAACAATTATCATAGTAAATCCTGGATTTAGCCGTTCTGCCAGACCATCAAGTATTGGGCGAACCGACCAGGGTACCTCATGCAGTTTCGGCGCATATAACGTTACCGGATACCCTGTCAAAACAAAGAAGCCCTGAGACAGCATGTAATGGCATGTGCTGGCAATCTGTGAGAACAAAGAAATATCAATTCTTTCCTCTATTTTATTCGTCACTTCTCCGTCTTTGTTTGACTACCGTGGCTATTCTCGCTACCATCCTGTGGGCTTGCCTCTTGCTGCTAGCCACCGTGACGGTGCAATCATCGTACTCTTTGTTCTGTAATTACATGGTAGCCAGCAAGATCGGGGTTCGTTTCCACGTCATCCCTATAAGCCACCTCAATCACTTTTGGATGCTTGTTGACCAACGAGTTCTGCGCTATGTCGAATGAATTTTTGGCGAAAGCACGTATACGCGGTACAATTGGATGGGCTGGGAGCTGAATGACCGGTATCACTCTCATCATGAGCTCGGCGATGTCTTTATGCTGGTTACACCTGGTCGCAACTGGTTGTATATCGGCCACCCGGATATCGTGATGGATATGTTCGTAGGAGGGATGATTTTCCAAGACGTGTCGAGCT
Organism: Talaromyces sp. PL2406; assembly: GCA_023626215.1. Lineage (NCBI taxonomy): Eukaryota > Fungi > Ascomycota > Eurotiomycetes > Eurotiales > Trichocomaceae > Talaromyces > Talaromyces sp. PL2406. The sequence goes on along the minus strand of JAMAGL010000005.1, from coordinate 811,394 downwards.
CGCACAGATTTTTGACGTCTTCGGTCCCAGCGTTGGCAGTGTAATGCTCCCGCGTGAATTCCTCAATACCTTGTTGCTTACGCATCTTTCTTCTTAGGTTGAAGGTTAGCGATGGCCGCAACAGCGAAAACTAATGGCGTCCTGCTTCAATGAACCATATAATGAGGTGGTCTGGTCTGAGAGCATATCCCAGGCAACTGACATGATTCGCTACTGGTCGTCACAGCCATCGGTTCGAAGCACGGCTGACGACCTCCGTTCTGTATCACTGGGCGTGCTCTCGAAAGCCGGTAAGTCATTTAAATTTGAGGGTCATGAAGAGACGTCACATGCCGATCCTGCTGCCAGCTACAAGGGCTCTCTCCAGCCAATCCTGGAAAATTGCATCCTTCTTATTGCTATGTGACCCAGATTCTTCACCAAGATGCCTTGGCTACCGTTTAAATGGCGACAACTCGGCGAGGCGGTCAAGGCATTCCGAAAATCTATGACAGACATGTACGAACTGAGAAACGCGAAGTCGCAGTGGGCAAATTGAATTCCAGTTACGAAGTGGACTCAGGATAAAGTACAATCACTTGATATCCGTGACAAAACGATTCTCCTCCCACCAAATACCATTATATGTCTGGCCTATTCGTCTTTACAGACTGATCCCAGATGGTGGGGCGCGGACTCTCTTACCTGGCGACCTTCTCGCTTTATAAAGCAGCTCGGCTGGAGGTCCTGGTCCCCAGGGGGAGGGGACTGACTTAGATGCGGAACAGTTTCTCCAGCCAAAGCGCGGCTCCTTTGTTGGCTGGTCGGAAGGTGAAAGGGTTGAAGATGCACGCAAGAGAGTCCTTAACCTCATTGAGACCGAGTCTGCTATGGTTCTCCTGATTCAGTTGTTGCACCCTGAGAAAGCGCCTTTGACTTGGTCGAAGAGGAAAGTGTAAGAGATCGCCACCAACCCACAAGAAAAATTGGCATTTCAGGGAGAATGGATTAGCATTGCAAAGTATTTCTATTAATTTAATCTAGCTGTATTTACCAAACACGACGTCTGAAAATTGATCGTTGTAAATTGGGTCTCTAGAATACTGAATTCGATCCAGCATTGAGCTATTCAGAAAGGAACTAAGACCATCTCATATAGTTTACGCTCCACGTCTAACTGCATGTGTTAAGTCATTCTGTAACACTACAGCGATTTCTCTGAAGTCCGCTCGTCTAATCTCACAAGGAGATCCATATTAGGCTGAGGCCCGTGGGTGCAGGCTTCCATCAATGGGAAAGCTAGTTTCCTACCCGACGCACCAAAAGATGGGAGCAGCGTGATATCGAACCAATGGAGTAGAATAGCGAGGAAAGCATACGTCTCTCGTTTTGCCAGTATCCGGCCAGGGCAGTATGTGGGCCCACCAGCAAAGGGGTGATAGTATGGCTGTTGGAGCGCCTTCGCCTTTTTGGAGAATCTGTTAGGGTCGAATCCGTCGACGTCGGAGTTCCCAAATAAATTTGTTGGTGTGCAATACTCGCATCGGAGTGAGGACAGGTGTGCCAGGAAGCTTCTTAGCACGAATGACCGTTTCTTCTTTTGGGTTGATGGTCGACATATGAATGAGGGCTTGACACATCACGTGATCTTGGTCGAATTGAGAGTGTCACATTATTCTAAGTGCTCTCATGAACTATTAAGCCGGGAGATACCTAAGCACAGGAGCAGGATATGTATACGATGGTGGATACTGAAGATAATCTGCGTAAGAATCTTTAGGGCCGGTGATAAGTCTTCATTTTTTATGACTGCTATGACACCCTCCAACATCCAACCCTTGACTACCAAAACTGTTCACCCTCAAGGAATGCTGCTTAAAGGTAGTAGTAAATCTCATAGTATTCCCAGCTTCCAGCACTGGTACACTCCCCACCACTCAGCACAGGGTTTGTAGACCTTCCGCAAATAGTATCAGCCGAGAGTACGGAGCGATAGACGTTGGGGTAGCTCTCGTCAACTTCAAGGTAGCAGTAGTCGTATGTAGCGCCGAGGGAGGTGCATGTAGTAGTTACATTGGTCTCGATGTCGCCTTGGTTGATGAGGGTGCCGGTTGAGCACTAGCAGTGGGAATGATCAGGCTCTTTTCCTTTGGGTGAGTTCAGGGTAGAGTGACTTACGGAGTCACCGCAGTAAAGCTTCCAGTAGCCAATCTCGGCGCTGGCGACGGTTGCAATGGCAGCGAGGGTAGCGAAGACCTTCATTTTGTTCTATATTCTCGTGGTCAGATGACGAAGTTAACGATCACGTACTCCCGTATACGTGAGTATAGGGGTCAGGTACCTACCCCGTTTCGAGGGTCTTGGAATAGAATTGATCCGCGTATGCCATCGATTGATAGACCTGACTACAAAAGAAAAGATCTCACACCTCCATCTCAAGTAAACATGAAGCTTTTATACCCCCATCCAAATAACCCTAGCCCCCAAATCTCTGCCGTAGCCAAGCAACATGCGTGCGTAATCGTTTCGAAACTATTGCTCCAACTAGGTTAGACGCATGTATATAACAGCGGAAGTTAAGCTTATTTACCGATGTTTAGAGTTTTTAAAGTTTGTCATTTGTTTAATTAGCTGGCTAGTCTAGATTAATTTATAAATCTCGGGTAAGCATATATCCTACCCTTGGCGAATGCGTACGTATTACGCAGGAACGTCGTTTGGTGCGAGGTGTGCCAAGTGGAGCTGAGATGTATCGATGTACGTAGTTTCTTTGGAAATAAGATTGCTGGTTATGTATATTTGAAGAGAAATACGTCAGCTGCTCTAGCATCTAGACCCAAACAGTATACGAGGTCATCACATGTTACTGGCATTTAGAAGCGGGTTGTATAGCACATGGCTGAATGTTACCTTCATACGTAAGCCTGTTAAATGTTTCATGATACCACCTGGGCAGGGTTGTCAGGACTCGTTCTCTCAAAGAGTCCATAGGGTTGCCCTCGTTAGTAAGACTTGAGGTCCGAACAGCTCTGGGAGTTATGATCACTCACAGTATGGGAAATTGATTAGCTGAAAGATACCACGTGATGTAGTAACTTTAGGCTTGATTATGCATTCATTGCATGCTGGTCTGTGGAGCCGAGCTTAGAAAGCTTCGCAAATGTATACATCTCTGGGCGTTGTCTTGTACGTTAGCTTCTTGTACGGCTGATGGAGGATCTGGACCCGACTCCCCTCCGAAAAATGCATGTGCATGCCAAATCATATCCACTTTCAAGACCTAGAAAGATCAGGTCCATATAAGCATGTAGACCTTCATAAGGAGGTGAATAGGTGCCTCTACGAACTGCTGGTTTGCAACTTGCTATGGGACCCTTTCAACAAGCCATATACAGTAATCAATTCGTACACGTGGTTGGCAGTTTAAATTGCTCCTAGCTAGAGAGAATTGTACAATTGTAGGCGCCGAACGGGGAATATTGGAGCTGATATAGCCGTTACCTGATTCTAGTAGCAACACCCAGTCAGCAATACTAGGCCGTATGCAGAGTCCAATAATACTGACCATCAATTAGGGTTAGGGCTTTACTGACATCATACCGATAAGGACTAACATCCCATCAGATAAGCTACTGCATCTGCCCCTCCTCACCGCCAGATAAGATTAGAAGTTTTTAGTTGCATGCATTTTGGAATATCAAATTTTGTCCACAATCATTTTACATACCACGACATCAATATTCAGTGCGAATAAATAAAAATGGCGAAGCGCAAGAGTCTCAAGGATAATGATAATGATGTCTCCATGAGAGATGAGGACGACAGCGGAAGTGACTCGGTATGTGCAGTCAGACACAAAAGAAGAATCAATTTCGAAATTCTCGATTGACTAACTGTTTGTTCATTGAACAGGATGTTGAGCTCGTAAATGTCGAGTTCGAATGGTTCGATCCCAAAGCAGAAGTCGATTTCCACGGCCTCAAGACATTATTGCGACAACTTCTCGACAACGATGCGCAGTTATTCGACATGTCGGCACTAGCGGATCTGATCCTTTCACAACCTTTGCTCGGTTCGACGGTTAAGGTGGATGGCATTGAGACGGATCCATATGCGTTTTTGTCCGTGCTGAATATTAGCGAACATAAGGTAACAATTTGTCGGCTCGAAAAGCAATGAAGATCAACTGCTAATCGCTACTTGTGCAGGACAAACAAGTCATTAAAGACCTTACGAAGTATATTGCGCAAAAAGCTGCATCGAATCCGTCTCTTGCACCACTGGCACAATTACTCGCCAAACCCGAGAATCCACCCGCCATCGGCCTCATCCTGACAGAACGACTAATCAACATCCCCGCTGAAGTCGTGCCGCCAATGTACACCATGCTCCAGGAAGAAATCTCCTGGGCCATCGAGGAGAAAGAACCCTACAACTTCACACACTACCTCATTCTATCCAAAACCTACGAAGAAGTAGAATCAAAACTGGACGCGGAAGAATCACGACCACAGAAAAAGAAGAAGAAAACTGCGGGCAGTAGCGAGAAGTTCTATTTCCATCCCGAGGATGAAGTGCTCGAGAGACACACGTTGTGCCACGGAACGTTTGAGTATATACATAAACAGGCAGACGGCGCGTCAGATTCGAAGAGGGCGTTCCAAGATTTTGGGATTAAGCCTGCGGGGAGTTTGATGTTGATTGAGGAAGGGAAGTTTGGGGATGCGATTAAAGCGATTACGGATTATTTGAAGCCACCTGTATGATTGAATGCGGGAAAAGACTTCCATTTCAAGATCACTCGATTGTTGTTCACCGTAGTTCATGCGCCATAAGTCGTAAGAATAGTAGCTGATTATTTATTACCTATATGCTAAACTACTGCCATTGTGTTCCTACCAGGCGCTGCATAAGGTATTCGACCTCAACAACCTTGGTTATAGGAATGATAATTTCCTGCGTCCACGTTAGCAAACAAAATATCCATAAATCTCGAAATAGAAAACCAACCTTGTACATCTTCACAACAGCCTCCGCATCCACCTTGTTACTATACTCCGCCAAAACAGGATCGCTTCCATAAGTCTGCGCTTTGGTCTCAATCCGCTTCAGCACCAATTCCTCCACTTTCGAGTTCGTAATGGCCTCATCAATTCCCCTCCGATCTGCAGCTTTAATCAATCGCACAAACTTTTCGGTTTCTTGCTGGAACTTCGACTCCGCCACAAACTTGCCGAAATGGATACGGCGCGATAGCGCCTGAAGGAGGCTTACGTCGCATGTTGCAGACGATCCGTAATTTTCTTGTGACACGCCGCGATCAACGCGGTTCTGCGGGCAGACGGAAGGAATAATGTCTTCAACGTAGCGTTTCTTGATCGTTTCGTTCTCGTTCACATCATTCGGGTGCAATATTTCGGGGTATTCGAGCGGTTCTAAGATGGGCGTTTCGACTGCATCAGGGAAGAATGGGTGCTCATCTGGTGATTCGTAGCGGCGTACTCGAGATTGGAGTTTTTCTTGCTCGCGAAGCAGATAGTCCATAAGACTCAAGTTGCTGCCGGGGATGGGAACGCCACCGGCGACGTAGATTGTTTTGTTGGCGGGGAATTGGGCTCGCTCGATGAGGTGGAATGTGATTGTGTCTTCGAGGCGGCTTTTATCAGCGTTAGTTAATTGCAACTCGCGTCTAAAGTGCAATGTAGTGAGTCAACTCACATAAGCTGTGCGCGAATGTTATTCAGATCCAGAGCTTTGGAACGGTCTGTAAGATCGATCGCCGCATCCATGGCCGAGGATTGTTCAAGTAACCACAACAATTACAAAGAAATAGACAATATTTGACTGAGTCGAGAGCAAATGGTCAATTGCAAGATGAGTATAACGAAGAAAGTGTGTAGAGCTATCAACTCGGATTATTTCCACATCGGAGGCGCATTGCGAACAGTCACTCCGACACCGCTCTTTGGCAGACCGAATACCTATTCGTCATTCATTACCATTTCTTTTGCAATGATATCAATATTCTAGAGGATCAACGGTAAATAGTTGTTTTCTGAGGTATTGTATGGAAGATATATCAAGAGATCAATAATTGAACTCGCATGCTCATGAAAGACGAATCCCCTTAGCACAGACAGATTAAGCCGTAAATTACCAGTCACAATACGATAAATACCAGCGCCCGCACCAATTCCAGCTGTACGATGACGTAAATTACGGCACCTGGAACCCGTCGACGTGAGCCGAGCCATAAACGCCCGTATTATCATCTCCAAAACAGCTCCACAGCAATTGCTGTCTTTTCCAACCCGAAAGGAAACACCTTCGCACTTCAATCTCGCAACACTCGCCTATATACTCCTGAGTACCTCTACAGCTGTCCTCCAGATGGAGGATCAAGGCCACGATGGGTGGCCCGAGGGCTCATGGGACACGGGTTCTACAGACGATTCGTTGCTGGGCACCGGCTTAACGGTACTGCGCACTTGACCTGGAAAAGGCCGTTGAACATGATTCTAACATATGAAATACAACAGACACGCCATATAGAAGCATTCAGTCGGAAAGTCACGTCAACAGCCAGCCATCTCATGGGCCCCACGTCCGATCCTCACTATCAAAGTGCTCTAACCGACATCCATCGCGAACTACGACGACCCGCGCTTCAACGGCGGATGTTCTCTCTCACCAAAACCTCGCCAACGGACCTTGTGCGCTCGAAACTATCGACCTCCGAGATCCAATCGAGGGCGCTTTCTTCCCTTCCCGACGAGCTCCTTGCCAATATACCCGAAGATAATAGCAACTATTCCCTATTCCAAGGCTTTCAAGCCACTGTCCCCGAATCAGATGAACACCACAAATCACATCGCAGACGAAGTTCGAAACATCAAAAACTTATTACCGATGCCGAGCCTACGAAATTACTCCCATCTTCGAAAGGTGGTCTGAAAGCTGAGCGGGAGCGAATGAACCATCGGTTAGAAATGATGGGTATACGGAAGAACATGTGCAGTGCCGAGATCCGCGAGATAGATAACAAGATCGCCAATTTGAACAATATGCGGCAAATAGTGTTGGATCGCCTGGCTGGCTTAGAGATGGATGAGGCCGAGCTAGAAAATCAGAGTAAGCCCCTCTTTGCTTTCGTCGTGTTCAGGTACTGACTGCTGTAGTCGTGGATTTGGATAACAAAATAGAAGATATGGGGGATGAGGAGGAGGAAGAAACGCCGACCGCGAAAGCCACGCCAACCTCAGAAACAAATGAATCTTCAGAGGACGCGGCTCTCGATGCGTCTTTCATGTCCGAATCTATATATCAGAAACTACCGACGACGTCACCACGGGGTCGGAAAGTGAGATCTATAAGTGCGCTATCTCCAACTTCTAATAGATTGAAAGGCAAACTGATAAGGTTGAATAGGGAAAAAATCTATGCCCATACTTCATGAGCACTTTGCTCCAGGCACCGCGATTAAGGAGATTCCTGCGCATAATGATATGATTACTGCTCTCGATTTTGACTACCCTTTCGGCACCCTTGTCAGTGCCGCTTTAGACGATACTGTTCGCGTGTGGGATCTAAGTGCGGGAAGGTGTGTTGGATTTTTAGAGGGTCACCATGCCTCTGTGAGGTGCTTGCAGGTCGAAGACAACCTTGTTGCAACAGGATCCATGGACGCATCTATTCGTATCTGGGACCTGAGCCGCGCCCAACCAATTCCCCAGACCGACCGCATCAACAAGTCTGCGAAAGAGGAAGATGCCGAAGAAGGCGATGAAGCTGACTCGGCCGCGGCATCGCACACTGCGTCCAACATGGCCGATTGCGAGATCTTTTCTCTAGAAGCTCACGTCGATGAGGTTACAGCTCTCCATTTCCGCGGCGACACGCTCATATCTGGATCGGCAGATAAGACTTTGCGACAGTGGGATCTCGTCAAGGGACGATGTGTACAGACATTAGATGTCCTATGGGCAGCCGCGCAAGCATCGACATCTATCTCGACCAATGCCAGTTCCCAATGGCGTCCTACGGGACGTTTACCAGATGCATCGGCAGACTTTGTCGGCGCTGTACAGTTCTTCGATGCAGCTTTGGCCTGTGGAACGGCCGATGGAATTATTCGATTGTGGGATCTTCGGAGTGGGCAAGTGCACCGCAGTCTTGTCGGCCACACCGGTCCTATCACGTGTTTACAGTTTGATGATGTGCATCTGGTTACTGGCAGCTTAGATCGAAGTATTCGGGTATGTCGTCGTTTTTTCTCTAATTTCTTTGAACTAGAGGTATTAACTGTTTAGATATGGGATTTACGTACAGGATCGATTCATGATGCCTTTGCATACGATAACCCAATCACAAGCATGATGTTCGACACTCGACGCATCGCCTGTGCCGCCGGCGAAAATGTCGTTAAAGTCTACGACAAGACCGACGGCCACCACTGGGATTGTGGCGCAGGGGCAGGCGAAGGCAGCGAGAACGCCTCGATCGTCGAGCGCGTGCGCGTCAAGGACGGCTATCTCGTTGAAGGTCGCAAGGATGGTATAGTCGGAGTTTGGACTTGTTAATCACGTCGCCTCGAGGATTTTATTGGCTATAGACTATTGGCGCCGGCTATATTTTGTATTGTATATCAAGTTTCTTTCGCTATCCATCTTTCTGTCTGTGGTTGGAGGCGAACTGTGCATGTTTTGTGAAGCGGGGGCCATGTAGCATATAACGACGTGGGTGTGTACAATGAAGACGAATCTCTTATTCTAATCAAGCTTGAATAAAACCTTCAATTTAGATTTGATAGATTTGGTAGATATGATACATTCTAGCTGCGGATCATATAACCCTAACCCTGATCTATGCACGGACCAACTGGGTCGACGCGGCAGAAAACAATCAGCCGCCAAACCACGCGTCGAACATTGCGATATCCATTAAACCGTGTCCATCAACAGTCCATCAAGGTATGAAATTAATCAGATCAACATCTTGTGCCGTTGCAAACTTTTAAGTCAAGCATACATACATCCGCTGACCCGTCACACCCGACACAAAGCTTTCAAGTCGACTGCGAGTATCATTCAAGCTTGATAGTCGCAGCTAATCAAATCGATCGCGCAGTCATCAATTTGACAACTTTGGGCTCTCAATATTGTCGCTCATTGTCTGGGGAATTTCGCGCCATTCGGTCTGAAGAATCAGACAGGCGTTTTGAACAATCATCTCAAGTCTCTTTGTCTCATCTCTACATCTACGGTTCAAAGGCGGTTTGCGGCAATTCAACTTGCGCTCTAGGGAAGAGCTGTCGAAACTTCGACCTGAGACGCGGCGCATAGAAAAGAATCATATTATGCGCCCTGCAGCATGTTATGAGGATTAAATGTTGGTCTTCTACTCATTTGATCGAGTTTGTCACCTGACTGCTGTGATAACCGTCAAACGAATGGTGCCCAGTTGGCGGACTTAGAGTATCTAGTCGAGTGGGCTATCGACTTGTTTTCTCAGATATTGCGCATACATGAGGGGACGAATATTGTTTTCCCCTCAGTCACAACCTCTCATTAATCATCTACACTCTTAATCATACACCATGCCTAGAATAAGCCATCCAAGAGATCCAGCTTACAGCCCTTCTGGTGAGTCTTTTTCAGCGAGTCGTATGCTCATAATCTGACAGCCAACAGGACGAAGATACTCCATAGAGGCAGGTTCTCCAGTGCGACGCTCAAAGCGTCTAGAGAGCGCGAGTCCATCCTCAACCCCTTCGTTTGTACTGCGCGCCATCACACCTGATGCCAGGCAGCTTCATAGTGCACTGCGAGCTGCGTCTGAGAGTCCAAGCAAAGAAAGACGGGACGTAAGAGCAAGAAGCAGTGTCCACTCTAGTGTAACACCATCACCGCCAGTTCAGCGAACGATTTCCAGCACTTCTACCCCTGCACCTCCGTCTCTCAACCCCGCCATCACGACAGAGGATGAAAATCTAGAACCACAGACTGATCGCGGTTTCTCGTTCTTTCGATATCCCCGCCTTCCATCTATTGGTTTCGGTAGGAAGGCAGCTTCTATCGTCTTGAGCTCACCGCAAGGCGAAGATTCTGCCTTTAACGACAATGCGTCTGTAATCTCCTGGCAGTTGGAGCGGGAGTTGCACCGGGATAATCTGCAGCGTACGAAGCCAGAGCCAGAGACGAGTTCATATGGAATTCCACCTACAGAAGGACGCAATATAAGAAAACCCCCTCGACGATTATCGGGACTTACATGGACGAATGATACCACATATTCGGCAGAAAACTATAACACAACCAATCATTACGACGATGACGTGAAAGATGACGAAGAGGAGCAGGGGGAGGAGGAGGAAGATAAAAAGTCAGAGGTTTCTGCAGTCAGGACTGCTCCAGCAAGAACGGTCATTTCAGCAAATGTTACCCACGACTCTGCGGACGAAAGTGTAACCGGTAGTTCGCGGCCACCAACCGCCGATCAACCTGCGCCTGTTGATAAACCTCGTCGACCCCCTCTGTTCCACGAACAACAACACGAGAAAATGAAAGAAACGTGCTGGCCTCTTTTCCTTCTCACGATGACACTGTTTGTGACGATTTTCGCTATCACGACATACTTCCTCACTGGGTATCTGGGTTCCGCCGATCTATTCCCACGGCAGCCCGGACATTATCCCACTCTCAACGCGTCAGAGGGTAAAATAGTCTCTCAAATAGTCAAAGACATGGCGCAGCTCGAGAACCGGATATCAGTCGTATCTAAAGATGTGAGTCGTCTTAATGACGAGCACCGGGTCACGATTGTGAGACCAATACCGGAGGTTGAGCCACGAATCAACTTTCTCTCATTTGGTTTGGGTACGCGTGTCGACCGAAAGCTTACCAGTCCCAGCGTCGGCATTCGAAGGACACTTCCTCGACGTCTGTATGAGAGCTTGGGAGGGAAACGCTTACCACAGCCGAATCCTCCAGAAATTGCCTTAGAAGCATGGGACGATGTCGGCGACTGCTGGTGTGGTGCCCCCAGCAAAACGGGCCAAGGACAGCTACAACTCGCTCTTGAGCTAGGTCAACGCGCTATACTCGACGAGGTCGTTGTTGAACATATTTCAGCGAGTGCATCCCCAGACCCAAGCGTTGCGCCCCGCGATATGGAGTTGTGGGCGCAATTCAAACCTTTTCGTGGTCAGCAACCGGCGAAAGCAACTTCTACAGAAACGGCATTCACTAGTGAATCCATCCACAAGAAAACCGGCTGGTTCGGTCTCTTCCAATCCTCCACCGCCTCATCCTCCTCGTCATCCTCCTCCTCCTCGAAACCATTCCCATCATCTCTTTCCTCGATCCTCGACTCAATCCTAAAAACACTACACCAAGCCTACCCCTCCGACCCCGAAACTGCTTACGCCAATGACCGCCTCTTAGGGCCGACATATTTCCGCCTCGGAAAATGGGAATACGATCGCGCGGGCAGCGCTATTCAGCACTTTGCGTTGGATGCATTGATTGATTACCCGATGCTGAGGGTGGATAAGGTTGTGATTAGGGTGAAATCTAACTGGGGTGCGAATCATACGTGCCTGTATCGGGTTAAGGTGCATGGGCATGTTTAATCCCAACAAGACGTATTCTTATCAAACCAAGACAATGGCTTTTTAATGCGAGTGCTATGCTATCTTTTGAGCGCGGAGTCTTTGACCATTTGGATTTTTACATGATTAGCGCACTAGAAGGTTTTAATATCACACTGGCCTTAGCCCATGATTCAAATAAGTTTTGTCAGTATCTCCTCATTCGCACCCAACGTCCATCTCCCCTCGACACAACCAGCGTAAGCACCTGTTTCTCCTGTCCAGCAGGACCGTTATCCCACCCACGGCCCTCCGTCACCTCTATACTCTCAATCCAAACACCTGCAACATCCTGACAACCGTATACCCAGCCTCCAACAACGCAAACTCCTGTCCAAGGCATACCCTCGGCCCACTATTAAACGGCAAATATCCCCAATTACCTACTCTTGTCAATAGGGATGGATCTTCCCATCGCTGGTGCCGGAAGGTATCTGCGTCAGGGCCGTAGATGTCCTTTCGTCGGTGCATGGCGTACACGCAGTATCCGACTGCTTCGCCCTTGCGAATCAGGATGGGATCGGTGCCTTGTGGACCGCCGCCAGTAGGGAGGGTGGTTGTTCGAATAGCAGCACGAGAGTTTACGGGAACAGAGGGGTAGAGGAGGAGGACTGGTTGACTGTCAGTTGACTGGACTCGGAAATGCAGTGAAGACACTTGGGGACGATATCTTCTTTGCTTACATTTGATAAGTTAGGAAGTCTCTTGAGTTGGCTGATTGCTGGTTCGGGTGCTTCAGGACCAATACCGAGGGAATCTCTGATCTCACGGCGGAGCTCGTATAGGACGCGAGGGTGTTGCACAAGAAGACGCCTGGGAATATTGTCTGTTTTCCGGGCATAATAATCAAGAATATAGTCTTACATAGTCCATGTCAAATAACACGCAGTCGTATCCCTTCCAGCTAAAAGGATATTCAAACATTGGCTCCTTAGAAACTTCGGATCCCTGCTTTCTTGGGTCAATGCATCAATGAATATATAAGCTTCTTCTGACCAGTCTGGGAGGCCCTTGGTCGAGCTCTCCAAGGCCTTTGTGACCGCATTATCGACAAAATCACGGCGAATTCGACAAGCTCGACGGAACTTCGGCCCCCCCCAGAAGCCAGTAAAAGTCTCCCAGTCACCCGCTCTGGGCGAGAAGATCTTGACCGGTATTAAAGGCCTCTGCAAATTCGGACTCACGATCAGCGATTCCCTCAGACTTTAGTGATGGCAGATGTTTTCCGAACAACAGAAAAAGTGTTGTATCAGAAGTCAGTCGGAAGAACAGGGGCTGTAGGTCCACTGGCTCATTTCGTGGAATGCTGGTAATTTGATTTTTGACGGCACTTTGAATCTGCTCTAGATTGTTAAATCGATTTGACATGAATTGTGGTCGAAAGGTTGGCGTGAGTGGCGCTATTGTGCACCGTCTTGAGTGAAAATTCCACTGCCCATCAGAGGAGCGAAATGGAGAAGACGTAGAACGAGGCCGAGATCTTTCCAGGGATTAGCATGGCCACATCATCTTCATTTTTAAGCAAGAGGTTGGTACAGACCCTCAAATTGAGTTGACAAGATTGCTTCGATATTTTCGGGCTCAATAGTGTCGATACTTCGAGCAAATAGGGGATTTTGCTGGAATGTGTTTCCATTCCTGGCTATCAATTCTAAGAAAAACTGTAGAATGTTCTGTTTGCGCTCGTAGTGAAATGCTTTGAGTAGCATGTCGAGGCCTAATGAGAATTTTGAGTGCCATTTCTTCGGCGGTTGACAGCCTTTTGTAGCGGCGAATTTCTGATCGACCTGATTGGCAAAGTTAGGGGCTGGCAATGGCAGGACAGGAAGAGTGAGATTGGGACATACTCGCCATTGGTTTTGGTTTCGAGTTTGTAAAAGAGGTATAATATTAAGAGGCTGAAGATGAGACTGTGAGGTGTCACTATCATCTTGTTAAAAAGCGGCAATCACCACAGCACGGCTTGCAATCGAGCCTCTTGGGTGCACTAGAATTAGCAATATCCTATTTTAAGGGGAAATGGGTCCTTCATTCACGAGTGGTTCATTGAATCTTCGAACTACAGTAGGACCTGGCTATAACGAACAGACGGCCTTCCAATGTCTGAATCTGATATCTAGGGATTTTAATTCTTCTGGGAATGGAGAGCACTTTGATTTGATAACCTGGTGGGAGACATAAAAAGTCTGAGTCATTTGAATTGAAGTGCGCGAGATCTGAAAGATTGATCTGATGTCTAGGTGTGATACATAACTGTTGACATGGATCCACTACCTTGGGTAATATTGGCGAATGCTAAACAACAAAATACGCATACTGTATCAGATATAATCTAGGGATATGAATTCGCAACACCCTTCAACCATTCCCACGTGAACCCATCACGAACAAGATATCTCCACGAAACCCATACACCACCCACAAACAACAACGCCCTCCCAAGATTAATCACCGTCTGAATCTTCCAAATCAACCTTACCGCATTCTGAAAATCTTCCGACGAATTGCCTTTCGGAAATTCTTCATCTTCCGGTACCTCCTCACCCAAAAACTTGCATAGCGTTTCCCAACCTTCCTCAATCCTGTACTCTAGCAACCTCTCCTTGGGCACAAGACTCCGCACATGATCGTAATGCTCCTGAAACACGCGTTTTACTGTAGCCTCATCTAACGGCTTACCATCAAATTTGTTTTTCAGTAAACGATGCATGACTCCGCGCCGTCTGCTTTCGGCAGATCGCGAAAAGGGATCAAGTAGGAAGTTCAGGGCAGTTAGATACCAAGGCGGATTTTGCGAGAAACTAGCTGCTTTGGACCATGATTTCCAGAGTGTGTCGGGTGATTTGTTGGTGAGTATGACTTTGGTGTTTGGGTAGATTTCCAGAAGTTCGGAGGTGAATTCGCTGAAGGGTATGTCTGCGCCGGACTATATAGGTGTTATGTTAGCGAAAGCAGATAAATGATAGGTAAGTTGGGTGCTTACCTGATAAGTGGAAAAGATACTATTCCATTCTGTTTTGGATATCTTCGGACCGTTTTCGTACTTTGCTGCCACGGCGCGAGACCAGAAATCAGTATGTTCTGGATGGATTGCCCATTCGCTCATGTGGTAGCATTTTCCGTAGCCGAGTCTTTCCAACGCTTTTTTGAGTGCTGTTCACCCCATTCAGCATATAAAAGAAGACAGATACAGTATACGTTGGCATGGTACATACATATCGTCCCAGTACGAGGAAAGCCTAGACATAGTACTTTCATAGGAACTTCTCTTGACCCTTTCTTGGATCCTTGCCTCCATGGTAGGAAGGATTCCAAGCTGCTGACTTCGTAATTTTTAGATTTATCGGCCATTTCGAGAGTCTAGTTGGATGAACTCACCCATCTGTCTTTCTGCTCGTCAGCCAAGTTTCGCGAGGGGAGACTGGCGCTTTATAGCCAAGTCCGTCTGGTCCATGTTGACAAAACAGCCCCAATTTGAAGCAGCATATTCTTGTACTTCCCCGGATAGGAAACCGATGAGGACCCCACAAGGATCGTCGCAAACATCGCGAACTAGAAGTAGTTACTAAGCATCATATGTTAGGTTAGCTGAATAGATTAACAGCAAATAATGCACGATACGCACCTTATCTTTTAGATCTACATAAATACGCCCCCGGAGAAAGCTTGGTCTTACATCTTAGGGATTGTGGCTAATGAGCTGTATATCCCGAATAGGGCAATTGATTCAGACCCGCAATCCTCGAGTCTTGGGTTTGTGAAGACTGTTTAAATGTTCGGATACACCGGAAGAAATGTACGTCAACTGGTAGTTCGCGAGGGGTACATATGATTTAACAATTACTCGATGAGAATTATGTAGATTTTTTTTTTGTTTGAAGAATAAGCTTGGCGCATTGGTCTTCTAGGGTTGGTCTTCGCAAGCCTGTCGTCTTTTACCGATTTCTAGAAAACTGCTTGTTCCTAGCTACGTATGGCTGAACCGGACAAAGTACGTATACCTCATGCAATTAATTCATAGTTGCTCCTAGCATTGAAACCTTGGAATAATCTGGCCCATAATATGGTATACTCGAACGATATATCAATCTCTTGTCAAATGGCACCTCCAGTCGGACACTGATGTGCAGACTGAAAATGTCAAAATCTCAAGTTTTTCTAACAGATCTAGATATTTGCTAGTAAAGATTATTGAAATTGGTTTAGAATAACAATAACAATCTCATCAATCACACGAAATTTCGCCCGATTTACCTTGTACCTGGGTACAGGTGATGGGATAGGGTTAGGGCTGGCTCAACCCATTCAGAGTTGATGCTTACTCTGTGCAGTCCACAAACGCTTTTTATGAGCTAAGAGAAGTTGTAGAAGCTTTTTTATATCCTACTTTTGGCTTGTCTAAACTACTTCAAGAAGTCTTATCTGCTAAATGACAAATCAACTGAATAGGGAGGTAGATTTTCGGTCTATGATCGCCGAATCACCGGATCACCGAATCATGACAAGATCTATAACTGTAGGGTTCCCCCGGTGAATTTCATGTGCCAACACAATTGTTTAATTGTTCACTCATTAAGCTTGTTCATTTACCGTGCATAAGATCAAGATGGTACAATTCGACGGTCCTCATGGAAAGCTGGGACCCGGATACTTCTACCGGGGTGCTCGCAACCCTCCAGCAGAACCAACCCAACGATTTGATGGAAAGACCGTCCTTGTGACTGGATGCAATACTGGAGTTGTAAGTTGGTATACCTTATTCTTGACCAAGTTTACGACTTTCTAACACAGCAATTTGTCAACATAGGGCTACCAAGCAGCTGTGAAAATTGCGGCCCTAAACCCTAAGAGACTCATCCTCGGCACTCGAACCATCGCCAAAGGAGAAGCCACTCGAGACAAAATACTCAAACAGGTGCCGTCGATCAATCGATCGGCTATCGAAATATTTGAAATCGAGTATAAATCCTTCCGTTCCGTCAGCAAATTCGCCGAAGCAATCAAAAAGTCCACTACAACTCTTGATTGCGTCCTTCTCAGCGCCGGCCTCGTCAACCCTTCTTACGAAGCCACCAATGAAGAAGGACTCGGAAGCTGGGATATGGCTATCAAAGTCAATGTTCTATCAGCTGCATTGTTGGCAATTGAGCTTCTCCCACTTCTGAAGCAAACCCCTGGGAGTGTCCTTAACTTCGTGGGGTCCACAGGTTACTGCAATGTGACTAGTCAACAACTCAAACCCATTCTTGACAAAATTGCAAATAGCCAAGCGACGGATGATGTGGATGCGTTGGGGTTCTTCAATGATGCGAAGCGCTGGAATCCCGAGGCAGGGTATTGCGAAGCAAAACTGCTGCTCATGTTTGTTCTTCAGGGGCTCGTCCAGTCTCTGGGTGGTAGTCAGGGTAAACTACCTGCTCCAGGAAACGGTCCTGTTCTTTTGGCATGTTGTCCCAACCAGACAAAGACCGATCTAGGCCGGAACTTCCCAGTTGGTATGAAAGTGTTTATGTTTGTTTGGAACTCTGTTTTGGCGAGAACAGCCGAGCAAGGGAGTCGGACCTTGGTGTCTGGGTTGACGTTGGGCGAGGAAGCAAATGGAAGACTGTGGGCAAATGATAATTTTGATGATCGATCTCCTAATATCACAGCCAGCGAGTGGGAGGTATTGCAAAAGGTGGCTTGGAAGGAGATTGTGCAGGTTTTGAGAGCTTATAAACCCGATTTGACAATCTGATTGTTCATTCTTTAGTTTATTTAGCGACAACTTGAAAGCTTAGTTAACCAAGGTAAATTTCTGGGGTGTTGTTTGCATCCTGTAAATAAGGGGGACAGGGATGAAAGAAAATAACCCTAAAATGGCTCAAATTCTGCTAAAACTATAGGTAGTAGGACGTTCAGGGACCGCTCGATCTGCAACCGAACCCTCTACTTGTATTTTATTAGAATATTGCACCTTGCACTGCTATGTAGGTTACATGCCACTGATTATGCGTCCGTGGCGACGGGGGCTACTCCTTTCGCGCCGTATTGAAATCCCAACTGCCCTAACTTGATGGCGAGTGTCGAAAAACCAACGTAAAACATTACACTGCCTGTAAAATCATCTTGAAGGCAGCAAGTCGAATACTGTTCTTCCCGACATGATATTTTAAATTAGATATGGGCTGAATAGATGTTGTTGTTGCAACTGTTTGAGTAATCGCGTTTATCTCACATCTAGGTTTCAAAGCCCTAACTAGCGGCAACGACATGGGGATACTCTCATATTACAAGAATGAGATGTAGCTTTGGAGGATGATTCGCATAATCGTGCGCAAATGCTTCTAGTAAACAGTTGCTGCTTATACATCTCGATTTTTGTAATACAATGGCTTTTCTCCCATGGGGAGTTGTATCCATCGAATCTGTTCAACTATGTACATACGTCTAAATTTTGTCCAAGAAAAAAAGATATTTTCAAACACAACAGTTCATGTATCTGAATGTAGTTCTCAGAGACTCAGTACCCAGTGCCGTAGTTGATAATAACATCGTTACCTTTAAGATAGGCAGTAGCAAGGACATCGCTACCCTGAACCATATCTGCGATGTTGGAGTTGGCTGCTCCCCAGGACTGACCGCTGACCTCACAGTTTGTGTCGGTCCAGTAGACCTGGCCAAAGTTGGCAAAGGGAGCGAGGACATCGCCAGTAGATTCGACAAGGGTGAAATCTTCAACAATCCATTCAGCAGTACGGAGGCACAGAGCCGGTGATTTGCCGGACCAGGTTCTGGTGACACTAGCACCGGTAGCGGTATTTGTGAGTACTGCAGTACCACTGCTGGTGCTGGTTGCAGTAACGCTGACACTGACCAGGTCACCTTGTGAGACCTCGAAGTTGTCGAAGTTGATTTGGTATTCGGCAGGCCACCACTCAGACCATGGTGTGTAAGTGACAGCGCCGTTTTGGATACACCAGTTGATTCCAGCTTGGATGAGGCCGCCATTGCAGTCGTTGCCCCAGCCATCAATGCCCACCCAGGCGGTACCACAGTAGGAGGTGGATGGGTCGCCACCAGCTGGCATAGAGACTGCAGGGATTTCAAATGCACCACTGACATGAGTGACATCAGTTTCTTCGGTAATAGCACCAGCCCAGTTGGTATCGGTGTAGTCGATCGTGGCTGAGATACCAGGACGGGTAGTATTAGTGTAAATGCCTGGACGCTCGGTGGTGCTGAATCCACGGCGAGCAGATCTGGGGATTGCCAAGGCAGTGCTGGCAAGCAGCAGTGGCATGAACTTTCTGATGGAAGGCATTCTGCGAAGGTCTGAGTCGTAGGAATGGTGAAGAGATCAAATGGGTGCGGCGAACGATGAAGTAGGAATGATTAGAACAAGCGGCCACCTGAACCTTTTATAATCAACTCCCCTGCTCTCTCCATCTATTTAACCC
The DNA here is from genome assembly GCA_023626215.1 of Talaromyces sp. PL2406. Lineage (NCBI taxonomy): Eukaryota > Fungi > Ascomycota > Eurotiomycetes > Eurotiales > Trichocomaceae > Talaromyces > Talaromyces sp. PL2406. Next base: position 792,329 of record JAMAGL010000005.1, on the reverse strand, counting down.
TCAATTTCGGAGCTCGAAGAAACCCGCGCATGAGGGGGGGTCCATCGTCACATCCCACAACATCCTCTTCGCTTCCGAAGAAGTACCTAGATAAGCCCTGGTGCTACCCGTAGATGCATTAGAGCCATGACTAGTATCTAGCCAATTCAAAGAAAGACGGAATCTTCGGCTCGGTCAATCTCATGAGTTCTCCGCACTGTATAGTCTGGAGGACTTATTGTTGTTTACAGGCTTCGATATTGCAGAGAGATTGATCTAAGCATTGAAACTGCAACCCGGATGCAAGCCACTGCATATTGGCAACGTTCCTATGAACGCCACGACTGAACTATGTTCATAGGCTTACCCTCTCATATAGGGAAACTAAACTGCAGTAGGAGATATAGATTCATTGATGGAGTGAATTGGATGACAACGTGTCTGAATTGACCAATAGATTTGCTGATTCAAATAGGCTTAAAGTTGAAACGCTTCGGTAGATTGTAACCCTATTTTCCCTAAGCTTGATAGGAACTGATAAGTGCTGCGACAGTATCTCCGCTGGGGCCAAAATCCCACCCTTCAAAGCAGCCTGTAGTCATCACAATTTAATCACATACTATGTACCTAATAAATTCCTAAAGGAACTCTCAAATCTCAACTTAGCCCAACAATGCATACTATTATTACTACTGCAATTCGTGACTAGTTTGTGTTGCATCTACGGTGCGCTATCGGATTCTCCCTACATTGGTACCTGTCGTCCGCTTCGAGGAGGATTGAATCTGCCCGATTTTGCTGAATCGAAGTTACCTTGGACGGGGTGTTTTTGATTTTGATATGTTTCATTACTTCCGGTGCTTTGAACAGTATTTATTAGCCTATAAGTCAAAGCGAGAATTACCCTCGGAAAAGGTTATCAACCTCAGCGATTGTTGCCCACCGATAACAATTTGAAACCGTACTACATCCCAAAGTTTTGACCATTGACTAATTAGCAAGGCCATTTTGCTATATTGAAAGCATTAAGATGTGGTAAAGCCATAGATCTTCGAGAAAGAGAGGCTTGGTCGTGATCCTAGCCAAAAGATCACCGAGGACAATGTGCTATATTTCAATCCTGTAGTATTGCATTTCTGTAAATGCAGCTACAGATAGAAGATACAAAGACGGGAAAAGATAGGTAATGAGCAATATACGATATCCTTGACTTGTAGACTAAATTTTTGTTCCTTCTTGAGAGTATTACCTTCGCCTCCATTGGAAATCCACAAAAGACAAGACGCTAATTCACATTTTTGCTCGTATCTGTCATCTTTAGGCCGTCTTTCTCAAAGACTCACGTTACTGAACTCTTCTCTGTTAACCTTGAAGCAGCGTCGAGCATTATTGTTTGTATATTGAGAAGCCTTAGCGTTTCGTTGCAGTAGAAAGATAGGACTGAAGGCTAACTTAACCATACTAGTGCAGCACCAAGCTACCTTATTGAGTACGCATTGCTACAAAGCATGTATGCCACAGCAGGGAACAGTGGCTAGAGCTGAGAAATTTTCTGTGTCTCAATTAGAAGATAGGCTCTGTGTAGTTCGTCTAATTTAATTTACCTGAATAGGAGAATAGTCGACTGTGAGAGCTTACTCCGAGAATACGAATAACAAGATAGCATGAACTGTATATATCCATTATCAGGCTCATCATTGCATAGCAGTGAAAACAATCCCAGAGAAGAATTATTGGAGCAAGGTGCTTAAAAAGCACATCCAATGCATTGCAAAGTCCATGCTCGGGAGTCTTGAAGCTGAAGCAAGGAGATAACGATACGATACTTCATCATGACTGGTTCTTCGACACTACGGGAGTGCTCCGTGGCCTTTAGACACCTCACTCACTAGTGGAGCTCTATAATCTACTAACATATCCATGGAGATCAACAGTTAATATGCCTTTTGGTCTAAAGCATGAGCTAGGGGATGGCTCTCCAGTTACTATATTTACAAGCGCAGTGTCCATATTTGAGTATCGCGGGCAGAAAGGACATTGATAATGGATTCGGCTCAGTTTCGTGAGGGGGACAATCTTGGAGAGTATGATCGAAGACTGACCCGAAGAAAGTCGACTTGTTGGTGGATTTCCTCTGAGATGAAATATGTTTAGATTTTATAGAATTTAATAGTAGTATGTAAAAGGATAATGATGTCTGGAAGGGTAGTAGCTTAGCACAGCTGCAGAGGTAAATGTACGCTGGCTCGATCTGACGGAAAGAAAACTGGTAATTCAATTTGTTTCAAATGCTGATATCAAAATGACCTCCTTTTTCAAATCTCGCTTAGAGAAAAGCGATTGGAGTGTTTGCCCTAATTCTTACCCTAAGTAAACAAACTGTCGTCTCTCACTCACCTTCCTAACTAGGAAGTAAAATCAACACACGACACAAATCGTTCAGAGAGATGTATTTGACTTACAAGTGTAATATATCATACCATTTTGTTCTGATACTCGATCAAATATATAAAAAGAACAAACCTCAAGTATGAGAGCCTGAACCTTTGGGTGGGAGCAGCCCAAAACCAAATCCCCTCCATCCGCGCGAATATTTTACCGCTACCATATGCAATGCTGCATGAACGCCCAACAGGAAGAACGGGATTTCCTTCCTTCTTGCTATTATATGCAATATGTTATTCAGTGTATATTATTTTTAGTTTCGATTAGTGCTCAAAGATTCTTTTGAGTTAGGATGATGATATCATCTCGTTATCTATGTTATCGATGTATGCCGACTTTCTGTGCCATGTCATCGAGATAGTATATCAAATCTCTATGCAAACATTTTATAACTGACTGTATCCGTGCAACAAATGGCATGCCCCGATACTCATACCTACACACATGCGTACTCGAACTATCTTTAAACGAGAAAGTTAGGCATTTTCGGAGAGAGGTACATCGGTTGGCATGGTGAGAAACTTCAATCTATGCATGGTCCGATCTAGACCGGACGGACTAGAAGACAACAAAGACTGGAAATTGGCTTGTTTTTGTTCTAAATTGTACCGAAGGTACGCATGTGGCTTACATCCATAGATTAATGCGAAATACCAAATTACCAATGCCGGTTTTCAGTTGACACTTGCGTTATCGAAGGCCTGATTCTCGATTGTTCTACATCAGGTAATTTAGTACTACGCATACTTATCGATAACATCAATCGGAACATGCAGGCCAATATGCGGCCGGTCAATAGTTACTATATATGGCAGTTGGTATACTTCCACCATATGCATGCACCATGCAGAGATAGACACGGACTGTTTGAACATGTACATACATACAAACGAAAACTTGAAAACACACACAAACAATCAAACTGGAGATAAGCGAGATTAATTTTTCTAGCCCTGACAAGAAGACCAACAAACACGGTTATCATAGCAAGGAAGAAATCTAATGTGGAAGCAGTAAACAAGATTCAACGACCAAGAGCAGCAAGGGGTAAAGATGGAACCTCGGAAGCTATTGTTCTGTCATCTATTAAATTAGATCAGTTACCTGTCAATTCCTGTTGTAGCATGGTTAAGAGATGTGATTGATATCCCTTGGCTCGTACTTTGACTATGATCTTGGTATCGATATTACAGAAGCCCCTAGCCCTAAATCCTGGTAAGCGATTTTTACCTACTTATGTAGCGTCAACACCATGGTCTTATTCCCCTACAGGATAATTTATCACGATACGGACATAGCAGTATTATGCTAAGTGGTACTGAATGATCGACTAACGGTGTCTGAGACGCATGAATGACTCCATTGCAGAGTTAGGTGCTGTCCTATATGTGGTAATCCGGATGTATCGATTGGTCGGCCCACATCAACACAGATGAGTTTTCAAACAATCCCCCTCACATAAAATAGAATGATGATACTAAGAATAATACGAAATAAATACACCCATACCTGAACGAGTTCTGACCAATACAAGATTTACATTCATGAAAGTGTGTGTACATACTACACTGTTGGCGTTCGGCAGGATTCGTGCCCAATGTTGATTGATGTATACCCGATTAGGTAATTTGGTGGTAACTGAAACTTCAAACGGTTCTTCCGAGTATTATTCAGACAAAGTCTAAAGAGTCGGTGAAAGGTTACAAATCTGCTTAAATTAATGATTTACAGATCGTGCTCACGGAAAATGTGCATCTTGATGTTGATGACTTTCCGAGTCCGAAGGGATTTTCGTGGGATCGATTGTGCGTTTTTATACTTCCTATCTCGTTTCCGTGCCAATCGCACACGAGTGGTCTATCACTTAGCCCTCTTACGGAGAATTTGTTTTTAGACCCAAACGCCCGGGTTTGAAATTGCCCTAACAGGACTGCGTACATACGTATCGTCTCGGAGGATGCGTTTCTCATGCACGAGCTGACTTGACAACTCAACTCGATTGATACCAAACCGGTTCGAGTTTACCGCCAATTGTTCTGATTGCTGTTAAAAACCTTTAGCTGCAGACTTGGCCTGCATAATGCACTACTGTATTTGCCCACTCAGCCTCTGAAAAAAGTCTTTTTGTCGGCCCGTCCACCAACGTCAAGATCAACGACTTGCACGAGGCGGTCAGGGTTACCGGGTTAATGACAGACGCTAACAGTTAGGCGCATGGTCGAATAGCGGTGACTGCATCGTGCATATCCGTTGATAACATGTTTTTAGGGCTAGTAGTTAATAAAGATTGACAATTGGCGATGCTGTTTATGGGTCTGAAGGTATCCATATTTTCCACACAGTGTGTTGTTCATAGCGGGCCGTCTGATACCGGTCCACATATCCACCATTTTTCTTCGTGAAAAAAGTTGATGAAAAGTCTGGTTGAGCGGGATAGCGTCCGTTGTGGATAGAGCGTATTGACAGTTACGTCCTGTAGTATGGATCATGCTCCTGTTTGTGGATGTTGTTTTTTGGTTGCTTGACGGATACGGGTACGGTACCAAGATTTCTCAACGAGTTGGTTCCATGGGACCGACCACGAATTCTGGACGTCAATTGTGACAACACAGTGTTGTGGCTGAGTCGATGATACGACTATTCTCCGAATGATTCAATGAGTACTCCGTAGTGATGATCAAAACTGTCTGCCTTTTGCATTGATACCGTTCGCGATTGTCAGCGGCAAATCGACTCGAGTAGATTGAGGCGATACTTTGTCATAGTCAATCACTGCCTTCTCCTTGCTTGTTATGTTGACGCCTAGAGAATATGGTTTTGGCGATAGTTATATGGCGGTGCTAAGTGGCTCATTGCTTGACAACTCATCAGTCATCAGACTCCATCTTCTGCCATGTGATTGCGCTGAACATGACTCATATTCTGCCTTGTAAACAAGTATTGAAGACATCCTCCAGTAAACCTCATCAAAGGCTGTGGTATTAGTGAGGCGGGTGGCAATCCTTGATGATTTACCAAAGACAGAAAGATGATCATTCAAGAAGTCTGAAGAAGAAACAGCCACAAGCACATGGCCAGCTGACAAATCGGCTTGTCCGGGGCCAGACGCCACGACGGCCAACCAATCGCAGGGTAGATCGACAATGCATAGAACACGGACAGCTGAAGGCTTCTTCTCATTGGCATCACCGTCGTACTCCGTAAGGCTGCATCAGCTGAACCAATTCGACGTATTTCCGCGATAAGAAGGGCTGTCTTATCGATTGGCCCTCATCTGAAACTTTGCATGAGCCCTGAAGCCATGCAGTATGCGCATTCTATATACGCGCCGCGCTGAACGGGGCCAAAGGGCGCGAAATTACTACAAAATACATCCAGGAATGTTAAACAAGTCGGCTGATGTGCCATGGATGTTTCATATTCAAGCATGGCTGAAAAATCTATTTTTTCGTCCCTTTGTGTGTGTGCTGCCGAGAATCATTCGGGTGGAAGAACCATGAGACAAAGAGGACGCGTCTAAATAAGGAATGTTATTGGATGCCGCTTTGTTCACCCCTTGCCATGGCACATAGACCAGCACACCATCAGAATATTCAATTTTGAATAATGCTTGTATTTTTGTCGTTCGTGTTATGGTAGTTATTGATTTTGTCAGACTCAAGGAATGGAGAATTACAATAATGGCTGCCTAAACAGTGTTACCTTGTAACAAGATGTCAGAACTTCTTCTCGCGCATGAAAAAAGGTTGCGACCAGGATTTAGTTGATTTGTCGGCGATAAATTCAGGATTTAAGCCGGTCTCACAAAGTCCGAGGTATGATGTCTTTTTCGCTTTTCGGATGTGATATCAATCCTAGTATCTTACATTACCACCACGCTTGTGATATGGGGTGGCAAATAATTACCACTTCTTGTCGTTGCTCATTTCGGTTGATTCCATTGGCATGGAAGAGATCTTGCATGTGAGTCTATCTTGCAGAAATTCCTTCTAGTTTTGCCCTTTTCCTAGGTACGTACGTATGTATGTAGTTACTGGTGTAGGCAACCATGACTCTGACTCACGTAATACTCATGTGGCAATCAACGCTAATCCTCCCTCCATTCGTTCATCCATAAATGATGCAGGATGAAACAACCCCCCGTCTGCGGGCCTAGGTCGCGGCCTACTGTACTCTACTATCCCGTATATAGTAGTAAGACGAAGGGGAATGGACCGAAATCCCGGCAGTTTGAATCCCAAACTTTGTTTTTTCCAGAAGCTCCATAATGCATACATGAATGAAGGACGACAAGGAAAAGGGGGAAACGGCAAAAAGTGTCCACTAGTAGGCCTAGAGCACAGCCTCGTCGATATACGCACTACGCTTCATGAAGGTAATGCGTCAACAGAAAGGTGAAATATCTCCTCGGTATCCAATAATGTGATAGAAGCTTGAAGAACACGGGATGAATTCCTGTTGGAAATATACGATAATACGACCGTGGTAGACGGCAGGTAAACTTTGCCAGGGTATCTATTCCGCGTAATCTGCATTGATTAATGAGTCCAGGATGCCTGTATAAAAATTGATTACCCTTGTATTGGTTGTTATCGACTCGCAAATAGAAGTCGATAGCCGTAAAATTGTCAAATGACTGGCTGATCTGTGCGAGACAAAAAATTTTCACTTGGTACGTGCTTTCGTTAAGCGAGGAGGCTCTGAGCGAAAGAAACTTGATGTGTAGAAGGTTGGAATGAAGGGCAGGCCAAAAACAAGAAACAAAAATTCAATTTCCTGAAGTTATTTTCTTATTTTGCACCTGTGGTTTTATGGAACGGATGAATGGAGAGAAAATGGAGGGTGCCAATCAAAATAATTATTCTGGTGTGTGGTGAGCTTTGGTGTTAGGGTTAGACAAACCCTCGGCTGAGTGGCCTAATTTGCGCCATGCACCCACCAGTGCCACCACACGGAGAGAATTACTTCAGCCTTTAGGGCCAAAACGACAAACGATACCAACCAACCCTACGCTACACAAACGAACCCATATATTTTTGGGTGACCTCCTTGTTCAAAGCCAGCCTCTCGCATGCTCGGGCCAGAATGAATCAATCACACATAACTTGGACGACAGGATACACTCCGCGTTGAGATCTAAATTTACTTGCGTGACTCATCGATCGAGTCATACTGAGTAGATGATAATCATTTTGCCTTGTTGACAAGCACAGCCATAAAGTTGTTGAGTTGGCAGTCATATGAAGATGTTTTGGGCTGCAATCGATATAAGTTTCCAGTTTGTCTGTGTGGTGTTCTGTACCGTCCGTACAGTAAGATTGAGTGGAGACGGTGGGCCGCTAAGATAACACTAGGAACTAGCGCAAACGCCACGCCCCCGAAGGGCTAATAAACTGTCGGGTAGCTGCCGCCAGGCCCCGGCGCGCTAATACGCTAGTGCATGGTACTTACGTCGTATGTTCCAGCATGTACGGTAATTTACTAATTTATTACCAATCGATGACTTGACTCTCTCTTAGCAGGCAGGCACTTAGGCCGCTGGTTCCTTGCACCCTGCAGACCTGATAAAACCAAGGCCCCGTCGCCCGCATGCCCGCTCCTCTCTCTTTCTTCTTTCTTTCCTCCCCAGCCACTGGCTTTTTGCAACCACCAATCCAACAGAAAAATCTCTCCTCTCAACAAACTGCTGATATTCAGGTGTTCGTGTGAATGAACTGAATATCCAAAATTCCAACGACCCGAACATCATACTTGAGAGGGTTCATTAGTCAGGCCCTTTTGAGTAATCCATACAACACAGCGAGAGAATCATCTCGGGCCCTATTCTCGTCGGACCCAGACTCTTCCACAACGAACTCGTCCACCGTGTTCGCTTGCCACAACGCTCAAATGCCCGTGCAGTCCAGACACGCTTCTCTCCTCTCCTCTCCTCGACCGAAGCCCGTACCCCGGTGACGGTCCTACTCCCAGCGATTTGGTTTGATTATTTGCCACTGTGATTTCTGAGTCTGACTAGATATCCTGTACAATATATCTGCTGTTTGTTTTTGTTTTTGTTTTTGTTTTGCGTTTTGCATTTTCTGCTTTCTCTTTTCTATTGTTGCATTGAGGGCTTTACTTGACTTGCCAGTTTGGAGTCGACTTTCGAATTCGCATCCAGCATATTCATCTATCGGTTGCCCATGCACTCGTCTTGATAATGTATCACCAATCTACTCCGTCCCGCGGCGGATGGCCTGCGTACGACTACACCACCTCTCCACCAGGCTCACCTTACTACCAGTCCTTCTATACTACTCCAGCCAATGCGTCCCCTCGGGCCCCTCCCAAACGCCATTCTCGCAAAGCCAGTTATGCGTCGCCTAGGGAATCTGGATGGTACTCAGCATTTGCCCAGTACCAGGAACCCATCCCAGAATATGCGTCATCCCGCAAGTTCGACAATGTAAGTGCGTCTTTTGGTCAAAAGAAAAGAAAACATCGCGCTTCCATGCCGGGTGACGTGCCTTCCTATGGCAATGGCAATGGCTTTGGTTTATTTGGTTACGATTACGTCCGTCCGTCGCGTATGCCGAAACGACCTATCATTATTGATGTGGTTGACGAAGCTGACGATGAGCCGGCTTACATCTACCGCGAGCCAAGAAGCGTTCGCTTCCAGCGATCTTCTTACACAACTGCTGCTCCACGCAAGTCAAAGGCGACCACTGATCGTTATTCTTTTTCTACTCAGGTTCCTCCCATCTATGAAGAAGATGTAAAGCGGTCCCGTGCTCGTCGTGCTTCAACTTCTACCCGCACATCTCCCCCTAAACCACCCAAGATGGCTACGCCTCCCAAATCACCCACCAAGGCTACCGAGGCCGATGCCGAGGCTGCTGGTATTCCCGCCGGATATTCGATCAAGAATTGGGATCCGGATGAGGCGCCTATCCTCCTGCTTGGAAGTGTCTTCGATGCAAACTCTTTGGGCAAATGGATCTACGACTGGACCGTTTACCACCATGGCGCTTCTACTCCGATGGCCGATGTCGCGGGCGAACTATGGCTACTTCTTATCAAACTCGCTGGCAAAGTCAAGCGTGCGGACGAATTTCTCGAACGTACCAATAGCCGCGAGACCGTCGAACTCTTGGAGGACTTCCTCGACAGCGGTGAACGCTTGTGGAATCGATTCAAGACCCTTCTCAAGGACTGTGAGCAGTTCATGTACAAAGCCGCCAAGCGGGAAACTGGTCGTAGCGCCCCTGTCTCGATGGGACGTAATGCCGGTTGCGAATTCGTCGAGTCCATCTTTGGTCGCGACCGAAAGCTGCATGACACAGAGAAGCTCATGAACAGCATCCGTCTGTGGGATATGCGATTCGACGCAAACTGCGAGGCAATTCTCCGACCGTCTCGAAGATCCAGTCGTCGTCAGTCTACCGTATAAGTCCCCACGTCACCTCTACCTCTACCTCATCATCAACAACTACAACAAAAACAAAAACTATTCAACAACTCATTATCGGTTTTGATTCGATAAGTCATTTTAGCGAAGGATAAAAGTTCTTTGATTTACTGGCGGGAACTTGTTTGCTTTCTTCCAAACATTATAGGGACCGGCTTCATTGCCAACTGCATTTGCATGGATTCATCATTCAGCATATCATTCGGGGTGTTAAAGATCTACACCTCGCATTATACATTTCCTTTGTCACAACCATTTCCTGGTGTTTGCTTTTATGCTTTTCATTTCTGTGCTTAGAGATACCCAATCTCGTGCTGTGGAGTTCATCTTTTCGATGATACCCTTGATTTTATGTCTTATACATTGCTAATACCATATACTTGTTATCATCATTCACGCCTCGTATTGTAATGGGCTACGTCAGGCCCAAGTACGTAGAAACTAGAAAGACAAATTACCCCGCTCACATGGCATCAAGTAAAGATCAGTACATAGTCCAGTACTACCCTAAAACGTCTAACCACCATCCATTCATGCATGGAACATCGAAAGTCTACATACGTCGCAGCATGGCAATCCAACGAAATGAGCCGATAGGCCGCTGCCCACCAACCTAGTCAGGCATTCTGACCAGTCATTGTCGACACACTGGTTAGGGTTATGTATAGCCGCTTTGACTACATACTATTAGTTAGTTAGTTACATGAGGACAAACGGTTTGACGCGGATACTTATCGTGACACTAACGAGGGTAGGGTGCATTAGTTTCATGCAACGAATGAATTTGATTCTTTGATGGATTTAGTTAGCTAACTTAGCTTGGAGGGGGGGAAGGAGGATGAAAACTTGTTCGGACGCATGACGTGCATGGGTTGGATGCTACTTATTACTTCATATTTAGATACGAATTACTCATCATGTATGTGCTGTGTATTATGTTTTTTGCTTGGTTTGGTCGGATTTTTAGTAATTCTGGTGCGTGGATTCTGTAGAAAATAATAAGACGTTGTATAGTTGGCCGAAGTACCTAGGCTAGGTACTTGCTTCATCTCTATCACCAGCCACAAGCGCATCCCAAAGATCCGGAAATTCACGAAAACTGAGAATATCTGGTAATGAGTATGCACGGATAATACCTCGCACCATTGCTCCTCTCTCAACCAACCACTGCGCAATCTCAAGTCTTGCCCGGTCCAGGGCCTGCCCGCGACGACCATAGAATACACCAGTATCCAGCGCTAAATGAAGCGCAGTAGGGCCATGGCCGGGGCAGTGATAGGAGTTAGGGTCAGCCCCCGTGCTGGCATGGATATCAACACCCTTTTCAAGCAGTAGCTTGACTATATCTGCCTGACCACTCATGGTAGCGAGATGAAGCGGTTGGCCAGTCCAGGAATCGTCCTCGTACAGCCCCGTAGGCTTGTAATAAGCCTCGTTCCACTTCACAGTTGCGGCGTGTACGTCCGCTCCTGCGTCTATCAGGATCTTGGCAATCTCGGTATGGCCTCTGTAGCAGGCTAAATGTAACGGACGCCAACCGTAATTGTCGCATTTCTCAATGTCAGCGCCGTGTTGTAGAAGAATAGAAACAATCTCTGTATATCCTTTCTCAGCTGCATAGCCGAGCCTGCGTACATCTCTGCGCCAATCTTTAATTGGAGAGTTTAGATCTATGCCCGATTCTGGATTTTCACTATATTTCAGAAGAATCGAGGCCATGCCGATGTTCTGATCCGTGATGGCCACATCAAGCATAGTTTGTTTTCTATAAGTAGTGTCCTCCTTGTGGAAGATCTCCTGCAGATTACCAGATGACTCGATGCTCTGTTCAAGTAAGAACTTCAGCACAGCAGTTTGTTTGGCAAACCCCGCACAATGAACCGCAAGCCATTCATTATTATCTGCGATATCGGCTTTGGCACCGCATGACACGAGGGAAGTCACCACGTTGATATGACCTTGCTCGGCAGCAATATGCAATAAAGTGCGTCCATCGCTGTTTGTACGATTGATTGCGTTTGCCTTTTGTAGACATAGACATATGCGCATGATGGAATCATTCTCATTAGAGCATTCAGTCAAATGCTTCGACCAATGACCTTCTTTCGGATGGGCCACAGCATAGTCCAAGAGACAGGCGACAGCGTCTGTCTCGCCAAAAAGCGCCGAAGTGAGAATGGGATCAAAAGTCTTGGGTGATGATGTATAGATGTCTGCGCCAGCATCAAGGAGAGCATTAAGAGCAGTAATCGAACCACCCTTCTCTGTTATAAGTGTCATGGGAGTCTCTTCGTTTTGACAAAAGTTGATGTCTGCACCAGCGGAAACAAGTTCCTTCAGGATAGTTTTGAGATTATTAACACTGGGGTGTTTTCCTTCCGGTATTTTTGAATCTGTCGTTTGGGCCACAAACGACTTGACTAGGACATTAATAGCACCTGGCGAAGGATGTGCTCCGTGATGGAGAAGCAGACTTGCCATGCTTGGATCAATAGTCTCAATCGCACGATCAAGAATAGGAGTTAGATCAAGTTTCACGGGAAATGTAGCTCCTAGTTCCAATAGGACCTGAACCATTTCCCATCTACCAGCTTGCAATGCCATACTCAGTGGAGTTAACCCTTCGTCGAATCCTTCAAGTCGCTTATGCTCTGTCGATCGTCCTCCAGTTTCATCCCTAACGATTACCTTGTATAACATTGATTTAGTCCTGCTGCTATTAGGCTCGCTACCGCTGGAGGGTCTTACACGCACCGGCTGGTCTAATATATTGGTCTGGCCATTCTCGCATTTGCCAGTCAAGAGAAGCTGCACTATTTCTTTCAAATCATGCATGTCGAGGACTTCTTCCTTGCGCAATGCCAGCAGATGCAACGGTGTACTGCCATAGCGATCCACCGCGTCAACTGGACACCCGGCTTCAATCAGTAGTCTGACCAGGGGTAGGTAAGGTCGAAGCATAACGTAATGGAGCGCGGTTCTTCCAGACAAGTCCTTTAGGCCCGGACTCGCTCCTCTAGAGAGTAGCAAGCGGGTAATCTGCGTAGCCAATTCAGAGCTTGATGGCTTGCGTGTTGACCGTGTTTGTTGGCAAAAGCCACAGGCCTGTATCAATGCTGTAGATCCATTGTCGGTGAATTGGAACCTGTAGCCAGCAAATTCGATATAGTTATCGTTGTAGCCCGTGTATTTGGACTCTCGTACGACAGGCTTATCTACATCTGCTCCTCCATCGAGGAGAGCGCCAATGGTTTCCACAAAGCCGTTCATGACGGCTTCATGTAATGGAGTCCGTCCAGAATCGTCCGTAATGTTCGGATCTGCACCATTCTCTAGCAAACATTGCACGTATCGGGGATCTTTCCGACAAGCCGCAACACATAAAGCGCTGTCGTAATCGACATCCGCTCCTATTTTGACTAATAACTCTACCGATGTCAATTGCCGGTCACGAATGGCAGATAGTAGAAGAGCAGACTTCCACCTTTTAGGGTCTGATCGCCAGTATTCTGACTTATCTGCATAGCGTCCCGTAAATCTTGGTAACTTTGATTCGCGTCCGTTGACGCGTTCACCCTTCGTGAAGGTTCTCCATGGATTGAGTGACACAGGGACGTCGAAGCGTTCACGTTCCCAGATCATGTTAAATTTGGCATCTGTTACAGTGTCTTCAGGGGTCTGAAGATGCTCGATCAGCATTGTGAATATATTTGCATCCTGACCTGTAGCAGCTATGTCCACAGGAAGCGTTGCATTGGCGTATGATTCGATTTCTTGCATGGTCATTGTATGAAAAACCGGCTCAGATGACTGGGATTGAGAGTGGTGTTCAAGGAGTTCCTTCACTATCTCCGTATGGCCGCCTGAAATAGCCCAATGTAAGGCCGTCCATCCGAGCGTACTTCGTGCGAGATGGTTCGCGCCATTCGAAAGCAGAAGGCGCACCATGTCAATACTTCCCACAAATGCAGCCCAGAACAGTGGGCTCCATCCTTGAATGTCCTGAACATTGACGTTCGCCCCGCTGCGTATGAGGATCTCAGCTACAGGGAGTTTATCATTAGCACATGCCCAGTGGAGAGGTGTCCATTCATGCGAGTCCAACGGGGAGGAAGAAGCACCAGCTTCTAGAATTTTGCTTGCAATGTAAGTCAAGCCCCAATAAGCTGCGAGATGCAGCGCCTCGGGATTTTCTGGCAAAGATTGAAACAGTTCTTCGGCGACTCCCGTGTTGACAAAGTCCCGGCGAAATTGCAGGGCCTGGAATGCACTATTTCTGAGTGCTGTATTATCCAGAAGCTTCAGGACTAGCTGCTCCAGATCCTTTTCACAATCTCCCAAAATGACATGTTGCCCCCAATACTTGGAAGAATATTCCAAAAAAGCTAGCGAATTGAGTCGCTTGATCATTTCGGCCGAGCTTGCACAAGGTCCAGCCACTAGGGGCTTCAACGACAAATATTGGAGACAAGTACGGGCCATATCAAGGTTAGTTTCCTTTTCCGGCAACGAATCGCGGAAAGCTTCGTATGCAAATGCATGGACCAAACCGAGCGTGTTGTCATGTTTATTGAGGACTACCAGCCCCGCACACACCTGAAGAAGGATATCAGTGCTCGGCATATTATCAGGCCGCAGCTCCTCGCCTTCTTCAACAGCGAATGCAGTTACAACTTCATCCAATTTCAGTCTCCGCTCTGCAACCATGATCCAGCCAAGGAGCCGTCGAGCGAGCGTTTTCCGTGCTGATGGCTGAGCATCTATCCGCTGTAGCGTCGCCTCGAGGGCTTGCTGTAGACCTTGTGGAGGCCTTTGAAGCGCCTTGCGTATTTGATGGATTGTCACAAGATCAAGTAATTCATCAAGGAGTAATCGGGAAATGAGGAATCTATGATCGGTTAGAGTTGGTACCTGCGAAGGGAAGGTGCCAACATACATGTTTCCAGTTTTGGACACAATATCGTTGACTAGGCTGTTGTCCTTAGCGACTTCCTCAGCAAAGTCGCTTTCCTGCAGACGACTAGCAACATATAATCTCAGATCAGAATCTGTAGGCTTGATGCCCAGCTGAATAGCTGTGCCCATCTTCTTTCGAATTTGTGGTAGATCTCTGCTTGTGACCAGGATACGAATTTTTGATTCCGCAAGCTCGAGGATATGCTCTAGGAGTTCATTTGGCGTCTTCAATTCGTCAAGGCCATCCGCTACCAAATATATTGGTTGCACAGAAGCTGCGAGAACAAGCAACTGTACCACTTTGTTTGCATTCTGTAGAGCACTCGGGTCACCGCATGACTCTTTCAGGGTAGACAGCATCTCTCCACTTCCTTGGTCAACAATTTGTCGAAGAAGATGGTGCAAGATATCTATCGTTTTTACCTGATTCTGTGAGGAAAAGTCGCAGAAGAAGTATACCACAAGAGAATTTTGCTTTCGTTCTTGCAACAAATGGTTGATCACCACCGAGCTATGGATGTCAAATTACTTAGCAGGTAAGGCCAGATATAACAGAGGTGGAAATACATACGCAAGATAGCTTTTTCCCACTCCGGCTACATCTATGGTCAGCGACTGAAAGGTCAAATATGTTAAAAATGGGGTGCTTACGCGGACCATGGCACCACAGAAGCTCTGTTGATCTGCTAAGCCATGTCTGAACAGCGACGCTGTCTAAGAACCAACCACCTGTTCCCGAACAAGGAGATGGCTTTTGTCGGAGTGGGATATTGAGGGTTGGGATCCACGTTAACAATAAATTACGATCTTGCTCTGTACACCAATAAGTTTTTGAAGGATTCGATGCTCAGGCATAACCTACCATGATGTACTAACGAGACTTTCTTGTACGTCGCGGTTGTTGTAATACTGTTTCTTTAGTCAGTACACTGTATTGCAAAAATGAGTCCAGGTTAGCTTGTACAGTATACAAGAAGATAGATAATCTGTGAAAAGCGCCCGAAACTTTTGTAGCATATCAATATGCGGTTTCAATTCGCGGTCCTGAAAAGGCCGCAAAAATCTCGACTTTCGTCTTTCAAGCTCAAAATATAAACGACTAAGCTCCTTATAGCAATCCATCAACACATCTTCGTTCAAGCTAGGAGGCCGAGCTGGTAGAAGACCGGTCGACTCCGACTCTGCAACGGCTTGCTCGACGCGATACAGAACCTCGATCAAGGCGGAGACTTCTTGAAGATATTGCTTTTGTGTTTTTGGTGCGTTTTTGACTTCGCGGGCGTAAGTATAACTCAGTCCAGCGATTTTTGCCGAGAGTTCTATCAAGGTAGCGATGCTGGAGATCAAGCCCAAAACTTCAGCCATGGTTGTTTGTTTGAGTAGATAAGATGTTGTGTTGGCCGATTTCAATACGGATGAAAAGCACAAAAATGAAATCCTCACACGCGACCCGAATTTGTGCGCTGAAGAATTCAATTTGTGGCTTTCGTGTTGCAAATAAGGTGAGAAAAAGCCAAGGAGGGGAAGCTCAGCTTAGTGTGCTTCAGCTTGCTGGCAGTGGCTGAGCGTCAGGGGAAGCGACAGAAGCATGATCTACACCATCGAACTAGCAAGGGTAGTTAATGAAGATACGTATCGTCGCCGCCTAAATCTAAATTTAGAAATGGTGTTGATATTGCGGATGAAGATTCGTGAAGAATTAACTCAAGGTACCATTGAAACAACCATACGAAAGATTCACAGCCCTAACCCTAGATCTAGAACCCTAGAGTTGAACTTACCCTAACAGCATTGAACCCTACAGTATTAGGGCTCACTCTAACCCTAGTGCTCTTCGAGCTATATCGAACCGCAATCTATGTACTTCATTGTTCCTTGTTGGTGGTTGACTTATTGTATGTATAAACTAGACTAATTTGAGGAGGTTGTAGATGTCGTTTTTCGTTCTAGTGCTTCAACAAATATCGATTATAATATCATATTTGTCTGTAAATCCTCAGCTCTCTAAACCTATATACAATATAATCTTATTTTTCATGTCAGCCGTGTTTCCTGTCGCCCACTGACATCCTCAAATAAAAGTAGAGGCGCCGTGGAGACCGGCACACTTCCTTGACAAACTGTGTCCTCCCCTTGCTGTTTAGTTAGGGCCGTCACCATTGCCATAAGCGCTGAATGTATACTGTACGCCCAAAGGTGAAAGAGAAGGGCCACCATTCTCCAGAAGGACCTTAGAGTTATCCGCAGTTCCAAAGTATGCATATCGGTAGACACAGTCGTTGTCGTCCAGGAAAGGGATAGCCGAACGCAAAAAGTTGCTCTGGTCATCGATCGAGCCGTAGGCTTGGAGCTGTGCAGAGATCAGCGCTTGGCTCGTTACATCGGTGTTTTCTTACATACCTCAGTGAGCCAAACTTGGCGACCTGTTAGGGAGCAAACGCTGTTGACCCAGTTTTCAAGATCAGATTCCAGACTAGCGTCGTTATACCAATGAATCGGGACAAAGTCAATATTGCAGTCGCTGCATGCTTGCAGAAACTCAGACAGCCATTCGTAACCATCATTAGAGACAGCAGGGGCACCAAGTTGAGCATGGCCAAGAAATGGCTCCATGTACGTTCTCCAAGCGTCTGCGGCCTGCTGGGGAGTGAGGTTTGACTGACCCGACTGCTCAGGCTCATTGAAGGCGAGCAGATGGCCTGAACCACCATTATTAAGCCAGTACCAGGCATTGTCAAACCATTGGGTAGTGTGGTCGCTTGCCGTACCCCAAAGCATGGGGACATACTCAGCAAAGGGCTGCTTCTGGCTAGTGGTACTGTCCCAATTGTACTGCCAGTTTACTTCAGAATTGTAGCCGTTCCACGAACCACCGAACTGCCAGATGGGAATATCGTCATTGGCAGCCAAACCTCTCTTGGGCCAGGGATCAGCAGCTGCCGAAGCCACAAGGAGGGAGGTAGCCACGCCAGCGACAATGTTGAAACGAGACATTGCAGAGGACAAAGTCAATCAAAATATCTTAGAAAGGAGCGTTTGTACAGAAAGTACCAGAATGGGTTCTAAGAAGGAGTGACTGTTCTGATTGATTTCCTGAAAACTACTGATAGGTATGGTGATACTCCTGTCTATTTATCATTAGCATCCTGAAAATCAAGAATCTAACTTATCTACTTTCGTGTATCCTTTCAAAGGAGAATAGGAAACAGCCAGAGTGGATGGAATATTATTTCACCAATGAGCAATTTCACGGAATAAGACCAAGAGCTCAACTTCCAAACCAGTCATCGTTGCGCTCGTTATGGCTGATATCCGGCAGCGGTCCGCTATGAACCAATAGTCAATTTTCTCATCCAGAGACTCGGTTGTTCCACACATGGCCATAATAACATGCCAAGTCTTCAGGCGCAGGGATGAGGCGTCCGGACGTTGCAACTGCTGATGAACAGGGTGGGATTTGGCTTATTGCGAGCCATTATGTGCTTTTATCATTATCGCAGTAACCAGGTACACGAATCGCCGTGGCCCGTGGATGATATGGAAATGTAAAAAAGTTCCGCAACAAAGTCTAGAATTTGTGCCCTTATTTATCTTCTCTTGCTGACAGGCACGTGGTGCATGCCTAGCTAAGCCTCATTGGAGATTTATCAGATGGGGGCCGACTTTGAAAGCCCTGTAAGCACCTCTGCTTCATTGAATTAGCACCTACGTAACGTATGAGCATCGGCACTATATTTGCACTTATCGCTATCCATTATAATCAAGCAATAGTCCAGAAATTGCAATCAATTCGAAGATCTACCCAAGTTGGAGCGCTTAAGTATGAAGCTATTCATATGTATGGAAATGCAAACACTCCAGGGTATCTCCTGACGCAAAAGAACCTGCTAATAAGCATACCCTTGAACTTACCGAGAGGAGATATAGCGCCCTGAAGTGTGGCTTGGAACGACCCCAGCTAGTAATAGACAAATCTTTAGAAATCACCAATATTTGTAGAGATGTTGTGCAGATGGGCCTTCACCTAGAAGCATTTAAGTATCGCCCTGAAGAAGAGTGCGCCGTGTACCTGACTAGCAAAGAAGGTACTAAAATTAATAAACCTTATCCAGGATGGATCTTCAGCCTCGCTAGTCTCTTTACCTAAGTAATTATGAAAGGGGCGATTTGCAGGATCACGGATGAATCGGTCGATGTAACTTTGGACCTGCGTATATAAGTACTACATCGGAATTCCCTTCTTCAAAGCCTGCATTAAGGCGTCATCGACCAATAATGAAATGAGTTGGCAAATCATGTCACTCATTTCGAGATTCTAGACTATTCGCTATTAACTTGGTCTTGTCACAATGTAACCGTTGTGCTCAGATTTTGCGCCTCATAGCTCGTAAAGGAGGAAGGACAGCCATACTAAACTCCAAAATGGAGTATATGTGGACTAAAATACCATGAGTTGTCCAAACATCCATTTTGGTGCTTGAAAGGATTTCCTGAACGAGACGATATCGAAATGCGCGGAGCGTTCGGATTAATAACTTCACGCCACTGGTGCGTCGCTTCAGCAGTGAATGACCTGATAGTGCCGCTTTCAATAGAGTATAGTTGAGTCCTTGATATATTGGGACTTACATCGGGATAGCCGTCTTCCGCAGGCCAAAGATAGTGAATATATAGGCGAGCAAGATCGTCCAACCTAGCAGCAATGTGTATTGCATCAACACATCCATCTCATGTCTACCATAGATATTTCAAACATGGTCAGATACTCATTTGCTCTTTCTATGCTCGCTGGAGCTGTTGCCGCTCTGCCGGCCGCTCCAGGAGTGGGCAGTCAGGCTCCTCCTAGCCTACCCAACGCTGACCCGGCGGTTATTATGTCTGTTCCACAGAGCAGTGTAAAGAGCTACCAGACCGGTGGTCTTGTCCGTTACAATGTCACCGAGAGCTCCGAACTCTCCAAGCGTTGGGACTGCAGCACTTCGCCCACTCTTACCTGGGGTGATACCGATACTGGTGGTCCAGGTATCACTATCGATAACGACGCTAATGACTGGAGGGGCTTCTACTTCTATCACAACAGCTGTGACAGCATTCCCTGGAAGTACATTTGGATTGCTGCCAAAAGCACCCAGTTCATCTCCGTACCTGCGGGCTGGGAAGGTCGCGTCCAACGCGGTGTCGATGCCACCATGCTTGATGGCCAGCCTCAGCTTCTCGGTTCTTGGTTGGAGATTAGCTGGGATATCGCTAATGGCAACACTGGCTGGGCTGATGTCTCGCTCATCCGTGGTAATGATGGCGGTATTCTTGTTTGGAATGACAATGGTGACTGGAAGGGATTCACACAGTGGGTTCTGGACGGTGCACCAGATGGTGCCTATGACATGAAAAACGACGGACAATGGGTCATCAAGTACACCGAGAATACCGACGGCTCAATCAACACTATCCCCCGTGACTGGGACATCCAGAAAATCGGCTCTCAGTACGTCTACGTCGATGACGCCCACGGCAGCCCAGTTATTTCAACCCCCAACCAGCGCTTCTCTACCTTCTGGCCCGATGGTCGCGCTTAAACAAACTTTACAGTGAAAGGAAGAAGTTAGGGCTGTCTCAGGAGAGAAAGCGAGATAAGTGTATTGAGAAGGCAGTGTCATTGTCATGCAATCAAGTACAGAAAGTGGGTGGAATCAAATTCTGGGGTTTGTTTTATCAAACAAGTCTCTAGATATATATTATGAAAAAGAAGAAAAAATCAAGATCCATAATCAATGTGTGTATCATCTGCTTGAGTTAAGGTTAATAAAGATTGATGTGGTATCGCATAGTTATTGGAACAATCAAGCCACTGCATGAAACTGAGTTTCAAATCTTACTCCTATTACAAAAAGGACCCCAGGCATAGAATTACAAGTGAGATCATCTTTTCAAATGTTTTTGAAAAAGATTAATGTATAATATGTACAAAGCGGACATTAGAATCCGCAGTCCGAGTATGGATCTATCTAGGTAGTCTCACCATGCCCTTCACCTTATCAGAAAGTTTCCATTTCTGCAGCTTTGATTCTCTCCTCCAACTTTTCATGCCGACCGAAATGAACACAATTCCATTCCAGAAACCGCGCAAAGATCCCATAGCCCCAACAGCAACCATCAAGGAATACGAGGAAAAGAATACCCTTGGCATGAGGATGTATTGCCTGAAAGACACGCGAGTCTGCCTGGGGTGTTTGTGGTTGAGAACGACGGGGGAAGGGGAGGATGACGTTTGGTTAATGCCTTCTAAGGATTGGAGGCCCCTTCTGGTCAAGTGATAAGGGAGCGGGCTGGCTTTCGATACGACTTCAACTGTGATGGCGACAGCGTTGTCGGATTATTCGACTTGGAGTTATTATGCCAGGTAAACAGCCGAGTTAGCGAGCTCATTGGTAGTGCCTGTGCCAGAATGCGAGAATAATCTCGTGATTGTATCCAAGATACTTTTACTTTTTAGGGCTCAAAAGCCTCAAATTCCAAGTCGGCCCCACACCGCTGCTTGCCGTTGATTTTATTGGTTAACTTGTCCTCTCAGCCACATGTACAGACAAATTGATAAAGAATCGTGTATATACTTTTACCTGGATACCCTCGTGTTTGATTTCTTTTCTCTTCTGTTCTATTTGTAAGCGGACGAAGTTGACTCTTCTCCGTAATCAACGATGAATTCATGGTTGCTGGCTGTCAAGTATCTGTATATAAATAGCCTGGTGAACCCAGCCTTCAGAGGGAAGAGGGAGGCAGAAAAAATCAGAAAGGAAATCTCGAGCATATCATACTCATTACAAGTTTCAATAAATCAAACCAATCAAAATGTCTGTGTCTACAGTGGACCGCAAGGAGGTGAGTCCATTGCCATATTCTTCATCTGCTTGGCTGAACATTGTTTTGACTAATGGTGCAGAAATGGGACATTGTGTCTGAAATACCAAGTCTTCATGGCAAGGTGGCTATTGTGACTGGAGCAAAGTAATGTCGCCTTCAGTGCCTCCAGGTTGACCTAGCTAACAGGCTTCCAGCTCTCCGACTGGCATGGGATATAATGTCGCACAGCAACTCGCTCTGAAGGGAGCAAAGGTCTATGTGTCAGCGAGGTCATTGGAAAAAGCTGATGGCGCGATCAAGCAAATGAAAGAGGATTATCCCTCGCTTGCTCGTGATGACTTACTTCATCCTCTTGCCCTCGAGCTCGGCGACCTTCAGAACATTAATGCCGTAGCGGCGAAGTTCGCCGCCGAGGAGGAGAGATTGGACATCTTGGTGAACAACGCAGCATTGCTCGCTAGACCTCTAGACTTGGATAAGAATGGTATATCGGTGTCGTTTGCCACCAAGTAAGTGTGCTGATAATCAGGCGAAACACTCAATCATACTGATTTGATGGATAGCCACCTCGGCCCCTTTCGTTTGACAACCGCTCTTCTTCCACTCCTCAAGAAAACGGCAGCAAAGCACCCCGGAGTTCGCATTGTGAATGTCGGTTCTGATGAACATCTTAAGCTCCCGCCGGGCATCCAGCTCAACAGTATTGCCGACTTCAATCAATCTTTTGGAAACACTGATAGTCCCGAGAGCAACCTAGGTCGCTACGGGCTATCCAAATTAGCGAATCATCTCTTTAGTGCTGAACTTCAGCGACTATTAGATGCGGAGAAAGTTCCTATCGTCACCGTTGGTCTGCACCCTGGTTACGTTTTGACTGGTACGTAAAAAGATTACTCATGTATCTAATCTCAAATGTTTCATGTAAACATTCTGCTGACAACAGTTTCAGACGGTGCAAATAGACATATCGACAAGTATCACGCGGAAATCCGCGAAAATATTGCATCAAGGTCACTTTCGCCACTGGACGGTGCACTGACTACCATCTTTGCTGCGGCCCATCCGGAAGTATGGGAGAAGAGGGATCTATATGGAGGTGCTTATGTTGAGCCTTACGGACGTATAGAGCAAGCAAGCGAAGATGCGAGGGATCCCGTTCTGGCGGTGAATTTGTGGAAGTCTAGCGAAGATGTCTTGCAGAGGATTGGTGCTTGAGGTAGTAGAGGTATGGACCTAGATTGTAGCTTCATCTTTCGGTATTCGAGTACATATAGCAGTTCAAATATATAGCACATTATTTCGGATATTCATGATTGAACAGCCAGACAATGTGATCAGCTCCCACCAAAAATTCATCTACTTCTTGCGGCACCAACACAGCACAGAAAGGACACATGCGAGCAACAAACCAGGCTCGTTGCGATATCGAATTTCCTGCAGCGGCTCCAACCATGAGAATCCATCGAAAGACCTCGGGCCCGCACCTATACCAAACGGACTCGTCGCAATTTGTGATTTCTTCTTTCAAATTGAGAACATACTTTTGTGTTTCTATGTCGCTGCTCAAACCCATTGAAGTCCCCACATCAAACAACGCTCTTACGTATATGATTCCAGCCAAGAGACAGCATTTTGTAACCTGGTTTGGTTCGTTATCTTTTGCGGTAGAATACTGTTGATACGCCGGGCTGGCAAGGAAATCGGATAATGCAGAAATCGAATCTATCACGCTCATCGTGGAATATTTGGCAAGCTCACGAATGAGCCCTAAGGCTGATTCTGGAAGTCTAAGTCTGGGCGACCTTTCCATTTGTTTTTCGACGGCGTTCGAGAGTAAAGAACTATAATTCCCAATACGATGGCTGGGGCCGGCGCGAGGGATGGAGAACACTGTTTTGAATCGAAGAACAAGAGCGTTCCATACTTGTTGTCTAGGCACGTTTAGCCGGCTGCTCAAAGATAAACCTTTGCAAGGTAACATTAGGAATAGACTTGCAAATAGGACTTACATTATAAGGAAATATCCAATGATACTATCCGGTTGCGGCGCTCCCATTCCTTTATGTCGTAAAAGCGCCTCAATCCCGGACTCATGGGACGTCCCTTCATCGAATTCTCCATTCAATTTCTATGTTGCTATTATCAGGTGTTGATCATCATTATAGTCTGCATTGATGCGTCGCTTACCGAAAAGTACAACAGATGTAGCGTCGCTGCAACAACGCTAGTAGAAAGACTACTATGGTCACTATTTGCGATAGCCTCCCTGATCAACCGGAGAGTCTCGGTTTTGTGATACATTGTCACAGGATTATCGGGTGAGTCGTGGACTATGTCCAGATAAGCCGAAGTTGAATAAAGCGTGGCATGAAACAAGCAAGGGTCCGACATGGCCGCCTGCATCCATGTAGTTTGCAGCATAGAGGCAATTGAGTTGGGGTACTGATGTACCAGAGGACGTAAGACAGCGTCTCCTATATGCCAATGTTATTCACACGGAATCACACCCCAAATCCTTGATTGGGGTTAGGGCTAGGGCTAGAAGGGTGACTAACTGTGTGAGAGCAGAGTCGAAAAATACCATTGTTGTGGAATCGGATACTTTACGTGGTTAATAGTATTCTTTCGGAAGATAGCGGTTTCAAGTTCGTCGATTCTTTGATATAAAGATTTGACCAGAGCCTCATCCGAATTGCCTTCAGCCACTGGATAGTAGCATTTGCGAGTTTTCCTAGGTCCGAATGAGTATCATCATTGTAATAATGCATGTGGCTATCAGTGAAGATGTGAAAGCATGCATACAGGAATCAATGCAATACATGTTACGAGAGAGATGAACTCACAAAAATACAGAAACCTACTTTATGCATGACCCGCATACAGGTAAGACTCGGTCACATCGTTTCTTTTGTTGACTGCACGCCTTGCAAGCTTGAAGAGAAAAGCCGGGAGTTTGACTCGTTTCCCGGGCGGCGCTTAGTACAGCTGCCATTAGATTGGATTGGAGATGATTATCCCCGACTTCTTCAATGTTGTCAACAAGGTTCTGGATGAGAGAGTATCGGTGTGGTCAGAAGTTTATTGATCTTATCGGGCTAGATTCGCATGGTGATTACTAATCGTAAAGCATACACAGCAACGATCTGGAGGCCTCTGTGATGCACGCCTTTTTTCTTCTTCTTCCTTTTTCAAAATTTACAAGGAGACCCAAGCGCACTGGACGTCTACATTGCAATAGGGTAATGGCATCAGAGGTTTTGTCAGAAGCTGCAACATGACTTCCGTTCCTAGGCATAACCTGTGAAGTACATCTGGAGGTAAGATTTTACTCCTTATACTTCCGATCATGAAACCCAGCAAGAACTTCCACAGTCCCGTCTCCCTTCTCGGCCCAACGCTTCTTCGCAATCTCCGGATTGAGCTGCAGAGTCTGTTTAGCCCTAACCCACTCCTCCATGGTAACCAACTTCTCAAATCGAGGCTTCACTCCAGCCTTTTGCAACACGGGTGAATCCGTAATGGGCTCAAGCACAGTCTTATTATGAGGGCGAGCAAAATAAAGCAAACCCGTCCGCTTATATTGTTGTTGATCCTCTGGAGGCGCAACAACTCGGTGCACAGAGCTCTTCAACCAGCCACCTGTCAAATGGGAGATGGTATCTGCGAGATTGACGGTGATGGTGCCCGGTTGGGCAGAGACATAAGTCCAGTCATTATCCTCGCCCAATATCTGTAGACCGGCAACAGGTTGACGGAAGAGTAAAGTGACTGTACCGAGATCGGTGTGGCCGCCACCCTTGCCATAATTATTTGCTTCCCATTCCTCTTCGGTGCGGGGATAATAAAGCATGTATCGGAAGTGGTCTTCACTCTTTTCTTCGTAGGTGTGCTGCTTGACGAGGTAATCTTCATCTGGTAACTCCAAGATAATAGCAAACAGTCGCAACAAAGGCAGCACCACATTGGCATGCAAGGCACGATGGAAGGTCTCAATTTCCGACAAGTGAGCTTTGATCAAATCCGGATGATTATATTTGCCGTCGAAATCCTTGGTGAACTTGGCAAAGTTATACATTTCGATATTGTCCCTTGCGTTATTGGCGGCCACATATCGTCCTGGTCGGCGCCAGCCATTGTAGTCAGCTGCTCCATAGTTGACTTCATATTTCTCCTTTTCTTCAACGGGCAGTTCAAAGAAGTTCTGTGCTAGAGTGAACTGTTGATCTACTTGCTCTTGGCTCAGACCAAAGTTCTTGACGTAGAAGAATCCGACGTGATGGACGGCATGTTCAAGTTGTTTGGCAATGCGTTCTTTGCCTCCTGGTCGATAATAATCTTCAAGGTCGAGAGTGACTAGTTCAGCCCATGGCAGATCGGCTTTTGTTTCTGGTGGATGTGTGTATGGCTTCAGGTTCTTATAGGCGTATTGTCCAAGGTCTACAGCAGGACTCTGAACGGTGGCAGGTTCTATCGTAGTAGTAGCCATTTTGTCTTTCGCTGATTATTTGAAGTCTTCTACTTCTCTCTTAGAAGAAGAACATAAAAGGCTGCGCTGATGTTAGATATGTAGTTGATCGTGCGGGGAAGAATACTGTCACAATCTTAGGGCTAATGTCGCCATCGTTGCTATCCGGCGTATCCTCCGTCAAAAATTCTCATCTCATAATAATCAGAGTCAGATCAGATGGTTTGATTTGAAATCAATCAAGATATAAGACATCCTAGTCAGTTTTACGCATTCGATTGAGTCATGCGAACCTATATTTTCCTCTTGATATGCCGGATTTTCGTCCAAGGTCAGTGACTTGATACTGTATAGTGATACCATTGGCTCGCCGCTATCTACCAATGTCTATGCATTTCAAAGACGCGTGTATAGCGCATTTAAAGTTCGTGATAATAGGCAATTGTAATCCAAGCACATCAGATATAGTTCAATGGTGTAATTGATTTGTGCTTTATACGGAAATGTAAGTTGATGGCGACAGCAAGGTGAGCATGTCGCAATTTGAAGCTATCATTCGGAGCTATCCAGCGGGAAATGCGACTGTATATAATCCGGAGTCTTGGATTGCACAGGGCGGTTATGTGATTGTCAATGGTCGGACTAAACTAGAACCAAGATGTCGAGCAGCACGCTGAGAGAGACTTCGCCAATCACTGAAACGAGTGCGCTACCAGAGACTCAATCTCTGCCGGAAAATATTCCCAAGAATGGATCAATTTTCAAAACCATTCGTCGCAACATTTGGGATGAGCCCAATAAATCCCCCAAAGAAAAATGGTTCCTCTTCAAGCTCGATATATTCTTACTCACCATTTCCTGTCTCGGATATTTCAGCAAGAACCTCGATCAGGCCAATTTGAGCAATGCATATGTCTCTGGAATGTCAGAAGCACTTAAAATGAAAGGTAACGAGTTGACATATGCCGGTAACGTTTTTACAGCGGGCTATGTTCTCGGTCAATTACCTGCTGTCATCTTGGTTACTCGCATTCGTCCTTCGATTCTCATCCCCACGGTAGAAATTTTGTGGTCAATTTTCACATTTTGCTCTGCTGCCATCAAGACTACATCCCAGCTATATGCCATCCGATTTTTGCTTGCAATTTGTGAGGGTACTTATTTCCCGACTGTTGTATACATCATTGGATCATGGTACACCAAGAGCGAGCGCGGAAAACGGATGACCATATTCTATGCCACAGCAAGTCTTGCTGGTATGTTCAGTGGATACCTACAAGCCGGCGCATACAAGGGCCTAAATGGAGTGTTAGGCCACGCCGGTTGGCAGTGGCTGTTCATTGTCTGCGGTATCATCAGTCTACCCATCGGTATCGCAGGATACTTCTTCTACCCCGACTTCCCCGAAACAACCCGCGCATTCTACATCACCAAGGAAGAAGCAGAATGGGCCCAGAAGCGCTTGATTGCAGATGGCATGAAACCTCTTGGAGCATCTGCATGGGACCGTACAAAGATCTTTCGTATCATGAAACAATGGCAGTTCTGGGTTTTGCCAGTGGGATACTTCCTCGTTCAGGGAAGCTACCCAATCCAGCAACCTACTTATGCCCTTTGGCTCAAATCGACGGGTCATTCTGTCTATCAAATCAATGTCTGGCCGACCGGTCAGTACGCCGTTGGCGTAGTGACACAGTTACTTGCTGGAATCATTTCTGATTCCCCCATATTTCGTGGCAAGCGTTGGCAAACCCTCATAGCCATGCAGGTACCCACGATCTTTGGTTGTATTGTGCTCGCTGTATGGGATGTTCCCATCGGTCTCAAATACGCGGCCTATTATCTGGCATTTACTGCTGCTGGTGTCCCTGGTATCTACTATGCTTGGTATTCAGACCTGATTCCGCATGACCATGAGATGAGAGGATTTATTATCGCTGCTTCGAACATGTTTAGTTATATTCAGTCTATTTGGTGGACCTTGACGGTTTGGAGGACGGTTTTGTCTCCCCGTTTTCATGCTGCGTTTATTGGTGCTGCCAGTTTGGGAGTTGCACTTTGTTTTCTGGCAGTTGTGCTTCAGTTCTTGGAGAAGCATGATACTAAGAAGCGAGCTTTGATTGATGAGGGAATAAGTGACGAGGGAATAGCTAGAGCAGACAGTACTTAGGTTCTGTGCCTAGGCTAATAACAATTAGTACAAGCTTGGAGAACAATAATATGCAAATACATTACGTATATGTAGCTCCATCCCAGTCCACCAATATAGTATCTAATTTTCAGAAGATATCGAATGTTCCTCTTTTGGATATTAAGGAATTCTCTCACCAGCACGCCACTTATACTTGCTCCCCGGATGATCCTCTAGCAGCCTTCTCGATCCAATAAAGGCCTCACGAGCAGTAGCCCCTTCCTTTTCTACATGGCTCCTAAATTTTCCACGCCGTCTCAATTCCGGAATCAAATATTCAGCCATATCCTCAAAACATCCCGGGTTCGTAATATGAATAACATTAAACCCATCCACATCGGCTAGACCAACCCACCGCTCAAGATGATCAGCGGCAGTAGTCAGACTACCAATCAATTTTGCCCGTAAACCGCCAACACTGAGATACTCCGCAATATTCTTCTTGATCCAGGGCTGATTCTCCGTTCCCGACACCGAAGCCGCCCATCGCCGAATAAGAGACTGAACAAGCGGCGAATCCGTGACGAGAAAATTCTCATCATCGGAATACTTGGATAAATCGACCCCTGTCCATGCTCCAAAAAGGGCGTAAGCACCTTCATAGTCCGCATACTTCAAGTACTCTTCGCGTTTTGCATAGGGCTAGGGCTAGGGCTGGGCTGTCTCGTGCTCGGGCCGGTTCCTGGCCAGTTATCTGCTATCGATAACGGATATGCTTATCTTCCGCCAAGCCTCCGTCCGGCGATACTCCGACGGCTAAACAACAGTTTACCCGAATATAAACTCCGATGTCGTGATCAGAAAATTTTTACCACCGTCTCTCTCAATCAATTAATTATCACCCCCTTTTCCTACTATACTCCCTCGAAGCATTATAGCCGTTGAGTGCTGCTATATTCTACACAGGCCTACGCCTCGTTCTCACGAATTGATCGAATGCGCGACCGTCAAACCGCATCGTATCACATCGGAGAGAAACGCGACTGCCGAGGGACGATGGCACAACCTGGTGTCCTCGATCAGAAATTGGAAAGCGGGCCAGCGCTCGAAAACCACAGCAATGCGACATCTACAACCGCAGCAGGGCCACTGGAAAATACCGGCAAACCAGATGATCTAGAGGCGGCCAACAACACGACCGGAAACCTCGCCAAGGAAGAAGACGACCAAATCCTCCACCAAAAACCCGCGCGACGAGGACGCTGGGGAGAAATCGTCAGCACAAATCATGCGGACCTTATTTTTGTTCTCTGCTCGTTGACAACCGGATTATGCGACGGTGTCGTTTATGCCTCCTTTGGTTGTTTCATCAGCATGCAAACCGGAAACACAATTTTCGTGGGCTTGGGTGCCTCAGGTATTCCAATGAACAAACCATACGGATGGCTCAAGTCGCTGGTCTCGATCTGTGGATTTTTCACCGGATCTTTTGTCTTTGCAAAGATTATGCGAGCACTCGGAAACCGCAAGAGGGGTGTCTTGACGGTCTGTTTCGCTATTCAGGCTATTTTCGTTTTCATTGCGGCAGCGATTATTGAAGCAGACACGATTCCGCACGACATCAATGATCAACCTACTAGCGGACCACTGTTTCTGGAATTGATCCCTATTGCGCTTCTGGCTTTCCAGTTTGGTGGACAAATCGCCGCTAGTCGTGGAATGGGCTTCAATGAGTTGCCGACCGTGGTGTTGACTTCGGTGTACTTTGATATCGCCTCTGACCCGGCTCTTGTGGACGGTGTTACGAAGAACGTCAAACGCAATAGACGTATCGGCTCTGTTGTCGCTATTGTTGTGGGTGCGATCGCGGCAGGCTGGCTATGTCGTAGTGATGCTGAGATGCAGAGTGCTTTGTGGATTTCGGGATTCATTAAAGTATGCATTGCTGTCGGATGGATTGTGTGGCCTGTTGCTGCGAAGTGATTTGGGTTTGACTGTTGATAGTATAGAGTACTTCTAATAGACTGGATATAGCTTATAGAGTATATAATAATGTATAATTCATTCTCATATATTTTTGAAAGTCAGATCAAAAGCGAAGAATTATACTGAGTTGAATCATACCAGCTATGCAAGTTCCCTCAGTGCTAGACCATGTAACATGCAGACGAATGAGGACGAAAATGACGTGCCACGCTCAGGCGATGGCGAGAAATGGGGCAACCCTGCATAGCTTCCTAATTGGGCAATTCTGTAACTGATAATCTCTCAAAATTCTACAAGGTATAGCTCTCTTCTCCTCCGAGACAGATTAAACATTTTTCTTTCGAACATCAATTGAATCCGTATACAATCAGCAAGCTACAATGGCAGAAACTACACTACCCCTTCCTCGACCAATGGCTTCCCCAAAAAGCAAATCATCCTCAATGCCTTTGTGATGAACACCCCCGGCCACCATGCCCCAGGCCTCCGGCGTCATCCCCGCAACAAAACAGATCAATACAACAAACTCTCTTTCTGGACGGATCTCGCCCAAGTACTTGACAAAGCTGGTTTTCACGCAATGTTCACCGCCGACACAATAGGCCCTTACGATGTTTACAAGGGTCCCGCAAATGTTGTGCCATCACTTGCCTCGGGTGCGCAATTCTAGGTCAATGGTCCTCTGTATTTGGTCCCGGCAATGGCTTCTGTGACGAAGAATTTGATTTTTGGTGTGACGGCCAGTTTGACGTATGAGAAGCCATATGCGTTGGTGAGGAGGTTCTCGACGATTGATCATCTAAGTGAAGGCCGAGTTGCGTGAAATATTGTCACTTCGTATCTATGTAGTGCTGCTAGAAACCACGGCTTGAAAGAACAGATCCCGCACGATGAGCGATACGCAATTGCGCATGAGTGCATGGAAGTCCTCTACAAGCTCTGGGAAGGAATTTTCCGCGGCGACGCCGTTGTCGAAGATCGAGAAAAGGGAGTCTACATCGCCGATGATGCCGTACGACAAATCAACTACAAAGGGAAATACTTTGAGGTTCCTGGACCTCATTTTATGAACCATCACCACAACGGTCTCCATTTCTATCTCAGGCAGGAGTCTCCGATTCGGCGGCAAGCATGGAGAAGCCATTTTTATCGGCGGCCAGGTTCCCGAAGACGTTCGCGCAACGGTTGACAATATTCGAAGTATCGCAAAGAAAGAAGGCCGTAACCCGAATCACATAAAGATCATACTAGCAACCCGCGTCATCGCGGCCGCTACCGACGAAGAAGCCTAATGCTATACAAATGGCTTACATTCTTGTTCTTGCATCAATTGACATTTGACATTGTTATTCTTTACGTGGCTCATTCAAGACGTGAATCTATTCTTACTCAAATTACTAATTGAGTCGACATGCGGATCCATACCACCGCTCACAGTGAATCCCTTGAGACCACGGTGCCCATTGTGAGCACATGCCTCGAGGTCGTCGACCGAGGATTCTGGATCAAGATATGCCGTTTATCAGCGTTGACCCGTCAGGATGGGGATCTCCGCCAAAAAGCCTCGCTGGATTGATTCCTCGAAGTTGTAAGGAAGACGTAACTGGCCGTCACGACAGGGTCAGTGCTTCCCTTGCAGATTCAAGTTCAACATTACCGAAGTACTATGAATATGTTGATCACGACTTTTATTTAGCTCCCTGGTATGTGATTGATCAAAGTTAGGGCTCTCTTGCTCCTAATCCGGCGGATTCGTGTAGCCATACCCATTGCCCTAAATTAGAGGCAATCATTCGCTAGTGATCAAATCATTTAGCCTCGCAGGTCATCATATCATACATTTCATATCCGTAGTCGTGACATCTCGTCTAAAATACATTTCTATGCTTTTCAAAGTGCCGACTAATTTCAAACATGCCCTCCGGCCACCAATCCGCATCCTTTTTCCACAAACACATCGGCCATTGTGCCTCTTTCTTAAAAGACACAATCTGGCCTAGCTCCCAGGCTCCAATGTCACCAATCCACCATACATTATCTAGCAATAAAACCAAGACAAGCCAGTGAGTAAAGATATCGATGGCAAGCTGGTGCGCTATACTAAAATCTGGCGTCGTCCAAGACATCTGATCGCTGTCCGGTGTATTCTTTTGGATTAGGCCGAGCATCTCTTCAACTAGGTTCAAAAAATTGGTAGGAACTTTGTGTATAAAAGCCATAATAAATCTGCGAGGTAGCGATGAAGGTACCATGGACGTGATGCTGGCTGTGTATCTACGCAACCAGGGCGAGACCTCGGGCAATCGTCCTACGTCAACACCAACTTCAAAGAATAGCGGTGTAGTTGGAGTCAAATCGCCGGTAGGAAAAGTCTCTGAGACAATGTTGCTGAGTATGCTCAAGGCGACAAAGCAAGCTTCAATCTCAGGACTGCCGTGAATAGCCGAACTGTCGAAACCGCCTAGCTCGTTGCTCGCTTCAAGGATAGCCCTGTCCCGGGCCCTTTTGCGCAGTTTTGTTAACGCTGTGCCCACTGTAGCAGCCATAATGGTGTATAAGGGATGTTTTATTGGGTTTCTGTGCTGCTCGGTACGAGAAGACAATTGATATTTGTAGTTTATTTGCGGACTGCTTCTTGTCATGGGCTGATCGGGCGAATTATCCGTACTAAACTGCGTCGTTTCCCCTGGCCATTGAGTATTCTTTAAAAGCCCATCATATGCCAGATGAACAGCGCGAAACAGTCTAATCCACTGGGAATGCCTGGGCATTAAATCTTCCTGCAGCTGGTCACCGAATGTCGCCGTTTTGGCTAACCAGATGCGCGCACAGTGGCTGCCCGAACCGTACATTCCCATCATGGCCGCATTTGCCAAAATATGGTCGTAGTGCTTGGTTTGGGGGAGTGTCGCTTGTACCTCCCTGAGTGACTCCATATGATATCCATTTGCGAGTGATAGAAGCTCCATGACTTGGCCACGGTCTTCATGAGATGCTGACGGTCGGGTGATGATATCAAGACACTTGCATATTGCCGATAACGCCAATACAGATTTCATGAGAGGCTTGCTCTGACATGCTAGGTTCGGAATGCCAATCTGTAGAGTGTGTTGCTCTTCGTCGCCAACAGTCAAATCCTTGCTCGTATGCTCGAGATAGTGTTGAAAGAGTTCAAAATCTACAGGTGCAAGCATCTGCGCTGCCTGTAATATCAAATTCAGATCAACCCTTTGGTCCTTTCCCGGCAGCGCAGTGAGCAGCTGAGATGAAGCAAAGCTTGATACGGAAGATAATGGACTTCCAGATGAATGGTCAGAATCTCCAGGACTGCCTGTTCTTGATCCGTATTGCAGAAGCAATGGATCTATAAGCTCCATCAAGAAGTCATCCTGTAACAGAGAGTCAGGTTTTCTCTTAGGATATTGACAGTTCAGATTCATCTTTTCGCATCTTGAGCACTTTGGTGAGCGCTCGTCGCACTGCGCCGCCATTAGATATTTATCACCCATAACCGTATATTCAATTTTCTTGCTTACCTTGATTCTGCGCTGTTTGCATTTTGTGCAGCCATACCTGGACTTTTTATGTGATCGTCGTGTCCTGAAACCAACCGCCTCAGGGCTTGGAGTTTGGCTCATGTTATTGTTTTTCTTCGACATTTTGTACCGCTATCTTTAATGTGCATTTTGATGTCGTAAATCTCGACCATGGGGTCGTTTGCGAATATTATATTCATGGCCAAAATCTTAGTTAGCTGAATTTTCTATAGCCACTACCTACCTAGGAAAATGATGAAAAACGGCATCTCGGGACACAGCCTCATATATTTGGAATTGAATGGTCCATTGAAGAATCATCACTCCTTTTACGTCACAACCTTGGAAGAGCTTTCTTGGCATCAGACATTTGAGAATACTGAGGATTCCTCGTCAAACTCGTTTCGTCAGCGTTGTCATCTTCCGCCCTACTCCGTGCCGGCGCACCGGATAACCTCTTAACACAATGCCTAAACCCGTTTAAAGTCATGGGGCCCTGCGGGGCTATAGGTAAACGGCTGGTTAGGTCTGGTGGGCTAGCCCCCAATGACAAATCTTTGGGCGTCTAAGCCTCAATTGAACTGTGGAGTTCTGCATCATGACAAATTCTTCAGATCCTGGTCAACCGAAAAGTTGACCCAATATTGAACCAATCGCGCTAATTTTGACCGGATTTGAGCTTTATAGAAGTGCGTATTCGGTAGTTGACGAATACGCAGTTTCGTTACGGGAATGATCGATCAGGTCGCTGATTTGTTGATCATCGCAGAATTTGTACGAGCTGGCCAATAAACTCTACAGCCTAGAAGCTTTTTGATATCCCTACCGAGCTTTTACAGGACCGCCAATCGAATGTATGCCAAAAGTTCGACCATGGTACTAAAAGGGAAGGTCATTAGGAGCGAGCGACTAATAGCTGTCAGTGTTCATCTTATTGCTTGGTTCGGCCACAAAATATCATTCTTTTTAGGTACATATTCAGACATTTCCTTTGCATTATCCCGACTTATGCACCTATTACTCCACAACCAAGATCGTCTTCGCTCTGCCAAGTTCAGCTGCATGCCCAATATCAATCAGAGTCCATATTTCCAGCTCTCTTCGACACTAGCCCAACCCTCCAAAAAGTTCGGGTATGCGGTCTGGAAAGTGTCATCTGTACGAAACCCATTCACCGCACTTTTGACACATCCAGCTTTCGGGGCCGGTGCACCAGTCAAGCGATCTTTGATCCATGGCAGCCACTTCATCTGACTTGCTTGGATGCTTGGGAAATGGTCCATGGCTGAGTAAGTGACTAACTCTAGTGACTCGTCCCAACGCTCTTGTTTCAGCATCGTGCAAGTGTCGTCTACCGCAGGCTCGACCGTGTCAAGAGGGACCACAATGTCCGCTTCTCCAGAAATGATGAGTAATGGACCCTTGAATTGTTTCCGACCACTTTCTGACAGCTTGGCATATTCCTGAACCGTGGGGGCGTCGTACCAGTTTGGTACAGCCAGTTCGTCGGTAGTCACATTGGTAAATGCAAGAGTGTCTGTCGGTAAGCACCCATCCAAAGGCTCCAGAACGTTGAACCATCGATCGTATGACACAGGCGTCAAACCGGTGTAATTATACGAAGGGAAGGAGGCCGTCACTGCAGCAATAAGTTTCGGTTGTGCGGCAATGATGACCTGAGCCCAAGGTTCAGTGATGTTACTAAAAGCATTTTTCAGATGGTCGATTGTCCGCGTAGGAGGTGCAATGGCGACGGAGCCCTTGTATCCGGCGATGGGCTCCTTAACCTGCTTCTCTGCAAAAGCCCAAGTCGCTCCTCCGCCTTGGGAATGGCCCATGGCGACAAAGGGGCCATTAGCTGTCAGAATACTGGGGAATGCTTTTCGGGCCGCTAGGATGGCGTTGGCGAGATCGTTGGCCTGTGCCGGTCCGTTCAGCCAAGGGTGTCCTATCTTCTGTCCATTGGGTAGAGTGTCGACACCGAGTCCGGCATAGTCTGGTGCAACAACCACCATGCCCTGAAGAGCGAGGGCGAAGGGGGCTTGGAAGTGGTACTGAAGGTTGCGGTAATTGCTTGGTGCACAGCCTCTGAGTACACCGGAAGTACCATGAGCCCATGCCACCATCGGAAATCCTTTGCGGGTAGTTGCGAGCGGTGCATACGGCCAGAGGATATACGCAGAAGCTGGCAGAATAGTACTGTTCTGATCATTGGTGGTGTAAATGATCCGAGACATGGTAAGGCCACTTGGGATGCTATAGTTCGCCAGCTCGGTCACCGGCTCGACGGTAAGGATACTTCCGGGAGAAAGCTTGGAAGAAAAGTTGGAAGGGGCTTTGTAGAATGAGAAACCATCAGATGCGTGCTGGTCTACTTCCCAAGAATTACCATTTTGCACTGTCTCTAGGCAGAGGGCATCGCAAGTCGAACTGGTGTCGGCGCAGGCTGCAATAGATGCGCCAGCCCCGATGAGGGCTATGGGTAGTAGAAAGCGAAAGCGTGATAACATTTTGCATCCAGTTTTCAGGTTTATTATTGATGTTTGAAGATGTTCCAAACCACCTAGATAATGGTTTTGCTCTCGTACAAGTGGGAGGATTGTTTCCCCCTTTATACCTTTCTGCAGAAGCCATCAAGGCTTCTTGACTCTCACATGGTTCGCTTCCGCTGCTGTAGCATCCATCGTCGGCGTTCTACTCGCCGAGGGAATACGAAATAGCTAATGAAGAGGTTCATAAAACGAAACAAGGAAGTCATCCTTGTCATATGATTTGAAATCCATTCTAGATGCGTTCTGCGTATAGTGGATGGTTTGATAGTGATAATGGCGAGCCAAGCAAACCCGCCCCCAGGAGTCGACAATTTGCAGTGCTGACAAATGCTCGTCGTGATTTGCGTATAGAATACGCTTGTAGTTTTATCCTGAATACGCGCTGACCTTTGGGTCCGGGGATGCGAATACGCTCCGTAGCTTAGCCTGGTGCCGGATACGCGCTGTGTGAAATCGCAGTCTATACACACCCACAAGTATAAATAAGGAGGCCATCAATGGTTGAAATAGTTATATTCAGATTTCAATATTACCAACAAAAACTGAACATAATCACAAGTTTTACGATCATGAAGCTCACCTTGTTTCTTGAAGTATACCTATTTAGCTTTGCCGCATACGGTTGGCAACCCCCTCCTAAAGGCCATGAATGGCATCCACCAGTGCCCGGAGACAGTGAGTCTTTCCTCTACCTCTTTTTCGAATCCAGCTAACAAGTCAATAGGCCGCTCTCCCTGCCCCGGCCTCAACGTCATGGCAAACCACGGCTTCCTTCCCCGTTCCGGCAAAGACATCGATCTCGCTGCAGTCCGAACCGGTGTCAGTCAAGCCTACAACTACGCTCCCACCACATTCGACAGCGCCTTTGAGCAAGCTATAGCTCTGGGAGTTTCAACCACCGGTAACGCATCCACTTTCCACCTTGAGAATCTCAAGAAGCATGACGCCGTCGAGTTTGATGGATCATTGTCACGTAACGACGCTTATTTTGGGGACGATAATACCTTCAACCATGCCATTTGGTGGACGACGGCGCTGAGACTGGGTCTGTATGACTATGGGCTTTTTGGAAATGACACGCATGTCACTGTTGAGACGGCTGCTAGAGCCCGTGCTGCTCGCGTACGGGATGCAATGGCGGTTAATCCGAATTTCAATGCGTCCGCCAACGAAATGAGTGGTAGTCCCGGTACAACAGCTCTATATTTGACTACCTTGTGGGATGATGCGGCGGATGCAGCACCAAAAGCGTGGATTAGAGCTTTTTTCGGTGGGTTTTATGCTGTTGTTTGGTTTCTTAGTACCATGCTGATAATCGGTTTAACAGAGAACGAGCGCATCCCGTACCTTGAGGGATACCAGCCACCTACGGTACCAAGGGATGGTACTACTATTGGGAAACTGTTTGCGAGAGTTACTGCGGTTAATGTTTCCAATATACTCGGCTAGACAGACTTTCTCCTTATGTGAAGTTCTGGCAGAACTGAGTGAAACATGTTACGGAGCCGTTGATGTATTTGACATTCGTTACTCATACACTTTCTTTTAAAGCATTGTCATTTTTTGTTTTATTAATCTCGCTTGATAATTCTCTACCATACATACTAGATATCCATTGCAATACGTTCTATGTCTACTTCAAACAACAACTGCATTATCCGACGGCGTCAAAAGAAAGGCAACTGAAGAACAGTCACTGTCGAAGAGTGACATGTTTTAGAAGGTTCTGATCAGTCTTGTCATTATTCAAAAATCTTCTATTTACTCTATGATATTCATCTTCTTGTTTCGCGAGTTTGGAGTAATTATTCAAATCCACGAACACACTAGGGTTATAGGGTTAGCGGAATTAGGGCTTTTCTCATCCGCTTTCCCGATTAGTCCAAGAATGCTCGAACCATTAAGGTATACGGCACAGCTGTTTAATCCATACCAACAATCTACTTGAAATATAACCTATTCTGAGCAACTATCTGCTTACTAGTCAGACTTCTTGAGCATTTATAAGTAAATCGACCAAGTTTACTGAGGGATGTGGATGATTCGAGATCCAAGACATGAATCGTCACGCAGCGAGTACGTAGTACGTACCATGTACGTGAGCACTTATCGGAATGTATCCCAATTTAAAATATATACATTAAACCAGAATACCTACCACCGTGCTACGAGTCAAAGACAGCACTAGAAAATTAACAACCAGGATCAAGTGTCTCCACCTCGGAACATGTTTGGAAGGAAGGGATAATACCATCAATTCCTTCCCGGTCAGTTGTCACAAACACAGTAAGCCAGGCACGTGTATCCCCCGGCAAGGAGAAGACAATGACTCGACACAAGAAAAATAAACATAGGCGGATGCAAGGAATGTGCGTACCTGGATACCCGTCGACCTTGAATGATGTGATGACACGATTGAAAGCGATCCTATTTAGTCCTTGCTCACCCAACTCACACATCCCAGTCTTACCTTTCTCTCTTCCCACCGAATTTATGGACATATATGATAATGCGTACATTCTGGTGGACGACGTTATTAAGTTCCTCGGCACTGGTTGCAGGACAGGTGAGCTCACAACGATCACCTACCACACGCTCATTATCGTATAGTGCTTGTCTAATACGAGGAACAGGATAATGAAGCACTCTCACCGCCATATTATCCCTCTCCCTGGGGCGACGGCAAAGGCGACTGGGCAGAAGCATATGAAAAGGCGAGGGAATTTGTGAGCCAGCTTACTCTTGCTGAAAAGGTGAATTTGACTACTGGTACTGGGTGAGACTATCCCTCAACAGAGTTCAATTATAATATATTATTTGATTGACGTGGGAAAAGGTGGATGCAAGGCTCGTGTGTTGGCGAAACAGGCTCAATCCCGAGACTTGGATTCCGAGGCCTCTGCCTCCAGGATGGACCTTTGGGCATACGTTTCAGTTCGTATCTCATCGCAACAAACAAAAAGATGCAACTAACAAAGGGACACGAAGGTGACTACAACTCCGCCTTCCCCGCCGGCGTCAATATAGCTGCAACCTGGGACCGCTCCCTCGCATACCTCCGCGGTCTCGCAATGGGCAAACAATTCAACTCCAAAGGCGTCGACATCCAACTCGGTCCCGTCTCCGGCCCTTTGGGCAGAACACCAGAAGGAGGCCGAAATTGGGAAGGATTCAGTCCCGATCCGATGAATACGGGCGTAATGATGGCTGAGACAATAAAGGGGATACAAGATGCGGGTGTGATTGCGTGCGCAAAACATTATATTCTGAATGAGCAGGAGCATTTTAGGTTGGTTGGGGAGGCGAAGGGGTATGGGTATAATATCACTGCGAGCGCGAGTAGTAATGTTGATGATAGAACAATGCATGAGTTGTATCTATGGTATGTTTACCACCTATTGACCTGGGGAGAACTATCAGCTAATGTTCAAAGGCCATTTGCGGACGCAGTGCGCGCCGGGGTAGGATCAATCATGTGCTCCTACAACCAAGTCAACAATAGCTACGCATGCGCAAACAGCTATGCACTAAACAAACTCCTCAAACGCGAACTCGATTTTCAGGGCTTCGTCATGAGCGACTGGGGCGCACACACATCCGGTGTAAGCAGCACGCTTGCTGGACTCGATATGTCCATGCCTGGTGACACCTTATTCGACTCTGGCGACTCCTACTGGGGCACCAATTTGACCATTTCAGTCGTCAATGGGACTGTCCCGGCGTATCGGATCGATGATATGGCGGTTCGTATCATGGCTGCATATTACAAAGTCGGCAGAGACAAATTTCAGGTTCCTATCAACTTCAATTCATGGACTCGTGATGAGTACGGTCCTGTATATGCAGCGGCAGGACCAGAGTATGGGGTTGCTAAGGTGAATGAGCGTGTTGACGTACGCGGTAATCATGCCTCCTTGATCCGCAAAATTGGTGCCGCGAGTACGGTCCTATTAAAGAATACAGACGGCGTCCTTCCGCTCAGTGGCAAGGAGAAATTCACGGCCATATTCGGCTCGGACGCGCGTGCTGATCCAGCAGGTATCAACGGCTGCGCCGATCATGGCTGCGACAATGGCACACTCGCCACAGGTTGGGGAAGCGGTACATCCAATTTCCCCTATATCGTAACTCCAGAAGATGCCATCAAGCAAGACATCCTGAGCAAAGGCTCCGGCATTGTTGACTCAGTGACGGACGACTGGGCATACGACAAAATTCGAGCCCTAGCCTCCCAGGCCGATGTATCCCTCGTGTTCGTCAACTCCGATTCAGGAGAAAACTTCATCGTCGTTGATGGCAACGAAGGAGATCGCAACAACCTCACTTTATGGCGAGACGGTGATGCACTCATCGAAACCGTCGCTTCCACAAACAACAACACCATTGTCATAATCCATAGCGGCGGCCCCGTTCTTGTGGGTGATTGGTACGACAACCCCAATGTAACCGCAATCCTCTGGGCAGGCATGCCCGGTCAAGAGAGCGGAAACTCTATCGCAGACGTTTTGTACGGCTACGTCAACCCCGGTGGTAAGAGTCCCTTTACATGGGGCAAAGCGCGCGAGGATTACTCCGCTGATGTCCTGTATACTCCCAACAACGGGGTTGAAGCGCCCCAAATTGATTTCACGGAGGGTCTGTTTATCGATTATCGTGGCTTTGATAGAGCCAATGTCACGCCCATTTATGAATTCGGGTTTGGTTTGAGTTATACCACATTCGCGTACTCCAATATTAGGATTCGACCACTTCGAAAGGCGGCCCCTTACACGCCCACGGCCGGGCTCACGGATCCTGCACCACTAGCTGGCCATTTCAGTAGAAATTGGTCGGATTACCTCTTCCCCGAATCCATTCTCAGAATCCCTTTGTTTCTGTATCCATGGCTAAACACAACGGATCCAGCCGAGTCGTCCGGTGATCCAGACTACGGCCTCGAGGCAGACGAATATCTACCCGAGAACGCGACATCAGCCTCCCCCCAACCCTTACTCGCTGCTGGAGGCGCACCAGGTGGAAATCCGGGCCTGTACGAGGAAGTCGCTATTGTGACTGCTGATATTACCAATACCGGCAGTGTCGTCGGGGATGAGGTCCCTCAACTTGTACGTTTCCCCTTCTCTTACACGCCCATTCCTTCAATGTTCTATGCTGATCTGGTATGATGATAGTATATATCCCACGGCGCACCCGACGATCCCCCCGTCGTCCTTCGAGGATTCGATCGCATCAGTCTACGGCCCAAGGAGACCAAAGAGTTCAGCGTCGTGCTGACGCGACGCGACATCTCGAATTGGGATGTTGTGGCTCAAGACTGGGTTGTGACGCAGTTTCCCAAGACGGTGTATGTAGGCAGTTCCTCGCGCGAGTTGTGGTTGGAGGCGATGTTGCCTGATTTATCTTAAAAAGGTGTATAGGTAGTGTTAAAAAAATTAATGTTGACTATTGTATGTTCTTAGAATATATACCCAGTCAAAGAGATTTAAATGCATGAATCATTATTCATCGCTCCAGTCACTTCCCCTATTATATATTTATATCCTCTCTCATCATCACACGCATTACAGGCTGTTTCATTCAATTAGACCTTGGTCTCCTGGACCTCCTTGGTGACAGGTGCCTCTTCAATGATCTCATTGGTCAAGAATTCCTCGTGATTCAAGTGACGGAAGTGAATGTTGAGCCAGATGGTTTGAATGACGAGGGCGACGACAGGGGCAGCCCAGAGCCAGACCTAGAACACGTTAGTCATTGTCAAATACGATAGCAGGAAGAGGACTTACCAAGTAAGGATCGACCTGAACAGGAAGCAGGATTTCACCGAGAGCAGATGAAAGCGCAGTCATAAACAAGAAAATAGCCATAACGAGACCACGCATCGAAGGAGGTGCGCGCGAGTAGGCAAGTTCGTACGCAGTGACGTTGGCAAAGCACTCAGACATGGCGCTCAGAACGTTGTTGGGGATCTGCCACCAGATCGAGATGTTCGCAACGGTGTCACAGGTCGAAGCATAGTATCCACAAGGAGAGAGCTTGTACACATAGTGCTGCACAATAGCTCCTGCGGTACCGGAGAGGGCAGCCAAGAGGAAACCAATAGTCAATCGGTCAATGGGTCCCAACTTAATACCGAAGCGTTGCAACGTGGGATAGAACACGTAACTGAGGAACGGCACAAAGACGATGATGGTAAGAGGGTTGAAGTTGTTGAGCAAGTCGTTGGGGGCACCGTTAGTGACCATGGCAGCTCCCTGGTTGGACGGGACGGATCCAATACCGCCGTCGTTGAGTATGTAGATGGGGAAGAAGAAGAAAATGTGGCAGGCATCGATGGTTCGCTTGACATCGTCGACCAATTTGTCGCTCCAGCTAACTGTAATGCCTTGCTGGGCTAGGACGGAGGGTTTGGCAGAGTCCCAGAATCCTTTCTTCCAGAATTGGAATTTGCTCTTTTTGAGGGCGATTCCGATGATCTTGAAGGCGCTGGTGAGGTCGGAGCCAGAGGGAGGAGCCTTCTTGGTACGCTTGTACATGACGAACAACAGAATGGGGAGAAGGAAATAGACGATACCAGATATCAGGAAAGCGAGCCAGTAGCCGATATCCTTCTCAGCATAGGAGGTTGCAAGCATGTAAAACGCACCGACGTTGACGGAACCATAGAAGATGAGCATGGTACGAGTCGCGGTCAGCTCAGGAGAGACAATGACCTTCTCGCCACTCTTCAAGGTCTTGACGAACTCCTTGGAATGGAGGGTCTGATCGAGAACGGTAGGAGCAATGTTGGGCTTGAAGATACCAGCACCAACAGCCAAGATCAATAGACCAATAATAAATGGAGGGGCGGCATTTGCTGTTCCCCGTTGCAGGACAGCAGGAATAGCACCGATGATTTGAATGATGTGCGCAACACCACAAATCAAAACACCAATGACAATAGCATAGTATCGACCGACTTTGACATCAGCCCACCAACCGCCAAAGATGGGGAGGACGTAGGCAAGGAACTGGAAGAGGAGGACGAAACCAGAGGCAGCTTGGAGACCCATGTTTAGGGCTCCAGCAGTCTCTTGCGTGCCTTTGGGAGGGGCACCAGCTCCATTTCCACCTGCACAAAGTTAGTCGCTACCATAGACAGGCCGTGAGTAACATATAGTAAGGCATACCTGCAGGGAGAGGAAACTCCACAAAGTTAGAGAAAATATTCTGAGCACCGTAGTACGAAGCACGCTCCGCAAACTCGACAAGACACAGCGCAAACGCGACAAAGCTCAAGTCGTCCGAGACTTTGCGCAGAGTCGCCTTTTCCTCTGCGGTAGGGAGAGGGTGCTCCTCGTCTCCGCCGCTCGAAGAGGCGACATCGGTAGGATAAGCTGCTTTCTCATCGTGAGGAATGTGAAGGGAGTCACGAGCGGCGATCTGCTCTACGACCTCTGGAGGAGGTCGAGTCGCGATCATGTCGGCGATGACATTTTCGCCTGCGTTGGTAGCTGCATGGAGTTAGTCGGACACGATCAGTGAACGTCGTGTGTGGTAGACAAACCCATCTTGAGAGAGTTCCTGTATCAGTGTAAGGAGGCTCTGGACTGGAGAGAGCTGGTCGGTCTGACTGGAGAGAGGACGTTTCAAACAA
The DNA here is from genome assembly GCA_023626215.1 of Talaromyces sp. PL2406. Taxonomy (NCBI): domain Eukaryota; kingdom Fungi; phylum Ascomycota; class Eurotiomycetes; order Eurotiales; family Trichocomaceae; genus Talaromyces; species Talaromyces sp. PL2406. The sequence goes on along the minus strand of JAMAGL010000005.1, from coordinate 748,335 downwards.
GGAAGGGGAGGACGCTCTTTATCTGCACACCACGAACACTGTACTAACACACTGACAGGACTGCAATCTGTGCCATCGGCAAAATTGATAAAATTGATTAAATCTGGCGTGAGTCGGGCCTAATGCCCAAGATGGGATAGATACTGGCAAACACGTTTTCCAATGGGTCCGCCTAGTGAGGAGGCAACTTGCAATAATAATGATATGTGGAATTAAATAATAAGATGATAAAGAACTAACATGATTGATGGAGCGGAGGACGCCCTGTTCAGTTGGAATCCCTGCTAAGAAGCTTTGATTTGGTGGGATTCTTTGTTTGTTGCGCGAAGGGTTACAATGAGACGACTCGGGCGACCCCCCGTCTGTCGCCAGTTGCCACACTATCGCGAAGCATCCTAGAGTCGCAGATTTAGGACTGAACAGGGGAATCTCGATCAGACCTGCAAAACTTCGCCATGCGATCTTTGACCCGGCTAATCGGCCTGAAAGGGAAAGTCGAACAACATTCAGCTTCTAGAAGTCGCTCGGGCCGTGTCCAAGACCAATTGGAGATTTTCCATTTGCACAACGCGGAGGATAACAGAATAAAGACTCAAGGCACGAATCTGCCATTGCGTCCAAAGCAACATCCATGGCGCAAGGGCACCGGGGGACTTGAGGGACGGCCTAGTTAGTGTTGGATTGATGCTGCGTCCTGATAAAGCTAAACAGAAAGTAGGCGACATGATTGGATCTGACGGGGGCTTGTTAGTCAACTAGCATGTCTAGCAGGTGGTGCAAGATTTGCATATGTTTTGGTGATTATCGCGTCAATGTGAGTGGACGGAACCAGATGCAACGTTGGAAAAGAATGCGGCACTACTATCACTTATCGAGATCAACCAGCATCTCCATCTCTCCCTCGGCGTATGGAGCATCGACGTGGAACAATGTTTTGTTTCCTTGCGTGGTCTCGATCCATATTGAGGAGTCAACTCCGGATTCCTGCATATACAGATGAAGATCGCAATCTTTTCTGTGTAGGTAATCCGCCGAGGATCAGGATGAGTGTCAAAGGAAGGGAGAGTTACTAGTTAGCTCAAAGTCGCACGACACCTGTGGCGTCGAATGTCGAGACTGCGATTGGCTTGGCACTGTAGCTTATTTGTCCTTATCGCAACCCGCATTTCGTTGTATCTTCGCCGGCATCTGATTGCCGCATATCGTCTGCGCAGGATGATGTACCTAACTAATAGGGAGTAGCGTGACGCCTCAGAGGTTGGTTTTTAACTGAGTTCTGTAAGTGTAGAGGACGCAATCAAAGGCGTACGTAGTCAGGGTCAGTCTTATCAGCACATCTGGGTCCGCAATGGCGCAAACTCTCCATTTCTCCATGGTCCGTGGGTAATTAATTTGCGTAGGCTCAGTACTAGAGCCTAGAGTGAGTGAGTAGAGTCTAGAGGGAGTCTGTCGTGGCCACTCAGAGTCGGTGGTTGAATGTCTCCCAACGACCGGGGTGGAAGAACGTTCCGCCGAGTCATGCCCATTTGCCAGCGTGGCGGGAGCTAGCTCGGCTGCATCCGACTCACCAGGAGACAATAAAAGCTTCGTCTGATACCATAACTACGTCGACTGTCAGCAAGTCGTCGACGTCTTGAGGATAAGTGGTATTCAACAGTCCATTCCTCGTTTTTGCGTGTAGCCTCTTCGAGATGAATTCCCTCTGCTTGACGTGCTGCTGGTGCCAAACATCAACCAATCAATGCCCCAACCACTGTAGTCGACCGATGATCTAAGTGAAGAGGCGTTGTATGAGAGTCTGTTGTATCATTGATGATGCAGAAGCCCGTCATGTGTGAATCACTTGCCACGGATGGAGGACATAAATACTGTTCCGTCGTCAATTTTGGGTTCAGTCTTGACCGTCCTTGAAACAAGCTTTTTGAACTTCAGAAGAACTTTTGTCCTGGGATCTTTCTTTCAAGTCCGCTGACTAGGCAACATCGAACAATGCCATCATCCAAAACCGACACAGCAATCCGCTACCCCGAGCGCGCTGATCAACAGCGCCGAATTCGTGGCGTGACGCAAGACCGCAAGTGGGAGGCCAGAATGCGCGAGAGAGCCGTGACAAATCCCGAAATGGCGTCAAACGCTACGGCATGGGGACCCGAGACTCAACTAGAGCTTCATATGGACCAGGGCGGAAACCCCCAGCCGGATCCGTCGCAGTTCAGTGATGGGAACAAAGCCTCGAGACAGGGGTTGGTGTCCAAGGGTCAGGACCATGATATGGTCTCTGCTGCCAATGATGTTCCTTAATTGGGAAGTTGCGGTTATTTGTTGTGACTGTATTTCAGTCAGTTCAGTTTGGCATTTTGATAGCATGAAGCTCATGCCTTTTGTACTATAACATTGCATCCAATTCACAATTGCATGATATGTTGTGTACATCACGGGAATGTGGAGGCGAGTTTATCGGTATGCATATTTCCCGACGCCAAACGTAGTGCGAGCGCGACTCGTAAGTAGATCATTGATCTGATCGATTCCTGATGCCGGACTGTTCATTCATCGCGGCGGAGCAAGTTACAAGGGACTGGACTGAGCGTGTTTTCACACATCAGAGTATGTTAAGGAAGAAAGGAAGAGAAAATGAGTCAAAAAAAGTAGATGGGCAAGAAATGAGGGCAGCTTCGTATCGACTGATTCGACTTCCCATTCCGAAGGCTCGGAGTTAATGTGACTCATTCCGAGCCATTGCTGCCTGGGGCTCCGCGGCAATAACCCTAACTTAATTCCTATACGAAGTATATAAGAGCTACTGCTAATCCCCACAGAGGAATACGAGTACGGCTGAGATGTTTGTTTGATCAATCACCGTCAAGAACTCTAGGCTAGAGATGGGTGTGTGTCCGGGCAGGCAACTCCGATTCCGGGCATTTTATTCCGCGAATGCAGCATCATGCCTTGTGAAGTATACGGAGTATTCAGTTCATGGAGTGTTTGACTGCATTTTGACGAGTCCGTGACCAAGTCTCTGGCCATGGTGCGATTTCTTCGTCGTCTCTAGGAAAAAGGAGAAGTGAGCCTTTCATGCGTCTCATGTCTGATGGTCTAGGCTGATTTGAAGAAGTTGCCGGTATCTTATTCTGAAGGTTTTACTTGAAGTCTTTAATGCTTATATACTTGTAAGATCGTGTTCTTCAGTGCGAGCCTCTGGTAGAACAATTTCGACGAGACGATAGGTTAACAGAGCTCCCTACAATGCTGAAAGAACTGGCCATGGGATATCTCTCAGCACTCCGCAGAAGACTGGTTAATTCGTTAGGGCTTTTCTTTCTTAGTCCTCGGGAGATCAGAGTTTACATACCAGCTATCATACAGTATGCACTTTGGTCCAAAGGACTGCGTGATCGCACAAAATACGATCCGCGCCATATGAGAGACAAAGAAGACTAAGCATGGCGATCCTCGTTGGTCTCACCCTGCAAGACTGGTCGGCATGCTCATCCCCAGGGACGGTTTCATAGTCGAAATCTCCAACCTGTTGAGAAGATAAAGATTTGGACAAAAGACTCCATAGCAATTTCTATATAATGATTTTGCACAGTCAACGCTCTACCGTAAGGTTGACTAGGTATTTAAGCTGATGTTTGTCAGGCCTCCTTTGTCAATCATTGTGATAGCAACCACATGCAAGGACGAATCGCATCGTCGACCTGAATACCCGCCGAGTATCCAATTTGTAAGTTGCTGATGAATTGAAGAAAGTGTGCCTTGAAAACCGAGCAAAGTAATATTTGAAGCCTGAGGTACCAAGCATCCATCCATGCGTAGCTATCTTTCTTTGGTCATTTTTAAAAAGAACATCTTACAGCTACTTCGTCGTCTTCTCCTATTTACTTGCTTCCTACCTCCTCTGCTATGATTCCAACATGGCTAACATGTTTACAACTGCGTTGCTTGGCTTATTCACCATTTTGATTGGTAAACGACTTCTTTCATGGACTCGTATCAACATCAAACATTGATCTCATGACTGTAAACCACCACCCCGCTATCCACATAAAGATCCAATTCTCGGCCTCGATTATGTCTGGACAGAACTCAAAGAGCGTGAAGAGGGAACTTCCTGAGCCGGTGACCGCAGACGTTTCGCCCGTCTGGGACGCACCTTCGAGGTCAATTCATGGGGAAGTCGGACGATTGTGACGATGGATGCACAGAACATTCGGGAAGTTCTGAGCAACTCGTTCAATAAGTTTGGTTCTCACCAACACTGGAACATACCGAGTGTGCTTTGTTCCAGGCAATGGCGTGGCTGTGGAAAATACAATCCGTAAAAGGTAAGAGGAACAAAAAAGATAATCCCAACTGTGACAATCCTAGCTAGCGTGGCTGTAGCCGCAGAAGAATGAGCTCGTCGAGCGATACCTATGCTCGTCCTGGCCCAAAGGAGCATCTCGCAGTCGAGGTTTCCAACCATTCTGAACAACATAATAAGAAAGAGATTCTAGGACAATTCTATCTATCATCCTAAACTGTCGCTCTGATCTAGACCGAGTTACATGTAGTATTGCGGTTTATATTCAGCCTACTTTAAGGTTATACCCTCTGGGTACATGCAGAGAACATTCGGGAATTCTGAGCACCTCGTTCAATAAGTTTGGTGTTCAGGATATGCGGCTGGCCGTCTCGGGCGGCTTTATGGGCATTGGGGTATTCACAACGGATGTCTCTCCCGCAAACTGATTGCGCCCATGTTTTCGCACAGGTATCTGATCTGAGTGCGCTTGATGTTCATCTCGATAGGATGTTCGAGCGGCTTCCACGGGATGGCTCAACGGTCGATCTACAGAGTCTCCTCAAGCTTATGGTATGTCTTTTTCCTCCTTGACTTACTAACTACCGACAAACATTGACCGCGATGGCTCTAGTATCTTGACCACGCAACGGAGATGATATTTGGCAAATCGACAGAAACTCTTCCGAAAGAAATTCCGGGCGACTCAGCTCATGAGCTTCTCGACACTTTCGCGACATTGTTGAAGAAAACTGGTCTTCGCATCATTCTTGCTCGTTTATGGATTTTCACCGCTTGGGATACCACATACCAAAAGATTTCAGCCAAAATCCGTGCAATAGTCATGAAATACATTGATGAAGCCATCGAAAGAAAGCAGCAAGATGTCAACTCAAATACCAGCATATACATCATTGTCGACCAACTTGTTCGGCTCCTCTGTGATCGGGAGGAGATTTGCAACCAGCTCCTAAACATCTTTCTACCTGTTCGTGATGCGGCAGCTATTGGCCTCAGCGGATGAGCGTTTCATCTTGCCAGGAGCCCAGATGTATGGAACAAGTTGAGAGCTGAAGTACTCTCGATCCAAGGACCTGTGACCCGCGATGTCCTTCGATCTATGCCTTATATGCAGGCAGTACTGAATGAAAGTAGGTCTACACACCAGGCATTTTTCAATATGGTTATCTAAAAATACTAACTGAGCCTTTGTCTATGTCTCCGACTACACGCACCTGCTGCTGGTAACCGGCGTCGCTGCACTCAAGACTGCATTCTCGCAACCGGTGGTGGCGTAGACGGAAAATCTCCTATATTCGTTTCCAGAGGAGACAACGTAAACGTTAACTTTGGCGCGCTGCACTGCGACAAGGAGATCTGGGGCGATGATGCTGAAGAATTCCGGCCCGAGCGGTGGCTGGCCGAGGATGGACTTGTTAAGAAGCAGGCTGCATGGACATATTTGCCATTTTCGGCTGGATGGCGTATCTGCCCTGTTATGGACATCACACTGACAGAGAACGCATATGTCCTTGTGCGGTTGATGAGGGAATTTGAGAGGCTCGAGAATCGAGATCCGGTTAAAGAATTCGTCGAGCGGACTAGACTCACCACCGAGAGCCGGAATGGGGTATTAGTTGGTTTGATCAAAACACAAGCTGCGGACTGAATGTCTCATGTATTCATAAAGAAGCTTCGTCGCGGAAATTGGTGTTGTTTTCTGTCTCTCTCCCCCTCGACGCTTAGGGCTTAGGGCTAAACCACGTTAGCCGGGACTACCGCTTTAGGCAATTTTCTATTTACCACATTTTGGATTCTGACAGAGATGTAGCAAAAATCAAGTACATCTTGAGTTTATCAGTAATAATTATTCTACGTAATTATAATGTTAAAATAACAAAGATTGAAGAGAGTCCCGACTCGGGGCCAGCTACAGTGGGTGTACTGTAGCTACATTCCCCAGACCCCTTCGGGGGAATTCAATGTATGACGCAATCAGTCAAGCGTCACTCGTTCATCCTCCCCGGCCTGTCTATCCATCTAGATCATTTATACATACTCCCTCTATATCTGCCAGACAGAAATCAAAGCTCCCCGACCAATCAGCAATGATATCCCCTGCCGAGCTTCTGGGCTGACTTGGGGCTAGAATAGTTGATGTAATGCAGTGGTCATTAGCCACATCTCCCCACGTACGTATTACCTACAGCAAATATCCCAGCAGTATGGATGAGGACACTAAAAGTGATCGACCACATCAATGTATCATGTGGATAGACGGGGAATATATTCCTTCACCCATATATCGAATCGAGTCAACGTCTTTCCTGCCAAATACGCGCTGGATATATCTTCCACCTCCATTTTCTAGATGTCTTGGCTGACTTCAACCGCTTACCAAAACCGTCAGTAAGAGAAAATAAAACAAGATTCTTACCCTCGACTACAACGTGATAGGTCGGCCCGCGATCCCAGATATTCACGATGCCTTCATTACTCTTTCAGTTTGACAGAGAAAAGAAAAGAAAGGTCTAGGTCATGTCTATGACTTTGATACACTGTATGTAAATGGTGCTTGTTGAATGTATGACGACACATGGCCTTACCCCGGTTTTTGCCTCAGTTACCATGTATCATTAAACTTTCTTCTGTATGGTCTGCTTGCGGCAATGGTGTCTATGTAGAGTCATCTGCCATATATTTTCCATGGGTAATGGTGTCTATTCTGGTAAAAGGTATATAAAGGGAGGCGTGTTCCCGTGTTTCATTCTCAAAATTTATCCTCTCTTTTTATTGTTGCGGTACCTTAGCGAACTGTTTCTTTTCAAACCTTAAGAGAGGAGAAAAATGTCTTCGGCAATCAGCTCGTCCTTGAAAGGGACTTCCATAAAACATGTCTCTAGGGCGTTAACACTATCGCAACACAAGCCAATTCCACTACCGTTCCGGGTCATCTGCAACTACGGAACAGCAACGAACCCTCCTCCTTCTACAACAGACCATATCCAGACAAAGTTGCCTCCTGCATTCGGGACACAGAATGCGCAACGATTCCGCGAATTCAATCTTGAAGGGCGCGTTATTGTTGTTACGGGCGGTGCGCGCGGTCTTGGTTTATCCATGGCTGAAGCGCTGATGGAAGCGGGCGCGAATGGTATTCCCCCTTTTTCTCTCTCGTTTGGTATGTAATTGCAAGCTAACAGAAGTAGTATGGTGTCTCGACCGCCTCGAAAAACCAGATAATGAATTCAACGCCGCCAAAGAACGATCCCACGCCTCCTATGGTGGGAGCATGAACTACGCCCGCATCGACGTGCGCGATAATGAACATGTGGACAGTATCTTAGCCGACATCGCAGCTGAGAACAAACGTTTAGACGGGATCATTTGCAATGCCGGAATTAATCACGTCCACACCGCGATTGGCCACTCCCAAAAAGCGTTGGAGGAAGTCATGGCGATCAATTATAACGGTGTCTTCAACTCGGCGACTGGGGCCGCGAAACAAATGTTTCATTACAAGTGTAACGGGTCGATATTGTTGGTTGCGAGTATGAGCGGTTTAATTGCTAATAAGGGTATGAATTCGCCGGTGTACAATTCTTCCAAGGCGGCCGTCATTCAACTGGGTAAATGTCTGGCGATGGAATGGGGTCGTCATGGTATTCGAGTCAACAGTCTCTGTCCGGGACATATTATGACGCCCATGGTTGAGATGGTCTTCAAGGAGAATCCTTCAGCGCGCGCAACTTGGGAAGCAGAGAATATGCTCGGAAGACTGGCAATGCCGGAAGAGTTTAGAGGCGCAGCCTTGTTTGCGCTTAGTGATGCCAGTTCGTTCATGACGGGCAGTAATCTGATCGTCGATGGCGGACATACTGCTTGGTAAACAACGCCTATGTATTGATATGATTTGCGCTTATTTCTTTTGTTTCACTATTCGGCGAGTGAATATGTCAGCGACGAGGCGCATTCGCATTCGGATCAGCATGTTTGGCGATGATGGCGTTTTTCCTACTGCGTCTGTACTCATATGTTCCTTGATTTGGTTGTGCCTGTATCATATCTTGTACACGACAGACTAGTACATAATTCATTCGTGATCTTCATTTGAAAACTTCATACGGGTATCTATATACATTAGCCTCGTGTAAGCAATGAAAGTAAAACATGTATACCTTATCAATCATAACCATGCACAATATCACCATCATCCTCATCATCAATAATCCCAGGATTATCATTCAACCCCGCAAAGTCCAACTTCATCAACAACTGATCAACTCCCGCTGCTTTGCGAGGAATGTACAAGTTTCGGCCTTCCATTGACTCCCCAGACTCTGTGGCTTCAAACATTCTTCTATGACCCTGATCGACGGACCGGCTGTCATCTATATCACGTAGACGTTCAATGATATCTTTGATACTGGTCTGAACTTCTTCGTGCGCGTCTCGTAAGTCATCTTTGATTGCGCCTTCTTCTTTGCCGTAGTCAGCCAATGCGTCTACAACACCTTCGTCCGCTTCCAAGTCGAGGTTGCGTTGGACTGTCTCCAGTCGAGAAACGAGGGCGATGAGGTGATCAAGGCTGGTGAGAAAAGATCTCAGGGAGCTGGTAAATGGAACCTCGTTCAGAAAAAGAGACTGTGTGAGCGAAGAAAGGTAGCGACGGTGTGCCACAGTAATGGTTTCAGGATCATGTTGTTGCGTTCCTGGTGCTGTTGCTATTGCCGAGTTTGCTGTGGATGGTCTAAATTGTTTCTGCTGCACGAAACTACCTCTTGATTTCGACGCTATCAATGAATCGTGCTGCGATCCTGGTCGCGAGCTACTCACAGCAGAATCTGCTGACCCTCTTTCGAGCCAAGCTTGAAAATGCTGCCATGATTCTTGAATCACTTCACCCTGCAGATAGCCTCCAATTTCTGAAAGAACAAATAACGAGGCACTTGCAGTAGCCCAGACTTGTCGCATCTGAACACTCCGCTCATTATGTCTTTGCCGTTGTGTTTGCAAATGATACTGACCTCCACGAGTATTGCTTCGCGGAGGTCCTAGAGGGGACGGATGTAGACGACGCATGGTTGTGTGTTTCCATAGACTACCCAATCGTAGTTGAGCGCGACGAATACCTAGAAGATATGAATGCATAATGGAATACACCGACATGTCTGAATTTGACAAGAAGAGATCAATAGGCGGCTGAATCTTGAGCGATAGGGCAGTTTCGGCTGGAAATAAAAGGTCTGCAAACGAGACCGGTGATATCTTTTTCGTATTTGCGCCTGTATCGTCTTGAGAAAGTATTGCTGCCTGTTCGGCTTTCTTAGGAGGCTGTATAGACAGACTAAGTAATTCTCGAGCAAGGTCTAGCTCTTCGTCCACCGGGGCCTCTTCGCTTTGCAGAGCATAGAGTTCTGTCCATGTCTGCGCTAACGCTGCTGCAACCTCTCCATCCTTGACTATAACACCATCTAAACCCGCGGCCGTACCTCCGGGCCTAGTCATGCGTGCTTGAAGTCTAGAGTCCGCATTCGAAACAAGCGATGTCACAAATTCACCACGACCGAGAAGTAGAAAATCATGAATTAGAGATAGAATTTCGACAATCTTTGGCAGTGGCAATAATTTAGACAGCGATGTTTGTGAGACCGAGAGCCTAATAGCTGTCACAGCGTTTGCAAGGAGCGAAGTCGATATTGGCGACTTGAGAGACGAGAGCTGTCGAAGATGGTCTGTCTCCAGAGTGATGCCTGTAATAGAACCCGTCGCGTTGTTGGCGGTCGAGCGATTCTTCTGGCTGCGAATGTGATTTAGAGATTTTCCAATAAATAAGATCGAAGATGCCGTCGACGCCGAGACGAAATCTGGCAACAAGTCGTTGTGCAAAACGTAGTCCACATTTCTGTTACCAGAAGAACTCAATTCATCGTCCTCGAGCTCAATATCAGTCGTCTGTACGAAAAAGTCTTCCTTGCCAAATGTCGGCAGTTCTCCGTACAAAAGCCACATTGACAATTGTCGCATCCAGGATGTTTCCGCAGCTTTGATGAGTTGTAGGGCAATCTCTTGCAAATCTAGATAGCCGGTTTGAGATTCCGAACGAAGGTAATCAATGAGGCTAGCACCACTGGTAGTAGACGGTGTTGTTTCCTTTGTAGCAGACTCCGGTAATATAAAGCAAGCTACACCCCATAGCCATTCTAATCTCCGTGTCCAAGGAGAAAATTCCGACACCAACGTAGAGAGCGGCACGATCCCATATCCGCCGACATAGTTGCTATCATTACCGAGAACTGCTCTTTCAACATCGAGTATCTGTTTCTGAAAATTTCCAAGTCCCTCAATTGATATAGCACTAGATACGGCCCGGCATATCGTCGAGGGGTGGGAGGAGGATATACGAGCGGTATGGGTGCGGAGAAGAGAATGTAATCGACTTAGGCGAGCGAGTGAGGCGAGCAACGCTTTCTCCGGTGGTGACAACAGAGGGAATGGATTCGAAGACGTGCCATTGGTATCAAGCTCCAGGTCGAGCAGAGGCGAGGGCTGGCCCGAGAGGGAGAGAAGGATCTCGTGGAGCATTTTCATAAATTGGCCTTAGGACCTCGCACGCCATGTGATGAACCGATCTGTGTTCGTTTGCCGATCCCGTTTTATTGTTCCAATCAAGCTAGAACGTATACTTGCTATCTACAGCCCGTACTTCTGTACGAAGCTAGCAGTTGTATCCTTGTCGTATGATTGAGGTTGTTGACGCGACTAATCGCGCGGCGCGGTCAAACCAATGGAGCAATCACTGAGCTCCCCTGAGAAATGACTCCACCATGACCGAGATGGAAAATTAACTTATCAAATTTGAAGACCAAATCCCATGTCCCAATTGGACTATAACAACAAATTCTGAATTGTCATATTGGAGAAGTCAAGGCTCTGTCAAGACGGAATTGGCGGGGAATTTGCCTGAATGGATGCCTCAGGCACGCAAGCGGGGCAGAAAGCATCCCTCGGCCAATCAGCAGCGCTCCAGCTGGTGGTGGTCCCTCTCTTACGTCGAGATAGCCACACCTGCTCCTTCCTTCTCTCGTCCTTCTCTATCCTCTTCTGTATTTCAGCTTGACATCTTCCCTCTTCACTCTCATCGTCTCTTTTATACACTCTGCAGCAGGAACCCGGCTGCTTTTCTCCCCCATCTGATCGTGCTCTCAAGAAACCATTTCGAGTCTGCTCCCTCGGTTTACTAAGCATCATTAAACATCCCCAAACACACGAGCATCTTCACCACATTCCACCACCAGAAAGCCTTGTCACTGGGCAGGGCTTTCTTTGTATACGTCGTTCAACATTCACTCTCACGCCGATATTCCTGACACTACCACAACCAAGAAACGGAAAGCCTCCGATCAAGACGCCGCTCGGCCGGATAAGAAGATCATGACGGTATGTTGATTTCTAATACACTGTGACAGAGCACGCCACCTTGTATGATTATATTTGGCTGCTGCTCTTGGGTTCTCTTTCTCCTTCAACAAAACTCATGCAAGATTTGCGAATAATATTCAGAAACTAACACAAACGCAGGACGGCAAGATGCAGGTCGACAAAGTACAAGAGACCGTGGAAGCGATCAAGCATGGAGAAATCGACGAGTCTCTATACAGTCGGCAACTGTACGTTCTTGGTCACGAGGCCATGAAGCGCATGGGCTCGTCCAACATTCTCATTGCTGGCTTGAAAGGTTTAGGCGTTGAAATTGGTGAGCACTACAAAAGATCCGAGATTTTTGCGCGAGACTAACAGATAAAGCCAAAAACATCGCTCTGGCCGGTGTAAAGTCGCTTACTCTTTTCGATCCCACCCCCGTCGCCATCTCCGATCTTTCCTCACAATTCTTCCTGCAGCCACAAGATGTTGGCAAACGTCGTGCCGATGTGACTGCACCGCGCGTCGCTGAACTAAACTCATATGTGCCCGTTACGATCTACGAGTCGGACAGCCTCACCACCGATTTGTCGCAGTTGAAACGTTTCCAGGTCGTTGTACTCACCAATACCTCACTCAAAGATCAACTTGCTGTTGCAGATTTTTGCCATGAGAATGGTATTTACGTTGTTATTGCAGATACATTCGGTCTTTTTGGGTACATTTTCAACGATTTTGGAAAGAACTTTACAGTTGGCGATGCTACTGGTGAAGACCCAGTGGGCGGTATCGTTGCTGACATCGACGAGACTGGCTTGGTTTCCGCCCTTGATGAGACCCGACACGGCTTAGAGGATGGTGATTATGTTACATTCACGGAAGTCAAAGGTATGGAAGGCCTCAACAACAGCGATCCGCGCAAGGTCACCGTCAAGGGACCTTATACATTCTCTATTGGCGACGTCTCTGGCCTCGGCAAGTACCAGGGCGGCGGTCTGTATACACAAGTCAAGATGCCTAAGTTCCTCGACTTCCAGCCTCTACGAGAACAATTGAAGAAGCCAGAACTTGTCGTCTCTGATTTCGCAAAATTCGATCGTCCCGCACAATTGCACATCGGTGTGCAGGCTCTTCATCAATTTGCCGAAGCTCACAATGGTGAATTCCCTCGCCCTCACCATGAAGCCGATGCGGAGGAGGTATTAAAGATTTCCAAAGAATTGGCAAGCCAGGCTGAGGAAAAGGTTGAGCTGGACGACAATCTCATCAAGGAACTCAGCTACCAGGCACGTGGTGATCTCAATCCTCTCGCAGCTTTCTTTGGTGGTCTGGCTGCTCAGGAGGTTTTGAAGAGTGTCTCTGGGAAGTTCCACCCTGTGGTTCAGTGGATGTATTTCGACTCTTTGGAATCCCTGCCAGAGTCTGTGACTCGCTCTGAAGAGACTTGCAAGCCTCTTGGTACTCGTTATGATGGTCAAATTGCCGTCTTTGGAAAGGAGTTCCAAGATAAGATTGCTAATCTGAACACCTTTTTGGTTGGAGCCGGTGCTATTGGTTGTGAAATGCTCAAGAACTGGGCTATGATCGGTCTTGGTGTTGGTGCGAAAGGCGGAATTCGAGTTACCGATATGGACCAGATCGAAAAGAGCAACCTTAACCGTCAATTCCTCTTCCGGCCCAAAGATGTAGGCATGTTGAAGAGTGATTGCGCTTCTGCCGCCGTCCAGGCTATGAATCCAGAGATGAATGGAAAAATAAGGACTTTTCGGGATCGTGTTGGCAACGAGACGGAAGATATCTTCAACGAACAATTTTGGAGCGAACTTGACCTCGTCACCAACGCATTGGATAATGTCGATGCCCGAACATACGTCGACCGTCGTTGTGTCTTCTTCCGTAAACCGCTCCTTGAAAGTGGAACCCTCGGCACAAAGGGAAACACGCAAGTCGTTCTTCCTCACATTACGGAATCCTACTCCAGCTCTCAGGATCCTCCTGAGAAGTCATTCCCTATGTGTACATTGAAGAGTTTCCCCAATCGCATTGAACACACGATTGCCTGGGCTCGTGACCTTTTCCAGACATACTTCGTCGGCCCTCCCGAGAGTGTTAACCTGTATCTTTCGGAGCCAAACTACATTGAGAAGACCCTCAAACAGGCTGGAAACGAGAAGCAGACTCTCGAGAACCTTCGGGATTTCTTGGTGACAGACAAGCCTCTCAGCTTTGATGATTGTATCGTCTGGGCGCGCAACCAATTCGAGTCTCAATACAACAATGCCATTCAACAATTGCTATATAACTTCCCTCGCGACTCTATCACATCCTCAGGACAGCCGTTCTGGTCCGGTCCAAAGCGTGCCCCTACTCCTTTGAAGTTTGACAGCTCCAACCCTACTCATCTTGGTTTCGTTATTGCTGGGGCCAACCTCCACGCATTCAACTACGGAATCAAACCTCCCACAACCGACAAGGGATACTTCAAGAAGGTGGTCGACGACATGATCATTCCCGAGTTTACGCCCAGCTCGAATGTCAAGATCCAGGCTGATGATAACGAGCCTGATCCAAATGCTCAGTCTGGACCTACTGACGATAATGAAGAGATTCAGAAACTTGTGGAGTCTCTGCCGTCGCCCAAGTCTCTGGCTGGATTCCGATTGGCCCCTGTCGAGTTTGAGAAGGACGATGATACGAATCACCACATTGACTTTATCACTGCGGCAAGTAACCTGCGTGCTGAGAACTACGACATCCCACAGGCAGACCGACACAAGACCAAGTTCATTGCTGGAAAGATTATTCCGGCTATTGCAACTACAACAGCTCTTGTGACCGGTCTAGTGGTCCTTGAGTTGTACAAGATTATCGATGGCAAGACCGATATTGAAAAGTATAAGAACGGCTTTGTTAACTTGGCACTGCCATTCTTCGGTTTCAGTGAACCTATCGCTAGTCCAAAGGGCAAATACCAGGGCAAGAAGGGCGAGGTGACGATCGACAAGCTGTGGGATCGATTTGAGGTGGATGATATTCCTCTGCAAGATTTCTTGAAGTATTTCTCGGATCTTGGTTTGGAAGTGACCATGATCAGCTCTGGAGTCAGCTTGCTATATGCCAGCTTTTACCCACCTTCGAAGCTGAAGGACCGTTTGCCGTTGAAGTAAGTATTCTATACATCCGTTGAAGATGATATGTGCTAACAATCAATAGAATGTCCAAACTCGTGGAGCACATTAGCAAGAAGCCTGTTCCAGAGCATCAAAAGAACGTGATTTTCGAGGTGACAGCGGAGGATCAGACAGAAGAGGATGTTGAGATACCTTATGTGATGGTGAAGTTGTAGACCAAGGATGATAAATGATGAACTTTGATAGTGTCAGCGATCAGGGGTATTTTGAAGCACTATTGTTATAAACCTTGGATAACATAAAGAATCTTCATTGCTAGAATGATCTGTCTTGGACGTATTGTTATTTTGGTGTAGGAGTATCATTTCGAAAGACCAACTAATGATCAGCCATTGAATACATGATTGGTAGGTGCCCCTTTAGTTACGTGTTCGTTTTACAACATAGAATCAACAATTACATGATAGAGCGTATTATTTTACTAGTACTTGTCTGAAGTATTTTTATGCTATTAATATACGATAACTATTGGACAAAATTTAAACCCATGAGCCTTGCCACGTAGGTAGTGTTTTCACCTTGACCTGCGGCCCAAGAGCCTGTCTATTCACTTCAACAGCTTCTATCAACGCATTTGCAAATTCCTGGCGTCGCTTATTTGTGCCAGATTCCGATTCCGACCTATCCAGATAGATCTTCGAAAGCACACGCCCAACCTCCCATCGCCCATCTTCGACATCCTCCACCGCTTCCGTGATTTCTTCCCTTTGCAATTCCCAACCTGCCTCGAGCGCCGCTATGCGCATCATTTGGGGCGATATAATGGACTGGATATTATCTTCTCGAACAGATAAATGTTCGTATCGACTATTGAATTCTGCCTGCGATATGGCTGCTATCATATGCGGCAGAGCAGCGATGTCGCCGCGAATATCGAGTAGGTATTCTGCAATAAGGAGCTGCTTTGCTCTCCCGCGAAGAGACAACAGCATAGATTGTAACGTTTCGACGGATGGCAAATACCAGATTGAGCGCATGAAGATAGCATAGTCGTACAGTGGCTCTGAGACTCCCGAATCGAGAAAGTCTTCTAGATTAGTCTGGTGAAAAGTTATCCGATTCCCATAACGACTGGATTTGAGTTTCGACTGCGCTTCTCCCAATGTCATGGGAGACCCTGAATTTCCTTAATGAGTATATATAGAACACCACTTTTTGCATAGATTTTGAATCTAAAACGAACCGTAGTCTAGAGGAGCGGGATCAATAGCTGTAACATGACCATGCTCTCCTACCAAGTCGGCCAAAACAAGGGTACAATCTCCTTGTCCACATCCAATTTCAAGGATTTTCGAACCAGGCATGAGGTCCCATTTTTGAAGAATACTGAGCCTATGCTGGACTTGAGGCTCGGATGGTAGGATGCCGCAGTTCAGCAGACTCTGGACATGAGATGCATCCCAAGACATGGTAATTTCACTTTAGACCGGTGTCAGTTTAACTGCGCTTGTATAAAAAATGCCTTGATTCTCGGCTGGAAACTCCTGGTTCCTGATCACGACACGGAGCGGACCTCAGCAACGAAATCATGCGTTGATCTGGAGTTTTATACATAGACCGATATAGTGTTGGTGTCTTGAAAGGATTGTTGCAGCCGCCGTAGCCATTGGTGACTCCGAGACAACAAATTGATAAGCCTACTTTTTCATCACCCAATTGGTCTAGGACACTCCGATCGGGTGAGTCATAATAAGCCACAACTCACAGGTAGCCATTTTGGGATAAGTACCCGATTGCTGCCATAAAGTGCTTATAATTTATCGAGGTTTTTCAATGCTGGGTGCTGTGTTGCCGATGTCGAGAGCTGCGAGGTGTTTTAGGGCTATTACGCTAGCCCTAACCCTACCCTGACCATCCACGGAATTACGGATATGGCGCTGGCGGATCAGCATTAGAAACAGCTACTCCGATCTATGATGCCATTGATCGAGCTAGCCAACTTAAAAATCATTGCGACATTGTTAGTAAGGTGACTAAGGTCTGAATAAGCACCGTAAACTCAATTATACACACTGTAAATCCTTCTGTTGCGTTCCAATCTATAAGCTACACGAGCTCAAGCTCTGTATAAATAACGTCATCTACCCGTGCTTCCCTCGACACCTCTTTATCATCAACATCCATGTCTTTTGCGCTACTACGATTGAGAACAACATTCACATTCTCGAGGAAAGCTTCAAGCATATCAGTGTCAGCCACGATTTTCCACGGAACTAGAACCATGTCGGTATGTATTTTGTCTGCCGGCGATCTTAGCTAGATCCTGATGGCGGGGTTATTGAGCCTCCACAGGTCGACCCTTGAAGGATCTCACTAATCAGCCATCACCCCTGCAATCGCCAATACCTTTATTTATGGCACATTGAAACCATGAGCTGACTATAAGAAAAAGACAGGAAACAAAACCCCCATCACCGAATGGGTGTCCAAGGACTCCAAAACCGGCGAATTCAAGCGCGGGGTATCGCAGTTCCGCAATTTCATCTCCAGCGAGCCTGGTGCACAGTTTCCGCCGGAGAAGGGGCGGTATCATCTCTATGTTTCGTATGCGTGTCCATGGGGTATGTCTCTTCCTTTTTGTAGAGTGTATTTTTGGGAAAGTTGGCTGACAAGGAGCTAGCACATCGCACGTTGATTACGCGCAAACTCAAGGGTTTGGAGGATATCATCCCTGTGACTTCTGTGCATTGGCATATGGGCGAGAAGGGTAATTAATCTCCCCCACCCCCAAAAATTATATATAACAGGACTAACTAGTAGATAGGATGGCGATTCGTCACACCAGACGAAAACGTCCCAGGGGACCTGGTCCATCCCGACCCTGTCCACCCTAGCTTCACGCATCTGCGTGATATCTACTTTGAGGTTGATCCCGAGTATACAGGACGTTTCACCGTGCCGACATTGTACGATACCAAGACAAAGCGCATTGTCTCGAACGAGGTCCGTCCCTTCATCCTCCTCCTCCCCTTTCCCTGAATGAAATCCAGCCACTAATCTTATGGGTTATGGAGCAGAGCTCAGAAATAATCCGCATGTTCTACCACGAATTCGACTCCCTCCTTCCCGAACAATACGCCAAAATCGACCTCCTCCCCGAGACTCTCCGCGCAGAAATCGAGTCTTCCAACGACTGGATCTACAACGACATCAACAACGGAGTCTACAAATCCGGCTTCGCGACTACACAGGAAGCATACGAAAAGGCCGTCACGACCTTATTCGCCGCGCTCGACAAAGTCGAGGCCCACTTGACTGGCCGAGAATATATGTACGGCGACAGCGTCACCGAATCCGATATTCGCCTCTACACGACAATCGTGCGCTTCGACGCCGTATATGTGCAACACTTCAAAACCAACCTGCGCGATATTAGGTCTGGATATCCCGCGATCCATAAATGGTTGAGGCATTTGTACTGGGACATCCCTGCCTTTGGCGAAACGACGCAGTTCGAGCATATCAAGAAACATTACACAAAGTCGCATGCGCAAATTAATCCGTTTGGAATTACGCCGGTGGGACCTGTGCCGGATATTCTGCCCAAAGATAAGGAGGTTAATGCTGTTAAGCATTAAGTATGAATTATACAGGATGCAAGGAGGAGGTATTTTATGTATCGAGTGAATTGTTTTGTATCAAGTCTAACATATTTATGTAAGTAGCTCAATGCCACAGATTCTATATGTATCTCTTCTTCTTTTCTCACCCTCCATCTCTCTGTATCAACTGCGCAGGAAAAAAAAAGGGAAAAGGGGAATGATATGATGTGATATAAATTGAGAAACTTTATCCAACAGATGAAAATGTCAACGTGATGAAAGAACGCCTTACCATGCATGCATTGCTGTAAAGTACAATGTGGATCCGGGAATGGACAGATGAAATGAGACGAAGGAGTATATGGGCATGGTAGATGACTGCGCTATAGGACATTAGGAGGTTTTGTGTATGTATGTGGCAGTATGTGGTATGTATAGCGGGATATCAGCAAAGAAGAAAATTTCGCCCCGTTTCCGATTGAAGGGTATATAATATTTGTCGAAAGAGGGATATGATTATTTCAGACCCAGGAAGCGTTTCGAGTTTTCGTAGACAATGTAACTGATCGATACCGCCGGCGCAACTTTGAGCATATTCGGGGTAATACCCTTGTAGAATCCGCGGAAGCCCTCGGCACGATAAGTCGTTCGCGTCACATCGATGATGCCGTCGTATGTTGTAGGATGCAGAACTGTACCCTGTGCTTGTAATCGTGTTCGCAGCACATTGAGCGGATAGACGAAAGATGCACCAAGCGCACCGCTAAAAGCGCCAATAGCCCCTGTCGTAAAGTTGCTCAGAACCACGTCATCTTCATGGCATTTGTCTTGTCGCGCTTTTCGGGCGAGGATTCTTCGTTTGAGATATTCGAATGTTGATAAATCAATTGCAGCGTAAGGGAACATCCCGACGAGACCGAGAGGTAAGCCACGGAAAAAGGCGAAGCCGCCGGTGGTTTGCCACATTTTTCGTGCAGTTTCCGCTATGAGTTTGTTGCCTTGGACGCCTCCTTGGACGAGTTCGCATTGCATACGGCTATACCGTATTAGATATGTTTGCAGTATAGAGGTGAGAGGTACTCACAATTTCAATGTGTCAATCGGATAGACGAAACATTGAGCTACCATGCCACCAAGGCCACCAGACAAAAACTGGGAAACTGGTTTGATCTTTTTTGTATCATTGTGTCCCTCAAGACGCGCGAATGCCCGTTTCGATGCCTACAACGTGTCAATCAGGTCACCTAGCAAAAAAAACTCGAGAACTTACTTCATAGGCACCAAACTTGATGGCAGATTCCGGCATGATCTTGACAACATTGAGTCCATTGCCTGCACAGTGAGCATACTTCATATTTATCATCATAGAAGAAAGACGAACCAGCAAAAAGACTCCGAACCCCTCCAGCCTTCCACAACTCCTTCGTCGCATCGACCAGACTCTGAATTCCCTTCCGCATGGCGCTCACAGGGGCACCCTTTTGAGCCGCACGGACAGCCTCTTCACGTACGCCAGTCTGGGCGATGAGGTACACTTTCAGACGGTCGAGGGGCGCGGTAGCTGTCCGTGAGACGGCGCCAGCAACTCCACCGGCGATGAAATAACCTAAGTGAGGGAAGATGTCGGTCAACTGCAGTTCATAAGAGCGTACTGACAGCCACATAGCTACATGTTGGGAAACAGAAAGCCACTCCAGCTCATAATCACGATCACGATCAACATCAACATCCCTGTCAAACACAACCAGGTCCGGGTCCGGATCGGAGGCTGGCTCAGCATCGGGCGTCTCTGCATATGCAACAGCTACCAGGTTGAATGGAGCGGCACTCATGATTATTGAGAGCGGAACGTGAAGGGCACAGTACAGAGCGGTTTCTAGGGCATGGAGTAAGAAATGAGACAGGATCGGGATTCCAATACCTAAACCCTGTAGAGTATCACTGATGTCGACGTCTCCTTCCGGGTTTAGATTTCCCGTTGCCTTGTAGTATGACAGCACGGTGCGCAAGTTGGTCGCTTCAGTTGGTAGGAAGAGTAGGAAGTCTCTGCAGATCCAATCAGCAATTGAAACTCCTCACGATCTTTTTCAGAATATAGAGAACGTTACCTCCACTCGTTATAACTTATAACCCCGTCATTATTTCGGTCCATCTGAGCCAAAAATTCGTCAAGCATAGAGCTTGATACTGTAATACCCGCACTAGAAAATGCCTCCTTCAATTCCGACCTGTCTATCTCTCCATTCTTATTTCGGTCGATGCTTTTGAACAACTCCCACAACGCTTCGTCGGCACGAGAGACAAAGTCGCGAAATTCTGTGGTGTCGGTTGAACGATCGTCAAATACTGCACCGCAGCGTCATCGTTGGGCACAACGTACCTCCATATTGTATCCGACCATCGCCGCTCGTATCTACCGTTTTGAAAACTTGCTGAAGCATAGAATCCGCATTTTTGAGAGCTGGACGATCGAGAGGAAAACATAAAAGCTGTCAGTAACTATACCAGCAGCTACTAGGAGGGGCACGCGCCGCGCGCAAGTAAACAGTAGATAGATAACTGGGAAATTGAAGCGCTCACGATGATCCATTTTTCGAAGTCCCTTTCTCAAGCCATTAAAGTCCACGTAGCCCTGTCTCCGGGTGTCGATAACCTCCCATAGCTTGTCGACCCTGTCCGGGTTTCCGAGGGGTTTCATCTTGGGGGGCGGAAGGTGGAAAAAATTGTTGTCATGAAGCCGACGCAATCATCCTTTGATGTGATGATTGAACGTACGAGTGCCGCTCAAGAGGCGGCACCGATATTCCTTGTGAATATGTTCGGCGAAGTGCAGATTGAGTGGTATGCCTTGCTTGAGCTGGTTCTTGGATATGATGTCGAAGTGCAGGACAGAACGCCTTGACGCCATGTCATCGGGATGGCTCGGCTCTTTGCCTATCACGGTGATTTTGGCCAATCAGGATGACAAGGTTGCAAATATAGCGCTATTCTTGTTCGGGAACGGCGCCTTTTTGTTTCCATGTCCAACATCAGTCGTCTTCAAGATTCAATATAAGCGGTTCTTCGACAATACTACCGGCAAATACTGGGCGATTACCGCTGACACAGCTTGGTTTGGGCAAACTTGGAAGTTCTGTCTTTCCCGAAATATATACACACCGCATATATATAAACAGCAAGTGACGGGACATCACGGGAAAGTAGGAACATCAGACGACGATAGTCTAAAATGCCTACTACCATCTGTCAATAATGAAAACTCTTTGGTGCCCTTATGTATAGCGCAATTGATGCGAGGCCATACTTGACGCGCCACCATGGCAGCAAATTTTTGGGTGTCGACCCAACGTCGGCATTGGATGTTTACTCGCGAGCGACTGGCAGAAATCCGAGAAAATCTAAAAGACAAAGGCCAGGATCATCAAATCCAACTTCCGGATGTGAGAGTCATCAACATATTTTTGAAAACAGGTTCGCTTTTTGTCTTCTTCGCTACCCGGGAGCAGGTCACTAACAAGATAATAGAGCTATGTAGACTCGCGAAACTGACACATTCGCGGCAACAGGCCATATCAACGGCTCAAGTCTACATGAAAAGATTCTACACAAAAGTCGATTTCCGACAGACGAATCCGTACCTAGTCATGGTCACGGCGTTCTATCTCGCGTGCAAAATGGAAGAATGTCCCCAACACATCCGGGTCGTCAGCAGCGAAGCCCGACAACTATGGCCAGAATTTATCACCAACGACCCGGCCAAAATCGGAGAATGTGAATTCTATCTCATTTCCGAAATGCATTCACAATTAATCGTTCATCATCCTTACCGAACGGTTATGGAATTAACAAAACCGCTCGAATTGACGACTGAGGACGTTAGTCAGGCCACAACGTTGATTAGTGATCATTATCAGACGGATCTACCACTTCTCTATCCACCGCATGTCATCGCAGTAATGGCCATTTTGCTCGCGGTCATGTTTGGCGGCGGTGGCGGCGGAGCCGCTCATCGCAATCCATATGGCCATGGAGCAATAGTCGCCAATCCGCCATCAATATCTACATCTCTCCGAGAAGCCGGGTTGGGTGTAACGCTTTCTGCGTTGGGCGGTCCAAATGCACCAGGCACAACAGTGGTAGCGAGACCAGACCCGAGGATTTCGAGGATCGTTACTTGGCTCGCGGAAAGCGAGGTTGATATCAAGGCTGTTATTGAATGCACGCAGGAGATGATATCGTTGTACGAGGTTATGGATGGAGTGAATATACAGCAGTGCAAGGAGATTATATCGAGGATGATCAAGACTCGAAATGCAGATAAATGAGTCAGCCTGCTATTATTTTTGTTAAGATATCTGTCACACTATTTACCAAGACATAAGGACTGAATACTACTTACTTACGATGTGTGAATTGCGTAACCTCAAAAATCAGGCCACCAACCTACTAGAACCAATTTATCAAGCACAGACACTACCACAGTGTAACACAGACCACATTCAAATCTACTCCGTAGTATGCTACAGAGTACGAAGTACGGAAAACAAATCTAAATCTGAATCGAGGCGAATCTCATCTCCACCAGTCACACTACTCATGCACCAGACTCAATCCAGCAACAAAAGACAAGAAAATTTCTTCAGTTAAATCTGCTTAGTGGGTAGTCAACCAGATCTATGCATATCATGATACAAAAGTGGCTGGGCATTGGTACGAGCAAAGAAGCGGTGACTAGACTGGTTTCATCCAATCGTGGGGAGGAGAGCGGGTGTTGCATGAATGGATACAAGTGTATGCATGAAAGGCATCGTCGTCCATGAGGGTGACTGACTAGCCACGACGGGATGGGTGCTTTGAAGCTTGTCGGAAAGTTAGTATAATGCAAGTACGCTCCATAGGGTCTTTCTGTTTACTCATTGTCATCATCATCGTGTTGAGTTGAAAGTCGGAAACGAATTCCCCAGCCTCGTTTGGGTCCACGTGACCTGATCAGACAAGGAGAAATACTGATGTAGAATTCTACATCTGAAGAGATAAGAGTATGCAAGTAAACAAAACTAACTGACCATACGCCGTGAACGCTGCAGTGAAACGGCAATGCAAAAATAGCATGGCAAAGCGCTGGCCACGGAGGACTCTTACTCCGCAGTGTCAGGAACTGAGAGTTTCGGTTAGAGAGGACGATCCTTGAAGATCGTTGGTCCTTGGAAGTTAGCGCCACTAGCGCTGTTTAGGCTGTCAGTCGAGAATTTTCCAGGTCAGCTGCACAGACAGCCGGCTGGTACGGGTATTCCGCTTACAATACGGTTACTGCATACGCTGACACACAAAGTCATGTTGTTGATATGGATATTAGGAGATTCTATCAGGTTGTCAACTATGATGGTGTTATGTGACCCATCTACTCATCATGTGAGAATGTCCAGAATCACAGTCATAGCTAATGCTAGCATGAGCTGGATCAATCGAGGAATGATGAGAATCTTACGGGAGCGTCGGCATCTCGCCCAGCGGACGCAGGTACGGAGTACTCCGTCTTTGTACCGCAGTCCGCACCTTACCAGGATTCCAGAGGCTTAGCCAAGGATTCTGCGTAGCCATGCCTAGTCACCACATACGTAGTGACCCATATGCCGTGATGTATTTAGATCTGAATAAGAACAATTCTGATCGGACTGGTCGGATAGTGATATCGTCAGATCGACGGTGGATTGTACTCATAGTATGGCCATGATTCAGTTTGCACATACAATGGAGATCCATGTATGGATCTGTACGAATAATACAACATTCGTAATAATACGTGCCAGCACAGCAAAACAAGTCCAAGTCAACCAGTAAGATGAGTACCGCCATCGGAATGGGTCAACGTCATGTTATGGAGTCTGTAAGAAAAGAAAACAGCAGACTCCGTCCAGAGCATGCCGCCGCACACGAGTCGCTCCAGCATGCCACTGATTGGCTGTATTCGGTACGGGGATCCACACGGTGGCTGAAATGACATAGCATCATTGGGAAAGAGATCCACTTTTGTCCGAAAATGGTTGGCTGATTGTGGGTTTGCCACTAGCTTTACGACTAGCGGCTGGCTGAGACTCGCCGCAATTGGCTCCGCTTGAAGAAGAGTGCACGACCTGGTCTCATAGATGTGGACCTGCTTACAAGCGTAATACGAGAACATGCTACAGAATACGAACGTTGAGTCACTTCTCTTAGCAAGGTACTCAACAATACGGTCAAAAATGGTATTGCCCTTGCTCAACGGCTCCACTAGCCACACATGAATGGCTGCTGTCGCCCGCAACCATGTATAAGTGCCTCGACCAGTATCGTACGGTACGTAGGTAACTCCTCGTCCCAAGGCAGTGCTCCCACCAGTACTAAGACGTTCCCCGTCAGCCTTTATTATTGTCCCGCCATCGTTAATTTCTTCTCTCTCTCCGTCCCAATCCATCCCACACTCCTCTGAACTCGCTACAACTTCAACTCTCAACTTCGCCAATTCTACCTACGCTCCGTCCGTCTACTACAATCTTTCTCATATTCATTTCCTTCCATCTACTTGTATTCCTTTATTGGTTCGATCTATCGGTTCAATCCAAAGACTAGACAACGCTCATTGTTTGTTTCATCCTTTGAAATCGCCTATATACCACACCAACCCATATATACACCATGGCATCCGCATACTTCTACGGTCAGCACCAGCAACAGCAACATCATGCCGTTGTCAATGCCCACATGCAACAATCCAACAATCACCACGGTGGTCGCCGAAGAGGGCCTCGCAGCATGGCCGCTCAGAATGCCCAGCGGCAATCTCGCAATGTAAAGACCATGCGGGAAATGGTCGAAGCTCCTACGGTTACGGCTTTCCGTCAGCGTTTCGAGGCTGGTCGCTCGTTTGATTTGGATGATGATCTGGAATTCTGTCCTAATCTGCTTACCGAAGACGATGTTCGTTTATCAGCATAATCTGTCTTGCTTTTCAATTTACTAACAGGCGTAGTTGCATTCCATCAATTCATCTGCATCTGATCGCTCATCCCTGTCCAGCGGCTCTCCAGAGTCTTCGCCTCTGCAGCACCAGATCCAACCCGCCCAGGAACAGGTGACGCCAAGCATTTCGCTCTCACCCGGTCCTTCCACCACAGCTTCCTATGTCAACAATGTTGCTACGGCCGCCATGAACCATAATATTAATGCCATGCATTTCCAGCAGCCCGCGGGTGCTCGTACCCGAAAAGTCATTCCGATTGTGAACCCACAAACCGGCATCACTCTTGCCAGCCCTCCCACTTCAATCAATCCCAGCATGATGCAGAACCAGCGTCGGTGGTGAACTCGTCGTACTTCGAAAGTCCTGGCTCATGGTCAGGCTTCCCTTTTCATTAGGCATGCCTTGTGACTTGATTTCTCTGCCGTCGCTGCCGTCATCTGCATCATCTGGGTAAGAGGAGTTTTGTTTCCTTTCTTTCGGTCTCGACGATCATTGCACGACACTTTTCTTTCTACTGACCATATATTCTCTGATCAAAAAAAAGAATTTCTGTCAAAATTGTATATATTTTTCTATTTGACGACGACGACTACATTACTTTTCTCGGCCTTTTACCCACGATATTTGCAGATCAGCGACGGCGTACATGTTTTGCATTTCGACTCGACCATTTGTGACGGCATTCTTCTTTTTCTGCGACGGGAAAAAAATTCACCAAAATTTCGTTTTCGGCCTGGTGCACGATTGCTGCTACAGTGTATAGAAAGCGCAGCATTTGTTCTATTTACTTTCTTGCTCTTGGGTTTTCAAGATATCACAAACGCATGCCTCGTGTTGGGGGAGTTTTACTTTGGATCTCGGCGACTTTCGACCTACGACTTGTTTTGAACACACTCTACGACACGCATTTATTCTTCGGTAATATGTTCTTCTACATCATTTATCATTATATCACTATATCACTGGGATGGATGTAACTGGGGTGGAATGGTTGTTTGCTTGATTGATTTGGTTTGATTTTCTTTTACTAGACGGCGGAAACGATACATGTCTGCATTGGATGTGATTTTGTTATTGGTTATTGTGACTTTTCGAGCATTCTGTTGTCAAGATATCTGGGCATCGGGAGAGCCCTCGTTTTCTTGTTTCTTTCTATCGTTCTGTTGATTTCATTGTCTATGCGGATATCCATTGGGGCATATGTATGGGGTGGTTGAAATGATGACCTGCCTGGTCTGGAGTTCTGGTCTGTACAGGCCGTCGAATATATTGCTGCTTATTATCTCCATCTCGATGTACACCGTAGAGATGTTAAGTGTGAACGTAAATATGGTGGTGTAGAACCGAGGATATCGGGTGCAACCTGAGGCATTCACAGCAAATCGTCGCCGTGACGTCATGCCCTGCGCTCGACCACCCAGAGGATCATTCATTTATGGCATGACGCTGCTTTCGTATATAACCTGGTACTTCCTCTCCTCTCGCTGCTTGGACCTCATTGATTGCTATAATAAACACTGACATTGGCTCCGACTCAACTATTCAATCGTTTATCATACTTCTCATCAATCGAATCTGTATCCGTGATATATATCTCCCGGATACAGTTATCTCACCACCATCGACGACCTACAATCCCAACATTGAACTAAGAAAGAAGAGCCTTGGAAGAATCGAGAAAGAACAATGGCTTCACTCCCTTACCTGCGCCAAACAATCCGCCCCTTCACCACCTCCCTCCCAACCACATTGAGCGCTTCATCACGAGTAGCGCCATCAGCAGCATTCTCAACATCTTCTATTCAGCGCGCACTGAAAGAATCGGATCGCGGTATTCCCCCCACCCCCCTGACATCCCTCCCACCTTTCATTCATATATTAAGCGGAAAATGCTAATGATGCAACAGACCGAGACAATCTCTCGAATGAATACGCATCCCACAAAGAAGAGAATCTGAAAGACGTCAAGTCCGGAAAAGCGTCCTGGAAAGAGCAGCTTGCGAGCGAGAGTGAGGCGGGCGTGAAAGCTGATAGAGGAGAATCGTCGACTGCGGGGGTTGATGATGTTGTCCGCGGTGCGAAGGAGGCTGCGTTGAAGAAACAGAAGAAATGATCCTACTATGTGCTCTCTCCATCAAAACTCCCCGTCAAAGGGGGAAGATGCGTATTATGAAATGCTTCGTTAGGCTTAGCATTGTGTAAATAATTACCGAAATTGGGAAAGGATATTACTTGCAGCAGATCAAGATCAATATCAATATGAACAATGAACAGAATCATGTCTATTCCATGGTGAATCAAAAGAGAGAAAAAGAGAGTGGTATCATGAGATACCATAACCAAACCCAACCACAACGCCATACAAGCTCGCCCAAAAGAAAAGACTACTTGAGGATTACAATCAAAATAACAAGCACAATAATCAACCCAACAATCGTCATCATACTCCAATTATCCCCGGCCTTCCTTCGAATCTTGTCCAGTCTGCGGCGCGCATTATTGAGTCGTCCCTGATGCCGATCAACATGTTCATCCACATCATCCAATAACGCAATCTGCCCTTCTAATTCATCGCCAATCTGGATGCTTAACTGGTGCTGGCGTCCAATCGATTCGCCCAGCGTGTCTAATTGCGCATCCTGTTCGGAGAGGATCTGTTGGTGATGGGCGTGGATTTGTTGGTTATCGAGGTTGTTGGTATCGAGGTATGCCCGTCCTTCTTCGCGGGTGCTATTGGGGTCGTCGCGGTAGGGTTGTAGTAGTGCCGCTCTGTTGGAGTTGTATTCGTCGTCGTCATCTGCGTCCGTAAACCGCACCGACTTGGAAATCGGATGTTGAGGGATCGGTTGCTGCAGATTCGTCCCGCGAGTCGCATGCGCAAAATCCGGGCCTAGCGAGGGATCATTCGGTACTTTTGTGGCATCGCTTGTCTCTTCGCTGTTTCCATAGAATTGAGATGCAAAGTCGTCGTATTGAGAGCGCAACGTGCTTATTTGTTCTTGGGTCTCGTCGTCGACTTTATTGGTGGTGTCATTTTCGAGGCGCTCGAGACTTTCGCGAAAGGACTCTAAGGACCGCGAGATTTCGCCGTCTTGTGTGTTTGGTTCGAGGTTGAGGGATATTGCGCGTTGTCGTTCGAGGAGGGAGAGTTTGATGTGGTCTGCTAGGAGAAAGAGTTGGGATGGGTTCGACATGTTGTCGGTTAACAATCGGCTGGATGAGTCGATTACTGGAATTGGTTTGTATATGGCGCAGTCGTTTAACGGTATAGCTGATGCACCAAATTGATGTAGATGAATGGTGGTCGACTAGTTGTGAATGAAATGAGTTGCCTGAAACGGGCCGATAGCCAGGCCGCGGCGTCAGATCCCGTGCTGAGCTTAAGTCGAGCGTGGTCTGTCCGCAAACGATTAGTGGTTGTCAATGTGTCTACTCAGAGTACTATGTAGAACTGTCAAATTTGTGAGGAAGTGCTGTAAACTGAATTGAAAATTGATAAGATGAACCGTAGTTAGAGTGTGATCGGATCGACGGATCACTTCGGCATGTGCTTGGGTGGCTCCTCCTTCTGATGCAATTTTGAGATAGCCGGAACTTTGAACCTTCACCTCCTCGACGACAACAGAATCTACGAGTCTACGACACTTGACACATCCTTTGTCGGGTTTGATACATCGAGGACTTCTTGCTATGTGACTGAAAGAACAAAGCAAAGTCTTGCAGATCGCGCAGGTCTGTTTCAGCCACTAGACCATCATCCAATCACAAGAGACTATTCGGAATCCCTAGCTGAGCGCATCAAGTCTCATACCGGCGACCCCTTTCGCTATTTGTGTTACTCCATGGTCTTAGCAGAGTCGGTATCGGAGGTGAAGAAACGACTATAAATAAACACTCACGCCTCCAGCTCTCTAAATGGACATCACCGAGCTTCTTACAACAATGGATCTAGAACGCGGGGTAGAAGAGGTCGTCGACCTCAGAGCACTGGACTACGTCTCGACATACGACGAGCATCTCATGTGCCCTATCTGTCACTGCCCCTTTATCCGACCCTTGCGACTCCAATGTGACCATGTGTTTTGCCAAAAATGCATCAACGACGCCATCATGTCTAATAATTCAGACTCAAGGGACTTTCGATGTCCGTCTTGTCGCGCTCGTGGAGATATCGGTGGCAAAGTGCCGAAGATATTGATCAATATGTGCGATGATGTGCGAGTACGATGTCCGTACTCCGGTGAGGGCTGTTCAGAGATTATGGCCCGTGGACATGTGCAATTGCATGTGGACAAGTACTGCGATTACAAGTTGATGAAATGCCCGGATTCGACCTGTGAGCAAAAGACGCGCAAAAAGAATCTCAACGCCGACAAGTGTATGCACAATACGGTGAAATGTGAAGCTTGCGAGGAGGATGTCATGGAGCAGGATTTAGAAGTGAGCATGTTTCCCCTGATAGAGGTTTGTAATTGTCTAATGTGAGTAGGAACATCAAGATCAACAGTGTCCAAGCTTACGAACGACTTGTCCTGATTGTGGCGCTATGGTATTTCGTAGCGCATTGGAGCAACATATCGAGACTTGTCCTGAAGCCATTCATCCATGTCAGGCGTCAAAATATGGATGTCCTGTGAAAGTCAAGCGTTCGGATCTGACGATTCACGAACGAAGCTGCCCGTTGATTACCATGGGTCCATATCTAGAAGTGCAAAACTCGCGTATTGATTCGCTTGATATGACTATTCGGCAACTACGACAAAGGAATGAAATTCTTGAAGATGGGATCGCCAATATACGTTCTACATTGATGGAAAGTGCACGTCTCATGCCCGAAAATCGAAATCAACGTCAATTCGGTGACGAAGTGGACCAGGACCAAGCTCAGTCTCAATCTGGACATAGAGAGACGGAAGATAATGACCGTTCATCACAACTGTCATCCTCAACCGCAATGACATATCTACTGTCTCTACATGAGTCTTTACGAGAAGAGGTATCTCAGCTATCGCACGCAATGACGGACCTTGACGCCCGAGCCAGCATGGCGATATTAAACGAAAGCATGCGTGTTAACGAAGACTTGGCTCATACAAGCGCCGCAATCAACACAATACGAATGCAAATGCATTGGCTGTTGAATCCTCGGCTGCAGCAGGGCCATCGACTTGGTGCTGGAGCAGCAGGAGATTCAAGCCCTGGTCCGAGTCGCCCAGCTCCTGGACCCGGACCTGGACCTGGACCTGGAACTGGCCCTGGATATGGGGTAACGCCACGGCGGTTGAGTGATGGTGGTCGCGAGGGGACGAAATTGTAGCAGTCTACGGCTTACGACATAACGAGTATGTATGCCAATACCACTAGCTGTACAATAGTATACATAGTAATAATCAATCAATCAATCAACAAACGATAAATACTTGCCGAAATTTGGTATGAATTGCCACCTGAAAAATCAGGCCCTGACACGTGACTTCCCCACCAAAGATAGTGCGGGCATCAAGTGCAAAATGAGACTAATCTACAAAGAGCCCACAACTTTGTGGTGGTCGTCATTTGCGGTCGCTATATTTTATCTCCATATCACACGACCTTTTCAAGCGGAGGTCGAACACTTGTGTGTGTGTGGCTATACTACCTTCCAGCCACGACGATACTTCTCCATTGGACACAACTATTGAGAAGTGAGCCTAGCCCAGGGAAAGGGCCGTCGCCGAGATGCCGCCAAAGAAAGGAGCAGATCAGCCCAAGAAGAAGAAGGCGTCGGTGGAGGATAAGGTGAGTTCTGTCTAGAAAGCATAATTTGAGGAGTGAAGACTGACGTGTGAAGACGTTTGGTATGAAAAATGTAGGTCAATTCTAGTGGCGTCGTGCCCAACCCACTCTTTATTCTCGCTATTCTCAACTATTCTGACTCTGAATGATAGAAAAAAGGAGGAAGCGCCCGCCGACAAATAGCACAACTCGAAGCACAAGCCAAATCCAACAAAAACGCCGACGAGAAAAAGAAAGAAGCCGAAAAGGCGCGTCGAGCCGCCGAAAAGGCCGCCGAAGAACAAGCTCGAAAGGATACCGCCGAACTCTTCAAGCCCGTCCAAGTACAAAAAGTGCCCTTTGGCGTGGACCCAAAGACCGTGGTATGCCAGTTCTATAAACAGGGACACTGCGACAAGGGCAAAAAGTGTAAATTCAGTCACGATCTTAGCGTCGAACGAAAAGCGGCTAAGAGGGATTTGTACTCTGATTCGAGAGATGCGGAGGCCGCTGCTAATGGCAAGGAGAAAGATACGATTGATCAATGGGATGAAGCGAAATTGAGAGATGTGGTGTTGAGTAAACATGGGAATCCGAAAACGACGACCGATAAAGTGTGCAAATATTTCATTGAGGCGGTTGAGAATCAGAAATACGGTTGGTTCTGGACGTGTCCGAATGGTGGTGATAAGTGCATGTACCGACATGCTTTGCCTCCTGGGTATGCCCCTTTCTTTCTTTTCTGTTTTCGAATGAGTTCTGACTAACGTGAAATAGATTCGTACTCAAAACCAAGGAGCAACGAGCGGCTGAAAAAGCGCTAATGGACAAATCGCCCCTCAATACACTTACTCTAGAAGATTTCCTTGAAATCGAACGACACAAACTCACTGGTACGCTGACGCCAGTCACACCCGAGTCCTTTGCCGAATGGAAGAAGAAACGACTCGACAAAAAGGCCGCTGAGGAAGAAGCGCGCAAAGCCAAGGAAGCTACGGGTCGTACGCTCTTCGAATCCGGCAATTGGCGTGCTGCGGGCGACAGTGATGAGGAATCGGATGAGGAAGGTGATGATGACGGAGTGTGGAACCTGGAGGCGTTGCGTAGGGAGACGGAGCGGATACGTATGGAGAAGGAAGAAGAGCGGTTGGCGAGGTTGCATGGCGTGTCGATTACAGGCGAGACGCTAGGTGAGGGGGTTGCAGTTGACGGCGATGGTTGATCATATATATTAGATTGCTTGTTTATTTCATAGCATGAGCCGGTCATAAAATGTGCTTTGCAATACATTGTCATTCTTATTCATTAAACTACTGTTCTCAAGATGCTAGTATAAGTAGATTACCACTTCTCGACATACGGCCGCAAATCCAGCTCATACGCAAACGTCGTCCGCGGCTGCGTATGCAAAAACCAATACGAATCGGCAATCTACACCATCAGTACACCTTCATCATCTCTCCAGGGGGGGAGGGGGGGGGGGGGGGGGGGGGGGGGGGGGAGGGGGGTAAGAAAATAAAACAACGGGCCAAA